>OU974051.1:3760000-5010000 GCA_918843915.1 Notodonta ziczac
CTCAAAATCGCTGGCAGACTTGAGATCGATTTATTAGTTAGTTACATACTTTCATGGCCATGTTTAATAAAGAATCCGTAGTCAATATGATCATATCAGGTGTGCACACAATATGCCCACAAATTTGGTTAACAATAATCATTGCAATATAGCTCTTATATCCGTACTTAAAATTAGGTCTGTTTCTGAAGGCTTATCTGTCTTATCTGTCTTCGGTGGCTTATCTGTCTTCTTCTTTGCATGACAAAATAGTTATTTTTTGTTTTAAATATGACTAGCAATGTGAGATTATGGCATTAATATTCCCGTTAGCCCCTGCAGCTAAGCTAATGGTTGTGTTAGGAGTGGGCTCACGTCAATAGTTGAATGGCCAAGATGGGGATCGAACCCGGAATCTCTCATATACGAGGGAGGCTCCCCTAACGCCTAGGCTATTGACGCCTTAAATTTAAATATTTTTTTTGTTTCTATTCTAGCTGTTGGCCATAGCGACAGTAGCGTTCCACCTCTACCAGCTCGGCCTGAACGTCACCAACGACTTCTTCCAGCAAAATGAGAAGTTCAGGAACTTCCAGAACCTGGACAGCATCTTTGGGTCCTCGAAGGATGCTCTCGGGAAGATAGTGGTCCTGACTTACTACCTCACGTACATATCAATAGCGATGCTACTGTTCCTGTTCGCTATTCTGTTCACGTGTGGGGCTTATAAGGTGAGTTGAGCCCTTAGTACGTTAGCTACCTGAAACGCAATAGACAAGCAAACGCTCGCGTTCGAGCGTTCAAACGCGAATTGCGTTTTAAGTAGCTGACGTAATAAGGGCCCTGGGCATGCCGTCAGAACAAAGCATGTTTAAAAAAACCTCATATTCTCAGGATATTCCATTGTTCTTTAGTGGACATTCGTATTTAATCGTCCGTTGTCGGCTCTGTCTGTCAACGCCATGGGAGCTTCATGTATTGACCCCCATTACCAATACACGAACTCTCTTATTAATTTAAAAAGTTCAGAAAATGTCATCATAAGTGAGAATTCTTACCTAAGTAAGTAAGTACCTAATAATGCATTTTGACTTTCGTTTTGACAGTTGCGTTACTAAGCGAATTAATAATAAGGAAATTACTTAAGGCTAAAGCGCCCATCTACCCCGCGAAATTCAACATTTTCGAGTATTTTTATAGTTTATCCAAAATCTGAAAATGCGACATGCGACAAACACAGTAGGTATGCAGTGCGTTTATTAATACATTAATTGTACTTTAAATATTATCACGGTGGATATGATACTAGTAAATCACTAAATATACAACAATTGCCAGTTTTTCTGGTTATCTGTCGTTCTTGAAATGTTTTAGAGTAAAATAAATGTATTAATAAACGCACTGCATACTTTGTTTGTCGCAAATCACAAAATGTTGACTTAAATGTTTTCAGATTTTGGATAAACTATACTCGTAAAAATACTCTAAAATTTTGAATTTCACGGGCTAGACAGGCGCCTTCACCTTAAGAATAAATAAGTAGTGACATGTTTATATATACGGCTGTTAGATTTGTTAGTAATATTCTTTTTGTGGTCTTACCAGCGTCAATTATTTCTCCTATTAGCACAAAATGTAAGCAACACAAAAGCGCGCGGTAGCAATTGGAAATTCAACGATATCGATATTAGCGTCAGTTAGTATCATCGATACAATATCGATTGCATCGAGCGGCGAAAATCTATTTTTAATATAACTGGCGTATGCCGTGAACGCTTTCAGCTAACTTTTTTCCTTACCATGACGTGACAGAACACAATTTGCAACTCCGCACGCGCGGTATTGAGCTTGTTAGGCCACCATCCACAGCACTTGAAGCGAACATAATAATACCAAGAGATATGTACTAAATTTCATTTCCGTCAAAAACGGAAGGCATTAGAAATTCGTGCGAGTCATAATTCCAATGTGATTATCGCTTAATATGGTGAAGGAAAATATCATGATGAAACCTGTATGTTTTTTTAAATCTATCCAACTTTTGAAACATTGTGAAATCCGCCAAACTGCACTGGGCCAGCGTAATTGATTACGGCCTGAATCCCCCTCACATTTAGGGCAGGCCCGTGCCTAGTAGGTAGTCAGAAATTAAAAAGGCCAATTACTTTACTCGTATCAATAATATCTTGAAAGCTTTTCGAGCTACCAATAAATGTGACTTCAATGTGAATTAAGTACCTATTCACATAAACATGGCCTTGTAAGAAATCTCGATTCGATTTTACTGGACGATGTACCTAAAACATCGTATTCACGCACACCGTATCGTTATGTTACGTAACGATTGCGAAACTAGAGAGGCCCGGTGGACCACAACATAATAACAAATTGACTGTAACTACACAAAATTACCTGAATTCGTTTTATTGGGTTTCTCTAGAAATTCTCTTCCAATTGTGTATCAAATTGAGTTATGTAACTTGACTAAAAATAAGTGGCACTTCCTAAAAATCTCCAAAAAAATTGTCTAATCTACAGTTAATAGTCACACTATCAGAATTATTAGATATCACATATACCTACCTACACTAAGAAAACCAATTTTGTTACGACACAAACTGATTTTTGTAAGTAGGTCTCACTTTAGGACTTACTTACATATTTTTAATAAACGTTTTGTAACTACGACAAAGGTTTATTTATGTAATGTCTCTTATTTAAAAATAATACAATATTTGGTTGTAATTACAAAACATTTAATAAAGAAATACTAGTAATTACAAAAATATAAAATATTGACATAATAATCTATGACAATCTAATTTCCAGGCTAACCACTGCTTAGTGACCACGTTCTTCGTGTACAGTTTCTTCCACCTCTTCTTCACGGTCATATTGATCGTGTGGGAGGCGCTGTCTGACGGCTGGATACAACTAGGACTCATTGCACTGTCGGATCGTAAGTATCGTGTTTTTAAATAACAACAACATTAACAACAATAACAATAACAACACAGCATATTTCATACATAACATGTTTATATTTACTACAATAACACAAAATTACCTACATAACAAGTTGGTGTTACTAATGTTGGCTTTAAGTACGTCACACACATTTTATTAATCTTTCGCATTAACTACATAAATTACAATGCATATATTATATGCACATAAATGTTACACAATAGACAAATAACTGAATAAACATACATTTAAATTAATAATTATTCACCACACATACATTACTTACTTAATAACACTCACAACAATAACATAACATATTTCATACATAACACGTTGGTGATACTAAAAACAACATCCACAACATGGATACAACTCAGCCCCAATTTCTTTGGACTTATTGCACTGACAGATTTTATCCGTGATTTTACCGTGTTTTTAACTTTATCACCGTCCTACGTGTCGGACTGCATGAGGACCTATTGCTACAAGCCCCAGAACCCAGTGCGCTTGCTAAATAAATAATGTACAATAGAGTTATCTATCTGAGTGCAAATCTATTAGATGAATATCTAAAAGAAATAGTAGTCTTGCTGCAATTGGTAAACCAGATAACACGTACGTGGCTTTACTATAAGATTTAGTTAAGTATTACCTAATAAGTAACCTGCCTTTACGACATTCACGTATAAAGTTTCCTTCCATAAATTTATCTTCTATGAAAGTGGTTATTATAAGTCTTTCAAGAAAGTGCAATTTTCGAATCCATTGCATTGGGACCTATTGATCCATTCTCGATTGGAATTTCCACTCGTTGAACAGATGAATGGGCTTTTAGTACCTTATCCTAGCGACTCGAAGACTTTAGAAATGGCATCCTTTTATCAAGTTCAATATTGTTAATAAAGTTTCCTCATTGGAGGTATAAAAAAACACTTCAATTTCTTAGAACTACCTGCCTTTTTCCTTGGCTATTATCATATCTATCAATAAGGCGTTCACATGGTTAACCTGACACCGATTATTGCCATACATTTTGCTGGTTCCGGGTGCCAAATTCGGACACTACTTATATCTCAAAAATGTAAAAGAAAAAACTTAATGTGACGCCTTCATCGTGTCAGGTCAGGATTACTCAGCAATTACAATATATTGGATTCACCAGTCTATGGTAGACCAGCGGACCAATAAGTACTTCTTTTGCGAAATTAAGTTTATTTAATTGATTGGTATTGATTTATCAGCCTAATTTCTAGCTGTGCCATATTCAGTAAATTAAAATTATAATAATTTAGCCCTTTTAACGTCCCACTCCTGGGCACGGGCCTCCCCTCAACACGAGGGCGATTCAGGCCATAATCCACCACGCTGGCCCAGTGCGGGTTGGCGGATTTCACATGTCTTTCGAAAATTACTTAGATCTTCTAAGACATGCAGGTTTCCTCACGATGTTTTTATTCACTAAATTATTGATTGTAATTGGTTGGGAACAGATTTAATGCCAATTAAAACCTATTAGCTGTGGTACGACGGTACAAGTTACTTGATATCATTTGTTCTTCCACAGTGCTCCTCATAATTTGCCTATTCGGGGTCAAATATCTGATGGAAGCGATCCGCACAGGGAACGTGTACACTCGACCGGGAGAAGACTACTACAAATATTAATTTATAAGAAGGTATTTCGTTCTTTGTTGATTTAAATCTCGAACTTACAGATTATTTATGCTTAATGCTGTTGTTAAAAGTTTTCGAATTTACGAATTAATAATATGATATTTATGTTATTTTCTAAATTAAACTTTGCGAAAATTATACGTGTCATTGTTTTTCAGGACTATCCTTTATTTAATACAGTATTTACAAATGAGCTACACTATAAGCAAAAAGATATTACTAATTTAATATAAAGTATAAACTATAATATGATTTCTCCAGGGCTATTTTAGGTTACGGAAATGTTTTGTAAACTTTACATTTTGGGTACCATCTAATCAGTTTTCAAACGTGTAATGAATTACTTTGTTATCTAACTGTTCAGTCAGGTACAGTTAACGATGCAAAAATAAAACTGGTTGACGTCTCGCCCGACTAGGTTTTTTGTTGCGCACGGGCATTATAATAATTATTAAACCTGGCAGCGCACTGGTTTCTCCTTATTAAACTATCCTTCGTATCTATCTAAGTCATCTCACACAGACGTGATAAAACTATGCTACAATAAATGCAGTGAGTCTTTTGAACGTTATAGGCATGAAGTATATTCGTAATAATAATATGTAGGTTAGGTACCTACTACATGACAGAGCACCACACGATTTTAGGAGGAAAATGTAACAGAAAATTATTTGAACTGGGTGTAATAAAGATAAGCTAAGAAAACATTTCATTTAATAACAACAATAAGTTAATTAAAACATAATTCAAAAAATCACAATAATCTCACGACAGAATGAGATTTTTCTGTATGAAAGGTACAAAACTTAAAAATAACTTAATGTTATTACCATCGCAGGCGCACGACATAAATTTACTCAAACATTCTGTCTTCAAACACACGCTACAAATAAATTAATTAATAAATAATTCCATATTTTTAATGTGTCTAAAAATAATCCTATCGATATTTATGAAGTATTCTTTCCAAATGCAAATTATTGGAAGTTCTATTGATTTCTCTTCTCCGACGCCTGCCCAGCATCATGGGTACTACCATAGCCATAGTGGCTGGCACCATGCCGGCGCCGACTGCTGCTAACAAAGTCGAACTATCAGGAGATACATTTGAAACTATTTTTCTCTTTATAACCCTATTCTTATTTTTAACAGGTCTGAACTGAGTCGCGGCTACTTCTAAATCATTCTTCTTGTCCATATCTCGCTTGGACTCTTCAACTGTTTGAAAGCTTTTCTCGACTTCTAATAGTCCTCCGTGAGACGTCGTCATGTTGGTGTGAGCTGTATCAACGGGCAATACCGTCAGAGCAACTGCTTGATGAGAAGTCATAGTAGATGTGTCTGATCTGTCATCGGCAGGTGGATTCAGGGATCTTTGCCTCTTTTTATTCCTATAACCCTTTGTCGTTGACAACAAAACCCATTGCCCGTCCCCGTAAGGTGGTCTCGAAACTCGGTCGTTATCGTATTCAGGAGCACCATCATAAACCACTTGAGTTGGCCTTCTAAAAGGACGTTTTTGTGATGACACGGGTGAATGATGAAGAGCTTCGTACTCTTGTGGGAAATTTGGTGGTCGATTATCAGTTACAAGGGAATCTGACATACCGTAGAGTACCGCATCGTCATTATGGTAGTTGTCATTGGAATAGTTTTCATGGGAATCACAATTTGGTCTAAGTGGACGTCTTCCTTCATCTGAAGCCCAAGAGGAGACTGACGGATAACTTGCTTGTACGGGTTTTCCCCAAGTTGGCTTTGACGGTATCTCTGCTTCATACTCCAAAGGGACATGCAGCTTGTTATTTATGTATCCAGGTCGAGTCATAGCAGGCCTCTTCTGCGGAAAGTTGTAGTTTGTGGATTCTTGATTGGAGGAAAATCTGTCATCATTAGAAAATCGATCGTCATCCTCGTGCCAGTGATTTGGTTTCTGCTTCTTCACGTTGGGCTTCCATTTTGATATTTTACTGGTCGACCATGCGACAGGCTCCAACGACACCCATCCATCTTTGTCATCGTAGGGATGTTTATGCTGTTTCACTTTCAGTCGATTCCAGGTCGTGTACACTTTGCCATTGTTCCCATATTCCTCTTCTTGATTGTTCATTGTTGAGAACCGATCAGCTTTGAACTTATCTTTTTTAAGCTTCGCTGCCAATGCGGTAATAGCCTGAAGGCGATCCTTCGGGAAGTCCCTGTAATCTTTGAGTTTGTCTGCCGTTAATATGTCATCATCATTGCCTTCTTCTTCCTCATTATTGTAGCTCTCTTGACAGGACGGACCGTAGCATCTTGGACGGCCACCATCGAAGTCGTGTACAATATGAGTCATGAGGTTTTTCATTTCCGCTTCGTTTCGATTATTATTGGGATCTAACGAGATATTCTCCCATTGATTTTGATCATCTTTAGTATCGGACGAGTTTTCTATAATCGTGATAGGGTCCTTCCCAGCCACATCCAGTTGGTAAGTTTTAAATTTCTGGTTGTTATTCCCAATTTGCGTCAGATCGTCGGGGTTCGCCAGTGCCAGGGCGAAAATATTAAATATAAACAGCTGCACTGTCATTTTCATCGCGTCGTTTTCACTTTCAAGTGGTCGCGTGTCGGCGCGCGGGCTTGGCGCGCGAGTACTGAGCGCCGGTCGCCTCGGCTCTCCTCTGATATAGTTTTGATTGTGGATGCACAGCAACCCTACCTGCGTTCTAATGCAGCGCGGATTCAGTTCGGTCACGACGAATGAGCGAGATAATTATGTGGCGATTGTCGTTGCTCGCGACTATCTTAATTGACTATCGCCGCTCTCAGCGCCGTGACCCGTGCTGAGGTGAAACCGTTTTTCATTTTATGGGATGTTTTCTCCGTAGATAATGGGCGTTTCGCAGTTTCACACGAGCAAGTGAAACTGTGATTTAATCTAAGCAAATATCCTGCAATAGATTTGAGATTCGTTCATTGTTGAATCTACTTATAATTAAAGAAAATAATAGTTGTTTAAAGTCGTAATTATTATTATATTATTAATTAATACATAAAGATTTATTCGATATATGGAAATATCAGTTTACTTTCTTTTGCCAAATAGCGCATAATGTATCTACTTCATTATCATGTCCAATAAGTGTGTGTAATCATGTATCGACTCATTCTTTGTCAGATCATACAAATAATGGATTTTCTGTCAGTTCATCAAATTATTAATAATATATTCTTCTATATATTGTTTGTATAACAATCATGATGAGCGAGGTAAAGAAAAGAAACAGATAAACACAAAATCTGGGTGAGACACTCCGTGAGTTCACACTTCGGATATCGCGCACACTTAAGTGACTTCGCTGAATAATAGGTGCACTTGATTCAAGAGTATTTAGACAAGACCAGCAGATCAGAACACGTTTACTGCAAAGGGCACACAGCACATAGTAACCACTAACAAAGTATATAATATCTACAGAAAATGAGATAAGTAAGAAGGTATTAAAATGCCAAACCACGAGCGAGATCGTCAAATGTCAACCAGATCGTTTGGTAAAAGTGCAACGTACAATCAGAGCTGGCTTGATGTGTCTCTAGATAGGGATAATAAGTGGGCTCGCCATTATGGAGAGAGCCGACGGAGCCAACACGAGCGCGAAGAGAAGCTGGGAATACACAATAAGTAAACTAGACACTAGTGTTTTTGTATCAATTATAGGAAAGGTAAACAAAAAAAATGTTCCAAAAATTATTACAATATTTATAATAATTGATTTGGGAATAACTATGATACACAATAGACATATAAGGTACCACCTTACGTCCCTACCTATTGTTACACTGTTATATAAGAAGGTAGAGTTAGCTCTACCATGAGTTTTACGAGTATCTACGCTCGCTATCGATGGCGTCTACCACAATTATTTGTAACGCAAATTGTATCGCAATGTTACTGACAAAAAAATACTATACACATATTTCACGTCGACGCTAGGGACTAACGGCTTGGAACAAACGTGTAGAGCTACTGAAAATGGTAGTTGTTTCTATTAAGAAATAGCAAGTTACAAGACTCAGAAATTGTTGAATCTTTTCGTTTTGCATACAATAAGGAATGCAACATTTAATGCCCAGAGCGGATGGAAAGAGCGTATAACAAAATAGCATATTAGTTTTAACAAATACTGGCAATTAACTTTTTAGTCACTCCGGTCGTTAATATGCAATTCTCCGAAACTAGAAACTCTTCGTCACTTAAATTGTTTTGGGTACATTAAAAAACTTACGTAAGTAACTTGATTACTAAAGGAGAAAGGAACGGGAAGTAAATAATCAACGAACAGATACCTAACACGAAATTCATGAGTTATGTCTCGTATTCTAATAAATAAACTTTTCTTACTTCCCAAAAAATATACCTTATAACCTTATTAACCGAAACATTTTTCCGGGAGAAAACGGAGTAATGTAGGCTTTTATCTACATTCAGGAGCTCTACCTCTTCATATATATACTTAGATAATAAGTTGCGATCTGTAGAAAGCATAAAAGCATGGCGTTAAATAAATGTGAAGTCAGTATCGCCGAGGCGCGACCGTGACCGTCAGCTGCGCAGGCCACCTCGCCCCAACATTGTACTGCAGTCCATAGACAACAACAATTATCGAAAATAAGCTTAACATTTCTACAGGATGTTTAAAAAGTCCTTAATAATCCAGGAGCATACGTACGGCAGCTTATATTATATGGTAGATGTTTGTGAGAAGACTATATACAACTAACATATTTTAATAGTTAAGGATCATTGAATATTGACAGCCAGCAATATTCAAGTACCTAAGCTTTGTATTCTTTTCATATTACTTCAAATATGGGTTTTTTTAGTTACCAGGTTTTGTTTACAAAAAGAGCTATTTAGGTATAACTCATCCAAACCTCCACCTATTACTTTGGACATTGGAAACACTCGGCTGGATCTTCACGGTGTTTATTAGGAGGAAATATAAGTCACATAAGACCGCTGAATTTTTAAACTACCCATAGATGCCTAACTACAACGTTGCATTGCATCTCTGTATTACCTTCTCTATAAGTATTGATATTATTAATTAGCATTTGCGAAGTACCTACTTACTTTACAATATTATTATTAAGTATTTTAATCAACTGTTACATTGGATTTTTAATCGCCGTCAAGTAAAACGTAAAGTGTTTCCAATACAATAAATGACATCTATTTATACACCTTCCGAAGATATACGTAAACAGTGGCATGAAAGTGGGCGCCCGCTGGCTGGCGCGATTGTTTACCTTTTTTGCGGGCGGCGGAGCGCCATTGTCGTAATGCGGCGAAACGCTTTCTTTACGGATGGCGTAAAGATTAGAACATAATGACTAACCGGAAGTCGTTTAAGTTTGTGAAATATAACGACTCTAGTACCGTGGACGTGTTCGGTATTGCTTATTTTATGATTGCAACAAGATTTTATGAACACTGTTATAATAAACGTCTAATGAACTGGTCCTTTTGAAAAGGTTTTATATTCCTTTTGATATAGAATGCGCTAGGATTATGTAAAAAATTGGATGTTCTATGATTTGGTGATTGTATGTACTTCTTAAGTGCCTTATGTTAATTATGAAGTGTATCGAAGCTTTCCTGCACAAAAATATATTTGATTCCCTTTCAATTTAAATATCATAGACATTGATGGGACTTATCATTCAACCTATCATTCAATTTATTAGTTGCAACAAGTCAAATAACAAAACAAAGATCTTTTTCAAACATGTCCAGCAAATCTCACCGGTCAGTTTCCATGTCTCTACAAGATAAAAGCAAACATTATGCACACTGTACATTATCTCAAATGATTACAACGTGGTTGTGAATGCCGATTACAATTGCATCATGGTTGATACGGTTCGAAAGCGTAATTGATGCTCGCGGGCCAACCACAACACAGGATCAAAATAAAGCACTTTTCACCATCTTATGGCTGTTTAAAAAAAGAAAATTATTAGATGGACACAGAAATCTGTCGAGTCGACCTTTTCAGATTTATACAATTAAAAAAAACCTATGTACTTATATATAGTATGCATTCTTGATTGAAATAACCACTGTCGTAACTAGTAACCATCGAATTGATATAAATTAACAGGTAGTTAAAGAGGAATTCTTCTAAAGTGTCAAAGTCGCATACCGCTTCTAAGGCCGCTCAGGGCTTAAGTTATTAACCCCCGACTGTAAATTATATAATGATTTGTGACATCGTAGCTCCAAAATGGAGGAACCTATTTCAAATCAGTTTATTAGTCGTCGCAAATCAGTGAGCTGCTTAATATATTTAGCTACGAGGTACTAAAAATTGTTTTGAGAGCGAAATTACTTTTTGAGAATTATTGAAGAACACACTCTTCTAACCGAGTGGTTGCGGCTTCGATTCCCGTCGGAGTAAATTCCGATCATGGCTTTTCCTTAGTGACCAAACAACTGTTTGTGTGTTCGTCGGGCTATATTATCATTAAGTACTTATTAAAAATATTTCTGACCATTGATGTTTCGTATCGTTACAGTTATATTATCATAACTTTTATAGCAGACAACAAGACCTCTCCACTCATTTCGTCTGTTAGATAACAATGGTGTAAGTTTACGAAAACTTCGTTGTTTGTCTCGTTTCTCTGCGGTTACCGTGACGGTCAAGGTGCCTGGTTTCACTTTCTGATCATTTTCACCGTTCGCTCTCACGGCCGGGAGAAATGGCCGTAGATCTGTGGCAATCTAATATAATAATAAACGCATTACGCCGACTGCTTCGACCGTGAAAACGCTCGACCGTTGACCTTCGACAATACTTAGGACGGTAATGGCGCTCTCCCTTCTTAGTTCCGTCCGTGGAAAGTTATGCTTAAACAGATAAGTACTTAATTTGCGTAGGTAAGTAGTGTTGAAATTAAGTTGCGTAATTTGTCTGTGTCTTCATATTAATAACCGCCCTAAAAAAATATACCTACTTATATTATATTCTCTGTATTATTGACAGAATAATTACTGAAATTTTGGGTTGGTTAGGTACATGTTTGGACATGTACCTAACCAACGCAAAATAAATAAACGCTCATTAAATACCTAACCACAGGAAACTATCGACTGTATTCACAAACAATACGTGAAATACCAACACTATTGTAAGCTTAACATTTCTCAGTTAGCTGCGCATCCACGCGCACTGTGAGACCTCACAGTAATGCAGGCGGTACTATTGTACTTTTGCCTTAAAATGCTTAGAGCGACATCTATCAGTATTAAGGTGTACTTTATAACAAAGAGTCTTGTACCAAGCGATGGCAACATTTGTTATTTGAACATTGGAGGTACAAAATAGTTATAGACGTGCCCACTAGGTGGCTCAAATTTGTAGTTTTAATATTTGGAGGTTCATCCATACTTACCTAACTATCTAAATTAGATCTTACACCCATATTTGTACTTAATCAAAAAATACTTTATCTCAAGGTTTTTTTTCATTTCTTAGCTAAGTCATATAACTGTTTTTTTCTTATAAGATTTAATTAATAAGATAAGTAAGTAACAAGTGTATTTTACGTTATTAATATTCTAATTCTTGTTATTCTTACCAACCAATACATATAATACCTCTTAACAATTATATTTTTCTTCGTTTCGTCTAGATTGCCTTCTAGATTGGGTTCAAATCCCGCCTCGCACATCTGGATTTTTCGAAATACATGTGGGATCCGTCTACCCTCACTGGGCTAGCGTATGGTGGATTATAGCCTGACTCCCAATCATATTAAATGGAGGCCGGTGTCCAGGAGAAGGACATTAAAAGGACTAATTAATACCAATTATTAATATCCGTTTTTTTCATACCACAAAGTCAGCAAATAATCGTACGACTCGCCTGATGTTAAGCAGTTTCCAAAGCCTATACATGCTTGAAATACGAAAAGCATTGCTCGCACATTGTTGACCTGAAAAGGAGTGGGACAGAAGGAGGGGAAGTGAATAAGGTTGGGCTTCTGACTCTCTCAGGTATCGTATGAACCGGCGCAGGTATGATAGCTACTTTGACGCCGATCTTCTGTGAGAGGGTGGTACTACCCCGGTTTGGCCAGCCCTTATATGAGCTGTATCAGTTAGCTACAGCACGACTCTACCACCGAAACATAGTCATTATTTTAATTCAATATTAATTATTTTAATTAAACATTAAATTCATTTAGTTTATATTTTTAATTTGTTAATAATTGTTGTTATTTTGTATTATTAGCGTACTTGAACCTAATAAGACCGTTCTAATAATATGGAAATAAATAAATATATAAACGCTACCTACAACTTGAAGGGAGCATACTGCCTTAAAGAAGCGGCACGTCTCTGTGTAATGTACCTGTACCTACTATTGCTCTCCTATCAATTTTCTAGTAAATTGACGTAATGGTATTGTTGCACATTTCACTTACAATTTCATAGAAATGCTGCTATCAGCGGCGTAAACCAAATGGAAAATGTTGCTCTACCTACTTAGATACCTACATACATAAGTAATGCATAATGGAACATGTAGCTACGCATCTCACATTACTTACATTATTATAAGGTTTTATTTTGCCAATATTTTGCAGGAAGCCCTGGTAGACCTTCCACAAAAAAATGTGATGGTGAGTAAACCTTTTTTTCTGTTGATTGGTAGCGAGTGATTGAATCAAAGATCGGCTGTTTGAAAGAAATTCATCAGATTATTTTCTGTGTGATAGGAAGGTACATTATATTATGTTTTCTAAGCCGCTATGCATTATTAAAATACGACCTTATTTTCTTTAGTAGTAGGTAGGTACATACCCACCATTAATGTGAACCCTACGCACACCTGAGTTTCTAGTCCGGATCTTCTCATTCAAGGTCGCGTTGCGATCCGGTTATAGATTTAAGAAAAATATGTAAATTTGTAAGCGCCCCCGTAGCATAAAAAAAACGCTATGACTCTGACTATACAATGTACGGAGAGGATAAAAATATCCACCTTATATTCTTGTCTCCCAGTTCATTGTACGGTACTTAGTACAGACCATACAGTTAGTGTGTAAGTCTGTCGTAACTCGTAATTTATTTATTATTTATTTATTTCTTTCACCCACATTCGTGCGACCGAGTCTGTCACCTACTTTTACATAATAGTTTCAAAAAGATGTCATTACCACCATGTTATGTCATAGTTGCAGAGCGGAGTCGTTGTCCCAAATGTGTTTGTTCCGGAACAGAATGTGTTCTCGGCAGTGAACACTGTTCCATTGGCTATCACCTACTTTATCATCATACTACTATTATAAAGAGGAAAACTTTGTTTGTTTGATTGTAATGAATAGGCTCCGAAACTACTGAACCGATTTGAAAAATTATTTTTCATTACTCATACTCTGAAAGTAGGTCTGAAGTTGCCTGAGAAGCGGGTTGAAAGTAATACTTTTCAGGCCCGGGAGTTTCGCTTTCAACTGACAGCTGTCAAATTATTAAAAAAAAACTAGTTCCATTTTCACATTTCTATGGAACCATGTTCAAACTTTTTCTACAGTCACTCAATTACAGCACGATGTAAAATTGAAATAACATAAAGTTAAGTATTAATTCAATAATATATTTTTTTAAATGACTTAATTATAATTTAGTTTCAACAATTTCTTTAAAATAACATAGATTTGGGCAAAATATTTAAAGATGAAAATGAAAAATAATGGCTAAATAAAGAAGTTGGCCGGCCAACGAAAAAAAAACAAAAGAGGCGGCAATCCGATTTTTTTTTTCGAGTTGTAGAGTATTGTTTATACTTCCTTGTATTATTTCTTTAGCCAATTCCTGTTTTATTTTTATTTTCCTTGTATTCGTAATGAAAAGCACAGTGTTTACCTTGGGTGAAAGATTTATTTTGTCCCTCAAACTATTAGCGCCCTCGCTACGCTCGGGCGCCAAACCCCGTCTCGGGACAAAATAAGTAACTTTCACCACTCATGTAACAATGTACTATCACTGTTGGGAAGCTACACTATGGATGACATAGGCTATAATATATTTAAAAAAAAATTGGGTTCCTTACTAAAACTCGAATAATGTAACCGCAATGTACCCGTGCGAAGCCGGGGCGGGCCGCTAGTACCTTATATATTTACATCTTGTTACAAATTGAACACTTATGAAATGTACCATAATATGACCCTACTCTAGCCTACTGATTTTTATTGATTGCATATTCTTGGACTCCCTTATTAATAAACGCGGTTTAGCGGTTGTATAGTTACACCATGCTTGGTCTTCTTCTTTCGAATGTTAAATTACTGATGTCAGAAAGGGATAGTTTGGTGTGTAACTATTCGCCCGCTATACGACGTTTATTTTAATAACGGGGTATAATATGTATGGCCCACTAGAATAAGATAGTACCTATGATGACTGTTGAAATATGTAACATCCTTCGCTTCTAATAAGAGTATCCTACTAATATTATAAATGTGAAAGTTTGTGAGTGTGGATGTATGTTTGTTACTCCTTCACGCAAAAACTACTGAACGGATTTGGATGAAATTTGAAACACAGATAGTTTATAACCGGTATTAATATATAGGATACTTTTAATCCCGATAATCCCGAAATTTTTCTTACGTTAAATACTACACGGACGAAGTCGGTGGGCACAGCTAGTCTTTAAATATAGATAAGTACTTACCTACTGAATTATTTGGGTAGGAACTCAAGTATTTTAATATTCGCATTGAAGGAGCTTTCACGGGGGTTAAGAAAAGAAGCCATTCGATTACTCGAACGGAATTTGTAACCCCTGTATTATTGAAATAGCCTATTTTTGACGGTGGTTAAGCTAAGCTCTATCCAATTTTCTACAGCTCATATACAGGGTGGTTCAACCGGGATAGTACCACCCTCTCACAGAAAATCTGCGTAACGTATTCGTATGATGAGATTGAGAGGGCCAGAAACCCAATCCCTTCGTTAATTCCCCTCCCTCTGTCCCATTCCGTCGAGCAATGCATAAGCATTGCATTATGTAGTGCAAGCAGGCTACAACATGCTTAACATCAGGCGCACTTTTTATACTAGGTGAAACAAAAAGGGTATACAATTTTTTTTGCAACTTAACTTTGTAAATCTCAAACTATAGGCTTTGTGGGACCGTTGAAGTAAGGTTTTGTAGACTTGTGAAGTCTGTCAACAGCTGTATTCCTATAACACCTTTTGTTTTCTAGTTTCCTCCAAAGCTGATAGTTTTAGAATTACAAAGTTAAGTTTTGAAAAATAAAGTATGCCCATTATGTTTCACCTTGTATATAAAAATATCGAAGATGACACGAATGCTCCATTTGTAAAACAAATCC
Source organism: Notodonta ziczac (assembly GCA_918843915.1). Lineage (NCBI taxonomy): Eukaryota > Metazoa > Arthropoda > Insecta > Lepidoptera > Notodontidae > Notodonta > Notodonta ziczac. Next base: position 3,776,015 of record OU974051.1, read on the forward strand.
ATTACTGCATTGCGAACCATAATAATGACATCACATTACATAATACTATCATACAGAACATACAAACTTACATTACTTATATATATAAAATGACATTTTGCACAAAACATTGAACAATAGGACCATTAGGAGATGTCATCGCGCGTGCAAACAAAAGAAGCAGGGAAGAGATAAAATAACGGAAGACAAACCATTCCATAACAGAAGCCATTGTGGACACTACCTGCTCAGTCGAACCCCAACCACCGTTCAAAATGGTTGCAATTTACGTCATACTATCCTGTGTAGCTTTCGTGGCTGCAGAACACTCTGGGGCTTATTCGTCACCTCAGTACGCGAAGAAAATGTACCCAAACAAGGGTTACGATACCAATGCACTTCTGCCAAGGGAGAAACCTCCGATACCTTTCAAGGAGAGCGAAGAACCGATAGCTAGGTTCGACAACGGTAATAATACGGCTCAGTACGCTAGATCTTCGTTCCTGGACGTTGCTGGGAGCTTCCTCAGTGGCACGGGGGGGCAAGTGATGACCACCATAGCGAAGGATTTCATCGCACGGTCCACGGGCAGCAGCCAGGTTGGTTTTGACTGCGTTTCTCAGGTTCGTACTCACCTAATTGTAAAGTGGCACGCGTTTTTTGTATGACTAATACGCTTTTTTTAATGTAGAGATTAGATTCTTTGGAAATGAGTCATTTGAAGGGTCTGGAGTTGAATGACGTATTTCTGAGGGACACTTTCTTAAATTGAATGTTATCTTTGCACTTAACAATATTGTATGTTATGCGGATAAGTCTAACACCCGTATCTTTGGACAATACAAGTCATAACTTCTTCATAAAGATAATTTATAATACCAACTTAATATATAAATCATTTTCAAAAATTATATAACTATCAAAACGAGTATCAAAATGCATTGCTCTAGTAACGACAATGACGTTTATTACTTAGTTAAGAATTCTCACTGTTGATATTATCAGAGCTAAATAATAAAATAAATGACTTAAGTTATTCGTTTTACTTAAGAACAAGTAGTCACTCGTCTATGGATACGGATGCTAGTGCCAGTAAATTGGTTAAAATTTACTAGTGTGACAAGGTGTTCATTCCCCTTTGCAGGTACTTAGCTTAAACCTGACCAACATAGTAATCCTGATTATCCTGAAGGCGCTGATATTGGCGGCCGGGTTCTTCGGCGCCGGAGCCTGGAAAGGGGGCCACGACTATGGGAGAAGTCTAAAAGGTATGCGGTGAACACGATTTCGTACTCACACACTTCTTTTTACTACTACTGGATAACATAATAGCAGGGCCCTAACCACGCTAGCTACTCAAATCGTAATAGAAAAGCAAACGCTCGCGATTACGTTTCAAACGCTCCGCTTTTGACGTTTTGCTGACACGAGCTTCACGATTTCTACTGACTTTGATATGGTATGGTGACAGCAAAACGTCAAAAGCGGAGAGTTTGAAACGTAATCGCGAGGGTTTGCTTTTCTATTACGATTTGCGTAGCTAGCGTGGTTAGGGCCCTGGTATGCTGACGTGGGGCTTAGAAGGCTAGGAGGCTAGGAGGGCTAGAAGGCTAGGAGGCTAGGAGGGCTAGAAGGCTAGGAGGCTAGAAGGGCTAGAAGGTTTATGGATTATTTATTACCTATTATGGCTTCGTTTCGTACGATGCGTGAGAGAGCCAGAGGCCCAACCCCTCCTGCCTCCCTTCCTCTCACTCTATCCCACTCGTTAAGTCGGCATCGACCAAGCAATGCCTTTCGTATGGACTGCTTAAGATCAGGCGGGTCGTACGCTTGTTCGTGGACTTTGTTATAAAACAAAAATAAAAACACCACTTTTTCACCAAATGCAAATGCAAAATGTTGATTGCCATTTTGACGGCATCAACATTTAACATTTGTATTTCTCCTAGCGTGATTCTATTCATAAATTTACTTGAACACATATTTAATAATAATGGTCATTATTGTAACAAGCCTAATAGTCCGGAAATGACCAACGGTCACGCTTCCATCTGCTACCTTCCTGGCACGTGGCTTACACTGACACGTCCATTAATCCAATATACCTTCGAGATGCGTTTGTCGTGTCAGCCGCAGTAATCCCATTGCTTGAGGATTATCTGTACCGGCCGGACTCACACCCGCCAAATGACCAGCGGATTTGAAAGGGTGGTTTTACATTTTAAATAACTATTAGTGAAGTAGATTTAAAGGTGTGTTATATAGGTTCGGTGTGTTATATAGGTGGTAGGTATCGTTTTTTTGTTTATTGCGATTTGAGGACATAAATAAATAAATAATATAAGTAATAATAATCCCGGTTAAATTAGATCCGGTTGGATCTGAGTTGAAATTTTAAGTTTATTACAGGAGATAATATTATGAATGCTGGCTGCATTTCCTCGTTGAATTGAAAAACGTAAGAATATTTATTAAATAATATAGAACACTAACAGAAGCACTTTAAAATAAAAAATAAAATGTTTTTAGAACAAGGAAATAGCCAGCTCTCATGGTCACAAGTGGACGCAATAATATTCGGGTTTTTTTTTAAATAAAATTGTTAACGCTTTGACTCCATTAGCCTGGGGTATTTAAGGCAAATACCACCAAATTTTTAGTGAATAAATAATAAACTTACTATATTGAAACGAAGCTTCTATACCAACGTTCGGGGCGCTGGCCGCGCGGCCACTCTATCCGTGCTAAGCATTAGTAGCGTTACACGATATATATAGGTATACAGTGTGACAGTTGCGCTCTACGCTTTATACTATAAAGCTTCGCTTCTTTCGGGCGTCCCTAGACGGCATGGTCTTTTTTTTTCTTTTACAAAGATATTGTTTTGTTTTTCTTTAAGATAACATAAACGCGTCATACATCACCGAAGACGAGATTCTTCTGTACCTGAGCTACCTCGCCGGCCAGCAGAAGAAAGACTATAGTTGCTTGTACCTGCTGTCGTGCCAGAAGCCCCAACAAGCCGCTCTGTACTCTTCTGGAGCTGAACTATTACTGCAAGGAACTAAGTTATTGCAAGGGTATTACGTGTTGGGATTATTTATCTTCCTCTTCTCTCTTCCAAGGTCTTATAAATCACAATTTATCTATGATCTAGCTTAAATTCAGCATTGTATAATAAGCTTTTAAAGCGAATGATCTGAACTATCTATAAAATTCTTGTAAATTCAGCTAGTCGGTGCTACAACCAATATAAAAGTTTTTTGTGTGATTTTCTTCTTTTGATCTTCGTCTTTCGATGTAATTATTTGTAAATCTCTAGTACTTTTACTTGTGTTATCACTTAGCAAGATGATAATACAGCCAAATGTGCTACAGGAGCAGTGCAGACTTGGAGCCCTACGAACAAGTGTCGCATGGAATCAAGCAAGCAGCGCAGTGGGGAGAATCGGGCATGAACTGCGACACACGGTATAAATGTGGCGAATAAGTTAACTCTACTAGTTATTGTAGACAAATTTTTAGCTGTTAATAAATAACATATATTAATGTTTTTACCATTGTAATTGATAGTGAAGACAAAATTAGACAATTGGAAATAAAAGTTGATAAAAACCTATAAATAGAATCCAATAAAGTAAATGGTGCACTAACCGTTGTTTATTTCGTGTAAATATTTAGTCAATTATATTTAGTAAGTCATATGAAAAATCATTTAAATAAATTAGCTAGAAATTGTACTTTATTTGAACTGTATCCTTTAGGTTTAAGATCATTAATAATGCAAAGATTGTTTGTTTTTGTATAATTTTACACGACATTTCTTATGGCCATGTTTACAAACAATACTAGTAAATGTACCAAACCTATAGAAAATTGGACATTTCTCAATAGGCTCTGCGTTCGCGCACACTGTGAGGGATCATAGTAATGTTTGTGATTACCAGCCTTAATCTTTTCTGTGGGCCTTGCACTATTTGTCACTCAATATTATTCATAACATTATTAAGCGGGTACGAAATTAACCCTTAATATTCAGTCCGTAGAGATTCACAATTGTAATTTTTTAAGACTCGTATTAATTAATCAATCTTAAGTCTGGAATGATCTTGGAAATGTCATACCAGTACAAAATTACATGTCAGATGCGAACTCAAGACCTCTCTTAGAGTTGAGATCGATTTATTAAGACGGCCCTCAATCCCCATAGTTATTCTATCATCATTATTATACTAAGGCGTGTTGGATGCTAGTACCCTGGGGGTTCGATCTATGGGGTTGTTTGCTCTGGCTGCTCGATATTCTGCATAGCACACATAACCATCACCATCTTTGTCATCTGCTTCTAGTGTCCGGTCTACTAAAGCTGGAACCAAAATTATTATATTTCTCCAATGATGTGATGAAAATAGTTTTGGAGCGACTTTATTACTTAGCGGTCATCAACACGGAGAAGTCGAAGCCGTTCTGTGTATACATTTTTAACAGATAATGACCGTATTTCACATCTGGTTGGGTACAGTAAAATATACCTATAGAATTTGTCAGTCGCGGGTTACCCGTGTGAATAACTGCATTATAAACTACATGAATAATAAATAGATAGATGCATTAAATATACAGCTCATGTATTTTTATTTTTTCGAAGCGAAACTATTCTATAATTATTTTTATTCTTTAAATCCCTCTTTCTCACCTAGCCTATTCCAAAACTGCGGTAACGTAGACCGGCCGAAGGTTAGTACATACTTCCCTATTCATCAAATAACAAAAATTGATTCCATTTCACCTCAGTACTGAACTCACTCACCGATATAGGCTTCTAGGTCATTCGCCTCTGGTTCAATAGACGAATCTTTATCCGGATCGGGAGCTTCGTGTTCTATTGTATGATACACCGCCTGCAAACAAAAGGGATCAATATGTTACTAATATATTTTTTATTGTTATTAATAAATCACTTCGCCGCACTCTGGCTCTTTGAATCGCGGATAAAAGCCGAACGCCTGCGTTTTAGCTCTTCTTGGCGACGTACCTTAGATTCCTTCTTTCTACTATGATATATGATAGGATTTATATGATACTATGATAGGATTTTGTGTAAGAGTCAGCAATGGTTTTGTAGGCTACCTTCTAAGATGTAACGTCATCGGCGCCTATTTAATCCTGGTCAAGCACACAAAGACTGAAGATATAGATTTTATAGAAAGGATTATGTTTTTACAAACCTTTAATAACTCTAGGCCGTCCAGTTTTGAATTTCTGTCGAAGTCGTGAGCGGAGAAATAGTGAAACTCAAGTTCCTCTGGCGTCATCTTCGATAGCATTTCTGGGGTTAGCACTTCTGAATCCTCTTCTATGTGTCTGTAACATCACAGAAAAATTATATAGTCATCTTCTTTATGAGCTGACGTTTCCTAAACACACACCTTCAATAACAGTTAGTACTAAGTACTAACTATTATTGAAGCGAAGCTTGTATAGGACGTTCGGGGCGCTCACTGCGCGGCCACTATCCGTGTTAAGCGTCAGTAGCGTTACACGATATATATAGAATCTATATATACCGCAGCTGCCACTCGGTATATCTATAATATATAGCTGCGGCGCCCTAAGCTTTTAAGTATAAAGCTTCACTTCTGTCGGCTCTAGACGGCACTGTTACAAAATCATCACTTTGACCATAGTAATGAGTAATTATACAAATATTGACATAAACAAGGAAGGAACAGCAGTGATACAGCAGAGTACAGTCAGCAACAATAATACGTTACTACTATCCGATTTTAAAATTGACTGACTATTCATTAGATTTTTGTAGACGTCTTACGGAGTATCTTTGGATAGTACTTAGTATCATGCAGCAGCTGCGCGTCGCCGGTGAGCGAGTCTGAGCCGCTGGGCTTGTAGTGGTGGTGCGCGTGCTCAACCGGGGTCTGGCCGTGCGGGTGGTGCGGGCCCCGCCGGAGCGCGGAGCTCACCGCGTTCAGCAGGAGGACTAGACATGCTGGAAATATATAATCATATATCCTTTAAAGATCCAGATGTCCAGTTTATTACACAGACCTTGTGGAAACCAGGAACAATTTCCGTGCGTTCAAGCGTGTTTGCCATACCTATTATTGGAATCAAGGATAATTAGCTTACGAGTTTAGGTCCTATTAGTCAAATAATGATCCGTGGTGCCTTACAACTGGTCTTCAATTAGCTGTAACAGTCTTGTTTCTATGGCAATCAGCCCATACCAGCTATTTTTGTCCCCCGCTTTGCACCGGAAGGAAGTGGATTTTTATTTGTCCAACTCCTCGTATTATTTCTATCGATTAAATTCGTGCGGGTTCTAAGGCAATTTAACTTTTCCCCGGGACTCATCGAGGGACAAATCTCGACGTAATTATTGGTCACCATTGTCAATCATGCTTTCCAGGAGTTACAGTGGTGGGAGAGTGTGGCGGGTCCAGTCCCATAAACAAAAAAATCATTTGAAGACAATGACATTGATTCAGGAACCTATCGCGAAGATTAGTGCGACACGTGACGGGTGCGCGGTACTATGGATCGTAATTTGACTAAACCTTACTAAACTAGCTTTCTAATTTAAATACCTAAATTGGAGTGAGATTTAAATACTATTTACTTAGTGACAATGGTGTTGCCTGCCCACATTCTGTGTGTTCCTAAGATTGTACACCATCTTCTATTATTTGAAAAGAGTAACCATTGAGTTTCTCGCCGTGTCTTCTGAGTGGAAGCAGCATTCCGAATCGGTGGTAGATTCTAACTACTCATAAATGCTTTGTTGATTTACATCAATAAATAAAATGTTCAGTTTTTGTTTTCTTTATGTGTCTTGACTAATTGGACCTAAACTCGTGAGCTTTTTATAGTAGATTCCAATAATATTGATAGCAAAAGCGCCTGAACGCACAAAAATTGCAGTGCCTATATAAGTAACTTAATAAACCCGACCAATGTTCTATATTCTCAACTGCCACGCGCCAACAATTCATTGCACCAAACGCCAAATAACGAAACAATCACAAGACTAACATTGTACTTAATACCTGTCTGTAATTTGAAGGGCATTGTGTTGCAACGCGAAGGGTGACAGCTGGGGCGCCCCACGCCCCATGGGGGCTTGGGGCATCCCGCGGGGCACCAATATTCACACCTCATTTGCCAGGGCCTATTACATTTGTCATCGCCAAGTCAAAAGCACGACAAATTATTTTTAAAGCTATTGCTGCCTTTAAAATTAGCCGTGTCATAATTATTATGTTGTTACATTGTGAATAATTAATTAAATGTTGTCATTCTTTAACAATGTGGGAAGTTCCCTGTTTCAAAAGGTTCTCTAAATGATTTGGTATTTATACCATGGAAATAGTAAAATAATAAAATTCAAATGCTTTATTTTGTTTACGCCTACGGATGCACTTACAAATTGTCAATTTTTAATTTTTTTTTCTTATATCTACAACACTACGAAAGTGTATATTTTTCGCATCCTTTCAAATCGAAATCCTTTAAATGGGACATAACTGGATCATGGCATCATCCTAAGGTCCTGTATGGACTGTAACTTTGAACAAATTTTATTACCAACTTCGGATGTCTAGACTCAAATATCAAAGCAGCCTTTAAAAATCATCCGATACTTATATTACAGAAACAGGTGACATACCGCCCTCTCCACAAAAAAACTATTACAAAGAACATTTCAATAAATCGAATGCATAATTTATAGACCCCTCGACTCGGACCGAACAGTTGGTCTCGCGAAAGACGAGACCGGTCTTTAATCGGACCCCACTTTATTATAGAGTGCAGTGCATAATCTATAATGGGGGACAAATTATGCGCCGCTGTGACAAGTGCGGAGTACATATGTCGGGGTGTCCGCGACAAGCGATGGTGAGGACACACAGACCTATAGAATGGAAAACGTACGGAAATGAAAGTCGGTGAGATAGCGGTTTGCATCTACGGCGGCGTTCCAATCAGTCGAGTTTGCACCTTATTGCTGCGCAGCGAGAATAGGTATTTATTTTATATGACATTGCAGAGTGACATTTCAGTACGTAGCAATGTATTCTGTGATAACAGTTTTCTTTTGGATGCCTCATAATAAAGTAATTTTCCATACAGTAAAAATTATAAAACTCCCAAATTTTTATCTTCCTTGACTTGAGGTTGGAGGTTGGTTTTTAGCAACCACAAGAGACGTTGAGAACCCTCCTTAGATACCTTTGTAGGAACAACTGAGACATGCAGGTGTAACAGTAGAAAGGGGATGTGGTGGGCATAGTCATCATATAAGTGTTCATTCTAATGGAACTTTAATGGGAATAGGTATCCTGACTTATATGTAGGCATTGCGTATAACATAGTAGGCTCCTGAGGTGTTGAAGCGGTGCGGGAGGGGAGTGTCAAAGGACACGTGACTAATTAGCGCACACCTCTTCACTACCGCAAGAACCTACTCAGATAAACGCTATGCCCGTGGCATACTTAACACAAACTGTAATATTCGCCATTCTACCGTTCCGTGTGTCACAAATATACCAGGGGTCTCCAGCCCCGGTCCGTCCCAGCGTATTATCGTCTGATAACACCCTAATCCCATGCGATTACAATGGATCTGATGGCCCACGGGTCACGGATTGCTTTATTCTGGACCGAACCTTGGTCACATTTGGGTCTCACTTAACGTTTTTAGTCAAAAAGTGTCATTAATGGGGTGTAATCAGATTATGGAAAAATCTTAGTAAGTACGTATTGTAGATTTTTTAAATAACAAAGTCGGCAAACTAGCTCACTACCTGCCTAATGTTAGGCAGTTACCGTAGCCTATACATGCTGCAATACCAATGGATTTGCTCACACGTTGCTGGCCTGAAGAAGTGGGAATTGGGATAGAGGGAGGGGGAAGGGGGTGGGCTTTCGGCTCTGTCACTCATCGTACGAAACGCAGCTATTATAGCTACTTTACGTTAACGTTATGTGAGAGGGTGGTACTACCGCGGTCCAGCCAGTCCGCATATGATCAGCTTGGCTCGACCACCGTACGAAATATGTATTTAGTAGAGATGCCACGGATAGTGATTTGGCCGAATACCGAATATTCGACTACGTTCTTGGCCGAAGCGCCTAATATTCGGCGGCCGAATGTTTGGCAAAGTGGTGGTATAAAAAAACCTTACAAGTGGTGGTCAGCAAACGCAAAAGTGTATCCAATTCGGACAAAATTTGCTAAGTTTTATCTATCATCTCCTGGCAGTAGTGTATATAGTGAGAGACTATTCTCAGAAGCCGGTATTATTTATGAAAAAAAGCGCACTCGTTTGCTATCTACTAATGCTGAAAAACTTGATTTAATTCATCTTAAACTTAGCTTTGATAGATTTTAAGTACTGAAGTATTATTTTATGTATGAAAATTAACCATTTGTGATTGAAATAATAATATCTTTTTGAATAATATGTGCGTTTTTTACCATAATTTGGTATTCGGTATTCGGCCGAATACTGCATCCTTTTCGGCCGTATACCGAATAGTAGCCGAATATTCGTGGCATCTCTAGTATTAAGTATTGACTTTAAACGTGATGTACGATCAAAACATATTTATTACAAGCAGCATCATTTGCGGTTATACTGACTTACTTAATCACCTTATGATTGGTTCAAATAGTTTTAATTAATAGAGATAATAATGTTGGTGAACGTATGTTTAATAGTTTTGTTACAATCTATCTGTGTCTGCTATACGTACCAGTGAAAGTAGCGTCTGTTTATTGAAAGATTAAATGTGTGGTTAGGTTAGATAGAACTATAGAACCGAGTATTAAGGATAATCTGATGACTCTATCCAAGTAGAGTTAATGTAGAGTTATTTTGCTCTTACCTTCTGATCTCATCTCTGTTGCATCACTCAGATTCTCACTTTTTCTCGTTTGTTTACTCCACGCACCATGTTTGAGCCACGGTTCTGTCAAGCCACTGACATTAGAAATCAATGTTAAGACGCATGCGCAAATCGTTCAAGCCAACTTGCAACTTATGCCTCTGTAATAAGCGGCGCTATTGTTTGAACCGTAATAAAATCTTGGCGCATGCTTTGTAAACACCTTGTAGTGTTAAGATTAAACGCATCACCCCTCGGTAGATGTCGCTAGTGGTTCAATTAAAGGGAAAATTTTGAAAGTGGTATTTGTTTATACATAGAGAGATATCAACTAGTCCAATCTTAATGTCCTTTAGTTTAATCATAGATAAGTATCATTATAAGCAGTGTGTTATGAATCATAAATAATCTTTATTTTCACACCATTTTCATTCTTCTAATCGTTCCTTAACAACACAGGGAAGCATCCATGTAACTTATTAAGTAACATAAGTAATTCGTTATCACCATTGCCGTCGTTACTAAGATCTACGAGCAATGTTCGCTGAGCTTATAAGCGGAACTACAAAACTATAAAAGGAATCAGAGTTTTCCGTTTTTAAGTGGTATAACATAAAAGTAAACTACCAAATAGGAAAATATTTTCTATTGTAATAGCTATAAGATATAGTATATAGCGGGATAAATAAGTAGCTATGCGTAAAACCCTCAACTCATGATCGTGTTTACAGCGCACCCCACATTCGCGGACTCGTCAACAACAGAAAATTGCGACCATTGCCACCACCCGCGATACTCACCCCTGCATTCTCCATATACGATTCATTTTCACTTAACTCCACTTTGAAATAGATCTTTATTCCTTTAAAGGTACGAACAGAGTTTGCTGGCATAACATGGCAGTATCTTGCGGGAAGAACAACCTAGCTTTTCGCGGCTTATCATTTTGTAATTTCAACCTTGATATGAAATATTAAGGTCGAGAATCGGTTGTGTGGTTTTTTAAGAGAAGGCTTTTCAGTACGAAAATGTTTATGTTTATAGCGATCTGTTGTGGGAAGTTAAAAAGAGACGGGAGTATGTAAGCGTGTGAGGGATTGTATGATCAATACGCGAGCGGGGCCGCGGGCCCGGCGCTGGCACTGAAGGCTCCTAATGGTCGTTTTCTTACATTTGCATGCTAATTGACTTCTCCGTTCCGAGCGGTCCTTTTGTCTCAGCCGTGTGTGCCGCAAATTGAGACGAATTACCATCCTGTTGGATTCAGTCGAGCGATGTAGGAAACTAGATTATTTAGGAGGCTTTTGATAGGTTCTACTTTTATACACATCATGCTACCGATTACCTACGTTAAACTCTTATAAAACTGAAGACGTGCTTAATTATTAATATCATCATCATCTGCCTTACCTTTTCCCATTATCAGTGGTCAGCGCAGTATGTCTTTTCCTTCCATTCATCGCGATTTCCCGTCATACTCACATCCACTCCAACCTCGTTCATATCACTCTTGATACAATCCATCCATCTTTTCTTTGGCCTTCCTCTCACACTGTATATTGAATTATTAATAAAACGGCTAAATTAAATTATTTTATTTTAAGACCTATGACCTGTTAATTTTAAACATTGTTATAATTGTCTCTATAATATAGAGCGATGAAAACGATTGGACCTATTTCTATTTTATTTAACCACTCGTATTCAAATTTACATTTTTTTACAGATAACTGCCACTGAACGTGCGAATCGATTCTGTTATAAAGTGATTCGATATCAAACAACTCTATCTGATAATAAATAACCGATGTAGACCTATTACCTGTACTTATAAGGTCTTATTTATAAATGCACAATATTTTGCATAGCGCAAAAGCAAATTGTAAAGATTATGTAGATACTTACCCACCTTGGTACCACAACAAAAACGGATGGGTTTATTTCTAACAGCCGATTTTCGACACAATGAAGTAAATATATATGGACACTCGTGAACTTGATTACCACAGGTGAATTATTATTAATATTTTATAAGCTATTTAATATCTGATGGAACGTAACTTAACCTTGGATTAAATCGGTCAAAACCAACCAGTTGTACCGATCAACAGAAAAACTATATTATCAAATCCAAAATTTTGGTGTGGTACTAGGCCAATCATCGTTTGTATTAACTAACGCATCTTGCCAAATATCTTATCTTATTTAAATAAGATCTTATATATCATGCCAATATTATTGACTGAGATTTTGATAGGTCATGATATACCTCATCATGATTTACCATATATATCTTAAAGTTAATTTACAGGTATGATAGAGTTGTTAATAAAAGTTTCCAATGCGAGTAGAGGCACAAACTAATACTTCCAACTCCATTAATTACCGAAATACATGGCGCGATTTCCAAATAAAACCTACTTCCGTGTGTTAGTAATAATACATTTTCGGTTTTCTCTATCAAACGGAGATTTGCGGCGTAGGGCGGGCGCGTGGGCGGCGTTGCTAGGCAACGGGCCCCCACATCCTCCGCCCACCCCCAGCAGGATCACTTTTAAACTTTCATGTCGGAAAGTTTTTAAGGTTTGCTTGCGGCTCTGCGATTCGCCATCTTTTTGTTTTAAGCTTCTTTACGAAAACAACATGAATAAAGTACACGTGCACTTAAAATGATCAAGAGAAAAATATTCTCGGCAAACCTAATTTGTTTTAGGATAAGTGCTTATATAGAAAATTGTTGGATCCTATGATCCACGTTAATTCGGAGAATTGACCCAAATTCTGGTATTATATGAGTAAGTAGTACAAAGCGTACTTAAGACCTTAAGAGAACTCAGTATGGCAAAAGCGCCTGAACAGAGAGACAATTTTCGTGCTTTCAGGAGCCTATATAGGTTGCCTGTATAGTTATTTTTGTCTCCCACTTTGCAACGGAGGGAGGTGTAAGAGAGTTTTCCAAAAAAAAAGGCTTAGCACCTACATTTGAGCACCAAAGGTTGAAAACATACCATAAACATCCCTAAACGCTCCCAGCTAAGTGCCTGAAAACACTCGCAAAAAGGCGTAAAGTATTTTCCGCCGTTCATTTAATGTTGGAAAATGTCGGAAAATTCAGCTCGCTACTTACCTGAGCGTGGTAAACAAACCGCTTATTCTGTGTGCACAGAGAATGTACATAGTTTGAGAAGGGTGATTTTATCGGTTAAATGTATTCGATCCTTACCTTTTATATACCTAATTATTTATTTACGCCATTTTCTTTGATAGGTTAAAAAAAAATATAATAAAAAATAACGCCAAAAGTAGTTATTAAATTAGTTCGAATTATTCCTTTTAGTCTTTTTTACTAAACGTTTTGTAATTACACCAAATAATATTATGAATACGAAGTATTAAATAAATATTTGCAGTAATTACAAAAAGTTTAGTTAAAATGCTAAAATTAATGAGAGGAACTAAAGTCAAAGTCATACTCAAAGCGTATATTTTATTTAGGCCTACGGGGGCACTTACAAATTGTAAATTTATATTTTTTCTTATATCTACAACCGGATTGGAACGCGACAGAAATCATCAATAAATAAAGATATCGTTTGTTTTTTTATCAATGCACAAATAAACCACGGTTGTCTTTCGCTCATTTTGTTTGAATAGTAAGTTTTTATTTTGGGACCTATCGTACGGGATGTGACGGTATATTCACGCTTTTTTAATTGCTGAATCAATAACCATTAATTCGGCGAGTACAAAATACCCTCTTAAAATTAAATAAATTACGAGGTATACTAATTATATAAGAAATTCAAAAGGTACAAAAGTAGTACTGAATTCTTTAATTCCAAAATGAAATCGAAATCCCGACGATCAGTCACCGTTTCTTTTTTCATACGGAATCCAAAGTTTTTAACTAACGAGAGAGCTACGTACAAAATTGATGAGGCAACGTAACCGCGGGGCTCCCAAGCAAGCCGGGCCCGAAGGTGCTTTTAGCCCCTAATTGGTGAGCTTTTAAGACTGCCGCGCGTTCGTTTGACGTCCCACCATGTACTAGCGACGACAAACGAGCATGTTGAACAAAAAAATGTTTTTTTTTTATGTAACAAAGTGGGCGAACAAGCGTTGTTAAGCACTTACCGCTTATAGATGATTGCAATACAAATGGAATGGTTGTCATACGATGTCCACCTGAATGGAGAGTGGGATAGAGGGATGGGAAGGAAGGAGGTGGGCTTCCATCTCTCTCACTCATCATACGAAATGAAATGCAGCTATAATAGCTGTTCGGACGGTTACAATTTGGGTTTTCTATAATGATGATGATGATGATGATGTAATCCCGTAATCCCTCAACAGGGACATAGGGCTCGAAGAAGAGATTTCCACTTTTCTCGATCTCGCGCGGTAGCTTCGAGATCCTTCCAGCCGAGTCCAGTGATGCAGCCTCTCTTTCAACTGAGCGCCTCTATAATGACTCTAAATGACACATAAGTAAATGATGGCAATTCGAATTTGCTGAACTGGTTTGCTCTGGCTATTTATGCACCATATGGAAACTATCTGGTTTTTTTTTTCAGAAAGACTGACTGAGATTGTAGTCTGAAAGTTTCCTCATTATTCGTTTGTTGATTAGATGATTTTTGGTCAGTTCAATGTCAAATTCATACATTTGACAATCACCGATTAGCGTTTCATGGAGACTTTTAATCTTAGACAACTATGTACCTGCTTTAAATGAACATCTCTGCATCAGGGTGCATGGCCATCATATTCTTATTCTATAAGCTAGTAGCTAACTTTATATAAAACTAGCTGAGCCCGCGACTTCGTTCCCGTGGAATTTTGATCCTTTCTTAGGGGATGTCTACGTCATAGTAGCTTTATGCATGCATAGTCTCAGCCCGATCGGTTTAAAATTGACAAAGTTTCATACAAACTTTCATCCCCTTTTTTATCCCCTTGGGGGTAGAATTAATCAAAATCCTTTCTTAACGGATGCCTACGTCATAACATCTACCTGCATGCCAAATTTCAGCCCGGTCCGTCCAGTGGTTTGGGCTGTGCGTTGATAGATCACTATGTCAGTCACCTTTGAGTTATATATATTTAGATACTCTTTATAAATAAATAATAATTATTGTCTTAACGACTATTCCACTTAACTGTACTGTATTCGGATCAAAAACGCAGAAGTAGCCAATACACATACTGTTTGGCCGTAGCACTCATAGATTAACTGAATTAGGTCCGGATGCGGGGTTTTTTTTTCTAAATCCCTACTATAGCTACCTATTTAGGAAGCCATTGACTATATTTTTAATGTGTACGAGTCTGTTTAGCAACCTGTGCTATTTTACTAACATTTAGGAACTGCTGCACCCTGTAAAAAAAACTAAAAACTCGTGTACAATATAATAAAATTACGATGACGAAAATCAAAAATTCTAACTTGCCAAAATGGCATCGTGCCAAGACACGTGGCTATAATAAAAAACGTTAAGAGTTCTATTTTCAAATTAACAGTGGGCGTAAACGAACGCGCGCGCCAAATTAGGCGGTAATTTTGACAGCGGGGTAACATAGAATTTTCCTGTCAAAATATTTTTGCAAACAATTGACTTGTTCTCTATTCAATGAGACTTTCTAACACCCTTATTTCAAATAACAAAACAAAACCACAATTAGCATAATAGTTACTTGTGACTTTCATTGTTATAATACAATTGACGCCCGCCTTTTTCAACGGCCACGGTAAGCGCTTTGTAAAAAACATAGGTACTTAAAAATTAAACGCTTCTTATGGAAATACATAATTAATTAAGTATCTCAATTGCCTTGCTTTGCTTAACAAATCTGAGTCGTTAAATACATAATTAATCACAGAAAATGGCCCAAAAAGGATGAATTATAAAATTACCTCTCAAACGTTTCGTGGCGACCGAAAGGGTATGCTTTTAAGAGCTTTACACACGATATTTCTGTCTCTGTTTGGCACTGCTGGCTCCAGGGCAGGTGAAGGCACCCTTTTCAAGGGTCGCCTACTCTCAGCCGACGGTAAATTCAGACCCTTCGGTGATAAAAGGGTGCGTCATAAATATATAGGCAAGTACATGTTTACCCTCTAAGATTTTCACGTACCCATGTCAACAAAAAAGTTGGGAGAAGAAGGTAATTCGAAAATAAATGAAAAAAGGTTTCTTGAAAATTTTTGCCAATACCTACTAAAAAAGTGGAAAAAGGAAATACTTAATAAAAATATTTTGTTCCGACTGTTTCGTTCAATATACCTCGCTTTCTTATATTATTTTTATAATTTAAGTTAGATAACATAATAAAACACAAGCATCAATAATTTTGCAAAGACAAATCGAAAAGTTAAAGGGTAAGAGGGGGGTATTACATTATAAAGTAAAATTGAAACGTTTCTAAGAACGACAGATAAATCCCATGGCTAACATAATTTGAGCTGTGAAACTCCCACTTATCTCCCCGGCTATCGCTACTATTAATATTGGAAAGGGAGGGGTAGAATGTCTGGTTAGTCTGGTTCTAAAAATTGATGTATTCGGGCATGGTTAAACGTCGGGGTCCGCACCGTCACAGCCATTAAAAACTTATTAAACATCATCTCGAGCAATTACTCCCCACCCCCCAGTACCACGCAACGCCCCCACCTGTCGGGCCTAGGTCTTTGGAATAACGCTGGGAAAGTATTTCACACACGTGCACTTTAACGACACGAGACGTGACAACACTAGTGAAAGATTCAGACCTGAACTCCATTTAGATTTGATTATGTTTATTGTTATTAAAGCCGTTTTGGCTGTAAACACGTGGATTTTGTTGTATATCAGCAGAAGACGGAGAATAACGAATCAAAGAAATTAGGCAATAAAATTGTGTAGAGACGACTGTACTGACCAATTGTATCGGTTAATTTCATGTCAACTTGATCTTAACCGGCTGAAGCTGAGGAAATGAAGCGATCCTATTGGTCAAAGTGGGCCTACTTCACAGCACAGCCAAGTGGACGGTCACCCTTAATCTCAGTTAGCTGTTTTTATCTACGTCTCTGGGTTCACCCTCGGTAACTAGCATCCAGACTGGATTTCAACGTCATTGTACCACCCAATTAGACAATTCCATCAGCAAGAAGACGTCCATTTCCACATTATACGTCAGCCTGTTCCCTGCTCACATTCTGTTGCTGTTCCTAAAAATATACACCATCTTTTATTCATTGAAAAGAGTAAATATTGAGTTTCACGCCGGATCTTCTCAGTGGAAGCAGCATTCCGAACCGGTGGTAGATTCTGACTATTGATAAATGCTTTGTTTAGCTTACGTGAATAAAAACAATTTTGATTTTGAGTTTGAGTTGATCCTGTTGATGTTTACTGAAAAAATCAGGGTTTCGTTTGGATAGGTATAGTTATGTAAGGCGTCGGCGCGAGCCCCGGGCAGCGGGCGGAAGCCGCAGATGCGGGGTCCACAGGAAGCAGTCACGTCGTCTGCGACGAACCGGAATTTATTCCACTATATTTTCACCATTCCTATATAAAATACGGCAATCTTCCTTCACAGATTTTTATTAGCGTCAAATTGGCGGATTGACCACAAAATATCGGTTGTAAATCAATAATAATGTATTATTTCCATAATTTTGTTACCTACATTAAAAAATATTTCTCATTTTTAAATAATAGACTGAAGAGAAGGTAAAAGAAGATATAATGGATTTGGTAGTATTGAATACTCATCTAAATTCTTATGTTTGTGTATTCAGAATGAATTCAAATTCTTCAGGCGCTCCAATATCTCTCTCTCCTACCTGAAATCTTTTATATCTACAATACAGGATACTCATGATCATACCTATTATTATGTTTCTCGCTTTCTATGCGTTATTATTATTATTGATTGCCCAATTAACACATCAACTGTCGCAAACTAAGGAACGCTTGTACTGTGAGTACAGTATAATGGACTGGGGGGCGATCCCAGTGACACCCAGACGGAGAAAATTATGAAAAGGCAATTTCAGAAATTTGCGCCGTCGGTTATCGAACTCATAACCTACGAGTGCAATGAACCATGCGGCCTACGCTCGTACCAGTGAGCCAAACGTTTATGAATTTTGGTGATTACTAGCTGGGCCCACTGCCCACCGACTTCGTCCGCGTAGTATTTAACTTAACAAACATTTCGGGATTATCGGCATAAGAAGTATCCTATGTGTTAATCCCGGTTATAAACTATCTGTGTTCCAAATTTCATCCAAATCCGTTCAGTAGTTTTTGCCTGAAAGAGTAACGAACATACATCCACACTCACAAACTTTCGCATTTATGATATTAGTAGGATATTAATTTGATTCTAAGAGGTTCTAGATTTTTCAAATAATACCGAAAGTTTACAGAAATAGTACCGTTTAAGTACACGTTTTGAAAAGTATTTGGGTTCCCTGCAATTTGGTGCAATCTGTCGCCTTTCAGACAATGGATTGTAATTTGTAGCGAATATTGCGCTTTGTAGCGAGAGGGCGCGGGTGTGGGCGGACCCCACACATGGTCACAAACAACAAATGTCGTGATTTAGAACACAGAATACACACATCATAGATCATGTTTTATTTCACTAATATATATAATATGATCCAAGCGATGTAACGACTCTAAATATGCTTCTTTAATTATTTCTCTCTTTCTATGTATTTATTTATTTGGACAACACAGCAGATAACAGTCACTTAAGGCTAAAGCGCCCATCTAGCCCGCAAAGTTCAAATTTTTTGAGGCTTTTTAGATTTTTTTCAAAATCTGACAATAATAAAAGGCACATTTTGTAATTCGCGACAAAGACCGTGCGCAGTGCATTTATTAATATATCCAACTTACTCTAAAACATTTCAAGAGCGACAGCTATCCAAATAATCTGGCAATTTTTGTATATTTAGTGATTAACTAGTATCATATCCACCGTGATAATACTCGTATTTAGAGTAAAATAAATGTATTAATAAACGCACTCCATACTGTGTTTGTCGTAAATCACAAAATGTTGTCTTAAATGTTTTCAGATTTTGCATAAACTATAGAAATACTCGAAATTTTTGAATTTTGCGGGCTAGACAGGCGCCTTCACCTTAAACTATCAAATGTTTGTGAGATATAAAACACATGTGTGACACAGAAACAAAAGAAAGGACACTATAATTAATACAAAATGTTACATAATTAGGATTAAGTGTGGCTAACCCTAATGTCGGAGATACAAGCCGCCCGAAGGGCTGTGATATAACTTAACGAATGTGATAGCCGGAACCGACAAGCTTAACGTGCCCTCCGAAGCATGAACGGTAGTGATTGGAGTTACTACCAACGGTCGTCATCTTAGTGTTTACTGCCTCGACCGCTTCTGTTTTGGGATTACGGTATGCCAAATGCCCTTAAAATAAATAGGTATTAGTGGAGATCCTAAAAGTGGAACCTAAAAGTTTATCACGGAATTTGTATTGAATCATAAATGGCGTACGCATAAATTTCGATGATGACGTAATTGTATAGCAATACGCTTAGAATTTGATGCATTACGTTGACACATTTAGAGGTGCCGTTCATCTGGCCCTGTGGCGCAACGGATAACGCGTCTGACTACGGATCAGAAGATTCCAGGTTCGAATCCTGGCAGGGTCGCGGACTATTTTTTCAATTTCTTTTGTAATATTCAATAATCACATTATACATACCAACTAAGTATATTATATAGTGTTCATATGTTATTCATAATTTAATACATATATTTACATATGGCCGTTTTCATATGAGTATTTCACACACTATATACCATCCGTAGTGAAGTTTGCACGAGGCAAATTATAACTTTGCCTCGCTTGTTTTAGGTAGATATTTGCCGCAGCACATGTGAGATGAACTTGATTTCTGGGTTAAGATTTAGCAGGCAGAATAATCTTATTTCTGTCAGGTAGTGTACTTACTTTAACATACCGAATTATGCTTATGAGCCCAAGAATTTTGATTTTCAAGAATAATTATGGCAGCTTAACAGCCAAATAGGACTCCAATCCAAGTATTAAGGCCGGTAGTAATACAACGATCGCAAGTCTGAGAGTGATTTTGGAAATGTCATTATGATGTAATTCCAGTACAAATTGACCTATCAAAATTGTATAAGGCCTATGTATGTAATAATCGTGAATAGAAGGATACAAATTATTTTAAAAACAAACCTCCAAATAACAGTATATGTTTACACGAAAACATTTTCTCTCTTTTCTATTTCAGTACGGTAGGTACCTTAATTCCTAGTACATACCTACTGTAACTTAGCCAAAGCTCCGACGCCTTACTTCAAGGAGCGGGGAGTCAATTAAAACTACTAATAAAGTTCTAAGACGTTTCACTTCTCCCCCTACTTACTCCGAAAACTTTCCGTACTCTACAAATTGATTGTACTTTCCTTTACCTTGATTCAATTTTTTTTTATTTTTCATACTAAGTGTTCCTTAAAATCAAAATTACCATATAACCGTCGTATACCCGTACCCGTAAGATACAGAAACAGAATAACCCAATACAAAGAAATACCAATTAAAGTAAAGCAGACATTGGCAATTTTACAAGCAATATTGTTTAGCAAAATTTTCCATCACAACCACCGCAACTAATTATATCTGGCATCAAATAATTGGTGTCAGTTGAAAAAAAAACGGCTATGTTGAGCAAAACCAAATAATACTCAAGCTTTCTGTTCTATGATTTAATTTGGTTTCCGCCACATAAAAATAATTTTATTTATTTATTTATTTTCTCAATAATAAAATAATGACGTTAGGTAAACCGCACTAAGACAGAAATTAAAATGTTATTGTTGTTCCTTGTATTAATTTTAGTTTTTTTTCTTCTTAGTGTTTTGCAATTACGGCAAAAGATTTCAAAGATTTATGTAACATATTCATATAGGTCCAGTAGTAGACATCCTTCGGTGTTTTTTTCTATGATAATCGGTGAAATTTTCCCATATCAAGAAAGGCATTGGCATAGACTTAAAAATACTACGTAAAAGGGCATTGAACATTTTAATATTTTATTTATTTGTGTAAGTAGATTCGGGTTCTACTACGTACAATTTTCCAAATCCACCCATCAAAATACTTTACAACCATAAACAGAATATCAATATAAGTTATCTTTGATCTGGTAATCAATCCGCATCGCGAACTCTACACCGCTAATGATATTCATAACCGCTACACCCAGGGGCATATGCAGAGTAAAGGGTTAGGTGGAGATTCTATCTTTAACATTTTATCAATCTACCACTTGTTACGGCATTAAGTTCACGCTGGAGTCTGTTAGTTACTTGATAATAGTTGCAATTTTATGTATTAAAGTTTTCTACTGACAATTTAATAGCTCTAGATAAATTTAACATTTATTAAGACTACAGTATTTTTTTTCGTATATAATATATGTACATACTTCAGATCAGGCATAAACAATACATCAAATTGAAGTGCCAAAACCTCCTTGAGCATCACTTGCCTATATAGGTCTTATACAATCTCTAGATTAAAAACTAAAATCTTTTTACTATGGACTGCCAGCCACGTTTACATTTCTTTCTTTATGAAAATTGTTTTATAACGTGTTTGAATCTTTACGATTCCTATCCTTATATAATATAGAGTTCCTATGTTAATTGCAAGATTCACAAAACAGGTAGATGCACTCAAGTGGTGAGGACTGGTGCTGTACAAGTTTATATGGTGAAACAACTCCTACAGATAGATGAAGGCACACTGCAATAGTGCATGAGAGCTGCATTTAAAATTAAACAAGTATTTGTAATAGCATAAGTACGACAGCATCAAGCATACACCACCACAAAGCACTCGCTCGCTACAATCGTAAGCATCCCTCTCTGTTTCACGTTTACCTCAAGAACTTCATACATGATTCTACGTTTTGTGAAACAAAACATAGTGCAATGCATAAACTTTAAACGCAAGATCGACGAGAAGCCATGGGGACAATAAAACAAAGAAAACCGTATCTGGCCTGAAGCGGTGGCACGGCGGCGGCGAGGGCCGCGGCGCGCCCGGCCAATCGCGGCGCCGCGCGCCCGCCCCACGGCCCGCCCCCGCCGATTCTCACCCGGGGATGAATGAGATGCAGCATCCCTATAAAGATTTTACATCGATTATGGGGGTATGCGAGCCGGCCGTTTCTGTCTCGCCCGTGGGCGGCGACGTGAGTTCCTCTCGCGCAGTCGCGAACAATTAACGCGCGGGGCGGCGTGGACGCGCGGCCGCCACGTCACTATAATGTGGTTAGTCAGTGAGCGTCGGGGCCGAGCCGACGGCGACGGCGACGGCACGGATCACGAGGCCAGGAGCGCGGGAGAGCCGCGCTGGTCGCTTAGCCAGCGCGCCGGCCACAGCACGGTGGAGTTCAAGAGCTCGGCGTGCGCGGGGGCCGTCGAGCCGCCCGCGCCGCCTCTCACCGCGCTGCCGGACCCGCAGCAGTTTAACATATTCCCGGCATTCTTCAGCCGTCAGCTCAACTTTAGCGGCGGCGGCGGATGCGGGCAGGGCTCAAAGATCATGGAGGAGTTGCGACCAAACCTGGTCGGGGGACTGTTAGGGGTGCCTGGTCTCCTAGACGAGCACCAGGCAGATGCCAAATTCCTGCAGTCGGGAGCCGAGAGCAAGTACACACCGGACAAAGGCAGGAAGTGCAGCAACGCGTCATCGTCGTCCGCGGAGGAGTTCGGCGGACTGTACGGGGGGGAACACGCGGCGACGCCGCCAGCGCCACCACTCAGCCGATCCTTACAAGACAACACAGGTACGCTTAACATAAATGAGATTTAGGTATACAATATCTTAACCACGCTCTTCGCCGTCTTCAGGCTTTGTATCTACTAGAATCTGCTCTATTTCTTCATTTCTCTGAATTACTTACTGTTAACATGTTGGACAAGCATCATGTTACACAAACCTTCAGCTAGATATGTAGGTACTTATTAATATTGTTGTAAGATCTGAGCCTGTAACAAAATATTTGGTTTTCATTGCCACACGATTTTGTTAGATTAGCTCTATTATATCTGTCCCTTCTCAATCCAAGTTCCACAAAGCCTTGGTAGTATTCTACACTCTTCTTTTGTAAGAATATATTCTACAAATGTATCTTAAACACATCGGATGGATGATAAACTTAAGTGTTTCAAATGCGTGTTGCTCTACCTTGTGAAAGTTTTAGGTCGTTGTCCCAAGAAAACTCCAAGTCCTGGGTCACTGATTGCTATAAGAATTTTATTGCTTTGAGCATTTAAGCTCTACAGTTAATCATACTAGTAGTAGTAGTTTGAGCAGCTATTAAAAAATACTCATATTTGTTTTACAACCGAAAACTGATGATCCCTCCTGTAATTCTGTTACTTTCAGCTAGAAAATCCCCTATGTAAAGTTCGTTAGTGATTTCCGGAATCGTAACGTCTCCAGGTCTAATACCATAATAATATACTTATTTCCAAATAAGAACAATCATGTCATGTCTAAAGGCGGTCCCACTCCGGTAGCTTTCGACTGTAATCTAATAAGTAGTTCAGATATGATTTTGAGCATTCTCCTGCCATCGAATAAGTGTTTTTACAATATTAAATGAAGCGAACATACTGCTAAATACGGCTTATTAACATGTGATACAAGTTTTATCATTCCAGGTAACGTACTGTGCTCGGTGCTTTTCCCTCACTGATATCAACATATCATATATCACGAGTTTGGCAATCTTCCCGATTAGAAATGAGCAAACTTGCCTCCTCTCACTAAGCTCTTTTATTAATTTCATCAATCTGTTAATTTGTACAAATAAAGAAATCTAGAATCTTAAAACTTGTATCAGTAGAACAGATCGCGATATAGAAGATTACTGTTTGTTTCATTTAAATATATGATGACCAAATAACATCTAGTTTGACTTTATTACCTAATGGTAATTTGTAATCGGTGCGCAACACACAACACACAACAGTGCGCAACTTGTAATCAAGTTGCGCACTGTAATGCTCGGTTTTATTCACTCACTGACGACATGGTACAAATTCTATCATCACATATTACGCACTGTGCTGCTCGGTTCTTTTCGTTCACTCACGAAATGATACAAATTGTATTATTACAGGTTGCGCACTGTAATGCTCGGTTCTTTTCACTCACTGACGATATTATACAAATTGTATAATTACAAGTTGCGCACTGTAATGTCGGTTCTATTCACTCAATGTCGTAAAGATACAAATTGTATCATTAGAAGTTGCGCACTATAATGCTCGGTTCTTCTCATTCACTGCTGTAATGATCGAATCAGAACTGTTACATAACAGGCGAATCTTCCGGCGAGGATCCGCCTTTATGGATCATCTATTCATTTTTAGCTTAAGGTGAAGGCGCCTGTCTAACCCGCGAAATTCAAAATTTCCGAGTATTTTTATAGTTTACCCGAAATCTGAAAACATTTAAGACAACATTTTGTGATTTGCGACAAACACCGTATGCATTGCATTTATTAATACATGTATTTTACTCTAAATATTATCACGGTGGATATGATACTAGTTAATCACTAAATATACAAAATTGCTATTGCCAGATTATCTGGATAGCTGACGTTCTTGAAATGTTTTAGAGTAAGTTGGATATATTAATAAATGCACTGCACACGGTCTTTGTCGCGAATTACAAAATGTGCCTTTTATTATTGTCAGATTTTGAAAAATTTCTAAAAAACCTCAAAAAATTTGTACTTCGCGGGCTAGATGGGCGCTTTAGCCTTAACCAGAGTAAGCTAATAAAATAATATTTTTTTAGTGACTTGAAACGTAACTTCAGAAATTCAAACTTTTGTTTTTATGAATTATTATCGTTCAGTCGTCATAATAACTGACAGAATATTATGTTTCCACCACATTCTTAATTTGGTCTGCATAATTAAAGCTGATACATTTCCACCCGGTATGTATGATAGGTATGATAGGTATATGATCCTGATGAACCATCTACATGGGCATGCGGTATGTCCTCGTAAAACGTACTTACTTCGTTATTGGTGCTAATTCTGTAAGCCACAAATAACGTCTAAACGCGCAATATAAATAAACATACCTACATACTAAATAAAAAAATTATAATATCGTAAAAAGCCAGTTCAGACTATTACGGTCATTTAAAAATTATAATAAAGCCATATCGCTTCTATTCCAATGAGCCCAAATTTCGAATAGATTCGAGCCGTGGAAGTTCGCTTTGGCCGTGAATATGGCTTTTTTAACCTACAAAAGAGCTGATGATCTTCAAACGGCTGAACCGATTTTCATGAAACATAGCTAAGAACACTCTCGATCAGAATACCTATCTAACAAAAGAAACAAAATTAAAATCGGTTCTTCAGCTTGGGCGCTACGTTGCCACAGACGGACGGACACACAGATACAAATGTTACACTTATAACACCCCTCTTTTTTCGTCGGGGGTTAAAAAGTATTGCTGTCTTGCTGATGCATTATGTACGGTGGTAGAGCCAAACTATAGCCAACTGACTACAGCTCATAGATGGACTGCTTTGAACGGGGTAGCACCACCCTCTCACAGAAATTTGCGCGTAAAGTAGTTTATATAGCTGTGTTTCGTACGATGAGTGAGGGAGTCGGAAGCCCCATCCCCATGCCCCTCCCTCTATCACATATCCCTTCAGGTCACAATGTACGAGCAATGCCATTAGTATTGCATATCTATAGGCTGCGGTAGCTGCTTAACATCGGATCGCACGCTTGATTGCCAACGGCAGTAAACTTGCTCGAGTCAAGTTCACTTTGTGTATCAACAGAATTAGCACCTTCGAACAGGTTGCTAAATAATAATTATATGTATGTATTAAACTAACGAGGTCACATAATAACTAAATACTAAGCACGTAGATAGCCACTACGCGGGATATGTGCGTGTAATTACAATTCCAATTAGAGTAATATTGCAAACAATCGCCCCGCGGGTGACGTCATGAATACGAAATGTCACTAACGACCATCCCGCCTCCCCCCGCCGGGCGCGCCGCCCCCGCCACCCCCTCGCCGCGGGCGAAGCCTGAATTTTCAAGCGGCTCGGGTTGCCAACTTGAATATACGTTGTGCACGCGTTTAAATGTAGGCTGAATATTAATTGTAACATTGCCGAGAACGTATCGGGAATTATATTCTGATATGTGACGAGCGTCTCTACCTGATGAAATTTGCGGAGGTTTATGTAACTTCAACATTCACAAGCTTGAAATGTTATTTTCAATTACTGTTAACAATTTTTAAATGCTGTAAACGAATTTTCGAATTTATAGAACTACCATCGTATAGAAAAAAACAAACTGGAAAAGATAAAATGAAAGTCAATTTATTTCCAAAAAATTCAAACAATTGCAATACTTTAACAATTTTTCGAATTTCGAATCTTCGTTTTCCAAGTGCAAAGCATTTTTAGCGCACAGAAAATAGAATGACCAATACCTACTGCACAGTCCGGGAGCGTCGCGTGGAGATAAAGAAGCATTCACAACAGCTTGTCACGTCCGCAGCGGCGGCGCTAACAATGGTTACAGCGTACGTGCTGCATGGCAGGCCTTTATCTACCACTATCGACCCGCCACGCCTTCGCAGTTGTATGCTTAATATTACAATGTTCAAAATCATAGATCGATTAATAAAGGCCTGTATCTATACAAATAAATAAAATTGGAGTGTCTGTTTGTAATATCAAAATAACACCTTTTCACTAATTGCATATGAAAGTACATACGACACCCATAACAAAAACACGATTTAAATATGTTTTGTCTGTCTGTCGGTCTGTCTGTCTGTGTGATTGTTCCGGGTAATCTCCGAAACGGCTGGGCCGATTTTGACGGGACTTTCACTGCCAGATAGGTGATGTTTTAAGGAGTAACTTAGGCTACTTTAATTTTAGAAAAAGAATTAGGGTTCCGCGTAAAAAAATAAAAACACATGATATCAAAGAGTATCTCCGAAACGTCTGGACCGATTTTGACGGGACTTTCACTGGTAGATAGCTGTTGTTATAAGCAGTAACTTTTATTTTAGAATAACAAAATTTAAAAAATGGGTCCTGTCGCGCGGGCCCAAACGCGGGAGCGGGCTTTTTTGTTCAGTTAAATTCCACGCGGACGAAGTCGCAGGCTCAGCTAGTTAATAAATAGATTTCAAGTGTGAGAGCGATCTTGGAAATGTAATTCTTATGTCATACCAGTACAAAATGATACAAGCATACTCAAGATTGCTCTCAGACCTAAGATAGATTTATTAATACGGGCCCTCGGTACTAATATTACAATGTTTAGAAGAAATGTGCGAGAACCTTCTTAAAGAAGATTGGCTACATTAGCCACATGCGAGCGCACGACCGACAAATCTTGCAAAGGAGTTGAAGTTGTCGCCATGACCGAAATCGGTCGGATCACGTCAATCAATCAAAAAAAACAATGTTTAGAAAAAAATTACATGGTACGATTCGTCTAGTACCTTAAAATCTCAAATAGTATAAATTGTGCTTCAGAAAAATTAATTTATTTGATTTGTATACATAAAATAACAAGGATCAACTTACACAAAGGTGACTGAAAACAGAATCGAAATATGTTCTGCAGGTTACGAGATTAGTTCCAGTCGGAAGGGTTCAGGATATTGAATATTATGTGGTGGTTAGATGTATAATGCTTACTGACGTGGAATATGAATTGCCATCGTTGAATGGTCTGATAAAATCAACCTCGTTTAATAATTAACTTGACAATTGGAATAAAAATAATGGTACTACTTATACTTAAATTTATAGTGTAGGGTATGTTTTACGTTTTGTATTTATGTTAAAAATAATAAAATGAAATAAGTGCATTTGCATTTTTCCTTAGTTGTTAAATTCAATAAAATTAATAAGTACAAGTACCTACATTATTTAGTTCATCCAATTTTGTGCATTATATTGGTTTTTTTGTAAAAAAAACTCGAATCCCTCCAACTGTCAAGTTACTGCATAAAATTAAATACATAATGTATGGCAATTATATGAGTTACTGGTGTCACTGTCAATTACATTAATCATGATGACACCATAATAGTCACAACCTCTGTCATCATTGAAGATTTTTTTTCATTTATAAAAGAAAGTAGGTAGGCACTTGTTATTTATTTTATGATAAACCAAAATATATAACTCTAAATTGAAAATTTTAAAAACCCCCGATGCGACGACATTTTCATCAAATGTATACTTTACCTAGTTCTTCCAAATAATTAAGTTAGCGAGATTTGCGTAGCTACCATAGCTCAGTATTCATTGCTCATCTCGCAAATTCATCTGGTACAACTAGTTTCGATGCCAGATTATGAAAGCGCCATTTACCTACATAATTATTTTTGGCTTCCTCATAATCTAAGATGCCATTCCATTCGATTCCAATGCAATGTACAATATCCAACATAAAATCTGTGTAAAAGTATGAGACATTATCTTGTTATGACATAATAATCATTGACATTAGAATAGACAACGAATCTAAATATTGATGCCGGAGGTTTAATTCCTAGTAAAAGATTATCAATTATGATTCAATTTGATGTAATAACTCTGGTTGAGGTGGACGAACGCAACCCAGGGGAAGAATTTTAAATAACGCTAAAATTATTTGAAATTATATTTGTGTTTCTATATTTTTTCTCAATGGCGGAGCAGCGCCCTCTAGAATTATTATTGCGTAATATTCCATGACCATTAGCAAAACAAACAAAATATAACGCATGCGCGTATCCATCATTTGAAACGTGACTTATGGAACGTCTTTAGTTCATACAGAAATCTCATATAAAAATTGATAAATATTCCATTTTTTCCAGAATCCGGGAAACTTTTCATATTTATAATATTGTAAAAAGGCAATTCAGACTATTACGATCATTTAAAAATATAATAAAGCGAAATCCAATAATCTCAAATTTCGAGCGGATTCGAGCCGTGGAAGTTGGTTTTGGCCTTAAATGTGGCTTTATTAACCTATAAAAGAGCTGATGATCTTCAAACGGCTGAACCGATTTTCATGAAACATAGCTAAGAACACTCTCGATCAGAATACCTTTCTAACAAAAGAAACAAAATTTAAATCGGTTCATCAGCTTGGGCGCTACGTTGCCACAGACAGACACACAGATACACAGATACACAGATACACAGATACACAGACACACAGATACACAGATACACATGTTAAACTTATAACACCCCTCTTTTTTCGTCGGGTGTTAAAAACGTATTTATTCGTCGTAATAATAACATGGTATTTTCTCACTCAGATATTTATTTTAAATATCTATTTAGCGATGTAATAAACAGTTTCAGTTTTATTTATAATTTCATTTTCTGGCATCACCGGCTGTGCTTGGAAAAGCAACCTGGCTCTCGGGATCGGGACTAAGGTAATGTGTCCCCCATTATTAACGCCAGGTTTGTCGACATTGACTACTGTATGAGGAACACTGTTATTAGGAACCGCTGGTTGATTGCCATTGTCGCTCCTAATTGTATAAGGTTTTAGGTTTGGTGCCGAATTACCTGCATCTTCAAACTTAGAATTAGCTGTATAATAACTTGATGGTGGGAGTGTATTTGCCATTACATTACTGTTCGTCCCAACTGCCATTGAGTTGCCTGGATAATTGTTGAGTGGTGTATCAGTAGTGTGGAGCCACCACGACTGTGGATCTCTTAATCTGTTTGACGGCAACAAACTTCCCGGATTCCGGGCATTTCCACCATTGAATGTTATAGGACCTAGTGCCGGTTGAGAATGAAGGCGCTGGTGTAACGAGTTGAGTATACCAATTCCGTCAAATATATTATTATGTGCTAGTATTTGACCTGGAAATATCAAACAAATTACATTAGTCATTAATAATTGGATAACAGAGAAGGCCACGAATGTATCTTATACTAGCGGCCCGCCCCGGCTTCGCACGGGTGCATTGCGGTTACATTATTCGAGTTTTAGTAAGGATCCCTAATTTTTTGAAAATATATTATAGCCTATATCACCCGTGGATAGTGTAGCTTCCCAACAGTGAAAGATTTTTTCAAATCGGTTCAGTAGTTTCGGAGCCTATTCATTACAATCAAACAAACAATTTTTTCCTATTTATAATATTAGTATGATGTGTAAAGTAACAAGTACATATCAATACATTAAGGCCGGGCCACACCGGTAAGGCGATTGTGATGCGACGGCGTTTTTCATAAAAATATTCGCTCATGTGATGCGGCCACCACCGCCCTATGTTTATAAGGATTTGATTGCTGTCGCTTCTCAATCACCTGGCCGGTGTAGCCCTAGCCTAAATGTCTTTGAGAAACTATCGGTGAAGTATTTTTGTTCTACAGTGCCCCTCTTCCTATCCCCATATTTTTTAAATAAAAATTACACCCATTCAATTAAAGACAATGGAACAAGACATGTGAATTAAACCTGAACCCCTTCATGACTAATCGCGAATTAACTTGCCACTCGGTCAGTGATGCTAATTTTGCTGGTAAAATGTTAAGACTAAACTAAATATGACGTGATTGAATCGTAGTTGATATTTCAGTTTAGTTATTGCACCGCATAATTAGCACCAGTATTAGCAATACCATTATATTAAAATATGGTAAACAAAGATCGAATTAAAAATATATATTACTTTAGTAAGTATATAGACCGCGAAAGTAGATAAAATACAGAAAGGTATCACGCATAATAGGATAGAACTTTGACCAGAAGTGGACATATAAGTAAATAAATGAAAATATTGAAAAGAATATAATAACATCACTTTACTAAATAACCTTACGTGAACTTACCACAAAATAAAAATATTGAGAAAAACACAAATTTAATCGCCATCGTCACGGTTGAATGCTTCTTTCTCTCAGGTAGACGTTGATATGATGGAACGAAAATCGTACCTTTACTAACTGTAAGTAGGTATATCATTAGGTGAATGACCAAAGTCATTAATAGTGCACTGGTTTTGATAAAACTATTGTTGTCACAACTAAATCTAATAATAATGTATTTTATTGTTTTTATTTATGCGCTCATTCAATTTGGTATAACCTGAGGCACTATTATATCAATTCCACAATAAGGCCGGCAAGGGCCACACCGATTGCAATGAATAGAGATTTCGTTAGAACAAATCTCTATGAAGAGTTATTTGGGAGAGGGATCCGCCTGTCAATCATGAGAGTCCTTATAGTTCAGTTTTAGTACAGTTAGTAGTGTTGAAACTCTTGACCAACGGAGTTTGGTCTTGGTGACCTCTTCTATCAACTTATTTGGTTTACAATTCTGGAGGTTGACAATCCGAGAGTGAGTAGTATGTCCTTCTACCACATCATTTTAGAATTCCCCAGGGTTCCGCAAAGTAACGTCTTTGAACCTCTATGAACATATGTACGATGACGGCGGTAACGTCACTTAAACGAAAAATTTGTTCATAAATCACCGGCGCATCGCAAACGCTTCGCCAGTGCTGTCCCGGCTCTTCACATCTTTCGAGTAAATTTAAAAAAATCGTGTTTCACTAATAAATCCCATTCCTAACCCCATTATTAAGCCCCACAATAGCTAATAGCCGTCGCGTGGCAGTCGCGTGCGGTTCGCACCTGTCTATTCGCACTGTATGAATACCCCTTTAGATACTTTATAAAAATATTAATTGTAATTCTAGTGAGGTATTTTCGTCACTAAGGAAAAGGTTTTATTTTATTTTTTCGATTCAACGTCACTAGATTTAATAAATATAGTGGGTCTACCTAAAATACGACATCACAAAATCCACAATCGCAAAATCTTTAAAAATCTGTGACCCTTATGAATAAACATACCTATCTGAGGACTAGATCCTTTTTACATCCGTCCTAGTAGATAATTAATACAATTAGAAAAACCTGAATAAGAATCATACTTAGCTTCTTTCGATATTAACAAAAGAACTAAACTGCATATAAAATACCGTTAATTCCTCCAAACAGCTAACCAATATGCGCATAATAATCTCTTCCTAAGAGCCTACTCGACATAATGGAGTGTCGTTCGCGTCGGCGCGCGCGCACCCCGCGCCAAATCTGCTAAGCCTATTGTTGTATTGCACGCGGAGAACCCTCCAATCAGCTGGTGCTCGAAAAAAGTTACTTAACGGGTTGGAAATTGGTTTTAAATTATTTTTGCTGCAATTTTTTAAGTTACCTAAAACATACGAGACACAGATAAATTTTATGTTTTGCAAAGCATTGCCTGATAAAAAGGGTATTGACAGACGACTGTGTGTAAGAAAAAATATTCAGTTATTAAGTTTTATGTCATAAGAATATTAAATATTTTCAAGGTTCCGTACTTCAAAAGGAAAAAAAACTGAATCCTTATAGGATCACTTTGTTGTCCGTCCGTCTGTCTGTCTGTCTAGTCACCTATCTATACTATATATATAATTGGCTAAAGAAATAATACAAGGAAGTATAAACAATACTCTACAACTCGAAAAAAAAATCGGATTGCCGCCTATTTTGTTTTTTTTTCGTTGGCCGACCAACTTCATTATTTAGCCATTAATTTCATTTTCATCTTTAAATATTTTGCCCAAATCTATGTTATTTTAAAGAAATTGTCGAAACTAAATTATAATTAAGTCATTTAAAAAAATATATTCTTGAATTAATACTTAACTTTATGTTATTTTAATTTTACATCGTGCTGTAATTGAGTGACTGTAGAAAAAGTTTGAACATGGTTCCATAGAAATGTGAAAATGGAACTAGTTTTTTTTTTATAATTTGACAGCTGTCAGTTGAAAGCGAAACTCCCGGGCCTGAAAAGTATTACTTTCAACCCGCTTCTCAGGCAACTTCAGACCTACTTTCAGAGTATGAGTAATGAAAAAACATTTATGATCACAAATCAGTAATCGGTGATCACAATCGAAGGGATTTGCGGCATTTGTGCAGATTACAAGTCTATTAGCGGGCAGGCAACATATGGACTCTGCTGGAGGGGCGCAGCGTCCCGTCGCTCGCGCCAGAGGCGGTCCCGGCCTCTTTAAAACGTTTTACGGAGCACGAAATAAAATATAAACCTGCAATTAAAAAAAATTGATTTGAAGTGACTTTTCTCTAACAATAAAGATGAAAAGAAATTGATAGATACCTATGTCGAATTGCTTTGGCCTTATTATTTGCGTTCGCACAGGCATGATGTCCTCTAAAATGTACTCTGATCGTCACTTATTTCACTAGCTACATGACACACATTTCATAACTTTACCATCTCTAATATGTCCATAATCCCCTAAGTCTATCGTCCTTTGTTTTTTTCCTAGCCAGGCTTCCTCTTTAACTTTCCGTAATCTTCCGTTTTGTGTTGTTTCTGGCTAAGTATTTCTCGCAAAAGGAAAATACGTACAGATACCCAAGGATAAGTCCGTTTAACCCACCACCAATCTTATTGCAAAATTCAATTAGATTCATTGTCTATCCACGTGTCCTAATCACAGCCGGGAAACAGCACAAAATTAATACCTTTACTCATGAGTGGGTCTCATTAGGCTAGGAAAAAATTTAAGGAAGAAGAATGCCAAAGATATTTCTTGATCTAATTGTGAGAGAGATAAGTATTACAATTTCTGAAACTTGGAATCAATTCAGAACTAAACGTCCAAATATGTTCTTCTATAACAACAATAAGTTGAACGAGATACGATGAATCAATTTACAGTTCCATTCCCCGCGACTCAGCCCAGTCACCCGACACCTCTCGACGGCCACAGATGGCGCCTCATGTCAATCGTCATAATAGGGGATTACCACCCC
This sequence comes from Notodonta ziczac, assembly GCA_918843915.1. Taxonomy (NCBI): domain Eukaryota; kingdom Metazoa; phylum Arthropoda; class Insecta; order Lepidoptera; family Notodontidae; genus Notodonta; species Notodonta ziczac. The sequence goes on from OU974051.1 coordinate 3,809,877, forward strand.
TAATGACATGTTACATTGAATCTCAGTTACGCCCCCGAACAAATGTTCACAAATAAATACTGTTCATTGACTTGTCGCAAATCACGAACAATTTTGGAAAGGTAACGATTTTGTTTACACTCCTGAGAATATAAAAAATAAACTTTATGAAAGAGATGAAGACGTCATGTTTACGCAATAAATGAAAACTCTTAAAAATAAGTGATTAAGTAGTAAGTATCATTCTCTAAACATCCAACCTATATCATTCTTATAACCACACTTCATTGATATGAGTATCTCCTATGAGACAACCAATATAAAACCCAAAATTAATCCATAAAGTATCTAAAACAAATTAGACTCCACCACTAACGCCGTAATTGGATCGCACAAAAATGTCAAATGAAAAGCCGAACGCTGTCAAAGCACCTAAAAACATAGAAGCTAAAAAAATACAACCTTTTAAACGTTAAAAGGCCCCGTTTACCGCGGACGCAAACACTTAGTTCCCTGTTAATTAGTAAGTAGCTTGGAACACCGTCAAAGGGAATGCATGAATACTTACCAGCCGACCTCCGCCGGTGCTTTTAAAACCTCCCCCGCTTAATTCAGATGCTCAGAGAAACGGTACGTAAACTGATTACGTCGCCAATATGCGGATTTTTCACGAGAATCATGTTACGTTTGAGGCTGTTATTGCCATGTGGGCTTGCGTAAAGGTTAATAATGCAGGTACGTTCGTAATTCTACGAGCTAAAGCTATTTCAGTTCAGATCACTTGTGTTGCTGCTCTTGAGAATGTACATTCTGTATACATAATGTACACCAAATTGTATTCTGTTAAAAAGAGTTACCATTGTGTTTCATGCCGGTAGTATATTTTGACTATTTATAAGTGTTTTGTTGGTCTACATGAATGAAAAGATTTTGGATTTTGATCACTTCACCTTAGATGCAATGTTTCTCAATTATATAATACTAGCTGTGCCCACGGACTTCGTCCGCGTAGTATTAAACGTAACAAAAATTTCGGGATTATCGGGATAAAAATAATCCTATATGTTAATCCCGGTTATAAACTATCTGTGTTCCAAATTTCATCCAAATCCGTTCAGTAGTTTTTGCGTGAAGGAGTAACAAACATACATACATACATACATCCACACTCACAAACTTTCACATTTATAATATTAGTAGGATTGGATAGGTACTGACTTTTACAATAATAATTATTAACAAAACGTCGTCGCCAGTAGTGGCACTTTAAGAGTGCCAATACTATCACATCAACATGTAAAAGCATTGTAATATTGTATCTGTATTCTGAATTCTGTATGAATGGCAAGATACTTTAAGAAAATGATCGTTTTATTAAAACACTTAGGCTTGTATTAATAAATCTATCTCAAGTCCAAGAACGATCTTGAGTACGATTTTGACATATCATTTACTACTGGGATGATGTTAGGATGACATTTCCAAGATCGCTCTCAGACTTCAAGTCTTATTCAGACTTTCAAGTCGTATTATTTATATACGTATTATGAATGATTAATACGGTCCTTAGGTATTAATTATGCACTTCCTATGGAAACACACGGCACACAATAAAAATTATCTGTGAGACCCTTCTGTACCCATATTTGCTTTGAAAAAACAATCTGATGGGGATTTTAGAACAACTGACTTTTTGAATGTCAATTGTATTGAAAAACAATTTTTAATTAAAATTTTATAATTTCAATCAGTTTCATAAAAAAAACCATTGCATTCGTCAGAAAAATTAATACAGTGGAATGAATAATGGAACGAACCCCTAGTAAAAAGAAAAGTACAAAAAAGAACGATAATCTTGCGGTTAGTTTTGGTGTTGACAACAAACACTAGAATCACTCGCTTCTAACAAACTATACCAATCAACAGAAAATATTTTATCCATCAGTTGGTTTCGGTGCCAGTATAGGTAGGTATACCTAATCAGTAGCATCAAGTAAGGATATATATTATGTTCCTTAATATTTGTCCAATTCAAATTATTGTGTACAATATTTTTTATGCTATTCTCTCTAAGGCGCCATGCCAATATCGTGTAAGTATGATTAACAAACGACAAAATAATCATTAAATCATTGTGCATTACTATAGTAAATCAAGGGAAAACATCTGCGGACGTTCCTCGGCGTGGAATCATTACCTCCTTAACGGCGTTAGTCAAAGCAACGCAATTACAATTACGCGGGTCGTGCGAACTTGACCTGCGGCACGGGGTCGATGCGCAGCGCCGGCTATGCAAATAAGAATTACTGGCGGTTAGGCGAATGGTCTTGAAAGGAAAATGGCGTTTAGTCAATACAGAGGTATTTTCCTGGTTAAGGACAGTATAGCATTGTTATACCATACAATCTATATCTACCACCGCCATGCTCCTATTTTTGTTTTTTTTTTATAAATTATAAGAACCAGGAGCTAATTACCCAGTTATAAGTAAAAATAATATAAAAATAAAAGATAACATAAAGTTATAGCAATAGTTCCTATAGGTAGTATCTCTGAAAAATATCGGTCCAGTTCTGAAGGAAAAATCAAGGGATTTCGAAATGCGATCAGTCCGAAATCTCGCGCCCTATTCGAAAAGGTTCCAGAGAGAAGAGTACGAATAGATTCCTGTTAATACCTATTTTTATTTATTGTTTTCTTGCCAAGCGCGTTACGTCTTGAGGATTTCTTGAAAGTAATCAGATTCCCATTTTTTGCATCTGGCAAATGGTGATTATCTGTATAGGTTTTAGGTGTGAAGGTTTGAATCGTTCAGTTAGAAAATTGTTCACACCTTAAGCCTGGGAGGCTTGGCCTTGACGCTTTCAGATTTTAAGCAATATTTTAGACCTACAGAAAATAAAAAGCACAGTTTATCTTATCACTACAGTATATAGATGGAAGGACCGTTTTTACATATATTCATACAAACTAAAGTTAAAAGTTTCTTCAACAGCAGAAGGTGCTTTCAAAAAATTAAAACCAGAGCCGGGTGGGTTGGGCTCGGGCGTCTCTGGGGCCACTTCTGCGCTGTCCCCGGCGCTGGGCCCCCAGCACGCGGGCCACACGCCCACCACAGCTTCGTGCCCGACGCCGGCCCGTCGCCGGCATAGGACTACTTTCACACAGGTAACACAAAGGTTTATAACATAGCGGTCTCATGTATAAATTCCTTGAGGAGAAAATATAAATGTTCGACAACTTGAAAGATAAGATATTGCTTATCTATGGCCTGTATTAATAAATCGATCTCAAATCTGTGAGCGATCTTGGAAATGTCATTCTTATGTCATACCACTACAAAGTGACATGTCAAAAGCGCACTTAAGATCGCTCTCAGAATTGAGATCGATTTATAAATACGGGCGTAAGACAAATCAATACGTACAATGCTACATTCAATAGCACCTAACTTATGATTACGCCCTGATTAGGGTCAGAAAGACAATGAATTTATCCAGAAGAATTTATAAAATAGTTTGTCTATATAAAAATCTTTTCCTGATTCCATAAAATCTTAAAGATTCCGGCTATGGAATAAAAGCATCTTCCAAACAAACTTCTGTTCAAACTAAATTATTGTGGTTTTATTTTGACAGGAACAATTAGCGGAATTAGAAGCGGCTTTCGCGAAATCACATTATCCCGACATTTACTGTAGAGAAGAGCTCGCGCGGACGACCAAACTCAACGAAGCGAGGATACAGGTAGGATCTATTCATTAATTGTTAACTCTATTCCACTCTACACACACTCTACCCTAGATAATAGTGTGACATGTAGCGTCTTATTCCCATACATACAAAACTGAATCCAAATGCAACTTGAACGGTGGGTAATATTGGTAAAATTGCAATCCCTAAAACCAGGTCCAAGCCTGCTAATTCAATAGCGCGTAATATAATTCCAACAGATTGGTTTTTATTTGATCAAAACTAATATTTTAGCAATACTCTGGCGGATTATATGTCGACCGACAAGGGTTTTTTTTAATATAATAACTAAAATTGAATAATTAGAAAACTCCCGATGCAACTACTTTTTAAATTACAAAAGATCTGATAATTTTCAAACGGCTGAACCGATTTTCATGAACCATATCTGAAAACACTCTCGATCAGAATACCTATCGGATAAAAAAACAAAATTTTAATCGGTTCATCCGCTTGGGCGCTACGATACCACAGCCACACATGTCAAACTTATAACACCCCTCTTTTTTGTCGGGGGTTAAAAAAATCGGCACATAACAGTTCCGCCTGATATTAAGCAGTTACCGGAGCCTATATGCACATACATATATGCTAGCAATACCAAAGGCATTTAACAAACTACCGACTTTTGGCACAAAGATAATATTAATACCACTAATATTTATCTGGGAACATATTTATCACGTTGCCATAGAGGTAGTGACGAATAGAGGAGTACAGGGAAAAATGGACCACCCACCGTGTAATAATAAATTGCTAAATCGAAATATAGCAGACACACAATAGTATCGCACCGGTCGTTCTTGGGTGGAATTGTCGAAATATCAATGATGCGCGAATACTCGGATAATACAATTTGGAGCGTAGGCCGGAGGCGGATTGAATTAAAGCGCCATCTGTCGTCCTCGACCGTATGAATACGAAATGCTTACAGTAACTCGCGAGAGATCTTTATCTCAGTTTTAAAATTGCTCAATCCCCCGGGACCCTCGATATTGATTTGTCCCCGGAGCACCTAATTTGCCGCTTTAGATGTTTTATTCAGACCGAGGATATTAGCATCCTTTAAAGTTACGCCAATGAATATTTCTTTCACTTACCCTAATTTTGAAAATATGACATCAAATATTTTTCCTTTTCGGTAATGTACGTATGTTGTAATATAATCATCATATTTAAATATGGAGTAGCTCTCGAGCGATCATTCGCTGGCCCCATTTCAACGACAATTACTTTTTACTTTCAAGCGCAATGAATGATAAAACTTCACAAGTAAGACAATGAAAGGTTTTACGATACGACATTACTTCATACTTTTACATTGCCGCCGGCGTTAAGAGCACATGAAATACAGCGCGCAACCGTGCTCTACCCAAATATATACAGTTCAAGTGTACCTACAACACATGTAGAGACGGGCTCTATATGTTCGTGCACGCGCGCTCCGCAGGAGACTATTAACGTTTAGGCGACGCTACATAAGAATGTAAACGTTAAAGACGACAGCAACGCCGCGCTCCCTCCTTGTAGAGGAAATTTCGATATAAAAATACAACGTCGGCGGGCGTGCGAGGGTCGGGGCGCGGCGGGCGGGCGGGGTGGCCCCTGAGGCATTGCAATCCCATCAAATGGATCCGTAACGAAGTTAGCCGCTCATCCTCCCCGCGCGCCTCTCGACATTGTCTCTGCCCTCAAATGAATTCTACAATTGGAAATAAGAAAATGTTTTGTTGGATCCCCGTGCTTTTTCAGTTTAAATGCGACCGTTTTCTTCGGATAACTCTCACGCCGTCACATTATTAGATAGCTATCCCTATCTGTTGTTGTACCTTCAACAAAGTGTTTTATAAAAAATATATTTTCTGAATGGTATCTGTTTTTCTACATTGTTTTTTTATTTATTTTGACATTGCACTTTTGTAATAGGTATCTGATCTCAAATGCAACGCTATGCTATGAGCTATAACTAGTAACTTGACGGTGCACGGTGATATTTGAAAAGAAGCACAGAAATCCAACATGTGAGAGCATCAAAATTCCTACATAACTCTACAATTGAATACGAAATCGAATGTCACAGAAGGTAATCGTAAAGAGAGAACGTAAGAACTGATAAAATTTTAAATAATATTAAAAATAGATAAGTACCACTATTTAATATATCTGAAGAACTTAAGTACACTTTCCATTGACTAAAGAACTCATTTTAGGGTTTCGGCATCCTAATCATTAACGTTACATAACAATTTTAATAGAGTTTAAATATTATACATCTAAACAATTATGAATAGAGGAAAACAAACCAGAGCCTACCAGTGAAATATTTAGTAATATGTGGCATTAGGAAATTGGTTCGTTTTTCATTACAACACTCCCGAAGCGGGCGGAAGTCGGGTAGCTTCGCGAAAAAACTAATACCCTATTAGGTTTCCTCCCTCTGTATACACGCGGTATCTATGTACGTATTGCCAGAGATAGCGGTTCCCAATCTGTGGGGATGCAGCCCCATATAAATAAAACACCTCCCCAGCGATACCTACCTATATAGGAGCATCTGCCTAATTGTTTTACAGATTTTGTCAGGGTAAGATAACAAAGTAAATAATCAATAAAAATATTTGTTTATTTATATTCAGGCATCGCAGGCACCTACTGGTATATACACCTTCTCACGCGATACTAACATATAGAATGTATAATACAACTAGCACTGTAACACTAAATTATTGGTGTTGACGGTGGCAATCTCCTCCGGAAGAGCATAAAAAGCATACACTGAGTACCTATGTCTTTATTATTTATACCGTGTTTTATTAAAAGTAACAGTTTTCATTTAGTTATTAACCTATTTAAATGTAAAAAAACTACAATTGAGAAACGCTACCGAATAAATATCTACATAGATATATAGGTATATTTCGGGTACCCTCGCTGGATTCACTAACAGTTAGGTATAGAATATATCGGTTTATTTATATGGGGAGTGCGTGCGGAGGGCGAGCCGCCCCTCCCCCGCCGCGGGCGGGGCGGGAGGGACACACCCTCCCCCTCTAATCAGCTCTAATCACCATATCAAACGACGCACGCTCTCATTCCCGTTGACAACACACAGATTAGGGGCTCGTGTGTTTGGTCCATTGTTTTGTCACTTCGTTCTAGACATATAATTTTAAAAGATATTATTCTGAACGGCCTGAAAATTTATTATGTTAGGTAGGTATGCCCAAAAACTTAATTAAGTATGTAAGGCAAAAGGAACAAATTTCATTTTGCAATGGAAAATGTCTTGCGAGAATTCCTGCAACACCAATATTTGGTCACCATAATATGAAACACCTGTGCAATGTAAACTGATAAATGTAGAAAATATAAGAACATTACCGAACTTATTGGAAGAACTTAAGGTTTAGCTGCTTTCTTGCTTGTTTTCTATTAGTAACAAAGGGATCAAAAGAGCAGTCCTTGCACAGTTTATTAAAGTCTCTGCTTGCTCGCACCAAATATGAATTTTGCCTTAAGCACAACTATTATTATTATTTAACTACTATTATTATTTATTTGCAATAAGTAAGTACAACTGTTTTACGTAGACGGTAACGCCCAGGGAGCTAAAAATTCATGGGAAAGCTACAGAACTCAAATCATCTCATTTGCAAACAACTATAACTAACCAACACAAGAACAAATCAATCCCAGATACCAGGACATCATGAAATCACAACAGCTAACTCAATATTCTCTCGAAGGTTTGGTTCCAAAACCGTCGCGCGAAGTACCGCAAGCAAGAGAAGCAGCTGCAGAAAGCGTTGGCCCCAGCAGTGCTGCCCGGCTGCAATGGTATGATGCGCAACATCCAGGGGTACAGGGGCTACCAACCGTACCCACATCCCAACACCATCAACAGATATCCACAGGTGAGAACATATAACACATATCTATGTATGATACTGTTAAACCTAACGGATATCTGAGTATAATCCGTACCTATTGAGATTTATTTTTTTATAAAAATAAAATATTTTATGAGATATTTTTTTTATACCCCACTGTTAGGCACGATACCTCAACCGATATAAGGGCGATGCAGGCTATAGATAGAAGGATAAACTCTAATTGGGAACCAAAAAAAACATGAATAATAATAAAACAAGGAAACATCAAAAAAATAGGAAATCATTACTTAGACTTATGATCACCATACAGTAACCAACAGTACTCGATCCTAAGTGCCTCGACGGTGATTGAAATCTAGTAAAAACGTTCGTTGCTGTATTCATTTTCACCACAATTTGTGTGCTCATCACCATACGGCGCTAATCATCGGCGGCGTGATTACGCGATAATGCGATAGCGCGTGCGGCGCCCGGCGACCGCGAAAATAATGCAAATAGTGGCCGCAGAAAACGATCATTGACGAACGACCCGCATATAGGACACAACTTTGAAACTGGGAACTTAGACCATTCAATCATGACTGGGAGTGACAAATGAGACGTTACCAACAATTTTATAAAATCCAAGCTCCACTTCCAAGAACGTTACTAACCATAATCTAAATATATATAACTCAAAGGTGACTGACTGACATAGTGATCTATCAACGCACAGCCCAAACCACTGGACGGATCGGTCTGAAATTTGTCATGCAGGTAGATGTTATGACGTAGGCATCCGCTAAGAAAGGATTTTGATTAATTCTACCCCCAAGGAGAGAAAATAGGGGATGAATAAACCCGAAATTTTTGTTAAGTTAAATTACACGCGGACGAAGTCGCGGGCACAGCTAGTCGTTCCATAAGTGTCTAGCGTTCACTTTTTGAATCCTTGTGTGACAGCTGACATGCAAGGATTGAAAAAGTGAACGTTACCGTGAGTTCGCACTGGACGAAACATGTTGTTGTCTCTATATTATGAAAACAAAAAATAGAGACAACAACATGTTTCGCCAACATTTTTCGTCCAGTGCGAACTCACGATTAGACACGCAGCAACGCTTGTACTATGAGTATAATATAATGAACTGGGGGCGAACCCCGTGACCCACCGATTAGACCAGCTTACGAAAAGATCACTGCTGAAATTAGCTCCAAAGGGAATCCAACCCGCAGCCATGCGGAGCAATAAACCGAGTGGACCAATACAATAAGTTTGCTAAGAATCCCCAAGTTTACTAAGAATGCTTTTTAGATAATAAATTAGGTACTGAGAATGCTCATTTAATAAGACGGAATACGCGAATGTTGGAACCTCGTATCTGAAATTAAATTGTAGCTGAACATGAACATGGAATGCAATGCGAGTCTAAAATAAGACGAGAAAACATCTTGATGTTTTTTTATTAGGACCTTACCGTGAGTTCGCACTGGACGAAACATGTAGGCGCAACATATTGTTGTCTCTAATTTTTGTTTTATAAAATAGAGACAACAATATGTTTCGCCAACATGTTTCGTCCAGTGCGAACTCACGGTTAGCAAAAACGTAGAGTTGGTGCAAAGCTGTTAGAGTATTGGCTTGATATAAATCCCCTTTTATGTACAGTAGATGTAATAGAAAAATCTACTCAATAATAGCTACTAATAATATACCTTCATATTTTTTCTTATATCGACCCAAAACACCGTGCCTTGGCATAAAAAATAATATTCATAGGGGGCAGTATTATCGATATTAAAACCACAATTTTTTGTTATTTTTTCTGACTGATTGTCGATATCTTTGTCTCTCTATTAATTCGCGCATCACATAATAATTACTGGATGGTTTTCCATTAAATTTGGCATAGTAGTAACTTATAATACAGGTTAACATTTAGGATACCTTTGGTACTGGAATATTGATGGTTTCCCGCGAGAATGACAAATTATTCACGGCACAAATTCTAATTAAACTTATTGATAGATACAATAAGATTACTATTTATCTTGGGGCATGGAAGAATTCCCGAGTTTAGAGTTATAGACTAAATGTATGCAGTATCCACACGAACGGTGTCGCGAGCACAGCTTAACTTTTAAATCTGTGCTAACCATTGCACGGTCGAGCTCGTCGACCTAACGTGATTCCGCACCGCTATCCCATTAACCGGGGTGTTAATCGGTATAAAACATAAAGCCGCGGATTCATTTACGCGATTAACATAAAGCCATCAGGTGGGAAAAATCATTACTAGCATCGTTTGATCGCTGTGCGACGGTAATGACCTCATGGGTTTGCAATTTTTATTAATGCTTCAACACGAACGACGACTGAATTTTGAAGAATGAGAGTATTTGGGAGATCAGTTATTCAACGGTTGGGAACTTGTCATCCTTATAACCTGTTACATAGCCAGTTTATATATCAATAAAAATGAAATGCAGTTTGTTGTTAATTGCATCACTTGAGAACCGCCGGACAGATTTTTTTGTTTCATTTTAAAATGTTCGTGATAGACCGAATTAGGTTTTTAGGACAGTACAAATTGGAAATGTTTTCCGGATTCGGGAATACCTGAACATATATGTATGTGTTGTAAAAGTAAGTTCTGTTGTACAGCACCACGGCAGCTATGAAGAGCTGCAGAAGGACATATTCTCGCTGTCCCAGATGGGCGGTGGCTCTTATCCCATGCCGCAGGGTTTCTCCATGGGCCACGGTGCCAACATGAGCGCGGTCGGCATGAGACAGGACACCATGGGTAACTATTCTTTACTTGTTACAATAGGGATGATAGAAATTCTTTAAATGGCTACGGATCCCTTCGTTGTGTATGGCCAGATATGCACTTGGCCGGTTTTTATTGCGTTATATATAAATAATGGTTCAGAAGTCCAAAATAATAATTTAGGGACATAGTTATATGGTAGCTCATATATGTAGATGACTTATGAACATACGGATCCGTAGCTGTTGTACAGAACTCTAATGAGCTATTGTTGCACCTTACTGCCAAACTTTGTGGCTGTTATTTATTTGATGTGCCCTAATAAATAGATAAAAACTTTTTTTTGTGTGACTTTGAATATTTGTGATAGATTTCTTATTGCGGCTTTAGAACTCATTCAATTGCCTAGAACACAGTGTTACTTGCAATAATGAGTAGCAGCCCCCAATATTCAATAAATAATTTGTACATAATTGGCTTAGTACTTGAGGTATATGACGATGTTTTAACATTGGCACAAAAATAACACTCGTAAAAAATAGTGTTCCAATTTTGATCGTTTTCATGCAAAAGGATCTCTAATCGTCTTCCGAATAACCTAAAATGTTCTAAAATATATTCATACAACAAATTACACGAGCAATAAGAACTAAAATGTAAGTTTGTAACATAAAACAAAAAGCGTCGGTCGGCGGCGCGGCGGCGGCGGCAGGCGGCAGCTTTCATCAAGTTTCTATTAGAGCCGTCAAGGCAATTATAAAGTTGGGAGGAGAGATGATCGCACCGCCTCGTTTTTATACAAATATCCCTCGTCGTAATGGGAAAACTTGCTCCCGCCGGCCACACGCCCGCTGAGCGCCGACAGATGATCTTGAAATAGATAAAAAACTTGATTACAATTTATTAATATCGCCGCTCAGATTCTTGTATTATTCTTTGTGGGAGGTTTTGATTATGTTAAGTTTTTCCGATTAGGAAACGATTATAATTTGAATTTAACCCACGATTGTCGTCTCTTGTGTTTGATACCTTCCTATAAATTTGTAAATGGAGTCTAAATAAATACTAATATAATACCTACATTGTATTACAAAATTAAAAACCTAAATCTTCGTCATACAAAACAGTCAACGAAATCATTAAAAAAAAACAATTTACAATATTCAGACGAAACATGACCAACAAAGCAGTTTTCACTTTCCTTACACACACACTTTCAACAACAGACAGCGTAAAAATATCGCGTGATTAACCGTGAAACTGGAGGCGGATTCCTGCGTATGAAAAAACCACCGAGCGATGGCGTCGAGGCATCGTACCGTAGATATTCTAATAAGAAAATTTCCACTACATTTACTTTGGCGGGCGTCCTCGCGGCGTCTTGGCAAATATCTTATTTCCTGCGGCGAGATTGCATCTTGAGAAAGCGCGAGGGTCGATTTGGTACCTCACTATTCGCTACCCAGCCCTCCCCGCTGTGTATCGACTGTACATGTAGCTACGTCGTAGCGGGTCGGCGAACGTGCGCGTAGCGCTACGAATTTGCTACGCTCGTAGACTTTTAATAAGTAGAGTAGTTGAGGTAAAGTAGAGTTCGATGTTTTATTGTTTTGTAATAATGTTTTTGAACTTTAGGCCCGTATAAATAAATCTCAAGTGTGAGAGCGATCTTAAGTACGCTTTTGACAAGTCACTTTGTACTCGTATGAAATAAGAATGACATTTCCAAGATCAGTCACAGACTTGAGATCGATATATTAAGGGTAGGTTTTAAATTAAAACAGTATAATTTAATTAAGTCAACGGTAATATAGCCCGAATATATAAAAAAATATACAAGTACACAGTACAACAAGTGTTAAATACAATACGTATCACAATTTTTCTGTATTGCAAGATGGTTGGAGTTACGATTTTATTAAGATTAATTAATAAGTATTTCAGTCTGCTGAGATTAAACCTTAAATAAAACAATAATATAATATTTACCTACAATAACAGTGACAAATACATTGTAACCATACGTAGTAAACCAATAAACATTTTCCCCAGGCATGAGTGCGGAAGACGAATGGTACAACAAGTCCCTGTCGGCGCTGCGGATGAACAGCGGGCACCACGCGAACCTGGCGGCAGCGCCGATGCTGCAGTACCAGACCTAATCGCTGCTGCACGGCGCCGACTACTCGCCGGCGCCGGCGCACGACTACGCACCGCCGTAGTGTGCGCATGGATTCAACAGTTGTGTGACGCGTGCGCGATCGTGCTAGTGATGGCTTTACTTTACATTGTCTATGACCCAGTTCGACCGAGTTACATCTACAGGGCAGAGACGTTACAAATGTTAAACGTTACAATTGTAGGTCATATTTTGGTAAAGATGACCAACAATTAAATATGTACACTTAGATCCGTACGTATTAATTAATCATCTCAAGCCTGAGTGCGATCTTAAGCACGCTTTTGACATGTAATTTTGTTCTGGAATGACATAAGAATGATATTTCCGAGATTGCTCTCAGATTTGAGACTGATTTATCAATGCGGACCTAAAACTAATGTACAGGCATTTACAACGCCGAACTTACATGTCAACAGGTTTTTAAGACTACTCGCGTGAATTGCGACTGCATAAATGTAAGTGTCAGTCTAATTAACATTCAACTTTTGATTACGTATTGTACCTACCTATTCTCTTTGCTTTATACAATGTTGGATTTATTAAAGAAAATTAAGTTATTAATAAATGATTACAAACATACTAATTATTTAAAAAATGTACAAAATTTGGCCCATGCGGTAGCGTACCCAAGATGCTACCCGCATTCCCTCGCTGGATGGCTAGAGCCACTCGCTGAGGAAATGCCCAGCCCTTGGGTCGCCGGTTGCGTCGACCAACATTAGACATCGACATTCAACTGATCAGAGATATATATATATATTTCCAATTTAAAAATTGTCAACTATATTGTTTTTTTTTTCATTTTATAGCAAAAATGTAAATGTAGAAAGGATTGTCGAATTAAATCGACACACAGAACATGTGTGTTAGGTACTATACATAGGTACAAATAGTGTTTTAATTTATTAAGAGATGTTTGTTTCGAGATATCGTAATTGTGTATTCTAGTCATATTGTACAGACATTCGAAATCGAATAAGTTATAAGTAACATAATAATATTTTTCTTGATTGTTGTATTCAATGAGATCACTTCGCTGTAGCTTTGATAGCTCTATAAAAACATAGTTAGGTGCATAAACGATTATGAAGAAACAAAAAAAATCTATCTACCTTATATCTCCCTCTAAATGTTGCCTATGAGATGGTTTTGAAGAGATAACTACAGTCAAATAATAGGTATATATTACATATACACATATACACATACAGGTTTAATTGTACCAAAATTGTATTTTAGGTGAGGTCTTTCTTTCAACAGAAATACCAATCAAGACTAAAGTCCTCAATGTTAAGGCATATAGTATTTTTCATGGATAAACAATAATTAATTAGATTACGGATTCATTTTAATGACAATTTAATTGAGTACATCATAGAGCTATCATAGCATAAAGCGTAATTTTCCATGCAATACGGCCTGTGTAAATAATAATCCGGTTTTACATGATCATTTTCTAAGGTGTTACCAGTCGAATTTAAATTTAAGAGGCCATTCTCATATTTAAAACAGAAAACCAAATGTTGCTAGTAATTACAATATAACCATACATTTAACAGAATTTGATCTCTTAGAGAATAATAATAGGTATAAAAATATTGTTTCGGCTTTTGTACAAGACAACGTCATATCAATAATGACGGTATGGAGTCCAGTCAATGGCCATATTGTGCATTTTAATGTAAATATAACATAAGGAATCTCGTCTAAATAATGAACATGTGTAAAATTAAATAAATTGTCTAAAACGTAACGTTTATTTTTTCAATTAAATTCTACAAGAAATACCAAAATAAAACAACATCTGTATTATACGTACCATAAGGATTGATACCCGTTATACCCGGTACAAAATGCGAAAGGTCTTATTGAAATCTGCCCAACGCGTTAACCGTAACCGGGCACCATCAATCCTGTGACCGCAGAGGTCTACATTCAAATCCTTCCGACATCACTACCAATAAATCGAAATCCGACGATAAATATAAATATATTCTCAAAATTTCACAAAACAAAAAGAACTAGATCTTTCTAACCCGGTCTTCGTTAAACCCTCTCTCTCTACACGAAGTCTGGATGACACGCTGCGTAGTGGGGGTTGGTCACACTATTCCGGTCGAGATAGCGGGCGATATGGGCCGTCACTATGCGCTCGCCAGAAATCCTCTTCCAGAATTCGGCTGCTTGCTTGCGAACCAGGTCACTTTGGCCACACTCCTGTGGAAAATAATTATTGAAAAGGATTAGCGGTAAAGATTGCGCGGCTACGCGCGTAGTTGCGTTCGTACTACGCGCGTAGTAGCTACGCGCTAGACACATGTCTTGATATCACCTAAACCTGTGTTTTTTTAAATAATACTCATCGCAAATTTTGCCACTCGCGTATCAAATCGATCCTGGATCTGATATTTTATAAATTACATTTTGGAAACAGATATTCTTCACAGATAAATATAGGCAATGAACGCTAACCGAAGGAATATCAGCCCCCAACCGAGAGTTGATCTGAAAGATAATAATTAATTAGTATACGTGCTTATCCAATTTCAAAGTGAGGATTGAATGGGTCGGAAGGTTTAAGCGTTCATCCTTGTATGTTCAAATACCGTAAAAACCTATATAACCCAACCTTGCTTTCGCAATATTATGATATAACAATATTATGTACTAATAACTTAATGTATTTACTACAAAAAAACCGATTACCATTTGTTTTTTATGTAGTGAAAACAACAAATTTTTAAATTCGTAGTTTGTTGGATAGGTATATAAAGAAATAAATACTTGCATGGATACTGCTGGTTCTAGCAACAAACTTGTCTATCATTGATCGGAACGTGCCGAGTTCATGTGAATCCTGGAAAATTAGAATAATTAGTGGAATTGTGTAAACTTTTTAGGACCTTATAGTTTCCTTCAGTATCTACAATAAGGTGTTTCCAACACAACAGACGGAAGCAATTCAGTCTATTAGAAGAAAATATAGAAGACAGAAGAGAATAGGGAAGCCTTGAGCTCTTGCATTAAAAAATATACGGAATAGATGAGTTATCATTGTAGCATATGACTTACAGTGGGCTCTACCCATAAGATGGTGATAAAACACAAAATGTTAAAATATATTTTTGTTTAACATATTTACATTTTCTTTTGAAAAATTCAAGTTCCAGTGCAGAGGTCTCGCTAGAGCTAACTATTGTCATGCGAAAATATCCATAAAAGTGTCAGGGCAAGCAGTAGGTAGTATTGATACTACCTATCTAAATGTGTAAAAATTACCTCTCAAATCAAATTCTGTAGTATATAATATAATTTGTTTCACAAATTAATGATTCTGTCATTCATTCATTCATTGACATCGAATGAATTCGTTATGACCACGACCGCTTGGCGCAGTGGTTCGAGCGTAGGCCGCTCGGCTTGCCGAGTGATTGCGAGTTCGATACCTGTCAGGGTAAATTTCGGAAATGGCCTTTCCGTAATTTTCCTTGGTCCGGGTGTCACTGGGATCACCTCCAGTCCATTGTACGGTATAGTTTGGGACCATACAGTTTGTGTTTTCGTCTGGCTATATTTATTTATTTATTTGTTTTCACTAATAATTGAAATGAATTATGCCATTCATTCATTCATTCATTCATTCATTCATTCATTCATTCAATCATTCATTCATTTATTATGACGTCACAATTTACCCGAGCGCAGCTGGCCGTAGACGAGCATCGGGTCGTTGAGGCCTCCTTAAAGAGCCCTGTATCGCTCCCGTTCTCGTCATTCTCAAGCTTATCGTCATCGTCATAGAGCGCGTATTTCGACTTCACTAGGTCGTATATCTGAATGTGACAAGTATTTGATGGATTTTTAGCCTAATTTTTCTGTGGCTTATTTAAGTATCTTCTCGAAAAATGGTTCTGGACTTCAAAGATAGTGAAAATAGGGTTTTTTTGCGAGTCAGGGGGACGCTCGCGTCAGATCACCCGAGTGACGAGTGGTGTGAGTCATGGGTGTCCAGCGGTGAACGGTTCCCACTGATGGATGGATACCTTTAGTCCTTTAACTTGACGAGTACGATAAATACTAAAATCTTGCGGTGGATTGACCGATGGACGTTAAATTACAAGAAAATCATTATCATGGACGGAGGTTAGACTTTTAAGCATATGAGCTAAATAAGGTAAAATAAATCCTCATCTTGAGGAAACACGACACAGTTACAATATCATTAAACATTTAAATGGTTTAATTGCCTACCCAGGTTAATGCTAAAGGTATAATAATTAAGTGATATCACTTGAAACAATGGTCATGGATACAAAGTAGAATCGTAGAATGATAAAATAATAATATATAGAAAACAAAACAGAAAGCGCCATCTGGCGAAAGTTAATACGCAAGTGCAATATAAGCCAAACTACGCTGACGCAACCTCGTTTTAAGAGACCGAATGTAAAGGTAACTTTAGGGATATACTTTCCTTTGAATATAAGTAATGGCGGTAGGTGGCGTTGATTTATATGAATGAAGGATAAATATTGAGCTGACGTTATCTGTCACTTTATTTCTGTCAGTGTCACTACCAATATAAATTAGAATTGACAATTGTCTAGTGAAAGAGGTCACTATATTCTGTACAAGTTAGCTTGATATTTTTGACAGACGGAAAACTGACATTTATAGGGTCAGGATATAAAAAAATGTCGATAGAAATTATTGAGGTTTCATGCTATCATCGATGCTAAAAACGAATATTTTAATATAAAATTACATTTATTCTCTTAAAGGAGTACACCCTAAATCCATATCTGGATCAGTTTCTGAATCGCTAGAACAATCTTATAAATTGATTATAAACTCTTGTTCGCAAATATTATCAAATCGGACGTCCCGCTCCCGAAATTGGATTTTATTTACTCACTATTATTTTAGATCAAGTATAGAAATAATGTTATGATATTAAAATAAACAATAAATTTAAAATATAAATTAAGCTTTATTTAAAATATCGTCTGTGGTCACGATGATTCATCGCCCATCACTAATTAGGTCGGCATGCCCATAAAGTGTAACATTGACAGGTACTGTCTGTACTATTATAGAATTCAGGGCGTGATTTTACTGACAGCTGTCACAGAGACCAAGCTATCTTGTACAGATAATAATATTTTTAAAAGTATCTAGTGGCAATAAACTTCCTATAAATACCTGTTTGACATTTCATGATTTTTTTTTTTATTTAAAAAAGGTTTTTAATAAATTGATTGTTGCAAGTTACTTACCGTTCCTATGTCTTGCTCGTTGATATTTTCGATCAGATCTCTGAATGTCTCCTGGTACAACGCCGACATCCACGGCTTCGTGAAGAACGAGTAAAGATCAGATATTTCATTCTTCTGCAAATAGTTAATTTATACAACATTCACAATTTTAGAAATCCGGTTGCAGATATAAGAAAAAAATGTAAAATTGACAATTTGTAAGTGCCCCCGTAGGCCTAAACCTAATAAACGATTTGAATTTGAATAACTTACTACTTAACTTACTTACCGTGTACCTAGCGAGTAGTTTGTCAAAGAACGCCTCGTGTTTCCCGTAGAGTTGAGACATGATCTCGATCGAGAACGGCTTCGTCGAGAGACAAGTGACGGCGTCTACGACATGCAACACGTTCAACTGGAGACGGAAGTAGTTTTCGTTCTTGTTCGTCGTGAGAGTGTGGCCCTGGTGAGAGAGTGATGGATATGTCGCAGCCAACTAGCTTAATTCGCCGTTCAATTAACAGCCTAGGCACTTTACTAAACAACGCCGTTCAACTAGCGGCCTAGATGATATTCAGACGTATCGTCTGTTACAACATTTAATAAACTGGCTGGCTAATGCTTAGGCAACTGGTTGACATTTAAGTACTACAAAACTTTTTCAAAATACTACCCAAGCAGAGCGACCCGGATTGGTTTAGGTTTGGGTTATTTTTTTTATGACCCCACAGAAATCCCACCCGGCAAGTAGATTCGGTGGATCTAAACAATATCGTAAAATACCTTAGTAGTTAGTACCTAATAAAATTATTCCATCAAAGTTGTTTTGCCGACGCCATATTGACCAAAGAGAATATAATACCTAGAGATATTGATAGTTTGGTGAGTTTCGGCGCTAGGTGGCAGAAAGTAGAATTAAATTGAAATGAACATGCTAGGCAAGTAATTAAACGGCTAGGCAAGTAATTAAACGTCATCGATCCAAGTCATTAGCCTAGCTGTTTGATCAAATGGCTGAAAATCATTCAGGCCACTAGTTGAACGGCGCTGTTTAGTAAAGTGCCTAGGCTTGTCATTGAACGGCGAATTAAGCTAGTTGGCTGCGACATATATAAGTAGTCATTTGTTTTAACCAAGGACGGTAGTAGAGCCACGCTGTAGCCAATTGACTACAGCTCATAAATGGGCCGGCTTAACATGGATAGTACCACCCTCTTACAAAATATCGCTATTATAGCCGAGTCTCATACGATGAATTGAATGTCGGAAAGCTCAACCCCGTCTGTCCCTGTCCCCTTTATGTTGGTAACGTGCGTCTTTGGTATTGCAAGCTTCTATAAGCTACGGTAACAGCTTTATATCAGGCGGGTCGTACGCTTGCTTGCCGACTTGCTTAATTATATTAAAAACTAGCGGCCCGCCCCGGCTTCGCACGGGTACATTGCGGTTACATTATTCGAGTTTTAGTAAGGATCCCTATTTTTTTTGAAAATATATTATAGCCTATGTCACCCGGGGATAGTGTAGCTTCCCAACAGTGAAATAATTTTTCAAATCGGTTCAGTAGTTTCGGAGCCTATTCATTACAATCAACCAAACAAAGTTTTCCTCTTTATAATATTAGTATGAAGTATGATAACGTATTTTTGATAATATATATATAATAATTTAGCCCTTTTGACGTCCCCCCAGCCCAGGCTCGGGCCTCCCCTCATTACGAGGGGGATCTTTCGAAAATTGGTAAGATCTTCTAAAACATGCAGGTTTCCTCACGGTGTTTTCGTTCACCGTAAACAAGTGATCTACTATATAAAAATAAGTCGGGTTTTCCTTCCTGACGCTATAACTCCAGAACGCACGAACCGATTTCCATGGTTTTGCATTCGTTGGAAAGGTCTCGGGCTGCGTGAGGTTTATAGCAAAGAAAATTCAGGAAAAATTTCAACAGAACGCGGACGGAGTCGCGGGGCACAGCTAGTAATCATATAGAAATTATGATTCGCACATACCTTTCGAAATACCCAGAGGTGCGGGGCAGGGTTTGAACCCAGGACCTGGTGCCCGCAAGACGCAATCATGATTAATCAATATGTCTACCTGATGCGGCATGGATAGTTGCACAGCCATAGGTATTTCTCGGCCCGGCTTGCGTAGCTTCAAATAATACATTGGCCCTGGCAGGGTTGCCGATTGCATTATCGGTGACTCAAACCTCATCACTGGCTGCCATCTAGAAATAACTAGAACGCTTAAATCTCCCTTCTCTCCTATACATCGGCAGGAGTACCACCACTGCTAGACATAGGCTTCCGTCAATTTCTTCTACACAACCTGTTCCACGTTACTGCGATCCGCTAGCTTCCTGCAACTCGAACTCAAATCGTTTATTTTGTTCAGGCCTACAGAGGCAATTACAAATTGTAATTTTTTTTTCCTTAAATCTACAACCGGATCTTCACGCAACCTAGACTGATATGTCTAGAATATCCTGCTAGAAACTCAGCGGGCTTGTATTCATTTACTTTTAATTTTTAACCGCCAGTTCAATTCAATTCAATTCAATTCAAATCATTTATTTTGTTTAGGCCTACGGGGGCACTTACAAATTGTCAATTTACATATTTTTTTCCTTATACTTAATGATAACTATACTATAAGATACCTCCAGTGTGTTGCCTTTCCAAATAACCAAGAATTAAATAAAGTAAAAGAGGACACGCTACGCTTTAATAATATTATTGACCATATAAAATTTTGCTGTAATGTCCTTTTCGAGTGTTATGTACTTTACAAATCACGAAAATAAATAGTAGCGTTTCCCGCATTTCGTGGCTCGAAAGATACTTACAATATGAGATAAAACGTCAGAATCACACAATGGGATGTATGAATCTGTATGTTTTGCCTACTCAGCAATACGCTATGTTTACTACCTACAGACATAGTACGGACAGAATTAGAACATTACCTTCTAAATGACCCTCCGAGGGATATCCGAGAACTAACGCTTCCAAAACTCGCATGGGAACTTCTATATCTATAACATAAAACATGCTTCATAATAGAATTACTGTATGAATGCATAACTCTAAAACAAAAATAAACGTGTGCCTTAATCTAAGATTATATAGTTGTTAACCCTGCTTTACACTGACGCAATACTTGTATTGATTTATACCTACTGTTCTTTTTTTAAGAGGTGTCAAAAATAGAGACAGCTACATAAATCAACACAATTAGTGGCGTCATCGCCAGTGTAAACGAAAAGCGGGGTATACTTATATATTATGATTTTGTTATGTATGAGTGAATGGTAAATAATAGGTAAAATAGTACATAGTTACCCTAGGGGTGAAGGTAAATTATTTAGTCCCGAGACGGGGGTTGAAGGGACAATATAAATCTTTCACCCGAGGTTAACACTGTGTTTTTCATTACGAATACAAGGAAAGTAAAAATAAAAACATGAATTAGCTAAAGAAATAATTCAAGGAAGTATGAATAATACTCTACAACTCGAAAAAACGAATGAAGGTCGGATTGCCATTTGCCGCCTATTTTGTTTTTTTCCGTTGGCCTGCTGGTTCAATATAAATGTCAAAATATAACTAATTTATTTTTAATAATTTGTCAGCTGTCAGTTGAAAGCGATTCTCCCTAGGGCTGAAAAGTACTACTTACCCGCTCCTCAGGCAACTTTAGACCTACTTTCCGAGTATGAGTAATGAAAAATGGTATGTCATACATAATTTATTACCCCAATAAACTGGAACTGTATCTTTGTAATATATCAGCGGGCATAGCGTCTTCGTCTTTTCCCATCACAAACGGATCTAATTTATTCAGGAACCGTTTTGCGAGCTAGAATGTAATAAATAAATAATATTATCGCCAGACTAACACACCATCTGTATGGTCCCAAACTAAGCAACGCTTGTGATTGGGTACCTTACTATAGTAAGATGCGAATTCAGTAATACGATAAGGATACCGGTTTTAAATCAAAGCCTCTTTAGAAATCAGGATTTCACAAACCAATCTTAAGTAATATTGAATCATAGTAGATGATTCATTATTTAAAACCCCTTTTTCCATGTATGGGCTGAATAAAATCATTTTCTTCTTTCTACACGTCGTTAACACTGACCCAATACTTGTATTGACTTATGCTGTTGCCTCTCATTTTGAGCTATCAAAAAATAGAGACAGCTCCATAAATCAACAAAAGTATGGTGATAGTGTATGTGCCAAATTTCAGGGGTATAGTCCTAATAATCTTCAAACAAAAATCTGAGATCTGACAGACATGGCGAATCTATAAGGATTCATTCACAAGACGACGGAAACCCCCAAAAAAAATTATTGTCCGTCACGGGACGCCCAGCAGATGTGAAACATGTAGTTTATGTAAAGTATGCGCGCACACACACAAGGATGTCAAAAGCGGTGGCGTAGAGGGGGCGTGACGGCATGACAGAGCGTCATGCCATTTGCCGTGACGGCAAACTGGTTAATTATACTGCCAAAGTGTCCCAATAGACGTTCCATCAAAACAATAGGCAAACTCACGGCTTCCCCAATATCCTCGGAACGGTAATACCGATGCGATCTGCGCATCGCGTACAGTTTGCGGGAGTACCTCACGCATGTGCCGGCGCCGTAGATGCAGGGGTCGTTGGTCCCGAACGAGGGGTCCACCACCAGCCCTCCGTCATATACCAGGCCACACTCGTTTATAGCTACGTATAGTGAAAGCTATCTGAATATCATCGAGAATAACACAATTTAATTGGTGCTCACCGACCAGTAACCATCAAAATACGCTAATGTTACATCCACCTATTCACTTTATTTAATCTTTCCGCCGCCGTACAGTCTGTTGTAATATACTGCTTTTTATAACATTAAACGCTCATTCAAAAGGGTTATTATCGGGAGGAATAAAAAATAAATCACGAAAAGAGAAGTAGAAAAATAGCTGGGTAAGGCAGCGTTCCCACTACGCCGGACCGGCAGATCTGCCAGAAACCGGACACCGGACAGAGTGTTCACATTACATCGGATCCCGGAAGAAATTCAGACAGTCAAGTACTTTAAGTTTTTGTCTTTATAGACGTCTTCGGTCTTATCCCACAGAACAGGTCTCTCTTGGACAAGCGTAATTAAAGTTTCTGCTTGAATATCCATGCTATACGTCTACTTTTACCAGAAAATGCGAGCCGAATGACGTGAGTGGAACACGGGCGGGGCGAGGAGAGCACGAGCGGGGCGAGCGGGGGACAGATCAGAACAGAAACTCGTTCACATTACTCCGGGCCCAGTCGTTCTACCGGCAATTCGTAGTGACAAAACGCTCGGTAAAAATGCCGGGCTCGGCAAAAATGCCGGACCCGGGATAATGTGAATAGCTTCATATAAATTGTACAGCCACTAGCCCTTCCGGCAGATTTACCGGCGCGGCAGATCTGCCGGTCCGGCGCAGTGGGAACCCTGCCTAAGGTATCTTACTTAAGGTGAAGGCGCCGGTCTAGCCCGCGAAATGCAAAACTTTCGAGTATTTTTATAGGTTATCCAAAATCTGAAAACATTTAATCCAACATTTTGTGATTTGCGACAAACACAGTATGCAGTGCGTTTATTAATACATTTATTTTACTCTAAATATTATCACGGTGGATATGATACTAGTAAATCACTAAATATACAAAAATTGCCAGATTATCTGGATAGCTGTCGTTCTTGAAATGTTTTACGAGTAAGTTGGATATATTAATAAATGCACTGCACACTGTCTTTGTCGCGAACTACAAAATGTGCCTTTTATTATTGTCAGATTTTAAAAAATTCTAAAAAACCTCAAAAAATTTGAACTTCGCGGGCTAGATGGGCGCTTTAGCCTTAATGCAAAATATTTGACCATCCTCCACTTAGCAAACATTACATAATATAAGCGGTGTAATACCCACCTCACCGACGCTCATTTATTACAACTGACGTTCACGTATTCAGCGAGAACTAAGATAAACATAGATGATATATGCCAAACCTCTGAAAGCGTTCAAATCAATAGCCTTCAAGCCGTAGTAGAATAATGCGAAGCATCGCAGCGCTATCGCGTGCAGCGGCGCCATGAGGTCGATGGCCACTATACGATTGTCCTGCTGCCGCCATCCAGTGAGAGAGCACTGGCGTATAACGAGGATCCCCAGCTGCTCCAGGTTATTCTGCACTCTTTCATCAACCTATGATAGAAAATTTTATTCCGCGGCTTGTGATCCAACATTCAAGAAATACAATAGGTACTTGCACGTTTTGGTTGCCACAAGAAATACTGTGATAACCAGGTAACTAAGGAGTCTTTGACTGAAAATCAACCCTGTAGAAGACTCCGTTCTCTTTCAGCTTTCAACCAAATGCCTTTTGGGACAAATACCCTTAACCCCGACGGCATTTAACTAATGTGCCAATGGCGCTGATCTGTTGGTAAACAACTAAACTATTACCACCCGTCCCATCGTAGTAGCATATGAGATAAAAATATTATTAGACTAGTTTCTGCCCGCGACTTCGTCCGCGTAGACTTAAGTAAAGTATTATATGTGTTAATCCAGGTTATAAACTATCTGTGTTCCAAATTTCATCCAAATCCGTTCAGTAGTTTTTGCGTGAAAGAGTAACAAACTGTGGAACAAACATACATCCACACTTACAAACTTTCGCATTTATAATATTAAGTAGGCTGATGTGAATTAAATTTAACTTAGTTGTTATTTGATGTCCACTGAATTGGCATCAATATAATATTAAAAGCATCGATCCATCACAGATTACAGGTGGTTCTACTTATCGGTTACACTTACTATCTCATCATTGAAGCAATTGACCCTCATAGCGGCCTTGTCTTCTGAGGGGAAGGGCTCCACGAAGGTTATCAAGTCGGCGGAAAGACCCAGCTCCATCAACGCTGCTATACAGCTGTAGGCTTCAATACAGTCCCCGTACACAATCACTTTGTTGCACAAACTCAAACTGGTTATTGGATCGTCCCCTGAATAAAGGAGCAGAACTTTCAAAGCGCTATAATAATGATAATAAATATCGCCAGACGAAGACACCAACACTACCATACAGTCCCAAACTAAGCAACGCTTGTACTATGGGACCCGTACAATGGACTGGGGGCGATCCCAGTGACACCCAGACCTGGGCAAATGACGAAAAGGCCATTTCCGAAATTTGCCCCGGCGGGAATCGACCCCGCAACCACCATGTGCAGTGAGTCGAGCGGCCTACGCTCGAACCACTGCGCCAAGCGGTCGTCAAATATGACATGACTGTGATCTGACACGTGCATCCCAGGGCAAAGCTAAATGTTCATTTGATTCTATCAGGCCCCGCAAGGAGCAAGTCGAATTACAAATAAGTAGCCCTGTTGATACAAGTATTGCGTCAATGTAAACGAGGGGTGTTTTTTTTTTATGGGACTAGTCCCGCCACACACTCCCACCACTGTAACTCCTCTAAGCCAGGATCGACAGTTTTGGTCGTGACACCCCTCTAACGAGTAACAAAAACCAATCTGTTTTAATTATGTAACGAGCTCTTGAGCTCTTATAATTGGGGCCCAATACTGACTTGGTTCACTGATCATGCGCATGAGTTTCCTCAAGCAGAAGTTGGCGGTGAACAGCGAGTTGACAAGCATTACGTTGTCTGGCAGCTCCGGCAAGGAAGGCACGCGGTCCGGCTGGTACTTTGGATTGTCCATTAGTATCCTTTCACATGGTTTATCTTTTCTACAAAATAATAATAATAAAATAAACGGACTTCAAAAAACCTTGGTGCACTAAAAAGCTAGAAATAACTAAGGCCCTTGTTATTTCTTCCATTTCAACTTTAGAACCAATTCAATTAGGGGTAGGTTACCTACCTAAAACGTAGTCTTAACGTAGTGTAAAGATAGTGTCACAATATACGGAGTCATCGGTGAACATTCATAAAAAAAAAACATACAGACAAACATAGAACCTCCACCTTTTTTGGAAGTCGGTTTAAAAATAACCAGTCTAGTACACCGACTTTTTACTGGGCCTGTCACACACTCCTACCACAACTATTCTATATCTGTAGTTACCCCTGTAAGGTACTCTTACTCGTCTAATAATCGTTTAATCTTCTTAATCTTACTCGACTTCCTTGACTAGATCAAGCGACTCGCGCAAGTAATCCGGATGCTGAAACTGCCGACCGCAAGTCAACACTAGTTCATCATAAAACTTCTGGCCACCGCCTTTTAAGTGGATGCATTTCTTATTTCTGCAAACACACTAACTGTATGCTATGGCCCTAGACTATCGCTTGCAAGATGGTTCCGATACTCAAGGGATTAGGAGCGATCGCAGTGACACTCATAATAGGGAAAATTAAGAAAATACCAATTCCAAAATTTGCAACCTCTGCTTAAACTGCTGTCTAAGCAGTCGTCTTACAGGAGGTACATTTTCCCATTTTAGAGTTTTTACTACTATTTAGTTTTTCTTAGTGAAAACGCTCAAAGTGTTAAGATGCGAAACACATAAAGCTAGAATCAAAAAATATCACATACCTGTCAATTTTCACCATAATAGCGGACATAACATCCAAATAGAAGTAAAAAGGCACGGTTTTGAGATATCGATCGGTGTACCGGCCGTCTCTCGGGACACAAGTGTCCGCGGCCTTCAGACACTCGACGACAGTCGGCAGTCCGTGCTCAGACACTAGTGTCACGTTGCTGAATGTCAGGTATTGAGACGTCGGGCTATGTGGAAAGAAAATTCATCCATTCTTATTTTTTTCTACGATACGTTTCTTGAAACAAGGAGCAGACTACCACCAATGTTCAGTCAGTTCCTATAATTATTTTACTGCATGAGTAAAAAGTTGTTACGAACAGGTAACTATCGGTAATTATGTTACCCAAAACGTTCAAGTGCTAAAACGACACCATTTGACGATGAAATTGAAGCTTAGGTATCTGTTACAGTTAGTTAGAGACATCCAAATATTTTGGTAATCGGTGTGTTCATATATCGGTATCAGAGCACGCTTTAAATTGCTCATCTTTATGTTTTTTTTTTTAAATATATAATAGAGCATACATTATTATTATTCCTGAAATTAAGAAATATTTAACACGGCAATGGGCTAAAGTCAATAACCTGGTGTAGGGGGAACCCATACTACGTGACCCATTTTTTATTTTTTATCCCCCCCCTTGGTGACCACCCGTAGTATATGCTAAGACAACCCTCCCCCCTCCCCCTCTAGTTTTCACGTAGTAATTCATAAATACGGTATTCAATCATTTTTTGCATCCGCTGCGCGCCATCTAAATATATATAACTCAAAGGTGACTGACTGACATAGTGATCTATCAACGCACAGCCCAAACCACTGGACGGATCGGGCTGAAATTTGGCATGCAGGTAGATGTTATGACGTAGGCATCCGCTAAGAAAGGATTTTGATTAATTCTACCTCCAAGGAGATAAAATAGGGGATGAAAGTTTGTATGAAACTTTGTCAATTAAATTCTACGCGGACGAAGTCGCGGGCACAGCTAGTTTTTGAATATAGCTCGGAAAAGCGCGAGATTTCAATAGAGAATAATGACTACGTGACAAAAGCCTAAGCCCTGTGACCAAGCGTGGTATTTTGAAGACCTCGTCCCCCCCACGGGTCACGTAGTATGGATACGTTCCCTAACATATTATGATACTTTTTATCCAAGGGTCAATGCTAGTAAGTTTATAATGTTTAAAAGCTCACCCCAACAATAGAGTCTCGAGGAATGCCATGCCTGTGCGGCTGGCGCCAACCACCACGATGCTGTTATTCACGTAGACCTTCGGAAGGCCGGTCAGAGGACGCTCTATCACCCATAGCGCGAATGGACAGGACCTGAAGAATTGGACTTAACCCTTTAAAATCCCTATTCTGGCCACGTGCCTCTCCTAATTTTAAGGGGGATTGAAACCATAAAGTAGTAAGGGTTTTTCCAACGTATTGGTTTCCTCATGATGTTAGTATTGCCAGACTATACACACCATCTGTATGGACCTAAAGTAAGCAAGACTCGTACTATAGGTTCCCTACAATAGGCTGGGGGCGGTCGTAACCAGACCAAGGGAAAAGACTATTTCCGAAATTTGCCTTGACGCGTTTGAACCCTGCCCAGCTTGCGAAAAGTTATCGTTTATAGACGCTTTACCAAGCTTATTAATGGATAAGACGTTTATTAGATAATAAAATATTAATTAGTTCTTGTACGCCTGTATTATGAAGCTATATGTCTCCCGTTTCAGTCCCGCTCATGTCATTCCAGAACTATATTATATTTCAGAAGCCTACTCAGGTTCGCTCCCGGATTTGAGATCGATTTATGCATTAAAAAATTGTAGGCTACGCTATAATTGCTTAACATTAGGCAGGTTGTTTCCAGCCTAATGTTATTAAAAAAACTTACAGATCTCTATATATTTTGTCCAGTTCCTTGTTACCGCTGATGTTCGGCACTACACAACGCGGGTGTACCGGCGTCATGTGACCGGCCAGGGACATAAGGTTGCGATTGGGACTCTACATAAACACAAATAAAGTATATAATACATCACCACCATTGCGTCATCCTAGTCCAGTGCCGCTGGGCGATATTCGCACGTATTTCGAAAGACGTACTAATCTTTCAGTACTCAAGTGATCAACTTCATAGGAAATCATATTTTCACATGAAATTGGGAAAATCCCTAAGGTTCGAGCCGGGTTTTGATTATGTATGTTTTTCTAAGCGCATTCAACCACATTGCTATCGTGGCTATCCCTGTTATGTGCTGTATCCGAACTCTCTCCCTCTTTAGCTTACGCAAAAAAGGTTCATATTCTTTTCAAGACAAAACCTAGTTTACATATGTACATTGTTGGAAATGTGAAAGCTACAGCTGCATCTACGGGTTGTTTTTATGGGACTAGTCCCGCCACACACTCCCACCACTGTAACTCCTGTAAGCCAGGATCGACAATGGTGACCAATAATGACGTCGAGGTTTGACCCTCGACGAGTCCCGAGGAAAAGTTAAATTGTCTTGGAACCCGCACGAATTTAATCAAAAGAAATAATAGGAGGAGTTGCATCTGTGGGTATTAATTTGATAGTACCGAGTCGCCTTTAGAGAAGAGACGGCATATCCAGAAGAGAGTCGAGTAGCGGGACAGCCGCAACAACTCTCTCATGTACCACCGCGCGTGCGGCTCTAGCGCGGGGGACATCACGCCAGCCAATATCTATGCATTCAAAGAAGTACCACACTTAGGATCGTATTAACAAATCTATCTCAAGTCTGAGAGCGATCTTGAGTACGCTTTTGACATGTCATTTTGTAGTGGTATGACGTTAGAATGACGCTTGAGATCGATCTATTAATACGGCCGATTTTCGTCGAAGTCGAAGCATAGTGACAGGTGCTAATTTAAAGAAATAACTTTCAAATTCACTGATCAGTTATATTTCTAACTGTCATTTTACTTAGGCCAATAAAAAATTGGACTTTACAGTCTATTAAAATTAAAATGATCTGCATTTAGACTAAACCGACTGCATACCTATGTAGGTAGATGTGGCACCACTATCCGAACTACCTAGTACGGGTAGTCGTGCCACTTCTACCTACAAGTCGACTGCACAGGCGGTCGACAGTCTCGATACTGTTATATCGACGACATCCGAAATGAAATTTGAAGTTTATTTTTGTTTTTTTTATTTATTTTAGTTTAAATATGTAAGTACCACTTACAGCGCAATCCGTGCCTGGCCGACGCGGCTCCGGCTCCAGATCATACTGCGTTCTTATCTCTGAGCCGTCTTGTAATGGCCTTCAATAATAAAGCACATCTAAGGCCCGTTTAATTTATCAGTCTATCCCATGTCTGAGAGCGATCATGAGTACGCTTTTGACATTATATTTTATGACATAAGAATGAAATTTCCAAGCTCAATTACAATCAATTACACGGGCCTAATATTACTTTCTTTTCGATATAAAAGCGCTTATATTACCGTCACCGCAGCTTTACGTGCGAGTGATAGGGAACACAGGCTTATAAAATTTCCAACTGATGGTTTTATTGGCGTTTAGATCTCTGCCGGTTGGAACGAAGTTTCTTTGCGCGGCTTGCAGTGGGAGTAAAATGGCAGAAATTGCCACGCTTGAAAAGCTTAACATAACTTTGTAACGTCCATTGTGAAAAAGTTCTATAACAATCAACTAGATGGCGTAAGTGGGTTATTCAGGTGACTGGACAACGCTACAAAAATGTTGCGCATGCAAAACACTTAACAGAGACCTTCGTATATGACGGGGTCTCTCCGACTGCACAATTTCTTTTTTTATACCTTGTTGTACCCCTACCCACCGTTTGAAAGGTTTAGTTCAGACTTTACCCGAGTATAACGACGCCAATAGGCTGGTTCTGACTGAGCAGTATGAAAGACTCGAGCGTCTCTGAATGTAGCGTGTTCTTGAACAGATCTATCAGCGTGCTTATTCGCGGCGCGTGCTCTAACACGTTGTTGAGCGCGGGCACGTCGTACGCCTCGCCCGGCCTTACGCGCAGATCGCTAACAAGTTGAAAAAACAAATAACAATAATTAGTTAAACAGGCCAACGCTTATTGGCAAAACCCTCAGGTATATTCATTAGCAATAAACAACTTTTGTTCCTATGACTTCTATTAATTTATCAGACTTTCATACAAAAATAAAAATGATGACTTAAATTCAACGCTTTAAACGCTTTCAATGTTACGAACTCTATGCCCGCGTGTTCGGTATTGCGGGACGTAAAGAAATTTAAATGTATTAGGTAGATTCAAAAACGATATCTTGTAAGTTCGTTATTGGTAAATGTATTATGTTTAGTTAAAAAATCGGGCTCATTTACGAGATGGCTTGACCGCGAAAGTACCACCCTGTCACGTAACAATAGATCGGTGTAAATTAGCTATATATATATATATATATATATACATATATATATATATATATATCTGCGATTCGCATGAGTATGAGTGAGTGAGCCGGTCAGTCAACCCTCTCCCTCTTCCTTCCCCTCTCTCTTTCCCACTCCCCTTCAGGGCAGCATCGTGAGAGCAATGCCATTAGTACTGCATGCAACCATAGACTAAGGTGACTGCTTAACGTTAGCCGAAGCGTACGGTTTATAGCCGACTTTCTTAGGTAGGTTTATATATGTACTAGTTTATGCCCGCGACTTCGTCCGCGTAGTATTTAACTTAACAAAAAATTCGGGATTATCGGGATAAAAAGTATCCTATATGTTAATCCCGGTTATAAACTATCTGTGTCCCAAATTTCATCCAAATCCGTTCAGTAGTTTTTGCGTGAAAGAGTAACAAACATACATCCACACTCACAAACTTTCGCATTTATAATATTAGTAGGATGTATATAAAAAACAAATTTTACCATCGAACAGAATTCACATGCGCTATGTAAAGAGAATCATTTATAAATCTTACTCGACACGCGTAAGGGGTCACCAGCTGCAAAAAGAAGGTGAAATTAGTTGGGTTTGAGAGAGGTATCTCTAAGAATAACTATTTAGGGTTCTATTGCCAAGGAGGTTAGGTGTACATTGTAACAAAAACAAATGCTTGCTTACTGTAAAATGTTCAAGGAGTGGAAAGGAGGAATGATTGGAAGGGAGACACATGACGCAGTAATCCCTATTTGGAAACAACTCGTACGCAGCCTCGAGCATATCGAAGCCATACCTAAAAAAAATAAAGGAAAATTGGCCTAATATCGCTACAAATTAATCGTGTCACCTTCTGTAGGTACTAAATTGTATTTTGTGACCAAAAATAAAAAGTTCAGTCGCATCCCTTGATCATCAGCTTTAGGCATGGAAGCCTTCCAAAGGACCGGGCAGAGCCCGTGATACAGAGAGACATAATAATAACATCGCCAGACTGACACATCACCTGTATGGTAACAAACTAAGCATCCCAGGGGCGATCGCAGTGTCACCCAGACCAGGGCAAACTACGAAAAGTCTATTTCCAAAATTTACCCCGGCGGGAACCGAACCCGCAACCACCATGTGCAGTGAGCGGAGCGGTCTACACTCGAACCACTGCGCCAAGCGGTCGTCTTTGTTATTACCTTTCGTCATAGTCTGGATGCATGGCGAATAGCTCAAGCAAGAACGCGTTGGGTGGTCCCGAATATCGTAACGGCTCTGGTTGCTTGTACGAGGTGATGCTGGTGGATGCTGCGGCAAATCAAATAGGTAGAGCCAAGCTGGAGCCAAGCTGTAGCCAAGCTGGAGCCAAGCTGTAGCCAAGCTGTAGCCAATTTGACTACAGCTTATACACGGGCTAGCACCAAAATTAAAAAATATTGCTTATTAGGTAAGTACGTGATACCTTTGACAATTTCATAAAGATTGTCGGTAATATTAAAAAATGTGCTTGTAGTTTCGTTCAAATTTTAGAAATACATCCATGACATGGTTTTTTTTTGGTAGATATCTCATCTTTACCATTTAGGTTCTAAGGGGCTAAACAATATTTCGTGTATTATTAAAATAAGACCTAGTACGAGTATAATGTATCGGCTTACTTATTTTCCTGGGATGACTTCTCCTCTGTTTAGTATTTGTGTCTTCAGACTCTCTGTCTTGTCGTCCAGATCTCCCGTCAATGATTTTCATTACATTAGCAGCTGGTCTGTTAATTAACACATAATCATAGGTATAGCAATTAGCGCGTCCCAGATCCGTTCCTCGTTCCAGGGATCTTTTGTTCCCATTGCGCATACCTACTGAATACTGAATGACTCCTACAAATGACGCTCTTATCACGTCCTTGATCCGACAGTTCCTTGTCTAATAGTAACTTGTTATATTCTTAAGACGCTATAGGCCGAAACTTGCCACGTCTCTAGGTATATACTGCTACCTAATTCAAACGCTTTTAAGTTTGAGAATTGAGAGCTTTTCAAGTTTGACGCACCATACACATAAATACCTACATCTTAAATAGCCACTTACTGAAGTTTGATTTTAATACAAGAAGTAAACTGAGAAAAGTGCCAATCAATTTGTTTCGTCAAATTAAAAAAACGATTTTACTGGGACTTGAGCATTTGAATATTATTTAGTACCTATCTAATCAAATCACACTAACCCATCCATATGACCATACGTCAGCATCTCTGGGACCCTCAGATGTGCAGTGTCGATGTTAATGATATCGAACTCAAGCGCATCCTCCTCGTCTTCCAACAGGTTCATAATGTCCAGTTGTGTGAGGGGGCCTGCATTAAATGTTTTTGGCACAGCCGCGGCCGCGGCGTCGTCTTTGTGGAGATCTTTGAACGCTTCGTCTTCAAATAGCCATGTTACCTTTTGAATTGAGTGATAACTCGTGTTATTCGCTTAAGTAATTTCAGCAGTAGTTACCCCAAGTGCATGAGTTCTCGTAAGCTAACCGTATTGGCCCACGTGCTTATCAAATTTCAGTGCTGGATTTACTCAATCGAATGTGTGGGCGGCCTAGGGGCATTAAACTTTTCTATACCTGCCTGACCTACCTAACCTACCCCTCACTATGTACAAATATGTGATTAAAATGGAATTGGCATATACTTAGGTACATAAGAAAATAATTATAAATCTGGCATGGCTCTCTGGATTATTTATAATAGACACTAGGTGAAGTGTCGTTAAGTGAAGATTACATCTAAATATATATAACTCAAAGGTGACTGACTGACTGACATAGTGATCTTTCAACGTACAGCCCAAACCACTGGACGGATCGGGCTGAAATTTGGCATGCAGGTAGATGTTATGACGTAGGCATCCGCTAAGAAAGGATTTTGATTAATTCTACCCCCAAGGGCATAAAATAGGGGATGAAAGGGGGGCTCAGCTAGTACAATATATACCTGTGCTTGCTCATTAACAAAATAATAATCGGCTACGTGGAATTTTTGTCAATTTTCTGTAAGTCCTTATCTTGAAATTACAGTACCTAGCTTTCTTTAAGGGTTAAGACGTTATAATAAATGAACTCTTCCTATGCCTTGAACTTACCCTAGTTTTAACCTCCTTTGGATCTTTAGCTCGCATTAGAGACTCAAAAAATGTAGAAGGTTGAGCCATGGACTCTCCATGATTTGTACCGCCGAGAAGACTAAAACAAAAATCTGCTTAAATTTTTTTCCCGCATCTACGAAACATGAGGAAACATTAACAAAAGGTATAAACATTTATAATATGATCACCAAATAGTTTAGATATTCAAATTTTGAATTCAAACTACCGTCTTATAATTGGTTCTTGTAGGTATAGATACCGAGTACCGACCTATGACTCCGTGTTGTAAGTTAAGGAGAACAGTAAAATATACCTGACAGTGGAATCTATGTCTTTGGAGAGTTGTTGGGTCGGGGCATTGTTCAAGTGCCTGAGCCCGCCGAAGGGAGATAGCTCAAAGTTCTCCTCCAAGGTTTCGTAATTTATCTGAGTGTTCAGACACATCACGCCCACAGCTAACTCCTTGTGCTGCAAACATGTTAAAATAGGTTTATGCAACCCGGTGCTCACTCTTCTAAGCCGTTACGCTCTTGACAGAACGGTCGTGGCCGTCATGTATTGTTTTCCGGGGCTGATGCTGTTCGCCTCACGAGTGTCTCGCCATCTCTCCCTTTTGGACGTCATCCTGATGCACTCGTGCAAGGGACCGCCAATGGCAGATTTAATCTGATCGGTCCATCGCATGGGTCTGGTGCCTTCCACTCGGCCCTATACAACTAACCCGGTGCTAAAGACATCCAAAATTAATTAACAACCTGTACCTACGCTTCAGGTGCCTGTGCCATTTGTAAATAATCCTACCTGTCATTCAATCAAAGCCATAATTTGCCAATTTCCGTCCACTGCTAGACATAGGCCTGAATTGACAGCCTGCGTAAGAGGCTTGCTAGTTGGTCATGGTAGATCTACAGAGGTACGGGATGTTGGGTGGGGGGTCGGGGGACCTCCTGCTCAAATTAATCCCCAGAGGGGGGACCTAGTCCCACCTTGAGGTCTGTGGCCTGGCACCAACGCCAGGCCTGCCGCCGGGGCGTCACAGTGCATACCGATCCTGTGGCGCTCCGGAGCAACGGCGGCGAGGGCAGACCGCTGGGTTTTAGTGGGTAGTCTGGACAACAGTTCAGGAGCCCCACATAACCGCCCGAGTTCCCCCGGTTCGGGCGGTATACGTAAATGCATTTCCCAGCGTAAACAAAAAACAAAAAAAATAAAAGATCTACAGAAGTTTGTAAAGGGGGGAGGGGTGGTATCGTACAAAAGGAGGATATCTAACCTCACAGACTAACAAAACTCTCTCGGATTCCGGATGCCGCGAGATCAGCTCACTAATGTAGAACTCCCCGTACAACTGCCGCAGCCGGGTCGAGTGTCGCTCTATAATTGGTACTATGTCGTCATTATCTTCTTCACTGTGTAAACATTGTACCCATTGTATAATATGGTCCCCTATCACCTGTACAGTCTTCTAACCCCTCCTTTACACTGACAAAATAGGTATTTAGTTATGTAGGTAGCCGTCTATTTTTAAGGGATAGAAGTCAAACTAGGAACTCTTTTAGTTTTGCTATGTCAGTCCATCAGAAGTCATAATCATTGTATTCAGACTACCAATTAGGGATAGAAGGCTGCAAATTGGCACAAAAATTGATTTTGGATACCGCTACAAAACTATGTATTTAAACATTGAAATCAACATATTCTAGTACCCACCCCCTGTAGGTACTTGGGTAGGGGGAGTGATAAATCTGCCCCGCTCCTCCCTCGGCACGCCCGGGCCCATATCAAGAAGCTGCAGGTATCCGGTAAGTACCTAGGTAGGTTTATGTAACATGCTACACTCTCCCCTATTACTTAATCTCAAATCTCTTGGATTTGTTAAGAGGCAGGCTGGCCGCTTTCATACGCGAAGTACAATTGTTACCCTCTACTACGCATTTGTACGATCAAATCTGGAGTACAATGCTATAATCTGGGATCCCCATGAGGGTAAATATAAGTTAATGGTCGAGAAGGTGCATAAGAAGTTTTGTCGTTTTCTTTATAGGAAAATGTTCGGCTATTACCCATATCTGTATCCATCGCTATTCGTAACTGGCATGGTAGGCATGAGCACATTGGAGCTTAGACGCAAGTGCGCCATGATGGTCCACTATTTCCTGCTTCTAAACGGCACTATCGATAACCCCTCCACTTTGTCGCGATGTTCTTTAGTCACCAGTTCACCACGGGTCGGTTCCGGCGCACGCACGCGCGGCGGCTGCTGCGCACACGAACCGCGCAATTTGCCCCAACTGCCCAAGCCGTCAATTTAATCAACGCCCTAATTGCTCAGCAACCAGACCTTGATATATTGAATACTAAGTTACATGTACTTATTCATTAAAAAGTGTATAAGCTTCTTGAGCGATCAGTAGTATTAATTTAGCTTGTTGTGCGTCTTGGCTAAGCTGTAAGCGCAACAAGCATCTGATAATAAATAAATAAATAATAGAATGGCTGAAAACTGTACGGGTTTATGGTTACTATCTAAAGTTGTAGTCACGGATTCTTGTCGACATTGTGACATGAACTGACTCGGAACTAAGCAACTCAAGTATGAAAACTAACACAGCTCTCCTGATCCTCAACCGCGGGCTGACCTCGGCGCGGTCGGCGATGCACAGGATCGGCAGCTGGTCGCCAGGAACACCGCGCTCCAGGGTCTGCACGCGCCGGAATGAGGATTCCGAACGCGACTGACCCGGCACCAGTACTATTGAATAAGAGATCTATTGGTAACGAACTGGGTCTTCAATGAGCTGTAAGTGCTGTAACAGTCTTGTTCTGGCAATCACTACACACCTATACAGTTATTTTTTATCCCGCTTTGCAACAGAGAGAAGTGGATAATTTTCTTCCAAATCCCCTATTCTTTCTTTCGATTCAAATCATGCGGTTTCCAAGACAATTTAGCTTTTCCCCGGGACTCGTTACATTCAAACCTTAGCGTCATCATTAGACACCACTGTTGATCCTGGTTTACAGGAGTAAAAACAGTCTGTGACGGCTATTATGAATTTCACGCTCGCTAGTGACTTTGTAATATTTGGGTAGGCACCTAGATACCTACATCATTTTCAGTATGTTCTAAGGCCCCATGGAAAATATTGTGCAATATTAAAATTAGATCTTATATAAGAATCAATAGGTATCTAGTTATAATAACTGTAATAGTCAGCAGGTGAAAAGTTAATAAATAATAGGTAGGTACCTAATTTACGTACATGGGAATGCGGGCAAAGATTTAACCATAGCAATGTATTGAAGGTAAGGATCATGCATGAATATTGACTTCAGCATGCTGTCGACGACATCGCGCGCGTACAGGGGGTTCCAGCATAACAAGTGCAGGAACAGCGTGTTGCGGGCACACAACTCAACTGTCCTGAAACCAGAAGCTCCATGAAAATTTCCAGAAGCTCCATGAGAATATACGGTTAAAACATAAAGAGTATACTTTTTTTTCAAAACTTTAGTTTGTAATTCTAAAACTATCAGCTTTGAAGGAAACTTCAAAAACAAAAAGTGTTATAAGACTACAGCTGTTGACAGATTTTACAAGTCTACAAAACCTTTAGTGCTTCAACTATCCCACAAAGCCGATAGTTTTAGATTTACAAAGTTAAGTTGCAAAAAAATAGTTGGTCATCTAAGGAGAGTTATAAAGCTATAAGAACACTACGCACTTTCAGTAATATTTAAATATAGCAAGCTTTCAAAACGCGCGCTCTCGCTATTAAGTTTTTACTAATTATTTTCTATAAACTTAATTTTTTAAACTGACCGAGGGAATCAAAGTTTTAGTACATTTCGATCGTTATTTTGTGTATCCAACTTTACGATCTAGCAGCCCTTCTGGAATAGTCAAAACAATATATTGTGATCTTTACTTATATCTGGTCCATATGTACTGTTCCCAAGCTCCTGGGTGCACAGCGGGCACCAAAGGATAATCCTTCGCAGCTAAGAAACCAACTAGAACATCGTTTTCGTCCAGCTGACATATTGCTAGTACACTATTTTCACTGAAACAAAAATACTTACATAAAGAATCATATCAGAATAACCTTTGAAGCTAGGTGTTGAAACGAAACGAATATTTATTGATCGTCGGATTAGCGGACGGCTAGCAACCGCAATAATTGGTCCTGTTAACGATACCATGCAGGTCGCCGCCGATAGGAACAAATAGCGAACCATCATAAAAGAAAAGGTAGTGGGAGGCGGTCACGACCCTCAGAATTGAGGAATACGACGCCAGGAGGAGGAAACGTCCGATTAGCGGACGGCTAGCAACCGCAATAATTGGTCCTGCTAAGCAAACTTACATTAGATAGTAAATATCGTAAGAGCAGTTCACACGAAAGTTGTATGAAACCGATTCGTTTAATAAGTCCAAGATGTGAGGGGCGTCGTCGATGCTCGCCAGCCTCAGGCGGCCCAGGGCCGGCGGCCGAACCACTCGTGAAACCATCGACCACGATCAGACACCGAATGCGCGATTGGTAATCAAGCTGGGCAAAGTAATTTGAAGAACACTGCTTGACCGAAAAATCTAAGTTCTTCCTCTACGTCCTCTACGACATAGTATCAGAAGCTTGATAGGTAATCCTCTGTCATAATATGACTGGCTCCTGTCATTTTTATTTAGTTCAATTATCAGCCAGGTATTATTTTCATC
Source organism: Notodonta ziczac (assembly GCA_918843915.1). Lineage (NCBI taxonomy): Eukaryota > Metazoa > Arthropoda > Insecta > Lepidoptera > Notodontidae > Notodonta > Notodonta ziczac. The sequence goes on from OU974051.1 coordinate 3,848,571, forward strand.
AGCTGTAAACTTACATTAGAACCACAGACTTATAAACGTTTAAGCATTAAGAACATTCTAAAGAAAGCGACGACGGAGGGTAATAATCAAGATTATAAATAACAGTTTTATATATCAGCTAAATAAAACTGTATACTATGATGCTTCCTATGACGTTAACCCAAGAATCTCCTCGAATAGTTTACTATCATAACTAAGTCCATCGTAATTCTAAAATAAAGCACACAGTCATTAGATACTTATAATTATTTATTATTCTTAAAATCAAAACTCCCTTACTTCGGTAATAGTTACTAAATAATTTGTGGAAACCACTGTCAAGTGTGTCGGGACAAAACAATAATGTTTGAGCGTGGCTTAATTAATAAAAAAACACTTCAATTGATTTAAGTTCTAATATACAGAAAACAATAATTCTAATAAAAATAATTTAAATTCTGTAACAATCTTCTTACTCGCCCTAATTAGCATCAATAAATAAGATGACTTCATTTTGTGGATCTCTTTGGAGTGATTAGAGGTCGTACGCCATTCGTAAATACACTATAATAAAATGATTGCCGAAGTGCCGCGAGCGGACGACCAATTCGCCTGCGCCGATCGTATCGATCGACGCGACCGGCGCGCGAATCTCTCGCGCACCTGTTTGCGGAAAATTAATTTAAAATCGAAATCATTCTCTTGTTACCACAATTATTCGCTTACAAAATGTCCATACGAGCTAGTAATGTTAGTAGTTTATATTTACAGAAGTAAAAAAATAACATGTCCCCAAATTATTTGAACATAATAAAATATGGATAAGTACAGAACCAAATCTGTATTCTTATTATGCAAGACGCATTATTATAATTTGAAATATATAATATATTGCTTACGTGAATGTTAGGCGGACGTTTAGGAAAATATTAAAATGTATACGTGCCAATTTTGTGAGAAATTTTGAATGGAACCAAATTCTACAATGGACTGCACCATTTCGTAGAAGTAAATAATACACAAATAGCTATATTATACACAAGTCACACTGATTATGAAAAATGTCGGTAACGATTATCTTCGGCTCCGTAATGACCGCAGAGAATAACTCATTCATGTGATGTACACACATTAAAACTAGTAGATTATGCTATGAACGACGCAAGTGCCCAATATGAATACTCTAACTAAAACCTAAGAACTACGTATGAAATAAGTAAAAAAAAATGTTAAATTGTATAAACCATCAATAAATCACACACCGAAATTTCCTAATACAAACTCTTGAAATGTCTTTTACAAGTACAAAAATATCATTACTATTATTTATCCTCTATAAACTTTAATGCATGGAAAAAAGTTTAAAATCTTATAGTATAATAATATTAGCGATTCGATTATTTATGTGCACTAATATTATAGAAGTAAAATATGCCATTCTGTGGAATTATCTCGGAACTTTGTTAAACCAACAACAAATGTCACTTCATCTACTGAGTATCTTCGAATATAAATCTGCCTAACACCTAATCCATAGTTAGTATTATATAACTACAGCTGGACATTATAATTTAAGATTAACAGTATCCTTATCATTAAAATAATAAGTCTTAAGTGAACATACCTAACTACATTCTCTTATAATCGTCTACATAGAAAAACTATCTGTATTAGCACTGCACAAGAGTGCAGTAAAATGTGAATCTATACACTTGTGGTAAGTCATAATATTGATGGGTATAAGCATGCGAGTACACGAGAGACAAACTTATTACGTAAGGCAAGGGAATAACATGTTACATAAATTATTAATAGATCTAGAAACACTATCACACTCCAAAATCTGAAATCTTGGACAAAGCACAACAGCCAATCGGTAGAGCGCAGCTCTGAGGCCGTCGGTCATGAAGAACAAAATGAAGACAAACACTCATCCATGAAATATTTTACAAACCTCTCAACATTCGGAAAACATTTATTACCTATTTAGCCACATTCTACTATATACAAGTCCAATGCTTCCTAAAGCGTATACATTTCTTCCCTAATCCCGTAACATGTACAATAATTTACAATCGGTCAGATATGATTTGTCGATACATCCGAAAGATTGTAACACACACTATTAAAGTTTCTTGAACAAATGTCATTGTTCATTTTAATCTGCTCGCTAATATCGCGCACCTATTATTGAGATATCGCCGCGGATCTCTCTAGCCAACGATATTTTAGTCAACAGTTCGAAACAGATTCAACGAACGGGTTTAATTAAAAACTAATTAAGAATCCTCTGACAACGGTTTCCATTTGACACGGATTCTTCTTTCATGTGTCAAAATCGTCACATTTCTGAGTCCCCGCTCGCGATTGCTAATCATTTCGATCGCGATCCTCAGTCTTGATTCGACCCGTAATTCTTTATTGGCGCTTATGATAATGCCACATTATCAGGATATGGCCAATATTCGTCCTGTCGCGACATTGCTGCTTCAGTTAGTTACATGATAGGTACAGTTTGGTATATCACAAACATTGGTAAAACCAGTAGTTCTTTTGCTGCCAAAGGTTGAAGCAAATTGCAATCTTTCAGTCGGCGTAGGTACGTAGAGTCATTTCGCTTCAACTATCGAAACTCGCCCAGGTTTCAGTTAATCGCATGCGGTCACGTACACAGCAGTTATACTTATAATGCAACAGTGCTCAATGATCAATATCCGATAATGTAGTTGTACCACGAGTGCGCGAGCGGGAGATCGGGAGGGCGGGCGGCGACTAGGGGCGGGCGGGCGGCGGGGGGCGGACAGCGCGCGCGCATCACTTGGCGGGCTTGTGCTTGGGCGGCGTGGTGGGCGGCCCGCCCGCCTCCGCCATGGCGCCCAGCGCCACGCCCTCGCTGTCCACTTCCGTCTGAACACACCAACTTGTTATAGTTTCTCCACATACTGAAATTCACTCAACATAAAAATGAAAATTTGGAAAACCCCCGATGCAACAACTTTTTAACCTACAAGATCTTATATTTTTCAAACGGCTGAACCGATTTTCATGAAACATAGCTAAGAACACTCTCGATTAGAATAGCTATCAAAAAAAAAACATAATTGAAATCGGTTCATCCGCTTGGGCGCTATGATGCCACAGACACACACAGATACACAAATACACATGTTAAACTTATAACACCCCTCTTTTTTTGTCGGGGGTTAAAAATTAAATTGTATGCAGGCCTCCGTCTCGCTAACTCACCTTTTCGTCTTTCGTCGCCGATTGCGGTGAACCGGTCCCGTTATTTGCGTTATCGGTGCCTATTTCGGCGTTCTCTGTGCCTGTTAACAAATGCATTATGATTGTAAGACTCAGTGGCATAAGCTTAGAGGGAGAACTGAGTGGATTGCTTCTGAATTGAGTAACAAATGATAATAAACTTGGAGGAAGCACTGATGGCCGATTGGTTAAGCAAGCGTCTTCCGGGTACAAGATTCTGGGTTCCAATCCTGGCTCGCACCTCTGGATTTTTCTAAATTTATGTGCGCATCATAATTTCAGCAAGATTATCACTTGCTTACATTGAAGGAAAACATCGTGAGGAAACCTGCATGCCTTAGGAAATGTAAAAAATTTCCGAAGGACATGTGAAATCCGCCAACCCGCACTGGGCCAGCGTGTTGGATTACGGTCTGAATCCCCCTCGTAGGGAGTGGAGGCCAGTGCCCAAGAGTGGGACCTCAAAAGGGCTAAATTGTTATTATTTATTATTATAATTTGACTACCCCTTGGCGCAGTGGTTCAAGCGTAGGCCGCTCGGATCACTGCACATGGTGGTTGCGGGTTCGATTCCCGCCGGGGCAAATTTCGGAAATGGCCTTTTCGTAATTTGCCCAGATCTGGGTGTCACTGGGATCGCCCCCAGTCCATTGTACGATATCCATAGTACAAGCGTTGCTTAGTTTGGGACCATACAGTTGGTGAGTCCGACTAGCGATATATTTTTTTTTTAATAAACTAGGTACAAGTTATTGTTAAGTTATGTAGTATTGCTAAACTGTTACCGGCTTGTATGTGATGCGTGTTGCCGCGCTCGGCCTCGTGTTCGCGCACCATCGCGTCCAGATTGTACTTGCGACGATACGAGACGAAGAAATTGCGAACGTGGGACTCGGTCTTCGTGCCCAATGTCTCGGCGATCGCTTGGAAATCCTTACCTGTGCCATTAACAAAATATATATTTATTATTACATTAGGGTTCTTGTGCTGTCATTATTGCTAGTTAAGAAGTTCAAGCGATTCTGGATTTTTCTTTAGTAATAAATATAGGTATGTATGCTTTACTTTTCAGCTGATTATACAATAAACTTCAACAATATAGACACAAAGTCCATAAATATAAATACCAGGCGTTCTTGTAAATTTTACCCAGATGTCGACAGACGCCTTGCGCATTAACCACGATTTGTATGAAGGCATAGCCAAGGTCATCGTGAATATTGGGGTGACATTACAAGTGATAAGTAATAGTACATTGTTACCCTAGGTACAAAATAAGTATTTCACCCGAGGTAAACACTGTGCTTTTGATTACAAATACAAGGAACGTAAAAATAAAAACAGGAATTAGCTAAAGAAAATATGAGTGAACAAGGAAGTATGAACATTACTCCACAACTCGAAAAAACAAATGAAGATCAGATTGCCGCCTATTTTGTTGTTTTTTCCTTGGCCGCCCTGGTTCAATAGAAATGTGAAAATAGAACTAGTTCCTTTTTAATCATTTGACAGCTGTCGGTTGAAAGCGATTCTCCCTAGGGCTCCCGCTCTTCAGGCATCTACAGACTCGGAAAGTATTCCGAGTATGAGTAATGAAAAACAGGTTCTTCTTACCGTATTTCCTCACAGCCGTGACGGCCATGAGCAGTTCGTCGTTGGTCCAGCGCGAGTTGATCTTGGCCGGCGGCTCCCCGGGGCGGATGTCTTCCACGCCCGAGTCGCCCACCTTGCGTTTCATGGCGCTCAGTTGTTGCTTGTTCTGTTGGAGCTATACATACGTAGCACCTTTAGTTACCATTCAAATCGTATTCCGCGCATGCCTCTTAAGAGTGAATTTCAACTTAGTTTCGGATTCATGAAGTATGAAGTCTAGTCTTATTTTTGCAAATTAGTCGTAAGAGGCGTGCGTGAAATGTGTGTCAGCGGCCGGTTTGTTCTGAAAGTCATCGAAGTCGGCATTTATACCGGTACAGTGCATATCTGGATTATCCAAGAATCTACGTCGTAGGGTTCGGGATACCATCGCACAGCAACTTATCAAGCAAAATAATCGGGAGATAATGGTTAGAAAAGAAATGCAATGAGAGGTTTATTCATCTAATCTATTTATGTGTGCAGAATACATTTTCCAACAATACCACCTAATACAGTATTGCAGTACATTTGGCATGAATACTACTAAATTACTGACTAACAGAATTAGTTGGAATATCACATTCTCACATTACATCACACAAACGCGTAGTCACATCCATGCTGTTGAGGACAATAATTGTAAAACACCGGTCGGGGCCGCTGACGTGCAAGTGTAGCCACCGCGTGTCAACGTAGGGTGAGAATGTGTCGCAACGGCACTACATAGCGACAACGTGGCGGGTTGCATCTTACTTGTCTCTTCAGCGATACAATCTCTCTGTCCATAGCTTTGAGCATGGCATCGCCCTGATTAACGAGCCCGGGCTGCGGAGGGTCGCCGGGCTGCGGGCCGGTCGCCATGGCGACGAGATCGTCGTGATTGATGTAAATGCCACGCGGCAACCGATGCTTGTACCGCTGCTGTTTCGAGCCGGGCCCGCGCCGCCCGGACGGCCCGCACAGCGGTCTCATCGTTCCCGTACGTCTGTTACATCACCGCGAACATTCAAACAACAATTCCCTATGTATATTTATAACAAATCAAACTTCAAATGATTTTTAATTGAATCGTTTAAGACATGCAGCTGCATCGAGCCGTATAAACTAATGTATTATAGTATCGTGCAGGGTTGGTAGATCGAGTTTCTCAATTTTCCCCATATCCATTATTGTTTTTCCTCAAAATTATGTTCATAATTTTCCAAACATGTAATAAAGAAAATGTAAACATATATATCTACTATTAGAGAACTATGTACTTTTTTTTAAATGCACGATTATCATCTATACAGCATCCTAGATATTCAAAGCTTCCGACGCTTCGTCCACATTGTCGCATAAACATTATCACGGGTTTGCAACATTATAGTTGCGATTCCTTACAGATTCTCAATACCCCAAACTCTTCCCCAAGAATTGTATCTCCCCAAAACGGATTATATTCCCAAAAAAATAGCCCAAATGACCCCCAATCTACCAGCCCTGGGTACCGTGTTACCGACCTGGCGTGCACGAGGCATGCCTGACACAACCTGTGCGAGTTGTGCGCCGTGACCTGCGAGCACATAATGCCGCACACGGAGCACCACTTGCCCGCGTCGCCGCCGCCCTCGCCCTAAACCCCAATCAACACTTTACTATCCTGTCGCACACCAGCTGGCTAGTGGCGGATTTACCAGCAGGCTGAGTAGGCTGGAGCCTAGGGCGGCAAATTTGGGACGCGAAATTTTTTTTTGCTAACTCATAGAAATCAAAATGATTTCTGCATGACGGTTTTCTGGTGTTTTACAGATAGAACTCTGTAATACATTTTGCAGATGACTTTCCCATCTCACTTGTCATCGCACATTCGGTGTACAATGACATGACAAATGTAGAGGCAAGGGCGGCAAAAACGTTACAGCCTATACCTTGGAAATTTGTAAATCCGCCACTGCAGCCGGCGACTACACCGAATGTATCGACTCCATGTATGTGGACAAACACGTATACAATGACTTCTCACACACTTCGTTTAAAAACCCATTAGAACATTAAATGATATTCTGCACACATTAGATTGATTAGACAGGACTTGTTACTCTGTTGGGGCTTAAAGGAAGCATGCGGGACATTGCGGGGATGGAGGGAGGGATACATTAAACATTTTAGAAGATATATTCACATTGTGCATAAATACATCCAGCACGAGGTTACAGCAATAAATTTAACATTGCATTGTTTCTTATGGATTTTGTTAAAGATCCATTTAACCACAACACAAGAATATATGTTTCATTCAATAACACTTAACTGCATTTTTTTAGAAGTTTTAATTACTTATTACAAAACAACAATAATCAAAATTTGCAAGTGCCTATTGAACATGAAACGTAATATACAGTGACTAGATAGTTAAGTCTTGAATTCGAAGATTTCGTTTGCTATAAAATAATGTTGCGTTACATGAAAGTGGTAGCAGACTAGCAGTCACAGTCGTAGATAAAAATGCAGAGCAGTCGAAATAATATTTTAAAAGCATATCAAAATAAGCACTAAGGTATATTTTTAATAATCTATGAGTATGAATGACATTACACAGTTATTTGAAAAAAGGTACACGAGATGTATTCACTCCATTTTGATACATCGCATTTCAAATAACTGCTCAGAACATGGCTGATATGGTGGAAAAAATTAAAACACTTAAGCATAATGTTGCCACAATCAAAACTTGCATAAACAATAACGGCAGCGGACGGTGCGAGACAAACAGACATGTTTTAAGGAAATAGGTTCAAGAGATAGGCCGACGAATCTGAAGTAGGAATACTGATAAACATCAAATAATGGATGACATACACCGATCGAGGAGACATAAGTGAGAAGAATGGAAGACAATGAACATCAAGTTTCCATGGTGACAAGGTTATACTCGGTGTGAGGAAGCGAAGCACCCACCTGGGCGGCCGGCGAGCCGGCGGCGCGGTGCGGGGCCGCGCCCGCCGCCAGGGACTTCCCGCCACGGACAATGCCACGGTGGAAAGTCCACTTCTGTCATATTCAACACATGTCCATAACTCACAGTAACAAGCACCCAACATTAAATAAAAGAAGAATGTTTATGATTATCCTCATATTTCATTGCCAGAAGTCTGGGTTACCTACTTATTTTTTACTTATGGCCTGTTTTATAAACGTCAGATAATGTTTATTCTCTAAATAAATTTTTCATCTATACAAATAAATAAAATTGTAGTGTCTGTTTGTAATATCAAAATAAAACCTTTTCACTTAATGCTCATGAAAGTACATCCTACTAATATTATAAATGTAAAAGTTTGTGAGTGTGGATGTATGTATGTATGTATGTTTGTTACTCCTTCACGCAAAAACTACTGAACGGATTTAGATGAAATTTGGAACACAGATAGTTTATAACCGGGATTAACATATAGGATACTTTTTATCCCGATAATCCCGAAATTTTTGTTACGTAAAATACTACGCGGACGAAGTCCGTGGGCACAGCTAGTACAGTATAAATAACAAAAACGAGATTTAAAATTGTTTTGTCTGTCTGTCTGTTTGTTCCGGGTAATCTCCGAAACGGCTGGACCGATATTGACGGGATTTTCACTGGCAGATAGCTGATGTTATAAGGAGTAACTTGGGCTACTACTTAGGCTAAACTCGCGAGCGGGCTTTTGCAATAGTAGGTACCTATATAAACAAGAAACATCGACTCGCAAATGTTAAATTACATTTTTGTTAAGTTAAATTCCACGCGGTCGGAGTCGCGGGCACAGCCAGTATCGACATATATTTTATGGAAATAAGACAAATTTATTTAAAGGAATAATATGTTATCTGATGATCCTGAAACAAGCCCTATGTGAGTCTACATGCAGAGCAAATAATCGTAGGTTGAATAGGTATAATAGGTAAATACCTTTTCAAGAAAAAAATGTTATAACATAATTTTACAATAAGCTTTTACAAAATATACTACTCATGTAATGAATTTATACCACCCTGCAATTTTATTTACTAAAAATGTGCCACTAATAAGCAGTAGCAGCCCGCTTACTCTTGACGCCATTGGCAATGGAACTACGATTCAAAGTACTTGTTATAATGATACTAGAATCAAATTATTTCATTATTATTTGGCCAGTGTACTTGCGCTCGCCCTCTGTCCGGGTGAAGTTGTTATGGCCACTATGGCCAACAACATAGAGTACAGATAAAAAAAAAAAATTAAATACAATACCAATTCATATATAATCTCAATACACTGGTCTCAAAAGTAATTAAATAATTTGCCGCTGCTATAGTTACATAATACCATCCTGCATGCAAAATATTAACCCCAAATTTATAGAAATTTTAATCTATTTACAATGACTTTACAAAACAGTTTTCCTTACACAAGTGTTTTGTTCTGACATTGTAATTAGATTGAAAGCCTTCTGATTTGGGGGACTAGGGTTTGGGTTCTATTATGATTAGCTGCAAGAGCAAGAGAGCAGATGTTGGATAATCCAGATAACAATATGAAAAAACAAAGATTTTCTCATAAAATCCCTTACTATCCCGCAATTACGAATATTGTGTTGATACACTAACATTGCATACAACATAAATGGGCCAAATTATACCTTAACTTAACCACAAGCAATATTATAATGAACATCAAGTACCTTCTCATCGTTATCAGAGTCCTTGTCAGAGCCACCTGGCTCAGACCCGGCTCCCGAATCCCGTTTGCCTGTTCCCGAACCGGCAGCGTTGCGACCCTCACCAACCACATCCATTAGTGAAGTACGAGCTCTTGTCTTCTTCCATGAGTAATAATATTTCACTAATGATGCTATTGACTTGTCAGGCAACTGGAGGAAAATATGAATATAATCAGTCTTTAATTTTCCAATTTCATTTTCATCCAATAGGAGGTTCTTGTTTTGGACCCATCCCATTGGTTGAAATAACATCACACAGCTATTATTGTTTATAAAAATTGAAATTCCCTTTGAAAAACACTAGGAGCATGATGCAATGACTCAGTAATGACCTAAAAATAGAAAAAGCACGACTGACTCACCATCTGTCGTATTCTGTGGAAGCTTTTGCCGTGGAATTGGAAAGCCTGTTCAAATAGAACCTTATCCTCCACTGTCCACTCATCAGGAAACGGTGTGAAGTTTGCAAGATCCATTGAAGCCCTGTTGAGGTCATGTTTGTGCCAGAACAACATGCCCAGTGCCTGCTCGCCATTGTACCCGTACTTGTCCTTTGCTGTTGTTATGTATTCATCCACTAGAACAGTCAACCAAGTCAATATCAGGACTGCTCCAATAACTCCATCATCACTAGGGTAAACTACCCAATTGTGGGCACTTAAACCACCTCAGCAGGATGCAGGAAATTCACTTATTTTGATGGATTAAATATAAGCCTTAAGGTGCCAATAACTGGAGGGAGGTGTCTAAATTAGGCACTGTTACCCTATATTGAACTTACATTTCATGTCAGTTATGTCAGCAGTTGGTGACCACACAAGCAATGCTCGATCTGAAATGTGTTCTGGCTTCCTCTGTTCCACTGGCTCCAATTCAGGACACACTGCCTGATAATCCCTTCCAACTCTGATCTTCTCGGCTGCAAACGGTACTACTGCTTGGTTTCATATTACATGGTGGATGAGATGAACGCAGCGTGAAGGCGATGATGGTAAGCATAAAAAATATAAAGCATGACGTCAAAAATGATGTTGATAATAATTTATTATTGAAACAGTATAAGCCTGCAGCAGTAATTAAGTGTTAGAAAAAACAAAGTTGAGAGTATGTAAATATAATGTAAGTACCTAAGTAGATAAAGTAAGTATAAGGTCGGTAGGTAGGTAACAACATGCAAGATAGCAACCAATTGCCCATTACTCCAAGAAATAATAGCTATAGTCGATTGAAAACTTCATGTCAGTACCGTTCTCATCTTCTGAACTCGAATCTGGACTTCCATGGCCATTGGGGCTTGGCCCCCTCGACCGCTTCCCGTTTCGAACATCGTTACTTCTTTCGGCCAAAACCATGATTACACTCTTGATAACACAATATTTACTCACTTAATACACAAATAAAAAGTCCATTTAAACAATTATAATGATTTTACTATAGAAAATAGAAGCAATACTAAGCTTCGAACATAAATTCAAACGTGATTCAAACCACCGCATCAATAATTTGACAAACCAGCCACGAATGGTAACAATTCATTCGATAGAGTCTGTACTTGACTGAGCATTCACTTTATTTTCCTAATCATTTAAATTATTATAGGCTGTATTTACTTACAAAAATTTTGTATCATATGAAAAATATAGGTTTTCGGTTTAAAATTTAAAATATTATGCAATAGCCCCTGAATTATTTAAATAAAAGGGATTTTCATGTTTTTAACACGGGCAATCTTGTTAGTACAGACCTTTTTAAATGTATCAAGACATAATCATTATAATATTTAGTTTTGTAAACAAGTTTTTTGTAAGTAGGACTACTTCAGAACTTGGTATTATATTATTATCACATTATATAAACTTGATTTCATTACATTTGCAGTGCTGCAACGTTTTAATTAATTATTTCGTATAAACTTTTATGACTGATTTCACTTTTTAATAAAAGATGGCGTTGGAAGCAAGTATTGTAATTTTGTATGACGTAGGTTCCTACTAACTACAATACACAAAGTCGAACTATTACCGCACTTTATTAGCGGGCTCAGGCGCGGCGCGGCGTTTTAAAAGTATAAGCAGAAAATATAAGAGCTCCTGGTAGGGATGCGATACTCATGAAGAGCAGGCAGCTGCTTTTATAGGGTAAAAGTACAGACTTATCAACACTACGTATAAGTAAAAGTTAAAACAATAAAAAAAATACGCTCACTTCTCTACCTAGCACACCTAAGTAGGCATTTTCTTGCCGTTTTGTTATAATGAACTAGCGAAAGATTCCCACGGCTTTTTTCAATTATGTAAATAGATTGTAGATTGTAATAACTATAAATATAATATATTTCAACCTCGCCAAAGACTGAGAGATATATGCGGAGCTGACTGCTAACCTTCACTAGTTGGAGATGCACTATGAGAAGAAGAAGAAATATAATATCGCCAGACCCGTGCGCCAGACTGACGCACAAATTGTATGGTCCCAAATTAAGCAAACATGCGTTGCTTCATTTGGGACCATACAGGGGATGTACGTACTATATTCTCAAAATTTGGTATCGAACCTGGAACCACCCGAATGATGTAATGTGCTGAGCATTCTATGATTAAACCACGAGACCTAGGGGCATCGATACGAAGGCATTCCGATATCGGAAACGATAGCTTTCATCATCATCCTTGTCATAATATGTGGAAGAAAGAAGGATGCAAGCTGTCGTGGCCGATATTGGAAACTTTCCGTCAATTTTAAATACTATATAATAGTGATGTAACGAATGTTGGATATTTATCTTCAATATGCAAATGTTGACTTTCAAATAAAGAGCGCGCAAATTTTTTGTCAAGTTTGACATTTTGCCGTTTGACGTTTTGTTAGCCATGTTTAAGGCTAAAGCCCGCGGGAAATTCAATTTTTTTGAAGTTTCTTTAAAATTGTTCAAAATACATAGACCGTATGCAATGCATTTATTTCTAATTTTAATACCTACCTCAAGAAGATTTTTCATCGTTTCTTGCGAGTGCGAATGCGAATACGAATGTCAAAAAATATGCGAATATTCGCGAATGCGAATTTTCGTTACATCACTACTATATAATATATTTTATAGACCAGTGTAACGTATAACTCTGTGTGGGCCTGTGATTATTACTTTAGTCCCACAATACGATATGTGACACTACTTACAAATTTATGTTAAGTTATTTTTAAACCATTAATAGTGATATTAGAATACCTAAAATTATATTCTATAAATGAAATCATCATATTCAAATAAAGTTATTTTTGAAGCGAAGCTTCTATACGGATGTTCGGGGCGCTCGTCTTGCGGCCACTCTATCCGTGCTAAGCGTCAGTAGCGTTACACGACATTTACCTATATAGGTAATAGGTATAACGGTTGGTTCCTCCTACGCTTTATACTGTAAAGTTTCGTTTCTTTCGGGCGTCCCTAGACGGCACTGTTTTAAACAAATATATAAAAATATTTTATCGTGTCAATTAGGTCAATTAAGGGTATATAAAAAATAAGGGTATATGAATAGACAGGTTAAATGTAGTTCTGAAGATAAGTAACCATGCCTATTCGTTCTGACTTTTGAAACATTCTGTGTAGGTGTGGTATACTTATTACTTATTATCGAAATCTTTGGCTCAAATCTATATTTTGTACTTTAACTGTGAATATTTCGTTCAGAAACATAAATATATAGGTATTTTTAAACGAAGTAAAATTTGACAGATGGCTATGAGACAGATGAATGATGTTACTGCTGCCCAGGTTTTTGAGCATTTAATTTTAATTTAACTTTGTGCTACAAGACAAGAATGTTATCAAAATAGATAACGATGTTACATTGTAATTCCTCTGCCAGCAGGTTGTGAAGCCGCGTCACTGTGAGGAGCATACCTTAACGAGCTGTCGACAGATATGCTACTGTCGTGAATATCGGACCGCATTTTGTTGTAAATTTTGCCAAAAAAGGTCGCACAATTATTGTGAACGTTATGTAACGTATATTATAGTGTTGTACTAAGTGTTTGTTATATCGTGGGGAAGATGAGGACGGTGGCTCTGATCAGCGGCGGCAAGGACAGCTGCTACAACATGATGCAGTGTGTAGGGGCCGGGCACACTATCGTCGCGCTGGCCAACCTCCAACCGATACACAAAGGTTAATTCGGTCTCGTTAACCGATATAGAAACTTATATTTACTCTGTTAAATGCTCTATTCACGTTTGTTTTCATGCTATCACCTGGGGAGCTGTGAATAATCGTTTAGTAATGCTAAATCTTAAGCTCATTTTCTTAGCATATGTTATGTATTTTTCTTATGATTATAATGCTAGCTCACATCATGATTTAATGCTGTATACTTTAAAACAATTTTTATAACTTTCATTAGCTCTTTTTACAGAAAAAATATAATAAGGTTATTTTCAGTCATGGCCATGTTACAGATGAACTGGACAGTTTCATGTACCAGACAGTGGGACATCAGGGCATAGGACTGTACGCAGAAGCTATGGGGCTGCCACTTTACAGGGAGGCCATAACAGGTGTTGCCGTGGACCAGGGCAGAAACTACAAACCTACTGAAAATGATGAAGTGGAGGACCTGTATAGACTCCTATCTAAAGTCAAGGTAAATATAAATATGCCTTCTACCTTGTATTTAGCAAACTGGCTCAGCATATTATATCAAAATATATGCACCTATCGATCATCCCCTCGTATTGAGGGCAGGCCCATGTCCAGGAGTGGGATGTTAAAAGAGCTCAATTATTTTATTATATTTTATCCAATGTATGTCATAGGTTAGAAACACCAATTTTATAACCTATGACATACATTGGATAAAATATAATAAAATAATTGAGCTCTTTTAACATTCTATTTTCTTAAATCTAAAGGTTGGTATTTAAGTCAAAACTTTGTATAGCATTTCATGACTATCTAAATTACAGTTAAGACCACATCAAATTCTGTTGTGTGGTTTAGAAGAATTAAGCAGACAAACAGACAGATGCGGATAAAAGCTTACAATGTTGAAACTGCACAAGTCATCACAGTAGTCTTACTGTAAAAACTTGACAGATTGAGGCTCACATGAGCTTACAATGATGTATAAAATAAATAATTGTAATAACCTAGCATGTAAAGCCTTTTTAAAAGGTAATTAAAAATGAAACGAGCTTCACAACTATTCAGATAATTATGCAACATTGAAGAAGTAAGTAATTCATTGAAATTGTAAACATTTATAAGTAACGGTAGTATACTTTGTTATATTTGTAATGGTATTTAAACATACACTGCACATAATATACATAGCATTGCTTCTAGACTTATCTAAACGTAAACAAAAAATGATTTCAACAACTCTGTATTGATTTTAGGGATCTGTAGTCAAACCAAAGAACCCTTATAGTTTCGTAATGTCTGTTTGTCTGTATGTCTATTAAGGCATCATGTTCGAAATCTGGCACACTAATTGATATTTGTTAACAAGAAAAATACTATATTATTTACTCAAATCTTGAAAATAAAGATTCTAGAGTGCCTCACCTATATGAATATTAGGACTGATTTTTGTTATTTGTCTACTGTCCCAAACGAGGTATTGTTGAATTCGTTATTTTAAATTATTACGAGGTTTCTAGTGTCTACGAAACCTTGTATCCATTTAAAATAGCTATCAAAAATCAGCACTGTGAAATAAATTTGGAGTCCCAAAATGGTTTTTGGTAAATCTCGAAAAACCTGAAGCACTGCAGAAAAATATGGGACTGATACTGTGTACGAGGTTATTTTGAAAATCACAAGTTATAGCCAACCACATTAAAGCAGACTTGATCCTCTGCCGTTTCTGAACATACAACTTTGTTTATTTATTTGTATATAAGATGAGTTTTCATTATTCAAATTGCTACAGAACCATACATTGTGGCCCGACACAGACTTGCCGGTTTGTTTATAATAACACAGTGATATATTATTGAGAGTTGTGTATTGTTTTAGGATGATTTGGACATAGAAGCAGTCGCTGTGGGTGCCATATTGTCTGATTACCAAAGAATTAGGGTTGAAAATGTGTAAGTATTTATATATTAGTTACCATACCTTGCATAATATAATTTTCACATATAACCTTTACCTACATGTCGCATCCATGTCCTCATAGAAGTTTTTAAGGAGTATTATATGTAGATGCATACCTACATAATAATAATAAGTATGTATAGTATATGGATTTTTGGGAAAGGAAAAGTGCAAGAGATTTCGAATCTCGAAGACTCGGGACATTATTAGGTACTATTTCGTATCTATTCTCGTGGGCTGTGGCTTAGATATATATTAGTAAATGCGATAATCACTTAATAATTAATTTCAATCGGGTTATTTGAAAATATCATAATTAGTTTCACACTCATATTGTATTATTAACCTACCGACCAAGTGTCCCATAAAACTCTGATGTCGGCAAAATCATCGACAACCTTCACGATGAAATCCGTTTTTTTTTTAAGTGAAGTTAAGTTTTTATTATAAACTTTTTTGAATGAAGTCGTGACAATCT
The DNA here is from genome assembly GCA_918843915.1 of Notodonta ziczac. Taxonomy (NCBI): domain Eukaryota; kingdom Metazoa; phylum Arthropoda; class Insecta; order Lepidoptera; family Notodontidae; genus Notodonta; species Notodonta ziczac. The sequence continues at coordinate 3,864,743 of OU974051.1, forward strand.
ATCCATTTGGTTCCTTTATAGATGTCGTCGACTAGGTCTGGTCTCCCTCGCGTACTTATGGAGGAGGAATCAAAAGGAGTTATTGCAGGAGATGATAGCGAGCGGCGTCGAGGCTGTCATTATAAAGGTACGTCCAGTGCCGGATTAAGCAAGCGCGGGGCCCGTAGCAAATTATTTCAGAGAGCCCTTGATCTACTATGGGTTCTTAAGTATAAAGTGGTATAAAAACAAATCAATAGTAGTAAAAATTACGCTCAGGCAGAGATGCGGGGCCCCCTTTCGCGCGGGGCCCGTAGCAATTGCTACTCTTGCTATATGGTTAATCCGGCACTGGGTACGTCGTACATTATTCAAACCGATGTTATTTTTGCTTTAAATTATTTTCTTTAACATCCTTGGTTCAAGTCCCGGCTTGTAAACTATATAATATAAACTATATGACTTCTGATCTGGGGTGCTACTCTAAGCAACGATCATAGATATATCGTGACATTCGTGTTGTCGAATCCTACTCTAATATATTTTGCCGTCGTATATCGTCTAAACGAATTGTATTATTCGTTCAGTAATCTATATGACGGCAAAAAATATAGAATTTAGTATAGGATTCGACAATACGAATGTCACGATATATCGATTATCGTAGCTAAGAGTAGCACCTCTTATTTTGAAAATTGTTTCTGTGATATAAATCTACACTATCCCGAAGTGAAGGCTGTGTTTTATTGTGTACAAAAGTAATGCGGGCGAAGCCACGAGCCGCACTTAGTATTTGTATGTTTAGTATAATATATATGAAAAAATAAACTATTAAAATTGCATCCTGTTTGTAACGTTTGCACAAAAATGTTACAAATAAATTTGAAGTTAGCAAACTGCAACTATATTGTCATTTTCAATATGTATGGCCATAATTTTGTAAGCTTTAAGATACGATAGATAAGGTTCACAACACAGCCTTATCAGTGCGCTCAGATGGTGTGGACGTGGCTGCATCTGTGATCTTTATCAGTTGATAGACACACGTATTTGTAATAGCGCATGCGACGCTATAAATAACTCCGTCCATCGGGACGAACGTCAGAGCAGCGTTTTGAAAGATTTGTTTGTTTATTTGTGTGTGGTTTATATTGATTACTATCGACATGCTGTGGCTTGGCTCGTCTTTTTGATGTAAATAAGTTCAACCAGTACATTTGGTGTAGATTTATAGCTATTATTTTGGGCGGCTGCTGGCCATCGACTTTTATAGCTTCGCGGTCGGTGATCCCATCATGGCGGCTGCATTCTAAGTCCAGTGAATTTTCAAATTGGCAAAAAATAAAGGCAAAAAAAAGTATAAGGTTTCGAAAACAGCACTAACCTAATAATGTTTAATAATAGGGTACTAACTATATTATGACGATATAACTGGCTAGTTTTATTACACTTTAATTACGAATATCTTTATATTTATTTAAGACTTTAAACATTATAGAATATGTCAATAGGTCCTGGGTTCAGACCTTGGCTCGCACCTCTGGGTATTTCGAACTCTATGTGCGAATCATAATTTTATTTTATGATTATCACTTGCTTGCGGTGAAGGAAAACAACGTGTGGAAACCATGTCTTAGTTTTCTAGCTAATTTTCGAAAGACATGTGAAATCCTCCAACCCGCACTAGGCCAGCGATCCTCTCACTACGAGGGGGATTGCGGCCTGAATCCCCATCGAAGTGAGGGGAGGCCCGTACCCGAGATTGGGACGTCAAAAGGGCTAAATTATTATATTATTATTTTTATATGTCACAAAATAAATGGTACTTATGAGTTACTATAAAAAAAAACTAAATTCAATAAGGGACCAAGAAATTGGGAGTTTCAGCCTTACGCCCAATAAATTACCGGTATCCTGATAAAATATTCGCATGAACATTATATATCCAGGTGGCGGCACTAGGTCTGGACCCGAGGATACACCTTGGCATGAGTATCAGGGACATCCAGCCGCACCTGCTGCTCATGCAGGAGAAGTATGGACTGAACGTGTGCGGCGAGGGAGGCGAGTACGAGACCTTCACGCTCGACTGTCCACTGTTCAAGAAGAAATTAGTCATGTAAGTTGTTCAAATCAAAATGATGTTTTAATTCATGTTGGCCACCAAAGCAGTGATAGCCGATTGGTTAAGCACGCGTCTCGCGGGCATAAGGTCCTGGGTTCAAACCCCGTCTCGTCGCTCTGGGTTTTTCGAAATCTATGTATGTATCATATATTTCTATATGATTATCACTTGCTTATGGTGAAGGAAAACATCGTCAGGAAACCAGCCAGTCTTAGAAAATCTAACCATTTTTTTCAAGGCGTGAAATCCGCCAACCCTTACTGGGCCAGCGTGGCGGATTATGGCCTGAATCCCCCTCGTATTGAGGCGAGGTCCTTGCCCAGGAGTGGGACGTTAAAAGGGCTAAATTATTTATTTATTATTTAAGCCACTAAAGCACGGGATATTGTAGTATAAACTTTTTTAATCTACTCTAATTCTAAGGTCGTTCTTAACGGTTTGAAATGTGGTTATTAACATTTGGTAGAGCCTGTATCACGATCCTCGGACAAAGTTTGAGTTCAGAGTACTGTGAAACAAAGCTTAAATAATCTTATCTATCTAAAGCCGTGCTATCTTAATGTGTTAGTGATTTTTGTATACAATACATAAGTACCTAAATCGTTATCGAACAAGATACCACTTAGCACTCGGTTAACAGTAGCAATACATTGTTATCATCCAAGTGACAATAAATTCTTTTATCTTGTACAAATTGAAACGCCAACTGTGTGTCATAAGTGGATCGAAAGTCGTGACCGTTTTTAGAAGTAGTTTTTCTGATAAATAATTGTGAACCTAATGACAATACTGTTAAGCTTTAAAATAGGTCTGCCTCTGTGTTTTATTAAATTATAAATAAAACCTCGTAGTCTTGAGTATGTCTGATACAATATGGCAATAGGCTCTTCTCCTACATTGGTATCGGTACAGTCACTTACATATTAATGGTACTACATTATGTAGGTAATTATTAATGGGAAAATTGTGGTTTGTGTCTGCAACATTTATGATATCAAAGTAAAAGTAACATGCTATGCAATTGAATGCATACATAAAACGTGACTGTACCTCATACATGGACGAAATGTCAACCCGTTTAAGGAATTTGATGGAATAAATTCAATATTTGTTCTGTCATCGAATCAATTATCTATTTTGTTTTATCCAAACAGAGATGACAGAACACTGGTGATGCACGCCGACGACCCTGTCGCGCCGGTCGGCTACCTAAACCTAAACCTCCATTTAGAACCGAAGGATAACATGGATAAAGCAATCAAACTACCTCCGACTGTCAAAAACCCATTAGATTATATAAACGATTTGAGCGATTCGGTGTTTAGCGATATAAGCGATATTGAACTGAGTGAGACGGAGCTGGAGTCTATAGAGAAGTTAGAAAAGGAGGAGAAAAAGAAACAACACGAACTGAACCCATTGCTCACATACGAGGGTGATAAGACTGGTCTAGAATTGGAAAACGCCGGGGAGTTGATAGACGAGGGGTTTAATTATGAGTATAAAGGTGATGCGGCCCCGATAGAGGACCACAGCTCGATATACGGCAACAAGCACGGTTGGTACTTCATCGGCGGTATCGTCGGCGAGGGCGTGGATACCAGGGTTGCCACCGAGGACGCCATGAAAAAACTCATTAGTAGGTAAACTTGTTCACGAGTTTTATTTCTAAATAGCAGTCGCTGATTTTTCGTCTATTTATATGTCGCAGAGGAATTGTAAAATTAGCAATTTCAACTGGAATGCCCAACGTAGATTGTTTAGTGCAGTATTTCTGGGTAGTCATAAAAAAATAATCCTAACCTTATATAATTATACAAGCTGTCTTCGACAGATACGTAAAGTCATTTCATCGACTACATACCCCGTAGACGCCTAATACCTTTTACCTACCTTACTCTTTGGACTCCGCAGTCTAGACAGAAGTTTCCGAAACCTGACGATTACCACTTACCATCAGATGTACAGTCTGCTAGTGTGACTTGATTAAACAATAAAAAAATTGGATTATGTCTTACGATTACTAAACGTGAAATGTTTTTGCCCTCATGGATTAGTTATTCTTAACAGACATCCAAAAAAGTTTCTTTTGGAGTCAGTGCCGTATATTTGCACTACGTAAGGAAAACTTCTTGGGAACCTACCTACCTCTACTTACTTGAATTGGCATCGTCTCCAAATAAAAGAAATTATAAAACCCCTAGCTATTTCTGGATTTTTAGTGTACCCAGGTTTTTAGTGTACCCAGGTTTTTAGTGTACCCAGGTTTTTAGTGTACCCAGGTTTTTTTAAGTCGGTTTAATTTGTATATTCCAATATTTTTTATCACTAACTCTCTTATTAATAAACGTGGTTGTGTAGTTACACCATGCTTCGTCTTCTTCTTTCGAATGTAAAATTACTGATGACAGAATGAGATAATTCGGAGTTCAATTATTCTCCGGCTATACCGCGTTTATTAATAACGGGGTTATTGTATTCAAATCGTTTATTTTATTTAGGCCTACGGGGCACTTACAAATTATCAATTTTACATATTTTTTCTTATATCTACAACCGGATCGGAACGCGACCTCGACTGAGAAGATCCGGGAAGAAACTCAGCGGGCTTGTCTTTTTACATTTTGTTATGTTTCTTTTTTTTAAATCGCCAGTTGCTTATTCCAGACCTGCTGGATTCAGCGTCGCTGCAGTTGAGGGATATCTGCTCTGTGAACATTTACATGCGCGATATGGAGAGGTACGGCGAGTTGAACGAAGTGTACGCGAACACGTTCAGGTTCCCCAACCCGCCGACGCGCGTGTGCGTGCAGTGCCCGCTGCCGCCCGACGTGGGACTTATACTGGACGCTGTGAGTTGTTGCATCTTTCTTTATTATATCTGTATATTGGCAGGTTTTACTTGCCAAGCTAGGTTTCTTTGGGTCATGAGGTAGGTGGTTTTTGGAGTTATATATCCTACTAATATTATAAATGCGAAAGTTTGTGAGTGTGGATGTATGATTGTTACCCTTTCACGCAAAAACTACTGAACGGATTTAGATGAAATTGGAACACAGATAGTTTATAACCTGGGTTAACACATAGAATACTTTACTTAAGTCTACGCGGACTAAGTCGCGGGCAGCAACTAGTAAATTATAATAATAATAATTTAGCCCTTTTTTGACGTACCACTCCTGGGCATGGGCCTCTCCTCACTACAAGAGGGATTCAGACCGTAATCCACCACGCTGGCCCAGTGCCGGTTAGCTGATTTCACATGTCTTTCGAAAATTGGTTAGTTTTTCTAAGTCATGCAGATTTCTTCATGATGTTTTTCTTCACCTTAAGCAAGTGATAATTGTAAGGAAATTATGATACGCCCATAGATTTCTAAAAACCCAGAGGTGCGAGCCAGTGTTTGAACCAAGGACCTGGTGTCCGCAAGACACGTGCTTAACCAATCACTGCGTTATATATTAATTTATTATTTTAAAAAAAGATTACTACACAGACACCCATGAAAATATGGTGGGATGATTAGGTCACCTTGTCGGGAGATACGAGGCCCGAAACAGCACAAAACCGTATTTTGTGTTGTATTCAGTGACCTTTGTTCAGGAGTGGGACACACAAATAGACTAGTAAAAAAAACCAGGGCCGTCTAGGGGCGCCCGAAAGAAGCAAAGCTTTATAAAGCGTAAGATATAGCTGCAGCGCGCGCGCCGCTCTACATATACCTATATAGGTATATTTCGTGTAACGCTACTGACGCTTAGCACGGATACAGTTGCCGCGCGGCGAGCGCCCCGAACGTCCGTATTAGAAGCTTCGCATCAAAATGATTTGTCGACTTTATGTCTTGTTACTTAGGATGTGTATGTTGTTAGGTGGCACACAAGTCGACAATGGGTAATGACTATGATGCTGACAACGTCAACACCAAGGAGCGAGTCACGATGCACGTCCAGGGCATATCGCACTGGGCACCGGCCAATATTGGACCTTACAGCCAAGCCGTTAAGGTGAGTTATATAAAGTTGTAAATTCTATTGTTACATAAACTAATTGAAGATTACCATCTCGTAACATATGAGTGAGACAACAACAATTGATGGTTCTATCCAATTTAGTATAGTTTGACGGCCGCTTGCCGCAGTGGTTCGAGCGTAGGTTGCGTAGGCGGCTCGGCAAACTGCACGTGATGGTTGCGGGTTCGATACCCGCCGGGGCAAATTTCGGTGTCACTGGGATCGCTCCCAGTCTATTTTACGGTATCCATAGTACAAGCGTTGCTTAGTTTGGGACCATACAGTTGGTGTCAGTCTGGCGATACTTACTTACGAGTTGGCAGTCACTCTTTGACTGTTTTCTTGGTACCAGTTTCATATTCTAATTGTTTACTTCAATAGATTTAAAAATTTGATTAAGGTGGGCGAGATTATCGGCACGTGTGGTCAGATCGCGCTAGTGCCCGGCTCCATGCGGCTGGCGGAGGGCGGCGCGCGCGCGCAGTGTGCGCTGGCCCTTAGACACCTGACTCGTGTGCTGCGAGCCTTACACCCGCGCGCGCACATCCGCAGCGTTGTGCAGGTCAGTGGTCATACCATACAATAAACTCCAAAACTGTTCTCAAGTCAGAATCTACCACCGGTTCGGAATGCTGCTTCCACTGAGAAGATCCGGCAAGATACTCAATGGTTACGAGCAGGCAACACCATTGTCACTAAATAAGTAATAGTAAATGATAATCAAATCTCACTCAGATTTAGGTATTTAAATAAAATGAGAAAGCTCGTTTAGTGGGGTGTGCATCAAATAAACGTTTACAAACCAATATAATAATGAACAAAACAAAGGTGGATAATAAGATAATTGCTTTGGTGTGGTGCCTTCCATACTAAGTAGATACTTATATATACCAACATATATATTAATAAGTGTCTACATATATACCAACATGTAGACACTTATTAATAAATCGATCTCAAGTTTCAGACCGATCTTAAGTAAGCTTTTAACGTGTAATTTTGTACCGAAATGACATAAGAATGACGTTTCCAATCGCTGTCAGGCTTGAGATTGATTTATTAATACGGTCCGTAGAGTATTAGCCTAAGTTTGTGGTACATACTGTGGTGGTTGACTGACTTAAGCAATTTCAGTATCAGTGAAAAATAAATGTGTGTCAATAAAGTAAAAGCAGCTTTTCTTATTATTTACAAAAATATGTTCCAGGTCAGCTAATAAATTGCTTGTTTGTGTATCTCGACAATTCATTAAATGTCGACAGTAGTTCCGAATCATACCGAAAATTGTAGAATTTGTCCATTTGAACAATATTTTTCAGAGGTCTCAAAAATACGGCATTTATTTTCAAAGATATGGCATTACTGATTGTTTTATACAGGGTGAATTTTTCAAATGAGGGGCCGTTCAAGTATTACGTAAGCACTATAGGGGGGGGGGGGGCTATAGTGTTTACGTAATACTTGAACGGCCCGAGTGTGGATGACCAAATCCGAAACTATAAGAAATAGCGAAAAATGCTCAAAGGATGAACGGAAAATTTGGTTAGATTTTTGAAATATAAATTTCGAGAAGATTTTATCTGTATTATTGTACCTATCACATCTAAGAATTAAATTCTAGAAAGTGACATGAATTTAGGCTTACACTAAAATCGGCCCTGCAAAACTGAGAGCAAACTATCCTATAATTTCGTATTTGGCTTGACTTGAAAAATGCACTCTGTATAATAGTGGCTGGTAATGCCCGTATTAATAGACTGATCTCAAGTCTGAGGGCGATCTTGAGTATATTTTGACGTTTTGTTTCGGGTTTTTACAATTTAAGGTGCGATTTCGTGTTTATTTCTGTTGCGTTTTAGCGGGTTTTGGGCACTTATTTTTATGTCTCTTCCCTGCGAATGGATACAGAGAGCGCTTTTGACATTTATTTATGTACTGTACTGGTATGTCATAAGAATTACATCTCCAAGATCAGTCTCAGACGTGAGATCAATTTATGAGTACGGGCCTAGGATGTGTATTAATAAACGGATCTGTGTGTATTAATAAAGGATCTCAAGTCTGAGCCTGATTTTGAAAATGTAATTTTTATGTCATACCAGTACGAATGACACGTGAAAAGCGTGTTTAAGATCGCACTCAGACTTAAGATAGATTGACGACCGCTTGGCGCAATGGTTCGAGCTTAGGCTGCTTGGCTCACTGCACATGGTGGTTGCGGGTTCGATTCCCGCCGTAGCAAATTACGGAAATGGCCTTTTCGTAATTTGCCCAGGTCGAGTCACTAGGATCGTCCCCAGTCCATTGTACGGTACCCATAGCACAAGCGTTGCTTAGTTTGGGACCGTAGAGTTGGTGTGTCATTTGGCGATATTAAATGTTATTATTTATGAGTACTGGCCTAAGTGTTGTGAGTGTGATCCGCGGACAGAGTGTATGCTACATGACTCGCGGCGGCGCGGCGACGGAGGCGCGGCGGCAGCTGGAGCGGCGCACGGCGGGCGCGCTGGTGCAGTACGCCGTGGTGCAGGCGCTGCCGCGCGCCGCCACCATCGAGTGGCACGCCTGGGCGCACACCGACAACAACCGGTTCGAATGTGAGTCATCATCATCAGCTTATAACAGTCCATAGGCCCCCTCCAGTCCCCTAATGAGCGCCATAGCGCCCTGTCTTCAGCTTGCCGCATCCAGGATCTGCCTGCAGTCTTTCGAGTGTTAGTGCCGCTGTCAAAAGCGTTGCGTGCCGGAGGCCGTCAAACATCAATCAAATTAGCACACTTTTGACTTGCACCGGTGCGTTCTGTTGTGGTGGGAGATTCCGGAGCCCCTCCGACGTGCTCAAGGCGGCCACCGGGCAGATTTTAGCGGGTATCCTCCCGCAAGAGGTCTAGGTATCTTTGTACTTCGTAATCAGGGGCCGTTCAAGTATTATTATTACGTAAGCACTCTAGGGGGGCGGGGGGTCTTTGCTTCGCTTATTTTTGATGACTTTCTAGATGGTGATTACGTCAGCAGTAGTTATTTACTTTTTTACACATATGGCAACCCAAACATTGTTTATGTTCCCACAAAGGTAGGATTCCCACAAATAATGTATGCGTTTAGGTACTGGTTTAGAACTGAGAAGGGGCGCGCGCTATTCACTTGTCAAATTTTTTTCCGTCAATCTATTGTTTCGTTTCGGTACGATTGACGATTTGACATATTGTAAGCAAAGCTAGGCAAGTTGTTTGTTTCCGTTGATCCACTTTCGCCAAAGTTGAATAGTTTAATTAAGATGTCGTTTTAAATAGACAAATCCAAGTTATACCAAAAAATATACGAAAGTTTTAAAAAATCTCATACGTACTCGTATACGAAAGTACAAAATGTACAGAAATTAGTTAACGAAGTAGTTATATCATGTGCGTTAAAGTCCTCCATCCTAAATCTATTTTCTTATTTCTAGAATTATAACTGATGCAATCAAAAATCAATAAAAGAATGGAGTAAAGAAGAAGAATCAATAAAAAAACAGAATACATTTCATGAAAAATGCATAGAACAATGTTTACGTAAGCATTTAGGGGGGTAGGAGCTTTGCTTACTTTTGCTGACAAGGGAGATTAAATAATTGTAATAAATCTGCTTACGCAATACTTGAACGGCCCCCTATAAAGAAAAAATAAAACTAAAATAGTCGAAGAATCTCCGGAAATTATTGCTTGAACGAAATCATACATTCTCCAGAAATTGTATTAGTAATAAGCTGAAAGTAATTATGATTTTAATAATTTTGTGTGAACTTTTCCTTTACCTTTGTTTACTTAGTTATTACTTTCTATTGTGCCCAAAGCCGATAAAATACGCCCCCTCTTCCCCTTTCGCGACGACTCGTGATCTCTCGTAGATCCGCGATTAGTATGTTCAGGTGTGATTTTTTGTTGCAGACGAAGAAACAGGGTGCACCATCGGTGATTACAAGGTAGCCATCACCAGGAGGTGGAACTATGAGAACACTGTCTCCGCTTTCGTTTGTTACGTTGCTACAGGTAATTACTGTTATATCATTTTTCCCATATACTTATACATATTATATAAAAGGATATTTTTTCGTAAAATCCTGTAAATAAAATCATCGAACCTCTCAGAGTTCTAATATTAAAGCCGAACAGGATATTAAGTTTATCACAAACTATATTTAATTTTACTTTTCGTTCGTGTAGGGTAGATCATATTCCGAACACACATTCTAATTTATATACCTACATGTTTGTATATTGAGCACGTGAGATATTCCAATATTATTACCATGGCATAGCTACTGTTTAAAAAAAGGTAAATTTTCTAAGAAATTACTAAATCGAAACCAAGTTTGATGAGCAACGTTTTATATTGATATCGGGTGTATACTAGGTGAAACAAAAAGGGTATACTATTTTTTTTGCAACTTAACTTTGTAAATCTCAAACTATGAGCTTTGTGGGACAGTTGAAGTGCTAAAGGTTTTGTAGACTTGTGAAATCGGTCAACAGCTGTATTCCTATAACACATTTTGTTTTTTAATTTCCCTCCAAAGCTGATGGTTTTAGAATTACAAAGTTAAGTTTTGAAAAAAAAAAGTATACTCATTATGTTTCACCTTGTATACATGGTGGTACAGTAAGGTTGCGTGCGTGTCGGCAGGCTCGGCGCCGTCGTCGTGCCTGTCGTTCCCCAGCGCGGCGGCGTGCGCGGCGCACCGCGCGCGCGCGGGCGGCATGCGCGCGCGCGACGTGCGCGCCGTGCTGCAGTACGCGCTCGACAAGCTGCTCAACGACTGCCGCGAGAAGGACTCCCGGCCCGCGATCAAGATGAGAATCTTCTATCAGGTGCGCGCAACTACCATTTATCTTACGTTATCTTTCGTTACTTTTTACGAAAACGGAAGATCTACCAGCCAGGTGTGCTGGATAATTTCGGGGTCTTGTATATATAGTCACGATGCTTGCGAGACTTGATATCGTGATTCAGTTTTTCTATGAAGAATCCGTACATTGTACAGGCGCCGCATTCAGCGCCATCTATCCGTTTCTGTCGGCGTCGTGAATGTGAGGTCCCCACACTTTAAAATTATAATCAGCAGCTTCGCTAGCGTAGTTTTTATTTTCTGGATTTTGATAACAGCGCCACATATCGTGTCTCAATTGCTCAAAAAAAAAAACATCAACTTCGGTTAATCCGTTTATAAGAAGAATACAAACAAACGCATACCGGTATTTTATCGTAAAGATTTCAAAGAATATTAGTCCTGTGAGCTGGAAATAAGTTTTTTTATGTTCGAAAGCTTTTTGTTCATGTCACTATATCTAGGATCCGTTCGTCTGTCCGTAGCACGGCCATCTGATTGGTACTCGCGTCGAGATATAAAGTGTGTTTTATGGAACGTACCCATATTACGTGACCCATTTTTTACCCCCCTCCCCTCTTGGTGACCACCCGTAGTATATGCCAAGACCCCCTCTGCCCCTTTAGTTTTCCCGTAGTAATTCATAAATACTGTTTTCAATCATTTTTTGCAAACGCTTCGCGCTATATTAGAATATAGCTCGAAAAAGCGCGAGATTTCCCCTATTGACTACGTGACAAAAACTTAAGCCCCCCCTGGAACCAAGCGTGGAATGTTGAAGACCTTCCTCCTCCTGAACGGGTCACGTAGTATGGGTAAGTTCCATTAGCTAGCACGTCCCGTGTGGTGCAGGTGTGGAGCGCGCCGGCGGCGGCGCGGCTGGTGGCGGCGGTGCGGGCGCTGGGCGCGCGCGCGGCGGCCACGGCCGTGCCGGTGCTGGCGCTGCACGACGCCGCCACCTTCCTCTCCATCAGCGGCCTGCGCTTCGACGAGTGACGCGCCCGCAGGTCACACGACACACCAACAACAATTACACACTAGCCCCCTTATTAATTAACGCGGTTTAGCAGTAGTATAGTTAAACCGTGCTTCGTATTCTATAATATATATATATCGCCAGACAGACACCAACTGTACGGTCCCAAACTAAGCAAAGCTTGTACTATGGGTACCGTACAATGGACTGGGGGCGATCCCAGTGACACCCAGAACAGGGTAAATTACGAAAAGGCCATTTCCGAAATTTGCCCCGGCGGGAATCGAACCCGCGACCACCATGTGCAGTGAGCCGAGCGGCCTACGCTCGAACCACTGCGCCAAGCGGTCGTCAAAATTCTTTTTTCAATTCTTTTCAATTTCAATTCAATTCTTTTTTCGAACTTCAAATTACTGATGACAGAATGAGTTAATTCGGTGTGTCACTCCCTTTACTACGTTTATTAAAAAGGGGGGTATGATACTGGTCGTATAATAATGGGTGTATATTGCTACACACATAAAACAAAAAGCTCAAAGGTTATATACTACGACCACCTCAACACCGCGCACTATATCGATATTAGCGACATCTATCGGTGGCCTTGAAACAAGTAATTATACACCTTCAATGGCGGGTCAGTCGCTTCAAGGGAAGGCAGTTCCGCCAAACTGGTCTAAGTTGGTGGTCATTCACATGTACCCATTGTGGTAAACAAAGTAAAGGTTGAATTGAAACAAGTAATGAGTATACCTTCTATCACCCGGCCAAATTAATAAGCGTGGCATCCCAACGCTCGTTAAAGTTCCGTCCCACTCGTGTCGCAAACGTTCGCGTGACGGGACGGCGTGCTTTCTCGATGGCGATACGACTACGTTAGAACCGAGCGTAGAATATAAGTATGTGAAAAATCGTCATACGAGATCGTTAACAAAATTGCTCTGTTTGAAACTGTAAAATTGTGGAAATATTGTAACACCCGTGAAGTGATCACGACATAAATTGTAAGCTTTTCTTTGTCTCCAGGTTTCGTCGAAATATTTGGATACGGATGCTTTATTGCCAGCTCATAAAATATACGCTGAATATTTTCAGTGTTTATATAATTTTGTTAATCATGCTACCGAGTTTACCGTACTTACTGTAAGTCAAATTATATACATTATTTTTTATTGCATATTTGTGTTTCATTTCTCTTACTGCACCGTATGCATACTTTATAATGAAAATCAGAATTCAAATTAAAATTTATTTTCTTTTTTTACAAAATTGACCGAACAGTGCGAGATTTCTAGAACGTTTACACTTGCATTAAGTAGACATAAAGTTATCATTATTCTCTTACAAGTAAGTCTTACAAATTCACCTGTGTCGATAAAGCAATGCTAATTACGGCGAGAGCCACACCGGGATCAGTTGTGTATATTGTATAAAAGTTTTATATCATGATTTCCTGTGGACATAAATTTTATCTTAAAGTCATCACTAATAAGTAAATTATGATTAATATTAACCAAAGCATAATTATAAACTAAACATTGATACATTAGTGTCGGTATTCGATGAAGTTCTGCTCATCACCTGCACTCACACGATATTTATAGGTCTAATACAAGGTATAATACACAACGTTACGGGGGAATTGCACGCAGCAGTGGTTAAAAGACGATAGCGCGCAGAGATTACTATATCCTAAGTACAGCAGATGCATACACCTGTCGGCGCGGGCGGCGCTCCCCGCAGCCGCCCCCCGCCGGCTCGGGCTTCGCCCTGGAAATTAATACCACCCAATACAGCTATATACTAACTTTGTAACATCGTAGCAATAAATAAATAATTTTCTCATAATGAAAAATAAACATACCATACTCTGAGTTAAATAATTTATTTGATCTTCATATAATAATCTATATAATTACCTCATTGGGTCCATATTGCATTCCAGAACGAGTGCAGTTCAGTACATAAAGGTAGCCTATGTGTTTTGTACTTCGAAAATTAAGTAAGAAAAACAATAAATTGTCACTTGAAAGAAGAGCTGCTGAATTTCATTCCGTACAATTAAACTACGAAACGATAAATCTTATAAAATAATCTAAATAGTGTAAATTAATCAACAACTTTCATAACGCGCGGTATTAGGGGGAAACATTGCTTAACTCATACTCGATGATTCATAAATTAAATTCATTTCAGGCAACCGTTATTCGAACCTGGCGAATTTCTAATTCCTATATACTTGTAACAATCATCCGCGATCACCTGGGATATTGGATTGTATACAGCTGTATCCATATAAAAGTACAACTAAAATAAATACCTTATCAAGCGAAATTAATGATAATCTAAAAATTATCCTATATCAAAAGAACAAAATGCGCACTGTCTTTGCGAGTGGGCCGATTTGTGAAACAGTGACAAACTTAACAATTTTCAAACAAAAATCAAATGCATTAAAAGGCAGAGCTCTATAATAGGTTTATTTGTTTATTTTCGACAACTAATTAAGTTTGAAGATAACAAATTATAGAAAATAGCGTGTTCGTCTACAGTTATATATAGTTCACACACACCCAAACGGACACGTTCGGGCGGACGCATTCGAAACATGATCACTCACACAAGTATAATATCCAGCACATCTACACATCCTCTCGTAAACTAACCATTTCAACATAACCAATGGTGGACGAATACACAATACATGATTTGTCGCGCACAGGATACTTTTATAATCAAAACTATGAATATTAAAAATAGTATGATTGCCCAGCTACCCATATAGTGAAGTTAGTATTAAGTTACTGTACAGTTTACATGTTAGTGTCCTGCGATCTACAGCTATCTAACCACTCCATGATGTTCGACGTCCGTCACACGGGCGCCGCCTCCCGCGGGCCGCGCAGCGCAACACAGAGACAATACAACTACCATCTCCTCACTATCCGACGACTCACACTCACATAGCCTACCGGTTAATCGTTATATTAATCAGATTTATGTAACAGTTTACCTTACGACCGTATTACCGAAGCGAATAAGAGTTAGATACGAACTAACAACGGCTACAATAATATATATACAGGGTCCGATCGCGCACTCAGGGGTCGCCGGCGCCGTCGAGCGGGTCGCTGGCGTCGCCGTCGCCGCCGCCCTCGGACTCGGACGCGTCGCGCGGGTCCAGCGGGTCGGGGGGGTCCAGCGAGTCGGGGGGGTCCAGCGGGTCCAGCGGGTCCGGGGGGTCGGCGGCGGCGGCGTCGCGGCGGCGCGACTCCATGTACTGGCGGTGCGCGTACTTGTTGAAGCGGCGCTTGGCCATAAACAGCGTGGCGATGGTGCGCGGCGCCAGGCGCACGGCGGCCGCGCGCGACGTGATCCCGCCGCGCCGGCACTCGCCGCACGTGTAGTCCAGCACGCGCAGCGACGACACCGTCTGCTTAACGCAATCTGCGCCCAACCGAGACGACGCCGCGTCAATTATTGTCGCAAGCGCACTTGCACACACTTGCGAGAGCCGACTGGCTCGCAATACAAAATAGCATGGCTCGTAAAGGGGCTAGTCGACATTGCTGCAATTTTATCGCGGATTCCGCGACACTTAACTAGGTGGGCTTAATAACTTGTGATATTAACACGTTTTGACTACACTGAAACATTGCCGAGCTTTCTTTGCTCTAGACTATTATTATTATTTATTAATCTAGAATACAACTTCTAGAACACAAGATTGATTTGTTTTGTTGGAATATGTGTGGGTTTCCAGTTAGCAAAACTGCATCAATAAATTACACCAGAGTATTTCATATTGCTGCAATCTTATAGCCCATTTACGAGGTCATAAACAAGCGAATAGGTCGTCCGAGTAGCTAAAATGTTTTTTTTTTTATAATAACTTGAAATATTAAGTTTCTGCTATATATTTAGTTTCTGATTCAGACACCACAGATGACCAATCCGCTATCCATACCATGGAGTCGACATCGCAAGCGAGCGATGGACTCCATGATTCAAATCAGACATTACTGTCAGATACATACCTAAGCGTGTCCTCTCCCGTAAGGCCCCATGCCGGATGGAACTCTAGGCCGAGCCCTTACCTACACCTAGTACGACAATGCATGGCACACACAAATCGGCATCTCTCGACCATCATCGTGTAATTCCGACCCGAAAACTAGTAACTAAACGAGGCAGACCGTTACTGTGTATAATACATCATGCTTCCACCTAAGTATATTGTCATCTAAACACAACTAACAAAAACAAAAGCCTATCGATATCTGTCGGTAGCCGTGCCGGCACGTTATCAGGATATTCTTTGAACTGTCGAAGGCAATCCATCCATTGTAGCGTATTATGTTATAGGGTATGGCGATATAAATGAAGAACAAGCGTATATATACGTATAAATATTCTAGAAGCTACATAGAAATGTTGATGGAAACGAGTATATGCGTCATGACAGTAATGAAGGGTCGAGCGAAGCGGGCGATGAGAGAATGTCATTTCTTTTTGCTACGAATCATGCACAGCGCATTCCCAGGGCCATGCGAATTCTAGAAGCGACATCAAACATTTATTAAAAAAAACTTCATTCCCTCATTAACAAACTCGCAAGGGTGGATACGAGACAGCGTGCTACTGAAGTGCATCAATATTAAATAATACAATTAGTACTGTAACATAGAGTAGCAGGCAACATAGAAGTAGCATCCGCAAAGGATGCAAAATTAGCAAATCAGATTACTTCCGAACTCGGGCGTCACTGTAGTGACGTCACACATATGGCTAAAAGAGACGGGAATTTACAGAGCCAAAAACATCAGTGACGAAAAAAATATCACTATTGTCTCATCTTTCGTGTTGATTTGTTTATGAATGGTTTGGAAATAAATTAATTTTATTTATATTAATTGATTGTACAGTTGGAAGTGATCAGTATTACGACGTATATCGATGCAACTTTCGAGGTGTGCACTATCGCTGGTGCCTATCGTGTCCACCCTTGGCCGGCAAGCGTATGCGTACTACACGTTCGTTGGGGTGTTGTGACGTACCTTGATGCAGTTGCCTATCGCAGAGCTTACATATGACGAGCTGCATTGTCCCCTTCGGGCCGATGAAGGACCGCTCGCACAGCGGGCAGTAGCGACCGATGCGATACGCCCTACGTACGCACACACACATACGGACCGTACGCGCACAAGCACCGGAACACAGAAACACGCCATTAGTATCAACGCCGGGGCCCGAGCGCCGGACGGGCGGTCTCGCGGCGTTTACGACTTTATTACTTATCTTCGATTGGCTCGTGTTGTTTGTGTAAGCGTTCTGTACAAGTCTGAATCTACATTTTGTCTTTTTAACAGATCCATTTTAGTTGATAATGTTGGCAATGTTCAAACTAAAGATTCGTAGTGTTAAGAACAATATTATTTGTTAGAAAGTGTTTTGTTGTTATTCGTGTTTATTGAATATTTATTGTGTGTATTTAAATGTGCTATTTCCAATAAAAATAGCCAAAAGTTTTACATATTATTATTTACATACGTACATATAGGACACAGTGTAATTCATTTTTATTGAAAAACAAATTGTTATGTGTAGTGAATATATTTGGTTTGGTGCTAGAAGTAGTCCAGGACCAAACACCCTCTGGACTCCACACTGTAGGACAAAATTTTCCGAAACTATGTTTTGATAAGGAATATAAGATTTACAATTGACCAATCACACATCATGATTATTTTCGAAGAACCAATCACATGCGTTCAATTCGCTCCTGCCGCGCAGCTTTTGTCGGAATTCCTAGTGCAGCGTCCAAAGCGTGGTTGGTGCGTGTGTATACTATATTACACAATGTGTATTTTATTAGTAAATAGTGTACATATTGTGTCACTGAGCCCGAAGACAAGTAATAAAGGTGATATCGAGTTAGTGAACGCATCTGGGGGATGGTGGTAATCTACACCCGTGTTAGTCATCGTTTCCTAATGATGGATGTGGGTTAGTCGGCAGCTTACTGCGGGATGAGATGATGTCGGAACCCTGTCTGATGATGTACAAAGTACAGTATCCAAATATACATATAATGCATAAGACATAAACTACCTAATGTGTATTGCATCAATTAATAGGAAGTATACAAATTAATTATCATTAAAATCTTAGAGGAACAGTAAAGTCGTTTCACACTAACATTCTAATTTTGTACGAGAGTTTTTTAAATCTAAGTAGGGTAAAACTAGGTATAACTGGCCTCTGTCCGTAGCTAGCCAAAACGTATTTTAATTGTCTAAAATAAGGGCTCTATTCACCAAACGCGATCTATACGTAATAATCGGTTATCATTACCAATAAATGAGTTTTTAGTATACAACTATTATTTTAGACGGTTAAGATACCTAGTAACTAGTAGACACTGGCCAGTTGGACTTAGATTTACTCTACTGAAGTACCAAGTGCTTTAGAATGTGATACCCGTTAACCAATCCAGTGGTGCTCCGTAAGTCTATCACGAGTTGTAACCTCGTTACTCGCTAGCGCTTACGTCAAATATTTGTATGGCAAATTGTACAGCGCCCCTATCGGTGACTCAAAGAGTTACCAATTGCCATGCAAATAATTTACATAAACACTAGCGACTCTTACTTATATAGTCGGCCCATTTAACAAAGACGCGTGAATGATTGCAAACTGTTTCATATGCCAGTGGCATAAGAGTCACAGAACGAGTCTTCGTGAAATGATCTAAACTATCAGTATAAACTCAGAGTCCTAAAGTGTTCCACTTTGCTGTTCTGTCCGTGAAGATTGTTTGCTCGGAAATATTAGCTTGACATGAAATACACAATGTTAATGTAACCATTAATGTATTAAGTATAACAATCAACAAACATTCTCCAAATATGCATAAATATGAAACTTAACATCTATTGGGATTAGCATGCAACTC
The DNA here is from genome assembly GCA_918843915.1 of Notodonta ziczac. NCBI lineage: Eukaryota > Metazoa > Arthropoda > Insecta > Lepidoptera > Notodontidae > Notodonta > Notodonta ziczac. The sequence goes on from OU974051.1 coordinate 3,883,658, forward strand.
ATGAAATAATACTGGGATGTGCGTTGAGTAAGATCGCTGCGTTGGAACAAGTATTAAACATTCCGCGGGGGACAAAATGCTACGGGATACCAGAGACAAAGCGAATGTCGACAGAGTGAAGGAGTTCGAGACACCAAATGAGTCGCACGTGTTAGTTCCACATAAAACACGCATGAAATGACGCGAGCACACATGAACTACCAAGACCAATTGGATATACCGTTTTGCAGTATGGAATCAACCCACATGCACTGCTTCAGACCAAAATCAACCTTTGTTTTAGTGTTTTTAGGTTGGTTTCACTTTGAGAAGTGTGTGTGTGGATTGGTTCCATTTTACAAAACTACGTCCAATTAACGTCAACATACAGGGTTATTTGCAATTCGGCATATTCCGTGCAGGGTGTCATTAGAGGAGCGAAAATGCAGCAAGTCTAACACTCCCCCACTCATTTTCTGCACGTACCGCGAAATTTTATTGGCTTGGAGATTTTACAATATCTATGTTATTTTTCTTAAAACCCCCAAAAACGCAAAAACCGAACTTATTGAAAAGAAAACTTAATGAAAATTATTATCAATTATGTTGACACTATAATAAAGCGGTGTAAATCAGAAAATACGTACCAGTTTAAGGTTATAACTAAATTTCTAATACTTTTGGTGATCAATTGGGTCACAAGATTAACAAATCTCTAGAAACATACTAAATTTCGTATAACAGTGGTGGAGTGAAAGTTGTTGCAATATAGCTCCTCTATCCCACACAACAAGGAACACGTCGCATAACCAGTAGCCCTGTATACACATACACATAATAGTTGTATGAGTGTTTAAAACTGTGTACTTTTTATCTGCGATCGTCGCTATACAATCTTCTTGACAAACGAACGTCATTGCGTTCACGTTTTGTTGGTGCCCCGCTTGGTATTACTTGAAAAACAATATAGAATAGTTTTAATTCATCTGCGAAATGCTGGCTGTTAACGAAATATCGTCCTAACATACGAGTAACTGGCTAAAAATAAAACTATCGATTCATCCATGTGGGTCAAGTCATAAACCTTTGTTGAGGTTATTTTTAGATATGGTCAGTTCAGTATCGATTTGTGAACAATCGATTCCAATATAGACAATACAATACATACTTGACCTTCTAATAAATGACGTAATAATTTCACCTAAAGTAATGTACTATAGTGTGCGCATGTTGGGGAGACAGAACATAGTCGTAGGTATTTTACAGAATCAATGCCTGCGTTATCTTTGAAATTGTAATTATAAATGTGAAAAAGAATATAAGACACACAATTAAATAAATCGAAGGGACTGCTGTTATCACGGAGGTTCTACTGTAGGGATAAATAATTAAAACAACGCCTATGTCTAATTAATTTTAAAAAAAACAAAACGTTTGATCCACTCTCGTGTTCGAGGTTATAGGATGATTGTTTGAAGAATCCCGCACATTTATCCATTTTTTTTTAAGTACTGTAAAGATACTATTGACAAAATGGGCCCCGCTGCGGTCTGTTCGATGTGAATCGTACAATACGGTATTTGACTAGTATCTTTTTATTGCTTATTTATGTAAATGATGTCTCACAATAGTAATAACTTTGGAAATAACTTCAAAATTAGGACAAACATAGACATATAGTTCGCCATGTGGTAGTCATAACTTAGTAGTTTTAGAAAACTTTAATATTGAATATCTTTTCAATCAATCAATATTTTATAAAAATATATAAAATAATATATTAATAAATAATTCGTACTTGCAAGAGTTATTATAAAAAGTTTACTAACATCTGATTTGATCAAAACAGCCAATGATGTTGTTCTACCGTCGAACACGAGAGCGTCGCACCCCTAATCCCGAGTCGAGTCCTTTGTGTCGGCGGCGGCTTGGTACTGACCTGGCGCAGGGCGTGCACAGCGAGTGCGAGTACACCTTGTGTCCGCCGGGGCCGCGCCGCGTCTGGTGGTGCCACTCGGCGGCCGGGCTGCCGCCACCATTGCCGCTGCCGCCGCCGCTGCCGCTGCCGCCCGCGCCGCCGCCGCCGGGGCCGCCGCCGCTGGCCGCCAACCCGCCCGGCGTCCGCGCCCCGCATGACTTGCATATCGCGCACTCCACGCAGTGCCACCGACCTGCTAATTCGAGACGACTCATTTCAATAACATTGTCATGACGATTTGACAGGGATATCGGGTATGCCCCGGCAACAGCACGTTTCCGTCGATGGAAAACGGAAAATAATAATTAAATTCCATGCATTTTGCTCTGGTAAGGTACCGTGACGATAAAACCGTGCCGTGCCGTAACGTTCAACGGTAAGTTATAAAGCGCGCATTAGGTTCCTATTGAATAGGGGTTGATCTAACATTACAACGGTGAGATTCCGGCATTATAAAGGTGATAAGCCCATAATAATGTTTAACCCCAAGAGTGTCACGAGTACCTACGTCGGTGTATAAGATTTGAATGCTCCAAGTGTCGCGTTCCCCTATGGGTGGGTATAAGACGCGAGCGGCCATTGTTCGTATATTCACTACGTATAGTAACACGTCAACGATAATAGTGTTTCATAGATCGATTATGTCAAAGTATCTCTGTTTTTAGTATCGATTATTGTAAATATCGTTACAGATAGGCACGAAAAAACATAAAAAAACGTATTGGAATTGTTTAACTCTCTCCTGCCTACTGCTGCCGTATACGTGAGGGAAAGGGAAGCCAGACAGAGTGGCGCCGTAACGCGTTACATTACGAAGCGGTTTACCCTCCCATAAGAAGTTATCACTTCAAAAACTCATGACATTTGGGGCAGAGGACGCGCGTGGTGGGGATCATTGGAAGGTTAAAAAAGTATGGCAGGTAATAGTGACCGCTGGGCACGTTGTCGAGGCCGACGCAGTAGATGTGGAAGCCGCGGTCGCACAGGTCGCAGAACAGCATCTTGTCGTCGTCGGCGGGCTGGCGGCAGGCGCAGCACGACTTGCACTCGGCGCACTGCCACGCGTACTCGCGGCACTTGCGGATCGTGTCCGCGCTCAGCTCCACGCAGCCCGGGTGCACTGCAACCCACCACACCACACGGTCAACGCTCCAGCCACAGATATAGACTTACATAGATAACGCAAGTATCACGATTTGTATTGAAACCGAGCGTGCCGAATTTTTTACACCTGCTGTGACGTCATTAGGGACGGGAAATCCAAACGGATTCAAAGACACCGATGCCGCCGATGCCCCTCCGCCCGCTACGATTGTCTCGAGTGATTATTTCGCGCATACTCATATTTTTTATATCTGTGGTCCCGCTCGCATACAAGTCAGCGGCGACCAAACCATGACGCTTGGTCGGGGTTCGTACACGCGAAGTACATGCATTTGCGTTATCTATGTAAATCTATATCTGTGGCTCCAGCCGACAACCGCAGGACATCACACTAGGAATTAAACCTCCATGGCATCAATATTTAGATTCGTTGTCTATTATAATGACATAACAAGATAATGTCATACTTTTACACTTGTCAGATTTTCTGTTGATTATTGTACATTGCATTGGTTATCTTAGATTATAAATGAGGAAGCCAAAAATAATGATGTAAATGGCGCTTTCATAATCTGGTATCGAAACTAGTTGTACCAGATGAATTTGCGAGATGATTTACGTGGTGTGCCTGTGCACACGACGTTTTTGCCTTAAAGTATACTCTGCGGTTCGATCGAGACCGGCTGGTCGGGGTTAATGTGGTGTACTAACGCTTGGCGCCGCAGTTCGCGCAGACGAGGAAGCGTTCGTGCGTGTAGCGGCGGTTGGCCTCGAGCCGCAGCCCGCAGGCGCGGCAGGTGGCGCCGCCCGCCCCCGCCCCCGCGCCGCCCGCCCCCGCCCCCGCCGCCGCCGCCCCGCCCGCCCCCGCCTCGCTCCCGGCCTCCCACTCGCGGCTGCCGCGCTCCTGCCCGCGCGCGCCCGCCTTCGCCTTACTCACTTTCTTACGCTGAAACGACATTACATGACATTAACAATACTCTCTACTAACTGTTGCGTATTTTTTGCACTCTGAAAACGTCAAATCTGCACTGCATCCGAGACACTTTTATCTGAAATGTAATAACTGTGATAAAAGGGTGTGAGCTTATTACACCGGACGCACTACTCTACGCTAGTATCATAATAATAACAAAGGAGTAAGACGGCAGACCAAACAAATAAAAATGGAAATACCTAGATTCGTTGTTTCCGAAGCGGTCTCGAATAGCGTTAGGCTGGAGCGAGTGGAACAAGGGAAGGAAAGCCTGCAGTGGGACAGTATAAACTAAAAATGAAACTAAAGAAGGAAGGTTAATTACTGCAATGGATTGTACCTTTGCGGCGTAATGCGCGGGCGCGTCCGAGTGGTCCGAGTCGGAGTCGCGCGCCCACTCCGGCTCCGAGTCCGAGCTGCTCTCCGCGGGGCTGGGCGGCGCCGCCAGCGCCGTGTTCAGCGGGAAGTACCTGCACGCACCATGTACTATGTTATTAGTGCCTAAACACTGCTGTTAAGAGAGGCCTCGATGCGAGTTTCGTGTTGTGACCATTAGAGAATTTGACAGGCAACGGTAAAAAAGCGCTGTGCCACTGTAAACTGTGAGTATTAAAAAAAAGGAACTGACTACAAAAAAAAAAATGCATTTAAAAGCTAGAAATAACTACGGACCCTATAATTTCTTTCATTCAGAGTCAGTACTTATTGAATTGCTGATAACCGTAAATATTCCATATCTTTCAAACTACGGAACCGATTTTTATAGGACCACCAAGGGATTGACAATCATGGCCACACTTAGTATACGACTTATACCAATATATGGCACTTATAGTCAGAATGCATCTCATGACAATTCCACTAAGCCCAAATACGACTAAGTTACATTGTTTTATTACATACAAAATTTCAATGGCACCAATCTGGAGAACTACGACCGAACGAGAAAACAAACAACCTAATTGATAACCACCTCCTTTTAGGGGTCAGTTGAATAATTAGTCTGTGTGCGTGTTCACCTGAGCTGTTCGGGCGTGTAGAGGCGGCAGCAGTGCTGGTACTGGCCGGGCAGCAGCGCGTGCGGGTAGAAGCCGGCGGGCGGGCGCACGTGCGCGCGCGCGGGCGGGCGGGCGCGCGGCCGCGGCCGCTGCACGGTGTGCGACTGCAGGTCCGCGCACGCGCCGCGCCGCGCCTGGTTCGCGCGCGCGTTCCACTCGCTGGCCGACGCGATCGCCGCCGCCGCCAAGTCCTGCCCCAAACACATTTACTCGCATATTTAATGCGTCAATAGCCTAGTGGTAGAGGGGCCGCCCGCATAGTGGAGAGGTTCCGGGTTCGATCCCCATCCTGGCCAATAAACCAGAATGGAAGACCAGCGCTGATTCATGTCAACCAGCACATGCTGAATTGGGTCCGTTTGTGGCGAGCGCAATTTTTAATTATTGATTTTTCCTTTTTTTATATTATTTTAATCTATCTGCCAGTCACAATAAAGTTTTTCTTGCTTTCTTTCTAAACTATTGACGTGGACCCACTCCAAACACAAGCATTAGCATAGCTGGTGGGGCTACCGGGAATACTAGTAATGTGATGAACTCACATTGCTAAAGCACAACAAGCATCTGGGGATAAATAAATAAATAAATCATGGTGACATTACAGTATTTTAAAAATTTAATATTTTCATGAAGCTATTGCATACGCGCTCATCCGCACGTATCATCCGCGCGCATTCGAAGCGATGCGCTCCGACGCACTCTGTCGCTCGATGTGAACTGTACTTAAAAACGCTAAGCTCCGGAATTTCAGCGACAATGTTTAATATCGAGTCACTAGACTTAAATATCGTTACAGTGATGATATGCTACGTTCAACGGCGGCCGGATTTGTCGAGCGAATCTCTGCAATGGACATCGGCCGAAGTCAATAAAAGATGCAAATACATTTATTTTAAACTAGCTGACCTGACAGACATTGTCCTGTCTTAATTTTGAATATTGAATTCGAATTGTTCCGCTCAACTTTATTATTTTTTTATTTCATAGGAACCTTCTCCTGACAATAATAAATACAACAAAGAAAGTATTAGCAAAATCGTTCCATCCTTTCACTCTTGATGCAATGACCAAGGAAATAGAGATCATTTTTATATATCATATAAAATCAGAAAACAGGAATTAGCTAAATAAATAACACAAGGAAGTATGAACAATACTCCGAAAAAAACAAGTGAAGATCGGATAGCCGCCTATTTTATTTTTTTCCATTGGCCGGCCTGGTTCAATAGATATATCAAAATAGAACCTAGTTTATTTTTAATAATTTGACAGCTGTCAGTTGAAAGCGATTCTCCCTAGGGCGGAAAAGTATTACTTTCAACCCGCTCCTTAGGCAACTTGAAACCTACTTTCCTAGTATGAGTAATTAACAATATATTTCAAGGGGGGGCTTTTACGGGCAGCGCTGACTCGCAGCAAATAGTTAATCGAAGAATGACTCCAGAAGTGGTCTGTCCAATCATTGGTCGTCCAAAAACTGTTCGCGCACTATACCCCGACAGTAAAGTCACTTTAAGATCTATACAAATAAATAAAATTGGAGTGTCTGTTTGTAATATCAAAATAACACCTTTTGACTCAATGCATATGAAAGTACAAAGGACACCTATAGCAAAAACGCGATTTAAAACATTTTTGTCGGTCTGTCTGTCTGTGTGCTTGTTCCGGGTAATCTCCGAAACGGCTGGACCGATTTTGACGGGACTTTCACTGGCAGATAGCTGATGTTATAAGGAGTAACTTAGGCTACTTTAATTTTAGAAAAACAATTAAGGTTCCGCGTAAAAAAATAAAAACAAATGAAATCAAAGAGTATCTCCGAAACGGCTGGACCGATTTTGGCGGGACTTTCACTGGTAGATAGCTGATGTTATAAGCAGTAATTTAGACTACTTTTATTTTAGAAAAACGAAATTTAAATAAATGGATCCTGCCGCGCGGGCTCAGAACTCGGTAGCGGGCGTTTTTGTTAAGTTAAATTCCACGCGGACAAAGTCGCGGGCTCAGTTAGTGTTAACCTATGTTCGTTAAACATACCTGTCTAGTCTTCTCGGGGTCAACTTTCGGCACCTCAGGTTTGGTGTCCACGATTCTCTCCACTTTCATTTCAACCCTCAACACTTTTTCATCGGTCTTCACTTCCTCCACAGTCGCCGACGTCTCGTTCAGTTGCCTCTCGCGCTGGTGAGACCGGTACTCCTCGTACTTGTGGGGGTAGTCCGACAGCATGATGTCCAGTACTTCGCTGGCGTCAACAGCTGTGATACCTGTGAAACATTTTTTTGTCAGCGCCGGCCTAAACGGCGTCTGCAACCGCAATATGGGCGGATTTAATAGGACTCTACCATTATAACCAAGTTCCTTTTAACCGGCCTGGCGTTGCGCGTTCTATCACGCACCGTTTAACCATTATAAGACTGCATCCGTTATCGTATTACCACATAGAAACAGTATGGTATCCAATCAGACTCTATATAGTCATCAAACGCATATAAATAGCTTCTTTAGTCCTATGTACGAAGGCCTTAAAGGTGTTAATGTAGGCGGGTGTCGGACCAAGGTCGCAAAGCGGCTCGGTGACCAGGCCCCGCGCCAGCAGGTGGTCGCGCTCGGCGCCCGCCACGCCGCGCCGCTGCAGCTCCGGGTAGCGCCGCTTGAAGCTCTTCACGCCCAGGAACATCGCCACTTGCTCTTGTATCATCATCACCTGCGGGGAGGACTTTATCAAACACCTGATAATGGAATATACGAAAACAAATGATCTTTGTTCTTTGTTTGACGACCGCTTGACGCGGTGGTTCGAGCGTAGGCCGCTCGGTTCGATTCCCGTCAGGGTAAATTTCGGAAATGGCCTCTTCGTAATTTGCCCTGGTCTGGGTGTAACTGGGATCGCCCCCAGTCCATTTTACGGTACCCATATTACAAGCGTTGCTTACTTTGGGACCACACAGTTGGTGTGTTTGTTTGGCGATATTTATTTATATTTACGAATTTATTTGTAGTTCCTAATATTCTTTACTGAACGTTTTGTTATGGTAATAATTTGCCGTCGTTAATATTATTTCCCAGTGTGCCATTTGTCTTATGTTTCGTCTATGTGTAGACAGGCCTAAAGTGTATTTTTCTTACCTGAGTAAACACTTTAGTTTTTAGGATTATAAAAAGACAGGACAGGCATTGCATACCTTAGGCTCCATATCGGGCCGTTCGGGAGGCGGCCACATGTATTCCTTAACATCCGCTGCCGTCCACACTTTATTGCTGTAAACAAAAAGTTCGTGTAGATTCCTTCTCATATAAAAAGCCAGTTCAATAGTCAGAAACTACAGCGAATATTATCGAACCTGTCGAACAAATCGGCAAATTTGGATTTCTTCATTTTACTGCTCTCGTTTGTGGAACTCTTAACGGAACTCTGCGAGTCTTCGTCGAGTAGATGAGAAGGCCTGCAAAGAAGATAAAAAGTGATTTAGCACAGATTCGTGAACATCAATTTGTGACAGAATTTGAGTAGTGCAAACAAACATAATAGTTACATGATTGGGGGATCCTACATTTAAATATATATGTCGCCGCCAAATGGCTTAATTCGCCGTTCAATTAACAGCCTAGGCACTTAACTAAACAGCGCCATTCAACTAACGGCCTAAATGATATTCAGCCGTATCGTCTATTACAACATTTAATAAACTGGCTGGCTAACGCTTAGGCAACTGGTTGACATTTAATTACACACAAAACTTTTTCAAAATACTACCCAAGCAGAACGACCTGGATGGGTTTAGGTTAGGGTTATTTTTTTTATGACCCCACAGAAACCCCACCCGGCAAATAGATTCGGTGGATCTAAAAAAAACGTAAAAAACCAAAGTACCTAATAAAATTATTCCATCAAAGTTGTTTTTTTCCGACGCCATATTGACCAAAGAGAATATAGAATATAGAGATATTGACAGTTTGGTGAGTTTCTGCGCTAGGTGGCAGAAAGTAGAACTAAATTGAAATGAACAGGCTAGGCAGGTAATTAAACGGCTAGGCAAGTAGTTAAACGTCATCGATCCAAGTCATTTGCCTAGCTGTTTAATCAAATGGCTGAATATCATTCAGGCCACTAGTTCAACGGCGCCGTTTAGTTAAGTGCCTAGGCTGTTAATTGAACGGCGAATTAAGCTAGTTGGCGGCGACATATATAACTCAAAGGTGACTAACTGACTGACTGACATAGTGATCTATCAACACACAGCCCAAACCACTGGACGGATCGGGCTGAAATTTGGCATGCAGGTAGATGTTATGACGTAGGCATCGCTAAGAAAAGATTTCAATTCTACCCCCAAGGGGATAAAATAGGGGATGAATAATCCCGAAATTTTTGTAAAGTTAAATTACACGCGGACGAAGTCGCGGGCACAGCTAGTAGAGTATAAATGGTAAGGATTACGAGATTTTCTGATAGTTACAAAGACATTTCAAGTGACGGGCATCTAGGCCCGTGGTAATAGATCGATCTCAAATCTGCGAGGGATGTTGAGTACGCTTTTGACATATCATTGTGTACTGGATATAACATATTATTAGAATGACATTCCCAAGATCGCTCTTAGACTCGTGATCGATTTAAGAATACGGGTTTTAGTTAGAGTTAGGCATACTTACTTAGCGGGCGTGGCGTTGTCGTCCATCATGCAGGTCTCCTCCTCGAACAGCTGCACTGTAGTGGTGGCCGGCCCGCACACGCGCCCGTATATCCCCATAGTCTCCTAAACAACAAGTAGCGGTTTTAATTAGGAAAACCTTGTTAGATTATTTTACTATTACGCTACAAAAGAAGGTTTAGTTAAAGTGGTAGAAACATTTAAAGACGCGAGATAACAAGGTCAGAGTCGTCTACATGCGCATATGAGCTATAGTGCCGATAGATTTGAGTTTCAAAATTGAGTCGCTGCGGCGTCTGTAGATATACTTGTATTGTTTGTGTGTCTTATGTCTACCATATGACTTCAAGATGAATTTAATAAGAACCCGCACCTTCATGTACATGGCGCCGCGGCCGCCGCCCCGGCCCCGGCCGCGGCCGCGCGGCGTCCTGGCGGGGCGGCCGCGGCCGCCGCGGGAGCCGCGCGCGCGGCCCGCGCCGCCCGTGTCCGGCGACTTGGCGAACACGTCCTCCGGCTTGGGCATTTGAGGCAGCGTGGCCTCCAGCACCACCTTCAGCTCGGGCGCGTCCCCCGGCAGCCGGCTCGACGGCATCTTGTCCAGCGCCTCCGTCATGCGCGGCAGCTTTATCCGCGAGCTGGTCGGGTCGATGTCGTCGGCCGGCGACTCGGCGGCCGCGGCGGGTTCTGGCGCGGCGGGCTCGGGCGCAGCCTCCGCCCGCCGCCCGCCGCGCCCGCGGCCCCGCCCGCCCCGCGGCTTCTGCAGGATCGCGGGCCGGTCCCTGAAAACGTTTAAGTGATGAGTCGATCGAGCCGGGAGGTACCGAACTGTGCGGTAGGCAACGAAATAAAAGAATAATACGAAGAGAACAGAGATATCGGAACTCACCTCATGAGGCGGAGCGATCGCTGCGGCCGCTCGTCCAGGGCGGAAACGGGCAGCGTAACGGCCGGAGTCTTTGCGACGGCGAGTGGCTTCGCGCCCTCCGACAGGGGCAGCTTCCGCGGTCGACCTCGTTTCTTCGGCTGCGGCGTCACCTCCACCGCCTTGGGAATGATTATGTCGTCGTCGGCGCCATCAGTGGTCTTCAGGCAGGACACCTCAAGGGGATCCTGCGAGGACTCCTCGGGACAGACGCTGAAGTCCCGGAAGTCCGAGTTTTCGTTAATAATCATCTCCTGGAGGTCCGGGTGCGAATTCTCAACGAGAGTTATTTCCACCGCATCCGAACTTCCCGTGGACTGCTGGCTGGTTAATTCTACCGGCGACGATACGCTCTGCGTTTTCTCCGAGCAGTTGGCATTGTTGTAGGACAATGTTTGCATTTGTTTTGCTTGTAAATTAGACAAAATATTGTGTAACTTTGAGTTACCGTTTTTAGAACAATTCTCATTATTTAATAATGAATGATTGACAGTCTTAACTCCCTGTTTGATGTCTAAGCCAGTTTTAGTTGGAGAGGTTTGAGTAGAAATAGAGACCGGGGTGATGGTCAAGGACTTATTGCCAGAGAGCAGTTGCCCCAATTTCAATCTTTTACTTTGCAGTACAGAAAGCTCGGGCTCTTTACTTTGGGGAGGGCTAGTGTCCGTTATTGATGGCCTTTTGCCAAGATTTCGCCGCACTATGGGAGACTTTTCCGTGTTTTCTACAATCCTTGAACTTCTTAATCTTTTGCCTGCAGATAAACTTAAGATTGTATCTGATGGCTGCTTTCTCCTACTATTTGACAATTGTCTTTTAGGACTCTTGTCATTCACAATATCTTGAGTATTTTCAAAGGTTTGCTGGAGTGTGGGGGTGTGAGGTCTCTTGGCATCTTCAGTTATAATTTTTGCTGATGAACCATGATCAGTCTTATTTATTTTTAATATAATTCTAGGAGAATCTTGGCCCGATCCTTGATTTGTTATCTTGTCAGATATCGTAATTTCTAATGGTTTAGTAACATTTTCATTTTCAACAATTTCTTGTGTTTTACGTGACTTTATTGAATCTGTAGATATACTTGTGTCATTAATTTTATCAGGAGTCGGACTTTTCATACTCCTTTCAATGTTGTGAATTTTCTCTGAACCATAATTTACAATATCAACCACTTGTTCTTTGTTTATTACATTTTTAGGGGCTGATGCAGATGGATCAAGTTTATCAGCTGGCAAAGCAATATTCGTTACAACTTGTTTGGATAGATCAAGTGTTCTATCTATACCCTCTTTAGTATTTTCTAAAAGTTTCTTAAGTAGAGTACAATTTTGTACTGATGAATATTTAGGTTTATTGAGTGCTTGCAACATGTTAGTTTCAACTCTGGAATCAGTAGTTTTAATGCTTGCATTCAAAACCTCTGAACTTATTTCATTAACTTCATTTAATTTTACGCTTTTATCTGATTTGCCATCACTTAATGGCGCTATCATCAGCAAGGAATCACATTTGGCAACATCTAGTGATTCTTGAGAGCTTTGTTTTTCTAGTACATTAGTAGCATTTGATTTTATTTTGGGTGATGACATTCTTATTACAGCTGTTGTGTCTTCACTTTCGTGCTTAAAACTAGATATACAATTTTGTTTAGGGTGTTTATCAGCAGGTGAATGACTTGCTCTTGATCTACCTGCTTCACTAGGTGATCTTCCCTGTGTTTTGCCTGAGGAAATTGTATCTGATTTATTTATTTCCAATTCATGGCCAGATATTATATGTTTTGAATTAGTGGATAATTTTTCTTCACTAATATGATTGCTCTTATATTCACTGTGCAACTGACTTTCATTGATGACTGACTCAATAACTGACTTCATGTTAATTTTCATTAATAGTGGGGGATGTTTTACAGGTTTTTCATCAGTATCATTTTTAGACTTGTGTAGTTCTGCATCATCTGGTCTCACAACAGGTTTGATATTTAACTTAGTAACAATTGGTATACTGGTACTATGCAGATCAGGACTTCGGCGATGTTCTTTCTTAGGAGAGGAAGGTGAAGGGCTATCCCCTGGCTTAATCAAGGGTTTGATATTCAGTTTAGTTATAACAGGAATGGTTGGTTCACAGGTTGAAACTGATTTAGATTCCTCCAAGTTGTCTGGTTTCAATATAGGTTTTATATTCAATTTTGTAACAACAGGTATGTGGTCTGTATTTTCATCACTAGAAGTTCCAGTTTCTGATGATTGGTTCTCAGTATCTTTCAACGATTCGTCTTCCTGGGGCTTAACAATAGGCTTAATATTAAGTTTAGTAATAACAGGTATACTATTTGCATCAATGTCAGCATTCAATTCATCACAGTCTTTTTCTTCTGAAGAGCTTTCTTCAGGATTTATTATTGGTTTAATATTTAATTTAGTAATTTTAGGTACATCATCTACACTAGAATCTAGATCATTATCTTTAGGCTTTATTACAGGTTTAATATTTAATTTTGAAACTACAGGAACTTTGTCATCAGACCCCTCAGATGTTTCTCCACAATCCATAGGTTTCAAAATCGGCTTAATATTCAATTTAGTTACTACAGGGATATGTTCTGGGCTGTCACAGACAGTTGATGATTTTTTAGGTGTTCGAGGTACAGTATCAGTATCCAATCTAGTCACAGGTTTGATTGTAATTTTAGGCACATGGGCATTTTCTCGTACATCTGAAAATGATTCAGTGGAGATTTTTATTTTAGGAATTTCACTTTCCTTATTGAAAGAATCAGGTGGCCTTAGTGGTTTAATAGTCAGCTTTGGACTAAGTGGTTGGCTCTCGGATTTTCCGACAGTCTTAATTGTAAGTTTAGGTACTTTTTCTGGCTGTTTTTCTTCCGCCTGACTTATTACCAACTTAAGTTTAGGTTCTTCATCATTGTCATCATGTTGAATTCCCTTTATTGTTAATTTTGGAATATTTTGTTCTGTATAAAATTTGCCCTCACTATGAGTTCCTGGTTTCCCTAATTTTATGGTGACTTTTGGAATGACATCAGATGGTCCTTGTTCAGATGCTGAAGCTTGGTCTGATGTGCTAGTAGTTTCATCATTTTCAGAATATTCAGACTCTGATATTTCACTACTGCTGGATTTTCTGTGTATATCATTTATTTTCTCTGGAGGTTTGCGGATAGGCTTGATGTTTAATTTAGTGATACATGGTATCTGTTCAATGACTTCCAATTTATCAACACCTTCTGAGTTTTGATGTGCCCTAAGAGGTTTCTCATTAGTTTCTGGTGGTTTTATAATAGGTTTAATATTCAGTCTGGTTACAGAAGGTACTGGTTGAACATTGTCAGTGATGTGTTCCAAGTCTTGTTGAACGGGAGGCCTTATTGGTTTTATTGTCAGTTTAGGTACCGGCGACTTTACCTCTTCAGATTGTTTTAATTTTATTGTTAGTTTCGGAACTTGTTTTATTTCAGACTCTTCATGAGTTTCATTGCTTTTATTAATACCACTGTGCTGCTCTCCCTCTGCTTTAGACTCGGACAGACTTGACAATGATAAATTTAGTTTAATTGGTGGAACTTTCTTTTGATTATCTTGGACATTGTCAGTAATAATACTTCCATCACAATTACTTGAAAGTACAGAACTGGTTGTTGCTAAATTAACATCCAATGCTAAGACTGCCTTTTGTTCTTGTGCCAAGTCTGTTTTACTACTGTGCTCTGTGTCATGTTTCTTACCCTGTTCTAAATCATTTATTTTTGCATCAGATTTAGTTTCTGATGAATTAAGTTTACATAAATTAGCAATGTCCAGTGCTATATTACTAGTGTCAGAATCAGGTGGTGGTCCTGATAATTTTGACATAGACAAGCTATGTTCGATAGGTGGAACTTGTTGGTTTTCCCTTTCTCTAACATTGTCATCCCTTTTTGGTGATTGATGCAACTGTTCTGCTTTTGGCTGGGAATGTTTATCAGAGCATATGGGCTCAACACTGTGAACAGCCACTGGTACAGTATCAGAATCATTGACAGGCAATGTCTCCTCCGTACTTTTATGTGGTTGTGGTAGATCTACAGAAGTTTCAGCTTCTAGTAAGGCTGATGATTGGTTATCTGATGATGTTGACTGACACTGATCCTTTGCCACATTAACAGATGTTTGATTATGGGGAGTTTCTCTATTATTACTACCAGCAATAACTTTTTGCCTAATAAGCTTAATTTTTTTAGGAGGACTCACCGAAGTTTCTGCTTTGCAGATGCTAATTTCACTTATATTTCTAATCTCTTCTGGCTTTACATTACCATGTATATTGGGCACCGCATCTGAAGAACTTGAGACATCCTTGGTGATACTATCAACCAACTCGGTACTGAGAATATTCTCAGGTTGAGAATCCACAGTAGATGAAACAGTGGAATCGGGTCGGCGGTCACACACCACGGGTCGAACCAGACGCCTCCTCAGAGGTGACCGAGTCTGGGCCTCCACGAGTATGGCTCTGCCTTCACTAACACTATCACTAGAAGTTGATTCTGCACTTTCAACAGTCACATTGTCCCTGTTATCACTGGATGTCACACACTTCACTGTTCGCTGCTCCTGTGTTTCACACTCACTACTGTCTGAAATTCTTTGTACAGTCTGTTCTTCACTGCTGGAAGGAATATTAGGAGGGCATTCAGCTGGCACCTCAGGTTTTACATTTGATGTTTCACTGCATTCCAATTGTGCTGACACTGTAGCTTCACTTGTGTTCACATTCTCGGTGACGGGTGAATTTGATTGCAACAAATTAACACTGCCAGTATTTACTTCGGCTTCTGGTTGATCAACACAAGGTGAAGCCTGTGGTTGCACTTCTAATACACCCGTGGATTGAGAGCCCTCGCTCTCGACATCGGCCGCCGGCGAAACCACTTCAGATGGGAGGGATTTGTCATTTTCATCACTCTTAGTCGGTTCTTGTGCGGTATTGGAAGAAGCGCCAGGGGTGGCAAGTTGGCACTGTGGCGCGTCGACAGACTCGGGCTGCAGCGGCAGCCGCTTGGGTGCTCCCGGACCGTCGACGATCTCGTCTATCATGTCCAATATAGCTTCCGTGCTCGTGTTGACGTCCTGCGCCGACGGCGACGGAACGCTGTCGCCATCGAAGTTATCCTCCGACATCGCGGGGGTTTGGCACGCCTGTCGGGCATCGGATGGCTCCTGCTGGAAACTACTAGTTGCACTGACGTCCTCGGCCTGTCCGACGTCCTTTTCCCGCGCCGATCCACGGCGGGAAGCGTTCGTCGCTGCGCCCGCATCATCTTCGGAACTCTCCATTATCTACTTTTTTGCGACGCTGTCATATCTGAAATACAAAACGCTCGCTGGGTGATATTTATGTTACGAACGGGTAACCTGACGACGTGCGAGATTGACAAGCCACAGGCACCATTCTAATTCACCATAACGCTACAAAATTTCGTTCACGGGGTCCACAGCGTTGACTATATACCTACACATGTACTTTATTTTCATATTCACGACGTTTAGGTCTCGTTTGAGTAATCGCGAGGTCTTGGAAACGATTCAACAGCGTACACCGGCAAACAAAAAGCTTGTATACGCCATTTTTAAAACCAAAGACATGGCAGGTTGGGATGTATGGGCCAATAAAAAATATCCTATACGGACAATTCGGCCATTGTCGTGTTGGTAAACTGCAAGAAGCCCATAGATCGCTCGACTTGAGGTTTTAGCTTGATAAAAGAGCAATAAATATATATTTCGACATGTGTTAAAACGAGTAGGAATATAATTATTCTCTCTTGCTTGAGTTGAAAAGCAAGAACATTATTTTGATCTGGCAACTGGCACGTAGTGATGCTTAAATCAATTATTTTTTATAATCGTTTCTAACTCTGATAGATATATCTTGATGAAAGCCCGTAGACTAAATGTACTATCTGGACACTACATTTTTATACTAAATTTAGTCTCCTGATTCAGCTTGGCCGACCTGAAGTTTGTTCTAGCGGCAGCTGAGTAATCGTCATTCATGCTTTAGGACGGCCTAGTGAATCCGCGGCTAATGTACCAATAAAACGATTTTTATAATATTTTTCATGCCTATGGTATTACCGTGGGTATTTGTATTATATACCCACAGTACCATATTGTTCGACCCTCCATAGCGATCGACTACTGCAAAAATTGGCTAGCCTAGCCAGCCAAAAGCATCAATACCGAAAGTCAGTTTTTCCTTTCACATGTTTCCTATATAAACATTAATTACCGATAAATATCAAGTAACGCAATCTCATTATCTTTCGCCTCCTTAAATCTGTCGACCATAATCTATTTTGTCTATGCTTAATGAAGTGTAGCCAACCTAACAGTTTTAGCACAGGATCTATTATTTATTTTTTTGTTTCAACGCACGCAATTCATATTAGCGTCTTGTGCTGAATACAGCGCTTTTTGAAATTACATATTCTCTTTGATTACATTATAATATACGTCAAGCAGAATAGGTACTTTATACTAAAATATAATTAGGGTTTATTTAGGAGGGAAGCGGAAAAGTGGGACTTTTAGGCGGGAAATGGAAAAGAGATAAAAAAATGTATGATGATGTAATGATTGTGTTTATTTCCATATCTTGTGTTTATTTGTAATATTGGTGGAATATTAATCATTTTTATGTTCTCAAATGTGCGTGAGGGTCAACAATTGGAATAAAAGTGGCACAAAAGTGGTGATTGGTGAACTTTTCCGTTTTCAGCTGTCATTTAGCGCGTTCTAGCGTTTATTTGAAGCTGACAGCGGCGGACAGCGACAGCGCGGTTTTGATTATAGGAATTGGCAGCACTGGTTTGGTTGGTTATGTCAAAGAGAATACAATACCACATATACCACACAGTACTTTTTTATATACAATACTACGTAAGAGGTTATGTTATGGCTGTCACAGCACACAATATTTACATGAAACACCTTTGAAAAAATACATACATAAAAATACATCTGACTTTTGTAAACGTTTTAATTATTTTAGTAGATAGCTATTCAAAATGACAACAATAAGACCTTTTACTTGTGAAGATATGTTGAAATTCAACAATGTGTAAGTACCTTTTCTATAATCCGGCTAGGTTATACCTTTTGTATAAAGTCCGACTCTACTGTCACAATGCCCCCCCTATTACGCCCTTCAGGCGACCCCCCTGCTTTCGATGACGACGAAAAGGCCGAGCTTCTAGCCTCCGCTCTCGAGAGCCAGTGCTCCCCTAGCACCCAATCCTCTGATCCCGACCACCTGGAACTCGTTGATAGGGAAGTCGAGCGCAGGGTTTCCTTACCCCTCACTACCGCTCTCACACCGGTTACCGAATCCGAGGTGAAGGATTTGATTAAAGGTCTCAACTCCAAGAAGGCCCCGGGCTCGGACGGCATTAGCAACAGAGTTCTCAAACTCTTACCCGCCCAGCTTATCTGTCTCCTAGTAGCTATCTTCAATGCCGCTATGACGAACTGCATCTTTCCCAATGCGTGGAAGGAGGCAATAGTCATTGGCATTCACAAACCCGGTAAGCCCCGCAACGTCCCTGCGAGCTACCGTCCCATCAGCCTCCTCAAGGCCATTGCCAAACTCTATGAGCGCCTGCTTTTAGCAAGACTCAAAGAGTATATCTTTTCCAATCATCTTCTCATTGACGAGCAGTTCGGCTTTCGGGCCGGCCACTCTTGTGTTCACCAAGTACACCGCATCACGGAGTACATTCTCAAAGGCCTCAACCCCTCCTCCGGCCGCCCCCTATCCACGGGAGCTCTCTTCTTTGACGTCGCTAAGGCGTTTGACAAAGTCTGGCACAACGGCTTGATTTACAAGCTGTACCTCTTAGGCGTGCCGGACAGTCTCGTGCTCATCTTACGAGACTTCTTGTCAAACCGTACCTTTCGATATCGAGTCGAGGGCACGCTCTCCCCACCCCACCCCATCAGGGCAGGAGTCCCTCAGGGCTCCGTGCTCTCCCCTCTTTTGTACAGTCTGTACACTAACGACATCCCCCGCACGAACAATGTGCAACTCGCCCTTTACGCGGATGATACCGCGCTCTATTTCTCCCATCGTAATAAGGCTCAGATCACACGCGTTCTCCAACGCGCTGTCAATTCTCTCGGAGAGTGGTTTATGAAATGGCGAATAGAGGTGAACCCGGACAAAAGCGCAGCCGTGCTTTTTGCCAGGACCACCTCTCGACGCCCCTCCATACGCCACACTCGCTCCAACTTAGGTACTGTCTCTTTGTACAAGCAGCCTATCCCTTGGTCCAAGTCAGTTAAATATCTCGGGGTCACGCTCGATGGCTCC
Organism: Notodonta ziczac; assembly: GCA_918843915.1. Classification (NCBI taxonomy): domain Eukaryota; kingdom Metazoa; phylum Arthropoda; class Insecta; order Lepidoptera; family Notodontidae; genus Notodonta; species Notodonta ziczac. Next base: position 3,902,706 of record OU974051.1, read on the forward strand.
ATGACCTTCGGTCCTCACATTAGAAACGTCCGCAATCGAGCCGCCTTTGTGCTCGGTCGCCTTCATTATCTCCTATGCAAGCGGAGTAAAATGTCCCTTAGAAATAAGGTGACACTTTACAAAGCTTGCATTCGCCCCATCATGTCCTATGCGAGCGTTGTGTTCGCCCACGCGGCCAACTCTCACATTAGTCGCCTCCAGGCCTTACAGTCCCGTTTTCTTCGCCAAGCCGTCGGAGCCCCGTGGTTCGTACGGAACGTAGACCTTCATTCTGACTTACGCCTCGATTCTATCCAGAAGCACTTCAAAATAGCGTCTGAACGCTATTTCATGAAGGCTTCTGAACACACCAATCCCTTAATCGTCGCCGCCGCCGATTATGCACCCGCACACGAGCCAGATACATGCCGCCGCAGGCCGCGGCATGTGGTGCTGGACCCCCCCGACCCACTCACCGCTCTCCTAGACTCAGATGTCGAGGAGAACGACACACGCACACTCCCCGCCAGACACCGACCTCGCCGGCGAGGTCGACGAACCCCCGCTTCCGCTAGAAGGTGCGTCTACTTACCTAGACGCACCTTGGCACCCGACAAGCCCGCTGAGTTTCTTGCCGGATCTTCTCAGTCGAGGTCGCGTTCCGATCCGGTGGTAGATTTACCCTCGCCACCTCTCCTGGCAGCGGCCCAAGCCGAGGTCGTGTCCCTAGTGACGCCCTTGAGCTAGCTGCCCCCCTGCCCCTATGGCTGGAGCGCACTTGCGCTCGCCCTCTGTCCGGGTGAAGTTGTTATGGCCACTCTGGCCAACAACATATAGTCAATTCAAAAAAAAAAAAAAAAAAACCTTTTGTAATAGAACTTTCAATGTTTGTACTTTAAGGCAAAATATGTTTTTAACCAATGCAAAAGCAGTTTACTATGTTCGGCATCCCTCCCATTAGCCGAAGGGAAATTATACATTATTCAGTGTTGCCATTACTGTTTATAAAGTAATGAAAGTAAATAAAAAAATATACTCCATCCACCTAACACATACCTATTTATTTTTACAGGAACTTGGACCCTTTGACAGAAACTTACGGATTATCTTTTTACACTCAATATTTAGCACACTGGCCAGAATACTTTCAAGTTGCTGAATCAGCTAGTGGGGAAATAATGGGCTACAGTATGTACCTACCTATTACTTAACAATAATAAATATCGCCAGATGAACACACCAACTATATGGTCCCAAACTAAGCAACACTTGCACTATGGACTTGGACTATGGGTACTGTACAATGGACTGGGGGCAATCCCAGTGACACCCAGACTTGGGCAAATTACGAAATGGCCATATCCGAAGTTTACCCCAGTGGGAATCGAACCCACAACCACCATGAGCAGTGAGCCGAGCGGTCTATGCTCGAACCACTGTGCCAAGCGGTCGTCGCCATTTGAAACCTAATTGAACCTACATCATTGCTGAATAAAAAAACATTTAGAATTTGTACACTGATACTTTGACTTAATTAAATACCTCGCAGTGTTTATTTTACAGTAATGGGCAAAGCAGAAGGCCATGGCGAGAACTGGCATGGTCATGTTACAGCATTGACAGTGAGCCCTGAATACAGAAGGCTGGGTCTAGCTGCCACATTGATGAATATCTTGGAAGATGTCTCTGAGAAGTAAGATTCCTTTATACAAACGGAAATAACAGGGGTAAAAATGGCATTCTCTTGCACAGCATGTGGTTAACCATTCAGCAGGAATTGCGTCTAGAATCTTGGGTATAGGTCCGTATTTAAGATCTAATAACGTATAATGTTTTATTTTCTCACACAAATTAATAGTTTTCCAGTAAAATAATATCTGCTGAATTAATTTTTGCTTTTTTTTCAAACAGGAAGAAGGCATATTTTGTAGATTTATTTGTACGTGTGAGCAATAAAGTTGCCATCAATATGTACAAGAATTTGGGATACATTGTCTACAGAGTAGTACTGGAGTATTATTCTGGTGATCCAGATGAAGATGCTTTTGGTAAACATTTTGATATTTAATTATATAAATTGAATAGCCTGGTTTATGATTGATATTTGCTGTTATTTGTAATTTTACATTATGCCCTTTAATTTTCCAGACATGAGAAAAGCTTGTTCAAGAGATGTCAACAAGAAATCGGTGATTCCTCTGACACATCCTGTTCGACCAGAAGATGTAGATTAATTTCAAGCAATAAAAATACTATGTTATTTTTAATTATTTTATTTAAGCAAAATTATACCTACACTTAATTACTCCCACTATCCTCATTACCTTCATTATTTATTTCTGGTGTAGTCGATTCTTGTTCTGTATTATCAGCATCCTCATTTGTGTCTGATAGTGGTGGTGGTGTATTAGATTCTGGGGGTAGTGGATCTTCCTTCTGTTTGCGCCATTGCTTAGCAGCTGCAAGCAACTTAAGGTTTGGTCTAACCATTTCATCTTCAGGGAATATGTAGTCAAATACCTCTTCCCATCCTTCTTCAACACCAGACTCACTGATAATCTTTTGTCTCTTTTTGACTCTCCTAGGCATTTTAGATATAACTTTATCCAGTTTCTCTTTATCGCCAATTTCAGTTTCGAACTCGTTCCATGCTTCCAACAGTAGTACTCTGGCCTCTTTTTCACCAGCACTTCTTAGGCTATCATTTGCCCTCTCATAAACTCGTCTGGCTAATTCCACATTAATGCTATCTTCATTCTCAGCATTCAGTTCAAACTTGGCATATGACAGCCACACTTTCACATGAACAGTTCTCTCCAACAACCTTTCATAAAGATGTCTTGCCTTCTCAGTGGCTCCTTGCGTCACTTCAAAATCTATGTAACTTTTCCATAACAACTCTGGCATATCCAACCTTGGTTGTCCCACAGCTATTTCATATATCGCCCTAGCTCTGTCAATATCGCCGAGTAATGTTTCTAATTCGGCAAATTTGATCCAAGTTATGCAGTTCTCTGGACCATATTCCAAAAACTTCTGGTATAGAATCCTACACCTATCAAATTCTCTCAACTGAATCTCCATATCAATGTATCCTCTGTACAATTTATCCCTGGGACAGATACCTAAAGCCATTCCCAAGGTTTTACGTGCCTGCTTCAGATCTTTGCATCTGACTTCAAATTGAGCATACATCAGCCATATTTTAGAAAATGTGAATATCTTGTGTGGTATTAGTTCTAAACAAGTTCTGTAAACTTGTCTGGTCCTCTCAATATCTTCTGCTTCTAATTCTTCATATAATGCATAGTTAATCCACAGATAAATATAGCGTCTCCAAAACTGTTTGTCTTTAGATGGGGGGACATTTGCTATTGCCCTCTCATATGTGTCCCTTATATCATCAACATTAGCTTCATTTTCAACAAGTCTGATGTAATCAAACCATGCATCATAGTTAGTAGGGTTTTCGATGACTTCTTGTTCATACATGTATTTTCTCTTGTTCACAATGACATCTTCAATGCCAGACCTGTCGCCATACTTTTTCTCGTGTATTGTGTATGCTTTGTACAATTCCTTATTTCTGTCTTTAGGAATATGATCCAAAGCATATTTATAGATGACCCTTGCTCTATCATGTTCTTTCTGATTCTCCTCGAACTTGGCAAATGCAATAAATAATCTTTCATCAAGGTCCTCTTCTCCAAAGAACTCGACGGCTCTCTCAAATACCTTTCTTGCGCCATTTATGAATCCATGATTTTCTTCAAACTTGGCATATTTTATCCAATTCTTGACATCAGGGTGTACCATGACAAATCTTTCATATATTTGCCTGGCTCTGTCCAGTTCTTTGTACCTCAATTCGAAGTTGATGTATGTTTGCCAAGCCTGCTCATCTGGTTGCCATTCCATCCATCGTTCAAAGACCTGGGAATTTCATAATGTAATGAAATCATAATAACATGTAAATCTATAAACATCACCATTAATGTTTGGTCAGATGAATGTCTCAAGGAACATTTTCAGCATAAGCTACAATCTTTTTAGTATTGACACTTGTGATACAGAGAGCTCAGCGTATGCCGGAAATGTGCACTGACCAGACCATACATAAATAATAATAATAAATAAATCCATTTATTTCAGGCAAATACCCATATTAAATTAACATTACAAAACACAATAACAAATAAATAAAATAAAAATATCAATAAAATCGAAATAAAATTAAATTACAAGAGCATTAAATAAAAAATAAAAAAATCCAATTACATTAGGTCACATTAAGTTGCACCATAAACAATCGACAATTTGTGTTACGATCTATAATATCATTATTAGGTATATTGCATTATATTATACTAGTGCACCAAGGTACTAGATACTAAATGTCGAAAAGTACTAAATGTACTAAATGTCTAAAATACTCGAAGAATTACATACTTGTCTAGTTCCTGCCACATTCTCCAACATCTCTTCCATGTAAGTGTATTTGTACCAGAACTGCGACACTCTGGGCAGTATGGTGACAGCTCTATCCCATAAGTTGCGAGCATGGTTCACTTGTCTGTTGCGCATTTCCAACTCTGTGTATTTCAACCTAAAATTGTAAAATATAGTGATAACAATATGACAATAAATGGCATATATGAATTAATCAATGGCTCACTACAGTTGGCAAAATAAGTAAATTAATAAATACATTTCGTGTTTGAAAAAAAAAATTGTTTGAATGATGTTTTTTTTTGTCATCCCTGGAGAGAACTCTACCCAACCAGTATCAGGTTTACAGAAGCTGAAAGAAAAAGATAACAAAATACTGATGGTATCCCCTCAACATGCTGATATTACTCATTCAAGTGCCCACTGAAATTATTTCAGTTTGCACCTAATAACCTCATACTGGGCATTTTTTTTTTGTCTTTATGTGTACTTTTTTGTGTCTCTGCATAGTTCATTTTTTATTTACAATTGGATATCATTTTGCAGAACGGAGTCAACCTACATGCACTGCTGTAGACCAAAACCCAACTTGTGTTAGTGGAAGTGTGGGTTGGCTCCATTGTGCAAAACTATGTCAAATTTCAACTCACCATAGGGTAACATTCCTGTGGTCCACATCAAGGGCTCGCTCATATATTGACCGAGCCCTCTGCACTTGCTTCTGAGACTCCTCCCATTGTGCATATTTGAGCCAATTACCAATTACCTGAAAACCGATAGAGTTTTATTTACTTAAATAGTCAAAATAATAATACAACTGTTTGTAAGTTCCACTAAATGAATCATACACAAATATAAGGAAGAATGTACATTCAGCCTGTACAGGCTACTATTTTATATAGAAGATAAGTAAAGCTGGTTTTCTATAGTTAGGTTATCATTACAATCTGGTTTAGTAAATGCTACTTTGGGCTACTGCACGCACTTGTCGATTTTTGCGAATGTTATCCTCAAATGCTTTTCTTTTACGATGCTGGTAGTCTCTCAGCTCTTCTGGGTCAGAGATTTTCTGCTTCGGTGGTGGCGGCAATATCTCCAAATCTCTCTCCTTGGCTTCCCTGAGAAGTTGCTCAGCAGTGATTTGTATCTCTGCTGGCGCCTTATTCTTCACCTGAGAAGTTCACAATTGACCACAGTTGTAAATAATGCCCAGATAGATATATCAAACTTCAGTTTTAGTTATAATACTTGGGGTATTTACCTTGGCCACCTTGGGCATTTTTGTAGTTTTTCCGTCCATGTTGTAGTTGAAATTACGCCCTACCTATTACAAAAAAATATTTTATGTTATGGTTGCGACAACTATTTATTTAGGTTATTATTGTTGATACATAATCCGAGACCCGAAAATTACAAAAATAAGGAAAAGGAAATAAATTGTAAATCAAAGCAGTGGAACAAGAGGAAGGAACTGACCACAGATAAGAGATATCTTCTTCTTCTTTTTTCAGTTTTGGCAATTATCCTTTTATCCAAAGATATCGCTGCCAATGTCGAGTGCTTGACGTGTGGTTGACTGAACTTGACAACTTCTTAGTGTTGAGCGTTGAAAAAATTACCCAGGAGTAGGGAATATTTGGACAAAGCGACAGGCATAGGATATGGGTGTAAAAGTTAGGGCAATCGATGAATATACATAATAATAACTACAAATAATAAATGAGATATCATGAAAAATTATAAGGAAATACTGTGATGAGAAATAAATTTACTAAGAGCTTTGACATATACCTAGTTATTCAATGATAATATGCAAGATAGACTACATGGAAGAGGAGCATTATATTTAATAAGAAAGTCATATAGTGAAGGGGAACCATATTGAGTACATTGGAATAGTAAGTGGGGATAAGAGATATGTAGCAAGCTAGAACCAAGAAGCTTAGAATACCACTGGAGAGTGCACGTAGAACTACGGAGTGAAGACAGGTTTTTTTCATACATACATATGTTCTGACCCTCTCACACTTCATCTGAAATTGCCATGATAAACACAATAAAATACCCAAACTAACGTGTGATGAGCCAAGATTTCGCAAGTCCATGGTTTTCGTGTCTGTTTTTTTATGGATTTTATTTACATATTACATATGCGTCAATTTGAGAATCCTCTTTTGACTTCAGTATTTATTTTTATATAGAAAAAAAAAATAGATCAACCGTTCACTTTCCTGATTGTCGGTAGCTGTTATTTTAATAATCTAGCAACACTGATACAACTGATACTGATCAGTGTTGCTAGATTATTAAAATAACAGCTACCGACAATCAGGAAAGTGAACGGTTGATCTATTTTTTTTTTCTATATAAAAATAAATACTGAAGTCAAAAGAGGATTCTCAAATTGACGCATATGTAATATGTAAATAAAATCCATAAAAAAACAGACACGAAAACCATGGACTTGCGAAATCTTGGCTCATCACACGTTAGTTTGGGTATTTTATTGTGTTTATCATGGCAATTTCAGATGAAGTGTGAGAGGGTCAGAACATATGTATGTATGAAAAAAACCTGTCTTCACTCCGTAGTTCTACGTGCACTCTCCAGTGGTATTCTAAGCTTCTTGGCTAGAACTGACAACTAACCTAGGGATGTGAAAAAATAATAGATTTTTATAAAAATCGTTTTATAATCAATTTTTTTACAGTAAAAATATCGATTTTAATTACGAATTTTAATATTGGATAGAATCGATTAATAATCGGTTATTAACTGCCACACCCCGACTTTTAAGTCTATCCGGAGCGCGAATTTCTATTAGGTCGAATTACTATTAGGTACATTAACCGGTCTCAAATCCGAATTAAACTTGTACATAGCTGCGCCTCTAATAGGATTAAAAGAAGACGCATTAGAATCCTGATAGCTATGAGAGAGCTTATCCAAAACTGACACAGTTCTCGTGTAAGCACCTTTTGGTACCGCCTTCTTCGGCTCCAGCAGAGAGATTGTTCTCGAAAGCTGGCGCCATATTAACTAAGGCCAGGAGCCGAATATTATCCAAACGCCTACCAAAGCTCTTTCTAAACTTATTGCCTATGGATTTTTAGTATTTTTTAATAGAATAGTTTAGTTTGGTGTTATGTTGATTATAAATTCCAAAACTTCTTATTTCTATTGTTTATTTTTAATTAATAAAACTGTGATGAATAGAATATTTTAGCGTTTATATTGGAATTTATTGAAAAAAAAACAACTATTTTTTTAAAGAAAAATTGTTAGTTTTACATCGATTTCACATTCTAAAAATATAATCAAATAATTAATAATCGATTTTTTATGGTGAATGTCAATCCCTAAACTGACCAAAGATACCTCTACGCGTTGCCTAAGGGTGCGTTCCACTTAGCGTTCACAACGATCAAAATGCTCCTTTAGCCGTTACACATAACGACCGCGTTCGTTGTGGTCACGGCGAAAACGGCACTCATAACGTCATGACTTACGCTCACGCGAAGCTCACGACGACCCATCTAAAAAGGTGGGTCGTAGTGATCGTTGAGAAAATTAGCGTGATTTACAAAACTCAAAGCTTCAAAGATGGCGACCGTGAACCTTACGTTATTTCATGCGAAAAGAGATATTTTATCAGAAGTTAATGTTAAAGATATTTTAATTTCATTTAAACGTTCATTAATTAAATACACCACTAATATTAAATATAAAAAAAAAAAAATTATATTATCTTTCAATACAATAAATCGATTTTAACAATAATTGTTTAAGTTAATTTTCAAGTCTTATATATAACCTAACCTCTTAATTCTTTTGCTTTCTTTTTACTAACTCCGCTGTTTGTATTATTTACCTCCACGCTCAAAACGCTCTATAATCCATTCCACTTGAGTGTACGACAGTATTGGTCACAAGCAAGTGGAACGGGAAAAACTACGGTCGTGAGCGTAATCGTTGTGAACGCTAAGTCGAACGCACCCGAAATGTCAGAATTGTACGAATGTATGTACGGATGTAATGTAAACATCATCATAACCTCACTGCATACTGTACTCTTTGCCTCACTGTTAATATATTTTGCTAAATATAGCCAATTGCTTTGCACTACCTTGCTCATGATTTACCGTGCAGTGTATTTGTGTAATTGAAAGTTGTTTGTATATTGCAGCGTAATGTTTTATTCAGTATGTCGTTCATTAGCTCCTCGTTATCCATGTAAGTTTGTTAGGTCTCTGTCATTTATCTAAAAAAACTGTAATTTATCTAACGTAAAACTATTTTTATAAGGTAAATTACAGTAAGTAAGGTTAAAACCATACAATTCGTATTAATTTATTTAAAGAGCATGCCACTGACTCCCAAGAGTTCACAGATCAATTCAATAATTGTTTATACTATGATTTTTTCAGATAATCGAATGGCTGTTCGCCTGATGAATCAAAATGCCGCATTAATCAATTCAAAACAGTATAATGAACAAATAGACTACATAAAATTGGTCACTGAAAACACTCCAAAAGACTGGATTTTGGTAAAAAATGATGTGTTATCTAAATGTGGCAGTGTTAATGAAAAAAACATTGATGGAGTGATGCTTAGATATATGATTGGTTGTAAGCACATTGAGGCTGCTTTGTCTTTTGCAGATCATTTGAGAAACACAAACAAGGAATTGTCAATAGGCTCTATCAATGGCCTGTTAATTTTATACACTGAAATTGGTAACCAGAACCCATTAACCAAAGAAAATAAGGAGTTCATTTTGAATACTTATAAATTTTTGTATGAAAAATACAAATTACTTGATTCCATAACATGTGAGAAATTAGTGCATGCCCTATGTGTTATAGATGAATGGGAGAAAGCATTGAAAGTCTTAGCTGACATACACTTGTCTTGTAAACCGTCCCATTCCGCATATAGCACAATTATAGCCACTCTTTTTAAACTAAATAAGAAGAAGAAGGCGTTAGAATTGATTGAAGAAAGTCTCCGTAATAAAAGGCCACTTCAAGCAAATGCTTATAGAGAATGGATAAATTATATTTTAAGAAAATATAAAGACAAGAAAGTTATAGCTAAATATTTAGATGAAGTTTGTTCTCACATAGCAAAGTATTGTGTAGTGATTGATGCCAATACAGCATCAAATTTGAAGGAAATTTACAGTTCTATAGAATGGAATGTACAGTTTACTAAAATAAGGAAACATGAGTAAGTTGAATTAAAATATGGGTTTATTTTTTAATCTTGGCCTTTTGTTTTTTTAGTTTGGTAATCTAAAGTAGGCAGGCACTATGGTACTCCAAATCTATAAAATACCATTTGAAATTTCACATTTTCACACTGTAATAACTTTGTATGTACAAGCATACTCATACAATTTCAAAGAAACTTTTACTCAATTTCAAGCAAATATGAACTTATAATGTTTTATATTCAAACATGTAAGTATAATTCTACTGTTTGATGTATGCATGTGCATCTAAAATAGAATAAATGCAAAATGTTAAAAGGTATTTCTTGGATTTTGAGCAAATTAACTTTACACTTTTATGCACTGTTTAAAATATTATTATCAATCTAATATTTTTTTTATATATTTTTTCAGTGGCCAGTGTATGCATTGCATGGACATGTTAGACTGCCAGACATTGTCAAATGAGGAATTCAACATCTTACAACAGAATGTAAAGGATAAACTTATTGTTGGTTCTGATTTATTTCTAAAAACATCACCGGATGAACTGAAAAGATTTTCAGATTTCATAGAAAGAACTGCCCCCTATGATGTTGTTTTAGATGCCCTCAATATAGCATATGCTATCGGGAAAGGATCCAGTTATGAAAGATTGAGCCTGTTGAATCATGTTGTTGACCATTTTGTGAATCAAAATAAAAAGATATTGGTGTTAGGAAGGAAACACATGTTGAATTGGCAAAGGAAGATGATTGAACAAATTAAAAGAAAAACATGCACATTCTTTACTGAAGATCTGTAAGTATAAGTCTATAAGTATACTAAATATCTAATATCAAATTCTTGCAGTTATAGGACTGCAAGAATTTGAATAGATCAAATTCTTGCCACATATACTATGGCCACTATTATTACTACCTATTCTATTGTGTAAAATAATCTGTATAGATGCTTCTTGTTATTACTTTTTCTGGCTTCACTTACAAATTCTAGTTACTCTTTCCGTTTGAGGGTAAGGGGTAAATTTATTGTTATCAGATCTCAAGACGACCCATACTTCATAACAGCAGCCATTCTGAGTGGTTCACATACAGATATCGTGTCCAAGGACTTACTGAGAGGTCACCAGTTTCTGCTGAAGGATGAAAACTTGAGGAATTTGTTCAAGAGGTGGCAGTGGCAGCATCAGTGGATGGTGTTCCTAAATACACGCAAGGGAATTATTGTACAGGTAACTGCCAATCCAGCGTTTTATCAGCAAATTCCGACCTTTTAGGACATGTATTTTAGCCCAGATATATATAGTACCTAATACTAGGTACTATAATGTTTGTTCAGTGCAATCCTAGATTTTGCCTATTTGGCAGTGTGCTACAAACATCAATAGGCATCAATAGGCGAATGATTAGAGGGGCAGCGATCCCAAACAAGGTTCCAAGTTCGATGTCCACCCTGGACATTCAACTATTCACCCGAACATACTCCTAGGATATTTAGCTTAGGTGGAGGAGCTAATGGGACCTCACATTGCTAGTAATCATTAAAAAAATATCCATTCCCATTTCAGCCACCCCTAAAGTTCACACCGTGCGCCCAGAAGAAGAACAACGGTTGGCACCTGCCTTTCGAGAAGGAGACTGGATCAACGTCCGCGCAGGTCAATGACGGCACGCCCGATCTATCCAGCTGGCTATGTTTGAGACCTAAAGTGTGATAAATATACCTGTAAAAAATAAATTCTGTTGTTTTTTTCGCTTTTTATTCCGGGTTATACACGTAGGTACTTTCATAATATTTATGTATAAAAATCACAGATAGAAAAGTTTGCCTCTCTCGTGGTTGTAACTAGGAACTTAGTGACAAAAACTTTTGTATAGGAAAAAAATTAAAGATTTAACATATTTCTTTATTTGGAAGGTGATAAAGTTCATGTTCGTTAAAATTTGTCAAAGTGAGAATGCAGCAATGTCCCTAGCGAAATATCGATAAGAGAGCAATAAATCGCTTTCGTACAACTGCCAGAGTACTATAGAGTAGGGATTGTGAAGGCAATGTTGTTTGACAAAAGAAGAGATATTATCAACCACTCTTCCACTTATAGGTAGGTACGTTCTTCCGAACGTTTTTGAGGTGACCAGAAGCATTCCAAATGGGTTGTACTGTACCCAAGAAGCTGATATACAACACTTGTACCGTCGTTGCAGACTGGTTGTCTCCAGAAACCTGGTTGGTTCAAAATAAAAACTTTTTGTTAATTTGACATTACCGTTTTAAAAATATTTTACGACGAATTTTGAAATGTCATAACGGTTACGACGCATTTTTTTTGCAAATCTTTTGGATCTCGAAATTTTAAATTAGCAGTAACAATTCAATATAATAATCATGCCGAAAGCACTCAATAATAAAAAGGAAACAACCTCTTCAACGAAGACCGGACTCGTCAGTAAATCAGAACAAAATGTAAAGATCCTGAAAAAAATTGAATCTGGTACGTGCTTATTCCCTTATGTTATCCCATCTACGAGGTTCAAGAAAACAAATGAGAGATATGAACAAGGACGACGACCAACCCTCCCTCCTCGCCGCCTTATGCCAAGTCTTGTAGTAAAAAAATAAAATAATTCATACAATTTATTCACGTAAGCATTTATGAATAGTCAGAATCTACCATCGGTTCGGAATACTGCTTTCACTGAAAAGATCCGGCAAGAAACCCCGGGAACTCCGGGTCTTACGTGTTATAGATGGATCATTTCAGTTCTTAAATAAGGTTCACTATATAATTCTCGCTAGTTGAATAAATTATTGGTAGACAGTTGGTGCCAATTGGGTTTCAAATCACTAAACTTATTTGACACACAAATAAGACTTAACTGACGACTTATTGACGACCGCTTGGCGCAGTGGTTTGAGCGTAGGCCGCTCGGCTCACTGCACCGGGTAGTTGCGGGTTCGATTCCCAATGGGGTAAATTTCGGAAATAGCATTGTAATAGTTTGCCCTGGTCTGGGTGTCACTGGGATCGCCCCCAGTCCATTGTACGGTGCCCATAGTACAAGCGATGCTTAGTTTGGGAACATACAGTTGCCGTGTCAGTCTGGCGATATTTATTTATTTTATTTGCTCAAACACGTTCGTTATAGGTTCCATCGGTGAGGGTGGCACCAAAATGTCACCGCGCCTCCGCCGCCAGATGGAGCGCGTGGAGATGCTGGCTCGGCCCACGGCGCGGAGGCTGCGCTGCCTGTGGGACGAGAAATGTGCAGTTCTGCCCCGCGACCGGAGGGACAAGATCAAGAGTGCTCTCGAGGAAGACTATTTTCTTAGTCCTGAGTGAGCAGGCTTTCTTTCGTCAGTTTCACATTTTATTTACAAGTCCCAATGATTTTAATTTTGATCCGTGGTGCCTTGCAGTCTTGCTTCTATTGCAACCAGCCCATACCAGCTATTTTTGTCTCCCGCTTGGCACCGGAGGGAAGTGGATTTTTTTTGCATCTCCTATTACCTATTTCTTTCGATTAAATTCGTGCGGGTTCCAAGGCAATTTAACTTTTCCCCGGGACTCGTCGAGGGTCAAACCTCGACGTCATTATTGGTCACCATTGTCGATCCTGGTTTACAGGAGTAACAGTGGTGGGAGTGAGTGGCAGTACCAGTCCCATAGAAAAAGTCCCGATGATTATGTACTTTCCACGCGGGTACAGAATTTCGTTTAGGGGAGAGGGATTATCAATGTTTGTATACTTATTTCAGAAATTTAATAAATCTTTTTCTACTGTTATTGATTTTGTTTCATTTACGCAGACAAACTGAGCAATACTTCCAAGCATTGAATGAGTCTTCCAAGCGGTGGCAAGGGCCCGGCGGCATGGTCGGCCGCAAGGAGCAGGTTGAAAAGGGCAAGGAGCTCCGTCAGAGGCAGAAGTGGCTCGTCAACTTTAGTGCACAGGTATCACAATCACACCTTTAGGTGCACTAGTGAGTTTTGTTTCCGTGTCGGAAACCACACTTTCATCCTTGTTCTAGGTAATAAAATAATTAAAAGAAGGATGGCTAGCTGTCTTTTTCTCGGACACTTAATCCCGTTTCCGAACTTCAATGGAGTTTTCAAAAAGGTCAAACATCGAGGAACATTAGCCTCTTTCGTTGTTACGCTGCCTTGTGCGAATGAAGCGCTGTCACTGTCTAACAGTGTCAGGCAGTGACAGCGATTAATGCTAGATTAGTGTAACAATCCCTCCCGCGAAAGTTGGTTAAACGTGATTTCATACTTTATCGAGTAGTACTACCTATAGTAGGTACCTATACTCATTGCCCCCAGTGGTTCAATTGTCTCAGGGTTTGATGCATAATCTAGAGATTGGTCTGCAATAATTAATCATAAAACTCATCTTTTTAGACCCTCCCAATCGCCTTAGGGCCGTCTTTCAATCTATCTCTAATTTTGTCTGATTGGTTACTATTATGAATGTACCTACCTACCTACCACTATTAGGCAGGGCCCTTATCACGTTAGATACTTAAAACGCAATAGAAAAGCAAGCGAGAGCGTTTGAAAGCTAATTAGCTTTCTAACGCGAGCTTGCAAACGCTCGAACGCTTTTCCATTGCGTTTTAAGTAGCTAACGTGGTAAAGGCCAGGTATACCTATTAATAAATTTATTTGGTAAGTGCTTTACTGTACGCCCGTAATTTTGACTCGTGACCATAAAACGAGACGATTTTTTTGGCTTCTGGGCAGTCAGACAGTAATTAGCTTGATGTTAAAACAGTCCCCGCTACTAAGGTACAAGAATACTTATTTATATTCGTGCGGTGCCCTAACAGGTGGCGTACCGATTGTGCGACTACATAGCTAAGGGCCAAAAAGAGATGCTTGTATCCAATCGCCTGAGGAGTATCGCCGATGTGGTGTTGGAGAGAGTTGCTGAAATTCTCGGTTAGTTGAAGGCGTCTTTATTATATTGTAAGGTTTTTTATCTTTGGAAGCAGTGATAGCCGATTGGTTAAGCACGTGTCTTGCGGGCACCAGGTCTTGGCTTCAAACCCCGGCACGCACCTCTGGATTTTTCGAAATCTATGTGCGTATCATAATATCTAATGAGTATCACTTGCTTACGGTGAAGGAAAACATCGTGAGGAAACCTGCATGTATTAGGCACTCTAACCAATTTTCGAAAGACATGAAACCCGTCATCCCGCACTGGGCTAGTGTAGTGGATTATGGCCTGAATCCCCCTCGTGTTGAGGGGAGGCCCGTGCCCCTGGGAACTCCACGCCACTCCTGAGTGGGACGTCGAAAGGGCTAAAACTATTATTTTTAATTATTTTAAGGTTTAATTTTGTGTAGATAGATGTTGACTACCTATAGCCACCTGGCGAAGATCTAAGGTATTTGATTGACTCAGGCATTACTTTGCCGAAATCCATTGTAAAATATTTGGGAGAAGGACCCCACTGCCCCTACGCTTAGCAACCTCCAGAATTATGAACCAAATAAGTTGGTCACTAAATAGAAGAGGCAAACAAAACCTTTTCAAGAATTTCCATGAAAAAATGCATAGTATTAGAGTCCCTGACACTCATGATATACATACTCTTGACTGACTGAGTTAGGTCTTGTACGTTCGGTCGGTCGTAAATCAAAAAGTCTAGGTACCTATAGGTAAGTATTTTGTAAGAATCTTATATAACAGGATATTATAAAAATATACTCTTGATATCTCATTGCGTGCTGGAATGTCATAAGAGTGACATTTCC
Source organism: Notodonta ziczac (assembly GCA_918843915.1). Classification (NCBI taxonomy): domain Eukaryota; kingdom Metazoa; phylum Arthropoda; class Insecta; order Lepidoptera; family Notodontidae; genus Notodonta; species Notodonta ziczac. Next base: position 3,918,116 of record OU974051.1, read on the forward strand.
AAATCAAATCCATTTATTTATAAACATGGGTGGGTAGAGCTGTAGTTGGTTCATAAGATCCCACCCAGAGTCCAAGGTTTCAAGATCTTTGAAATCGACTTATTAATACACCCTAGGAGTACTTAGTGGTTTTCTTCAATCTCTTATTAAGCTTCCATCGTAGGTGAACCGAAGCCAACTCGGACGAACCCGGGGAGGCTGGCGCGCTTCATGGTGGCCATCTCCGACCGCATCGCGGTCTGGATAGAGAACGCGGTCTACCGGGCCGATGCCATCGAGCCCTCCGAGTCCGGTACTGGCGACGACCACATGCGGCTTGACGCTGAAAAACCACTTATATGCTGATAGAGGTAAGGTCTCGTTTAAATTGATTAAGTAGTTAGGCACCTAGGTACATGATAATTAGAAATTAGAAAGATACCTAGGAACAGAGATCTAGAAAGAAATTTTGCCGTGCGACAATATTCTGAATAGGCATTTATCCTAATTTATATTATATACCTCCTACTAATATTATAAATGTGAAAGTTTGTGAGTTTGGATGTATGTATGTATGTATGTATGTATGTATGTATGTTTGTTACTCCTTCACGCAATAACTACTGAACGGATTTGGATGAAATTTGGAACACAGATAGTTTATAACCGGGATTAACATATAGGATACTTTTTATCCCGATAATCCCGAACTTTTTGTTACGTTAACTATTACGCGGACGAAGTCGGTGGGCACAGCTAGTACCACATAAAGTTATTTTGAAGCGAAGCTTCTATGCGGACTTTCGGGGCGCTCGCCGCGCGGCCACTTTATCCGTGCTAAGCGTCAGTAGCGTTACACGACATATTTAGGTATACAGAGCGGCAGCTTTTTTATCGCTTTAGTTTATACTATAAAGCTTCGCTTCTTTCGGGCGTCCCTAGACGGCACGGTTTGTTTTTTATGATTCTATGTTTAAAGAATCTTAACATAAGGCGAGTCATACGCTTCTTTGTCATATTTATAAATAAACTCAAACGGTATCTGCGAACCTTTTCTTTTAGGTATATGTGATAGAAATTAGATTCAGTAAGAAGTACATACCACACGTAGGTAGATAATCATTATTGACTAATATAATTACCAACTCGAGAGTCAATACTTACTTAGTAAATCAATAACACCTATTAACATTAATTGAAATGCGATTGAATACCTGCTTCGTAACAGGCATTTAATGCTGGCTCGTCGAATGACTAAATTATGAGCTCCACCTAGGTAGGTGCATTTAGGTCCAGTTATAATTTCATGATGTGAACTGTTATCGAATAGGTACGTACCAATTATATTTCCGAGATTATCGTTGTTTATTAATACCTGTATGCTCAATGTGAGGCTTTTGAACAATGAAGTAGTGAAATAATACGAATGAAGTCCTTTGGACAAATTTATAGTCAAATTTAGATTTTTTTCCGGGAATTGTCGAGGATCAAACCTCGGCGTTATCGAAACTACCTAGGTGTCCTAGGTAGTATATATGTCGATCGATATGTATAGGTGTCGATCGATACTACCTAGGTGTCCTAGGTAGTCAATATCGATCCTGACTTACAAGACTAATAGGGGAGTGTGTGGCGGGACTATTCCCATTAAAAAAAGTCCTATAGTCAAAGGTGAGCTCGGGTAAGATCGGACATGGGTGAAGACCGGATGAAATTAATTCCCGGCGAATTTGGCCATGTTTTATAATGTTGTCAACATTTTACAAGCGCCATTTTATCCTGCCGCGACCAGTAGTTCCCGCTAGTCGCTCCGACAAGTTGGACGTGTGCTACGCGCCAAAAAGCAAAAAAAGGGAATTTTTGATATTTTTCGGTCTTCCCCCTTTGACTTTTGATTGCATATTTAGGTGAAAATAAAGCTCGTTTTATTACTATTTTCTCTGAATACTGTGTTTTATGGGCTGATAGCTAGATAGAACTGATCCAAACAGTCCTAGGGTCACTGTAGGCAAAGATCCGGTGTTCACCCGGGCAGGCCAAGATCGGATAAAATTTACGCGTTCAAAAAAAGGGCAGTTGCTGTCAAACTTTTATTATATATGTCGCCTTGAATGCCATCAAATTAAATGTTTTTGTTTACATTGCACCGTTCATCCTATCCTACTAATATTATAAATGTGAAAGTTTGTGAGTTTGGATGTATGTATGTATGTATGTATGTATGTATGTTTGTTACTCCTTCACGCAAAAACTACTGAACGGATTTGAATGAAATTTGGAACACAGATAGTTTATAACCGGGATTAACATATAGGATACTTTTTATCCCGATAATCCCGAAATTTTTGTTACGTTAAATACTACGCGGACGAAGTCCGTGGGCACAGCTAGTAATATATAAATCAGATTCAGATTCATTTTCTTAATATAAACCATTTAGGTTACATAGTAAAACATCATTTTTTTCATAGCTAGGTTATACCTTTTTGACACATTACAAAGTTTGAGAATCACAAAATCTCAAAAATTTTGCATCACGGGCAAGATCGGATGCCAAAAACCAATAATTCGGATAATCGATCAGAACATGTGTGTTTGATGGAATAAAAGGTTATATTTTAAATATGTTTTAGAAGGATAAATTTTGGATATAATCCTTTATGGACATTGTTCTCCAAGCACTAGAAGCAACTTTAAATTGCGGTCCGGTCTTGCCCTTTGTCGGTAAATTTTTCATCATGCCCAAAAAGAACATGTCTCGTCTTTGCTCGCGTATAAGTCGGAAACCAATGAGTTTACAAACACAAAAAGGGCTAAACTACGTATATTCGTTAACAATTAGCACCGTGTTTTAACAATGAGACGTATATAGAAGTTGAGAAAAAAAAAAATTGTAAGGTTACCTCAAATTCTCAAATGTTGTTCCGATCTTCCCTGAGCGCACCTTAATTCATAATCACGTCGTCCTCGTCTTAACAAATACATGGATAAATTAAATAAATGATATCAAACAAATTATTTAATCTCGGAACAAAAAAAAAATACGCGTGAAAGACTAGATCTTATTTGCCTGAAACATCTGATTGTATTTTTCTAGTTCTGAGATTTATCATTTTCAGAACGTCGTCGGTCACCGTTAAGTCTGTACCTCTACCACGTGTTGGTATACCTAACTAACTCTTCATTATTTATATCTTTTTTCTATAATTTATATTGTACAGGGTTCAAATCTGATCGCTCTGTATATGCCGCGAAATTCGGTAGTTTTCGAGGTGTATCTATCAATATTATTGATTTTTGTATAAAAAAACATAAAAACAAAATTACCTAATGGCGTATTGATAAGAAATAACTTATCGAATGGGTTATAAATTCAATAGGAAGTATCGTTAACACCATATTACAGCGGTATAAATTAACGAATGTCCAAAGATACCTAGCAATTTAAAGTGAAGGAAAACATAGTGAGGAAACCTGCATCTCTTAGAAAATGTATCAAATTTTCCAAAGACATGTGATATCTGCCAACCCACTCTGGGCGAGAATGGTGAAAAAATTTAGAATTTAATATAAGAAAATGGTGGAGTACCTATAAGTTGTTGCAGTTTAGTTCTTCTATCACACCTTACAAGGAATAAGTCGAGTTATCAGTAACCCTTTATAACTAACTGCCTTTGTCTATGTGCAACAATGTTGTATTAATAACTAAGCACTTCATATCTAGACCAGCCTACTTACATTTTTCCCGGCGACAAGTTGGCGTTAGATATTCAAATTGGCAGTTATGACCTTAGGAGGGTCTAGGCCTGTGTTCGGATAGCTGGTGGCGTTTGTGGACGGCCTTCTAGCGCCCTATATATGCGTCTGCCTTCCGTAGGACGGTATAGTTGGCTCACAGAAGGCTCACGAGCAGTTCTACCGATTTTTCACAAACCCTTTTTTCACACAACCAAAATGAAATACGTCGTGAGTATTGTGTTTGAATTACTTCATAACAAAAGTCTGTATAATATTAGACCTACATCTGAGATAAGTAACAACAGTAACCATTGAGTATATAACCATTGAGATTCTTCTCAGTGGAAGCAGCATTCCGAACCGGTGCCAGATTCTGACTATTCATAAGTGCTTTGTTAGCTACATGAATATTTTCTTTCTTTTGCTTTGATTAGAACAGGGCTGTATTTAAAAATTATCCGCCCTAAGATAATGTATTCGGCCGCCCGTCTCAATTTCCGCCTCTGACCGTGTTCCTTTTTTGAAAAGACCACCCGCCCAGGTCTGCCCCTCACTAATGTTTATTGCGGCGTAGACATCTCTTTCACCCCTACCATTTAAGCAGAATGTTTGTACCAGGGTCCGGCTCACGTCAATAGTTTAATGGGCAGGGTGGATTCGAACCCGGGACCTCTTAGTCACTAGGGCGGAACAGGAAACCATTAAGCCTGTTTATTGGGTCTAGTATCGCCAGCGCCACTCACTTTCATCACCGGTACTCTTGTAAGCCAGCATCGACGAGAAGCTCTCTTAGAACCCGCACGAATATAATCGAAATAAACAATTGGAGGAGTTGGATTAAGAAAAATAACTGTATGGGCTGATTGCCATAGAAGCGAGACTGTTACAGCTGATTGAAGACAGGTTGTAAGGCACCACGGATACCACTAGCCTATTGATACTTAATTAATATTCCAGGTGTTCTTCCTCCTCGTGGTTGTGGCCGTCGCCACCGCCGCTCCTCAACTGATCGCCGCCTGGCCGGGCTTCGCCGCTGGTTACCCGTACCCCGCTAGGGTATGTACAGCTTTCTTGTATTAACATTACATGAATAGTTTAATCAATTATCCAATAAAGAAAATTGCTTGTTCAACGGTGAGAGGAACCATCGTAAGACAATCGGTAGTTTGAATCTTAGCAGTGTAGTGTAGCCAATTGTATATCGTTTTGCAGAACAGAATCAACCCGCATGCACTGCTGCACCAAAACCAACCTTGTTTCAGTGGTTCTAGGTTGGTTTCAGTTTGCTCAAATGTGCGTGGGGTGGTCCTATGTTGCAAAAGTACGTCCAATTGACTACAGTACATATTAGGGCTGGCTCGATCGGGGTGTTGTCACCCTCTTACACAAGGACAGCGTAAAGTAGCGTATATAAGTACAGCTTCCCCTCCCTCCGTCTCACCCCCTATCAGTTCGGTTTCATGCGAGCAATGCCTAATGCAAGTGGGTATATATAGGCTACGGTAATTGATTAACATCAGGCAGGTGGTGGTAAGATTGTTCGCAGACTTTGACATAGCAGCACGCGTCTTGCCAGCACCAAGTCCTGGGTTCAAACCCTGGCTCGCACCTCTAGGTTTTTACCATAATTTCTGCGAATCATAATTTCTATATGATTATCACATGCTTACGGTGAAGGAAAACGTCGTGAGGAAACCTGCCTGTCTTAGAAAATCTAACAAAATTTCGAAAAACATGTGCAATCCGCTAGCCCGCACTGGGCTAGCGTGGTGGATTACGCCCTGAATCCCCCTCGTAGTGAGGGGAGGCGCATGCCCAGGAGTGGGACGTCTAAAGTAATTGTGTATTCCATCCGCAGACCCTGGTGGCTGGCCCTACTGTGGTGAACGGGGCCGGGGTTTACGGCGCTCGCATCATCGCGCCCGGCTACGTGGGACCAGCGGTCTTTTAGACCTCTCTCTTCAACAAACCCCTCCGCCCCCTTGCACCCCTGTCCCTATAACCCGTAAGTGTCCATTGGTTTACTGTCCCATTATAAACTTTGTATATATGATATTCGACAAATATATTGAAAGTTAACGTCTCCTAGCATTTTTATTTTATCTATCTGGGTATATATATTAATACGCGAAGGAAAAACTTTCAAACGCTTAATACGAAAATTGAGCGGACGGAGCGAGTATGAAATTTGGCACACTTTAGTTAATATAAAGAAGGAGTGTAGAAAGCTAATCTTTTTATGTTATAATATTTAGAAATAAATTAAAATCAATAAATAAATCATTACACACACTACCATGAATTGACACACACACGTTTCAACTTCCACACCGACTGACTGACAAACGGTGTCAGTTTTTGGAGGGCGGGACTTCCATAGTGCATTCTGCGTGCCAGTATCCAATAGTCTTTGACAATAGAACCTTAATGGCGTTTAAAATTAAAATTTAAATGAGATATGGTCGAATTTCGGCCATTATAACGGGGATACTAGTCTCTACATATAGATTGTCAAAAATCTCATCGACTCTATCACCAGTTCTTGCAGCGGATACCAGGTCGAATTTCGACCATTATAACGGGAATACTAGTACTCTATAGATTGTCAAAATTCTCATTGACTCTATCACCAGTTCTTGCAGTGTCTCATATACTCATATTACAAAAGATTTGACTTACTTACTATTCGAGAACCGGATATATTTCTATGTATAAAAAGAAATAAACCAAACTGATACGACCTGTTATAGTCACGCGTAAATACGTACCTACTTACGTACTTTTTATTATTATTATAATGAGCTTAGGAGTGTTAGATAACGATGTCAGTTTCGCTGTCGCCAAATTACGACCACACAAAATTTGACGTAAGTATCTAAACATATCAAAGAATTAGCAAGGTGAAGTAGAAGTGGGCTGGCCATATCTCGCGAAGAACCGACAACCGCTGGGATAAACGTGTTCTTGAGTGGAGACCTCGACTCGGCAAACGTAGTGTAGGACGCCCTCCGACCAGGTGGGATGACGATCTGCGAAAGACTGCAGGCAGGTGCTGGATGCGGCAAGCTGAAGACAGGGCGCTATGGCGCTCATTAGGGGAGGCCTATGTACAGCAGTGGACAAGTATAGGTTGATGATGATGATGATCTAAACATATTTGTTAATGGACTATACGGTTCATCACGTGCAAGAAATGCCTTTGGGATTGCAAACAACTACATGCTATGATAACAGCTTAACATCAGGCGAATCGTAAGCTTGCTTGACAATTTTGTTATATTAGAAAAAAAGCATGTTGCTCATACTTTAGATCCCTTGTTGAGATCATAACAAGGCTGGAAACACAGTACATAGGACTGTATTTTTTACTAGCTGTGCCCGCGACTTCGTCCGCGTAGAATTTAATTGACAAATTTTCATACAAACTTTCATCCCCTATTTTATCCCCTTGGGGGTAGAATTAATTAAAATCCTTTCTTAGCGGATGCCTACATCATAACATCTACCTGCATGCCAAATTTCAGCCCGATCCGTTCAGTGGTTTGGGCTGTGCGTTGATAGATCACTATGTCAGTCAGTCAGTCAGTCACCTTTGAGTTATATATTTTTAGATTAGGACTGGTACAGCTGATTATAATTGATTCCAATAATAGGTATGGCAAAAACGCGTGAACGCACGGAAATCGAAGTTTATTACAACTAAATTAGTTTGTGTACCAACAGAATTAGGACCAGATATAGCGTAATTTAAACTAAATATGACGTAAACATCTTTCCACTCGTAACACCTCACCGTCGTCGGCGATTCAGAGATAGTAAAAGTGGTCAAGACTTTATAATAAAAAGACAAAAACCGCAAACTGGCTCGCGGCGGCCGACTTAACTAGCGATCTCGTTTCGTGACAGCGGCGCTTGTGCACCGACAGAGATAACCATATTATTATCTTAAATTCATTATTTAACTGTGTCCGAGTAATCTTGAACAAATCGCCAAAATCTATATTACAAGTCTCGTCAAATTTGTGCTGTAAAATGTTTACAAGAGACGCGTTCATTAATATTTTTTTGTAATAACACTGATTGATCCTGTGGTGATTGAATCTAATCTGTCTGTCAGCTTACTTGTGGCACCGTAACTTCAGAATATAAATAATAAATAAATATCGCCAGACTGCCACACCAACTGTATGATCACAAACTAAGCGACGCCGGGTACCGGTACCGTACAATGGACTGGGGGGCGATCCCAGTGATACTCAGATCTTGGCAAATTACGAAAAGGACATTTTCCGAAATTTGCCCTGACGGGCATCAAACCCGCAACCACCCGATGCAGTGGGCCGAGCGGCATACGCTCAAACCATTGCGCCAAGCGGTCGTCAATACCAATATCAATTATTTCAATTACGTGGTAAGTTGTATGTTAATATGGTTCGTTTTTGGTTGGTATGACAGAGTACCTACCAAACGCTATCAAACTATATGTGTTTTGTACGCTGCTTATACAATTGCGTCACAGTAATAATGACTTAGAGAGGAATTGGGCGGGTTTTATAGAAAGGCTTTGGAATGGCTAGATCGGATTTGTATTACATAAACTGACCGTCCACATGTCAATGTGGGACTTGTTTGATAGGAATTATATAAAATTGATTGGATGTAATGTGTAGTTATGCAATTCAGAATTAAAGGCATCTGGAGTCTGGAAAATAGATAGACTAAGGCCGTATTAATAAAACTATCTCTTCTTCTTCTTTCTTTAACAATATAGTCCACCCAGTTTAATAGGTAAGTATTTCGCCAGTGTCAAGTAGGCAACAAATAGCAATAACAAACATTATATCATTACATAGTATAAAACAAAGTCGCTTCCCGCTGTCTGTATGTCCCTATGTATGCTTAGATCTTTAAAACTACCCAACGAATTTTGTTGCGGTTTTGTTTAATACATAGAGTAATTCAAGAGGAAGGTTTATATGTACAATACATGCATAATATAGTAGAGAAACACTGATCATTTATTGCATCCGTGCGAAGCCGGGGCGGGTCGCTAGTTAACAATAAAAAACAAAAATGTGACCATCTACTTTGGAAAACCAAAATGGAGACCCAAAACCTATCTCAAGTCTGGGAGCGTTCTTGAGTATGCGTTTGACATGTCATTTTGGACTGGGATGACGTTAGGATGACATTTCCAAGATCGTTCTCAGACTTGAGTTCGATTTATTAAAACGAGCCTTGGAACATTTTGGTAATCCAAAATGGACGGTCACGTTTTTGTATTGTATTGTTATTAATTGTTTGTAATTGCTATTTCTTATTTGACACTGGCGAAATCATCGATAAACGATGGAAGCCATAAACTAAATAATAATAGTAATAAATAATACGAGCCTAAGTTATGTTTAAACGACGAAATGGGACTGGCTCATATTAATGGGAGTCTCAAAGGGCAAAAGGTACTCAAAACTGTCCATGTGGGGAATATGAGCTTCGTTTATAACCTCTTCGTCAATTACAACTGAAATTGTAGCTTGGTATGCGCTGTGACTTGTGAGAAAGGACCTACTAAAATAGTTTTAAGTAGGTACAATAAACTGAACCAAAATATAAGTAGGTAAGCCCAGAAATATTTACTGGCTGATGGCACGTAACTCCAAACTTTCGATCGACAACAAACTGCTGATATACCAAATGATACTAAAACCAATATGGATGTATGGCGCACAGCTGTGGGGAAGTGCTAGCGACTCCAATTTAAACATTATGCAAAGGCTGCAAAATGGCATACTAAGAACCATTTCAAATGCGCCATGGTTCATCACTAACACAGAGATCCATGAAGCTCTGAGCATAAGAACTGTTAAGGAGGAGTTAAAGCTAACAGGGAATAAATATAAAACACGACTGGAAAATCACCCAAATGACCTAGCCACCGCATTAGCAACTATTAACTACACTAAACGACTGAAACGCCATGATATACAGAAACTTGGTGACAGATGGTGAATGATGAGGGGTCTCCTGCTGAGGAGCTCCTTGAAACGATAACGGCATAGAACAAATCTGCTTATAGTCCAGGACTGATTGTAGATAAGCACAAAGAAAAAAAAATAGAAAAAAAAGGTAAGCCCAATATCAACACGACTTTCATTGCGAATTATTCGCCTGTTTATACAATTGCCCTCATGTATCTAATTAGTGCGATAATCACCGCTTTGAAAAGTATTAATCACTGTCGGAAACAAATAGAAAATATAAATGCAATTTGCCTCGACTCTTGGTAGAAAGCGGGTCAGCACAATCTATGTTTAAAAACATGTTTTGCAAACAAAAACCACAAAATATATGAAATAGAACTAGGTAATTACTTAGAAATAAAATAAAATAATTTAATTAATGTATGACGCTGATAGACTGTCTGTGTCTTCCGGTCGACTCTACATAATGTATATTTCCTGTTTCAGTAAATTATATAAACTTACAGTTGACTCTTAAGTACTAGGTTAACATAAAGTGAGGAAGATGTACTAATAAGTAGTTGAAATTATACTTAAAGGGTGTTTCCGGGCATAATGTGTGTTCTCAAAATATCATCCGCAAATTGTAGTGTCCTTGAAACGAAAATCTGTGTATCGCGCTTTGATCTGGGTGCTACTGGGGTTGCCCGCCGTCCATTGAACTCGTCCGTAATACAAGCTTTTCTTATTTTGGGATTATCAGCCATGTGATTGCGTGTTTTCCGAAGATATTTTCTTACATTAGTTTAATATTTTTAATAACTTATTAAGTAAGTAAAATAATTATTTACCGTCAGCTTACCCCGAGATGAAATGACCTAGCAATGCGCCTATTTAAAATATTTCACTTAGTATAGTTATATCCTAATGAACAAACATAACAAAGTTAAAAGTTATATTTGTAGGTCAAAAGTTACTTAAAGTATTAATTATCACAGCCACGTTTTAAATCAACCGGTCTTCATGCCGAATCCAGGTCAATACGTGTGAGGTTCTGCTAATCATACATTGAGTTGTTGATCAAACAAAGCCATTCATTTAACCATCCGCGGCGTGAGTAATGCTAGACTTTCTCGGGCATGAGTGGTAACAAGCATGACGTCACGTAAGTTGTCGGTAGTTAATTTGAAAAATGCAAGTCACAGACTCCTGGTGTTGGATAAATACTTATTAGATGTTAGCGGTTAGTTGAAAGGAACTTTATATGGTCATCTTTTCGACTGACTAGGTACATCTGTGAGTCAGATTTCCTTTATATAATTATACTAGCTGTGCCCGCGACTTCGTCCGCGTGGAATTTAATTGACAAAGTTTCATACTAACTTTCATCCCCTATTTTATCCCCTTGGAGGTAGAATTAATCACAATCCATTCTTAGCGGATGCCTACGTCATAACATCTACCTGCATGCCAAATTTCAGCCCGATCCGTCCAGTGGTTTGGGCTGTGCGTTGATAGATCACTATGTTAGTCAGTCAGTCACCTTTGAGTTATATATATTTAGATACCAGACTTGGGTGTTCAATAAAATTGACTAACTATGCCAACTATTAAGTGATTATTCTATGTCCATAACCCAAGTTAAGACTTTAAAGACCGCTGTCTATCCATTGCACCAAGAAGTTACTCTTCCCCAAAATTTGACTTATCTTGTTGTTGAAACGGAAGCGACCAATACGGACAGTATATTTTCAAAATTCTCACGCTTTTGTACGCAATACAAAAGGAGGAACTTTTATTTTTGCACTATTTACTTATTCGTGTATTCTTATTAATATGGAAGCTCTTTACGAGTTTCCGGAGTTGTTAACTCAATTGTTAAATAACAAATAGGTACCTGAATTATGAAACGCGGACTGCGTTTGTAGTAATGAGTCCGTGCGTCGTTCTGTTCATGATGTCTAAACTAAGTTACATTTTAACCGTTGGTCGCCATATAGACATTTTTATATTTTTTATTTATTAATAGCCTCTTTCCATTGAGTCAGCTCCAATGTGATTCTTCCAATGTCGACGTAGTAGAGGATACACGATGGAAATTGATTGAACAATCGGTTTTTATTTAAAAGTGGACTTTTTGTTGTGCTAGCTATAATCGAATGTTGTGGGAAGACAATATTTCTAATGTTATATACTGTTATCACATATTGCGACACTGACGGTGACGCTTGCGTCGAATGTACGGAGTGAGAGAACGCCTTATAAAAGTGAAAATTGTCCTCCATTGACTAAATTTAGTCTCATGTGTTGCACAACTAATGGGAAATCGTGTAAGTTTGATGAGCCTAATGTTAGGCTCGCAGTTTGTCGATCGCCTTAAAATTACTGGAATAAAATTGCAATGATTTATATTAGTAGCAGTAATTAACTTTTACAACTTCTAGTGTGCGTGTGTTCGTAACCCTTCTCCTCCTAAACGACGTGACTGTATTTGATGGCTTTGTTTTACTAGTGTGGCAATAATAAAAAGACCAATAAAAAAAAATTGGTCACCCGGATGGTTCTTAGCTATAGTTAGACCCGAAAGGTGGCGCTGTTGTCTTCATCTAAAAACTAAATTTTACTAAATTATATATTAAAAATTGTACTAAAGCAGCATAAAACCGTCCTTCTGTCCGCAGAATACCTTGAACTCCTAAAACGACGTGTTTTTCAATGTCATCCCAAAGTTGTTAACACTTCATTTGCGCAACACATGCAGGACTTTATGCTCACTTACACTTATAACAAAATTGGTAAAATATGTGACATTAAATACAAAAAGGTTCACCAAGCTAAAAAAACCATACGAACCTGGTTACTCACTCAGTCATACTCTGAAACCGAAGGTATGATTAGAATGATAGCCTAATAAAAACCTAAATACTAATACTACTAGCATACTAATAATTTTACAACTTTTACTAACAATTCCCTTTCACATACATATATATGTCGCCGCCAAATAGCTTAATTCGCCGTTCAATTAACAGCCTAGGCACTTAACTAAACGGCGCCGTTCAACTAGTGGCCTGAATGATATTCAGCCATTTGATTAAACAGCTAGGCAAATTACTTGGATCGATGACGTTTAACTACTTGCCTAGCCGTTTAATTACCTGCCTAGCCTGTTCATTTCAATTTAGTTCTACTTTCTGCCACCTAGCGCCGAAACTCACCAATCTGTCAATATCTCTATATTCTATATTCTCTTTGGTCAATATGGCGTCGGAAAAAAACAACTTTGATGGAATAATTTTATTAGGTACTTAGGTTTTTTACGATTAATTTTAGATCCACCGAATCTATTTGCCGGGTGGGGTTTTTGTGGGGTCATAAAAAAATAACCCTAACCTAAACCCAGGTCCTTCTGCTTGGGTAGTATTTTGAAAAAGTTTTGTAGTACTTAAATGTCAACCAGTTGCCTAAGCATTAGCCAGCCAGTTTATTAAATGTTGTAATAGACGATACGGCTGAATATCATTTAGGCCGTTAGTTGAACGGCGCCGTTTAGTAAAGTGCCTAGGCTGTTAATTGAACGGCGAATTAAGCTATTTGGCTGCGACATATACACCACCACACACTCACATCACATGAAATGCTCAATCACAGACCACTCGCTCACCACCAATCACAGAGAATCATTCCCATACATAATTCAATTGTTTTTGTTTGTTTGTTCGTCTTATTTTTGTAAATGTTTTTGATATTGTTTTATTTGTTTTACTATTTGTATTCATTACCAAATTTTAGTACCTACATTATTTAGCTTTTAACTTTTTATTTAAATGTCCCCATTTGAATGTTACCTAATTTCGATCTCGGAAACTGCTCCCAGGTAAAATTTAAGCCGGCTTTCACGAGACAGGCTTGTCCTAGTGTGGAAGCCACAGGTACCATCATCCTTTTTTCACTTACCATTGTTTTATAACCCTAGTTTATTTCGTGTATGTACCTACTAACATGTAAGTGAGTTGAAATTGATGGCAAATAAATTTAATCATTATTATTATTATTAATGATCACACGAACTTACCTTACGTGAAGTTCGATCATAATTATACGAAGAGCCTCGTCCGAAAAGATTAGTAGTATTAGTATTATATAACACAATTGTAGTAACGCCTAGTGACTACCATATCCAGCACTTAGTTTAGATATTAAGATTTTTTTTTTTTTTGTTCTACCCACATCTTGTGGTTCTACCTTGCTCTCTGTACTTCAATACGTGCACTGTCGCTCGCGCTTCATTTGGTTTAGAGTATCCTTATGATTTAAGTCTCTATTTATAATAAATTTCCGTGGGAATATAATTCCTATAGGTATTGGATATTACCGGAACTACCTGGGTTGTCCAGGGTGGGTGGGTTTTATCTACTAATCTTTTCGGACGAGGCTCTTCGTATAATTATGATCGAACTTCACGTAAGGTAAGTTCGTTTGATCATTAATTATACTCGAGCCTCGTCCTCAAGATTAGTAGTATTAGTATTATATAACACAATTGTAGATGTTGAGAGTCAGTGCAGGTAATATCCAAGATAAAATGTGTTATTAACTATTATGACACGATTTATTTGCATGTCTCGTTCCATTTTACAATGGCATTGGAATGATAAAGCAAAGATATCACTAGATATAGGAGTATTTAATCATACATTATCAAGAGAACATAAAGTTCTCGCCAACTCCATGTTATATTTGGAATTGATAAAGCTGGTATATTATTTATTTTTGAAGCTGGTTGTATTCATCGAGGCTAACCCTCAGATTGTGTGCCATGGAAGTTGCGGCATGGCGAGTACAGTGGAAGGAAAAGACATGAGTCAATTACACTAACTTTCATAACCATTTTAAACCGTCTACTAAATATTCGTAAGGGCACACAACTATAACTTATAAGGTTTGCGATTGCTAGCAAAAACCATGGCCCTGTTTCCTTAAGTCTTTAGTTTTATCAAAAAATTTAATATGTGTCCTGTATTTGTCAGGTTTCTCATTAAATAATGGTACCTAAATAAAGAGTCGGTTGTTAGCAGCTTAACTTAGACGTTTTAATAAGCTCCGTTATTTTAATAATAAAATATGTGTTGTACATTTTAGACAGGTATTGTTTGTCTTCTATGTGCCGTTACATAGTTTTCCGTTTGGGAAAGGAGTTGCTATTTAATTTTTAGACTGGTTGCATTCCAGGCAACTTTATACCGTATCGTATAGGTGGTGGCTTTAGTTTATAACCACCGCTACAGAACCCTGCTATACGATCCTCAGGGCCAGAGCAGCTATGTGGCTATTAATTGTGCCAATAGGCCGTTATTGTTGTAAATCTATGTGAGAAATTCTAAAATGGTTGGGATGAATAGACCGAACCTGTAATTGTTTTGGTTCCAAATAACATACCACTGTTTGAGACACACGTTTCGCTGAATGGTGTTTTCCAATAGTGATGACAGCATGATGTCCGCGGTGGAAGGTGAAACTCAGCGTTTCAGGAGCGCCACGGCCGTCAGGACTATACTTTGTCGACCAGGGTAATGAGAGCTTGGATGTTGGGATTGCTGAAAAAAGCTATTACAACATTGTTATGGTCGGTTTTTACTAAGTCAAAAAACAGATAAATTTGTAAATACCAATAATTGGGGTACCGTGGCTGACGGTGGCTGTGTAGGCCAGTCGGGCACTACAATAATGCCTTTTACATTATCTAATATTATTTTCCTTAAGGCTTTAGGTATCATTGTTACAGGCGAAAAAAACATAAGACTAATTGCTTGAACCATTCTAAGGGAGAGGCATCGACGGCGTATGCGTCGGCCTCGGAATCTCTGTGCCATGAGGCATATCTCCGACATTTTGTAATGGTACGAGTGGCAAACATTCGACATCAGGAACAATAAGACTTTTTAACGTTAGGTAACAGTTTTTTGTATGTTCCCACTCGGTATCTGGTAGTGGCCGTCTGGATTCCTTGAATGAAATTATTAAATCTGACGATTATATATAGGCCACTATAATAAACTATAGCATCTCACATCATTGCCATATATATTTTGCATCTTGGAGTGTGATATGGGGATGATTATTCCTCCCGCGCGATTTACATAGCTTGAGGCAGTGGAGAAAAAAACTGCTGTGAGCTCTAGGTAACTTTTGTACAGTAGAATCTCTTCATACCTGCGCTCCATACCGTTGTTGAGGCGTCAGAAAATATTTTAACGCATAATTACCGTCCCTCATTCTGCGTACGGAACGCATAATTACATTTGACCAACAGTCCAAATCAGGAGTTGTTGAAGAATGTAAAGTTTTATAAGTATTTTCATAGTTACCATTACACCATAAGGTAAGGAACGTGCATCGTTCTAGTTCTTTAGTGTGCAGCTAACCATTTTCTATGGTCCGACAGTAGTGATGAAACATTTTTCAGATAGCAGCGTGTAAAACAGAAGTTTTCATACGTAGCACCTTCCACGGACATAGGCAGACTGTTAAATAACAATTGCCACTAAATCGGATTCAGCACTGTCCAGATCCTCATGACAAATCATCGATAAGTGACCTCATAGGATAGATCCTAGGATGATTCTTCATAGGATGTGACACTCTAATGTCACAGTGAAAATGCACTGTGAATAAACACACTGACTGAAAAAACACAGGTGAAACAACAGTGATAGAAAGGTTAGTTTACGTAATGACAATGATCTTGCAAGCATTAATCCTGACCCAACAGGTAGACACTAATAAGCCAATGATCTGAGAAAACATTCTCATTTTATGGCGTTTAAGTTTTTTAATATTCAATCTCTGATATTACCATAATATAATGTATAGAAAATACGTGACGAAATACGGAGTAATTTAATGACAGGTTAACAATTTTGTGAAATTATAATGACGTGTGCAAATACCTATTGGCAATTTGTACTTTAAATTCGTGCATTTGTTTATCTATTTTAGGTAAATGCCGTTTGGCTTTGGTACAAAAAATACGTGTGACACAAAAATTATCATGACAAGGTTCGCAAGCAGAAATTGCTGCGATGGATAGTATGTTCAACTTGAACTTTTTTAGTCTGTAAACATGTTCGGTGTTGGCAAACATGATTGATAAATCGAAGACCGAATTTTATTTGATAACTAATTATCAAAGTTCTAAATAATGGTCGTGAGATATTTTAATTAAAGATCATTGCTTAAAAAAATAAGCTAGTCTACCCGCATAGCGTAGGTACCGAGTCTATCGGCGATAGTGCGGTCTGAATGTTGCCTTTAATTGCGCAACGATGTGCCTCGCAGTGACGCGGTCCGCGCAGCAGGTTGCTGGTGGCGGGGCGGGCCTGCCTTCTAGTTTAAATTCTTGGACGTACTTAACGTAAGTACCTACTGGGAACGGCGGTGGCGAGTGGATTCACCGAGTTCTTTATGTGATTGTTCACTTTTAGTCTGCGCCCTTTGGTAGCAGTTAGGCTGATTTAAGCGTTTCCGCTAAGCCCTCCCTGGAGAAAAACTTGTGTATTTAAGTTGTAAAAGTTGTAGACAAATTTTCATTAAAATCACCCTGACTGAGTATAGTCTAGTCACAGACTTCGAATTTTGAGAGTCACAAATGATTCGACTAGCGTCCATGACGCTTAAGACGTTCGTTGTATTTTTCACGAGCAGGTAAGTAAGAATACTGCCCAGACATGAAATGGCGGCTGCAATCTGTTTCTGTAGAATTTCGATAGCCTCGTCTTTTTACCACTTGCTCAGTGAAGGCGGCCCTGATTTCGGCGTTTAGTACAGGATTAATAATTTGCTTGTAATTTGCGGGTACTATACACTTTGCTGTGGATCTATTTCGATTGCCTGTGCAGGTGGTTCTGTGCGACTTTCCTGATGTGGAAGGTCCATAAAAGTCGGTCAAGACTTGTAGTTACATTTGTGTTACGCAGAAAAAATTTTTCGAAGACAATTTTGTTGGCTTAATATAAGGCGGCGGAGTAGTGCAAAATACTGTCCTGGTGCCTTCCGACAATGCGGTAATCATTCCCGAAGACTATTATCTTCGTACAAGGCGGCGGAGTACCTAGTCCAAAAGACTGGTGTATTGAGGCATTCCAAAATGCGTTGAACCAGTCCTGAAGGCTGTTCTGATGTCTATGTACAAGGCGGTGGAGTAGTCCCAACGACTATCCTGGTTGCCTGTAGACACTGCAGCGAACCTGTCCCGAAGACTATTCTGATTTCTTTGTTCGAGGCGGTGGAGTAGTCCCACAGACTATCCCGGTTGCCTTCAGACGATGCGTTGAACCAGTCCTGAAGGCTGTTCTGATGTCTATGTACAAGGCGGTGGAGTAGTCCCAACGACTAGCCCGGTTGCCTTTAGACAATACAACGAGTCTGTCCCGAAGACTATTCTGATGTCTTTGTACATTTTGTACAAGGCGGTGGAGTAGTCCTCAACGACTAGCCCGGTTGCCTTTAGACAATGCTGCGAATCGGTCCCGAAGACTATTCTGATGTCTTTGTACATTTTTGTACAAGGCGGTGGAGTAGTACTCAACGACTAGCCCGGTTGCCTTTAGACAATGCTGCGACCGGTCCCGACGACTATTCTGATGTCTATGTACAAGGCGGTGGAGTAGTCCCAACGACTAGCCCGGTTGCCTTTAGACAATGCAGCGAACCGGTCCCGAAGACTATTCTGATGTGTTCGTACAAGGCGGTGGAGTAGTCCCAACGACTAGCCCGATTGCCTTTAAATAATGCAGCGAGCCAGTCCCGAAGACTAGTCTGATTTCTTTGTACAGGGCGGTGGAGTAGTTCCAAAGTCTTTTCTGGTTCATTATTACGTACTTGATGTGTATAATTACATCAGAGAAAGAAATATTTAGGCAAGCATGCTTTTCCACTTTATTATTGTTATAGGTATGTACTTACACGAATTTTCAGCTGGTGTTGATGAGGGGATCTTGATGGACGTGAACACGAACTTGATGATCGGCGCGATCACAATGAATATAGTGTAAAAACTTAACATTTTATTTATTTCTATAAACTCGAAACTATTATTCTTATCGCGTTTCAACATGAAGCGAGGTAGGTAGTACTGGACTGGCGGAGCACTAAATTGCGAATGAAGCGCGAGCGACAGTGCACGTATTGAAGTACAGAGAGCAAGGTAGAACCACAAGATGTGGGTAGAACAAAAAAAAAAAAAATCTTAATATCTAAACTAAGTGCTGGATATGGTAGTCACTAGGCGTTACTACAATTGTATTATATAATACTAATACTACTAATCTTGAGGACGAGGCTCGAGTATAATTACCCTAGCGAAGCTAGTTAGTTTTACAGAAGTGGGCACTAAGCTGCTGCCTTTTTTGATAAAATTTCGATAAACGACTAATATTAATAATATGATGGTATTACAATAATTATAATACTTATCACAATAATTGGTGAAAATTTCTCTGAATTCAAAACATTTATAAAATAACACATTTTTGTGTAATAAATAATATCTTATTCACTAGGTATATGGTTGGTCATGTCACTCATCAATCAGTAGTCAATCTGTCTACCATCGATAAACCCCGGCACGCATCTTTCACACAAGCACGGTACAAGCACATGGTAGACACATGGCGTTTTCACATTACCATAAGAAAGCAATACCATTTATACACATCGTGTGAATTAAACTGCGCGCCATGTAAGCATTTGCATCAAAAAAATACCTATCATATGGAAAATGGAAATTTAATGTTTAAATTTAACCGTAGGCTGTGGTATCGATATTCTACCTGCTTACAACAAAATCATATGAAGACCGCTTGGCGCAGTTGTTTGAGCGAAGGCGTCTCGGCTCACTGCACCGAGTGGTTCCGGGTTCAATTCCCGTCGGGGCCGAATTTCGTAAATGGCCTATTCGTAATTTGCCCAGGTCTGGGTTTCGCTGGGATCGCCTGCAGTCCATTGTACGGTAACCATAGTACAAGCGTTGCTTAGTTTGGGCCCATACAGTTGGTGTGTCAGTCTGGCGATTTTCATTATTACCTATTTATTTATTATCGTGATCCGTTGAAAAAACATGTGGAGGTAACTGGCTCTGAGCCAGCGTCGTAGACTATGGTTGCCGTATCCGGAAATAATTATCTTCCGTTTACGACCAAGTTGTTTTTGTTAAACGCGGATTAAAATTGAACTACTTATCTGAAAACACTCTTTGAAACTAGTTTTGGGGTCATTATTCCGCGTATTTCGAAGTGGGCAACGGTATTGACAATCTTTAAAGTGTTTTTATGAGCTCTGCTTTAATATAAACTGGTTCATGGTCGTAGTTTTGAGAGTGATTTCGATGGCACATATTTTTTTGCGAGAGAAATAAGACGTTAGAGTCTGAGAGATTGGAACAAATAGGTTTTCTTTTTTCAAAAGTAGGTACACACGTAGGTGGGTTTTACGTTTGACTGAGTTTATTGTAGCAAGAAGACCCGGGAAAAAGAAAATCTTAGTTACCTACCCATATAATTATTAGGTATATAGGTTTTCTTACACGGCATATTATATTATTAGGTATTAATTATTTATGTATTATTATAACTCAACTTGTATAAACTGTATTTAATTTATATAAAAGCTTTAATATACAGGGTGGTTAAACAGTCTGAGATAATAGTACTTGGGAGTTTGAACGAGTAATAGAATTATGGTATAAAAATTTGATTGAAATTTTTACACTTTGACAAAAAATATCACTCCAATAAAAAAAAAAGTAGAATTCAGGTACAATGCTTTGCAATACAAACTGTTTGTTGAATATACGGTGCGAGGCTGCTGCTATTAAAAGCAATTTACATTATGTTTTAGGCAACTGGATGTATTCTGAGGCCGCATCACAATATTTGCTTGGTACAAGCTTAATGATTATTTTGTACGTTTGAACCACCCTGTATAAGTAGTTCTAAAAGGTAAATCATACATTCACGCTACGTAATGTTTTATTATCTTGTAGAATGTTAATGCGTCGCTTAACAAACCGTGAGCCTACGCGGTATTCAAGTTTATCATTGCCATTAAATATGTAAGCGCGTTTGTGTTGTGAATAAATTTAAAATACCCTTGTAGACCAATTAGAAAAGAAATCAACTGGGTAATAACTATCAACTGATATTATTTTTTTATTTAATTTCTTTTATTTAATCACCCCCAGTCCAGTGTACGGTACCTATAGTACAAGCGTTGCTTAGTTTGGGACCATACAGTTGGTGTGTTCGTCTGATGATATTTATTTAATTAACAAGTCGGTAACTATGCGTGCGACCCGCCTTTAGAAGCTTGCAATAATAAATACCAATGGCATTGCTCGCACATTATCGACCAGGTGCCCGGTGGTAGATTCTGACTGTCGTGCCAGGCGGGTATGTGGGTCGTCGTCGTCAGCCGCAGTTGCTGGTGGAACCGTGCGCGCGAACTAACTCACTGCGCGAGGCGCCGCTCACGAGCGCACTCCGCACTCTCAAGTCTCAACCTCATTGCTGAGGACTTGGACTTATTCTGTTGCACTTTGGGTGAATTTACAAGAGCAGCTACATATAGAATTTGCTATGTTAAATAAAAACAGTTAAATTATTTTTAAGTTTTCAACAATATCGCATTGGGTCTAGCCTGTAAAGATATTTCTATGTATTGAGAAAATAAATAAATAAATAAATATTCATAAATGCTTTGTTGGCTTACATGAATAATACAATTTTGAGTTTGAGTTTTGAGTTTACCCAACTCTGTTAGCCGCTGGCATCTCGATCCACTTGCAATACGTCAAAAGTAGTTAAAACCGACGTATCACGTAGGTATGTGAATACGTCAATTCTGAAAGATTTGACGTATTCACATACCTACGATTTTCTCTTGAAGGAGAGTAAGATATAGGAAGGGAAAGGCAAGGGGTTTGTTAATTGCGGCTCTCTCACTCACCGTACAAAACGCAGCTATAAAACTAAACTAAACTACTTTACGCCGATCTTCTGTGAGAGAGTGGTACTACCCCTGTCGACCCAGCTGTATATGAGCTGTAGTCAGTTGGCTACAGCTTAGCTCTACCACTGTCAAACTATACATTACACAGATATAGTAACTACTAGCTGAGCCCGCGACTTAGTCCGCGTGGAATTTAACATAACAAAAATTTAATTTAACAAAAAACCCGCTCCCGCGTTCTGAGGCCGCGCGACAGGACTCTTTTTTGTTTTTCTAACATAAAAGTGACCTAAGTTACTGTTTATTACATCAGCTATCTACCAGTGAAAGCCCCGACAGAATCGGTCCAGTCGTTTCGGAGATACTCTTTGATTTCATGTGTTTTTTTACGCAGTATCCTAATTGTTATTCTAAAATCAAAGTAGCCTAAATTACTCCTTATAACATCAGCTATCTGCCAGTGAACAAACATACAGACAGACAGACAGACCAAAAATTTTTAAATCGCGTTTTTGCTATGGGTGTCGTATGCACTTTCGTATGCATTTAGTGAAATGGTGTTATTTTGATATTACAAACAGACACTCCAATTTTATTTATTTGTATAGATAGATGTATAGAAGATTCGGGTCTCAAAACAAGATAGCAAAGCTTTCTAAAATGACTAACATCGATAGCAACCCAGGCTATATGTAAATGGCAAATTATTTTATAACACCACCTTCATTATTATGCAACACTCCGTAACATTATCTAGAACAAGAATTTTCTAAAACACATTCTTTTAAAACTGATCTTATGTTAGCAACGCGATTTAGACTTGTGATGTTTTAAAACAATAGGTACCAGGTATTATGAATATGCGATCAATGTCAGATCAGAACATAACAACGGTTTTTACTATACTCTTTATGTAATAGTTGATTATTAGGCAGGCTGTGCTAGACGATAAGACATAGAGCACATTGTAGCGGGGTTATTCCCAAAGTACTCCATTCTTTTGTTCTAAAAAGATAAGAATTTCATACATTAATTCCCAAGTTACTCTACGGAAATATAATTATTTAAAAATACTTATTATTTTATTCCCATTCTGCTCCATAGGTATCCGGAATTGTTCCCAAAGTACTCCATTGATTTATTCGTTATCAATTCTTAAACTGCTCTATCTAAATACGTACCTATAAAATGTTTCAGTACAATCAGTCACAAAAATTATCAAACGTTCTGTTTTAAAGTTCATCCCCCTGGTGATAAACAGGTTGTGTGTGAGCGAGACTGTGCGATAGTGGCGGCGACGTTATTGATACTTAAACCGGTTAAGGGTGCGGATTAGTGTTTGTAGGGTTCCGGACCTTACAAGGAAAAACCGGAACCCTTATAGGATCACTTTATTGTCCGTCTGTCTGTCTGTCTGTCTGTCTGGCAAGACCTTTTTTCTCAGAAACGGGTAGAGTTATCAAGTTGAAATTAATACCAAATATCAAATGCTATGGTCCCTTGTGGGTGTAAAAAAATTAGGCTTCTAAGTCAACGCGTCAACGCGTCAGCGTTTTGTAAAATTCCACCCCTAAGTGTGTAAAATAAGGGTTTGTATTGTAGTTTGGTTGCAGTTTGCATTGGGTTCCCGAATTTGTTTAAGCATTTTTGGGAACTATTTATTATTAAAATATCTTGCCGGTATCGATATTGGAATCCAGACATGGAAAAACTATCTAAAATCATAATAAAATATTGTACGGAACCCTCCTCAGGGCGTGAGTTCTACTCGCACTTGTCCGGTTTTTTATCTATGTTTAAGTGCAAGTCGCATGCTCTTTTTGCAATTAGTGTAACAGAGAATATACGTCATCAAGGTTAATTGGTCAGTGGCGGCGGGATTAGCAATGAAAGCAGTCAATGATTTTAGTTAAAGTTGTTGTAGTTATATTTTAATTATCAAAGTTAAGTGATCAGTTGCAACTACGAAAAGATAACATGAACCATGCTGATGATATTGGCGATGCTGGACCAAGTGCCGGGAACCCAGAATTTCATTTTTTGACCGGAAAAAGTGAGTACTATTATTAATTTACTATAATATGTATTGTTTTATAAACACCACGTAAGAGTGATTAGTTGAGAATACAGTAGTTTATATATGAATCTTAGGACAGTATCGATCTATGGAATTGTGAAGGACAACGTCATAGAACCACAAACTTGGTGGAATCGTGGCACAAAAGATTAACAAATATTATTACTAAAAAACCACGGTTGCTTAAGTTCATAGAAACAATTAAAGAAGAAGCTGTATATTTCGACATTGCTATAAGCATTATTACAAATTACCAAATTATTTAAAATTTGAGTTAATCTATATTTAATTAAAATATTATTCAAATTTTTTTGAGACATAATATGTCTCAAATAGTTTTAAGTCTGATTCCATATTTTTTATAATATACCACAAATTACCTTATTTTGTAACTTAATTTAATAACTTTAAAAATGACTGTGACTTTTAGATTTATAAGTATTTTTTATCATGTTAAGTTAATTTTAGAATGATTATTGTTAGATTCTTTTATATTTTATGTTAGACTTAATTGCCAGATACCATTTTTTTTATATTTTTCAGTCTTCTGAATCCAGAGCCTATTTAATGTTATCAGTTGATTTTAGAATATTTTTAATTATTGATTGTTGAATTAGAAGAAATAAATAATATCGGTTGTTGAATTACATTAGTATTTTATATATATTTTTCTAAATATTTGAAAATATAGTTGTAAAGCTTTTGAGCCTGACTGTACGTCAGCTATCCTTTTATAGTAAAATGTAGTACAAACCCTTGTACTTATTTAAATTAGCTATTTGATTAAAATTGGGTGGAGTACTTTGGGAATATTTTAATATCATCATGGAGTAGAATGAAACTTAATTTAAAATATATTAAAAAAATTTTTTTTCTCATGGAGTAGTTTGGGAACTTTTTGTGGAGTACTTTGGGAATAAGCCTTGTAGCGCGCTCTTACAATAGGTTTACTAAAGCAGGGTCGCTGAGCACGAAGAATTTCGTACAATGACCTGTTATTACCTGTCTCTGTTATTACCCTGCTTTAGTAGTTACTAAGGCCCATAATAATAAATCAATCCCAAGTCTGAGAGCGGTCTTGAGTTCGCTTTTGACATGTCATTTTGTATTGGAATGACATAAGAATGACATTTCCAAGATCGCTCTCAGATTTGAGATCGTTATATTAATACGGGCCTAAAATGTATAAGAAAATAGAAATTGATAAGCTGTATGTGAATTAAAAAAAAAAAAAAAAAAAGGAATAATTTTCTTTGAGAATTAGCATAGTAATGAAAATACCAAGGTAAAATAAGCCTTTTTGAGAGTAGCTCCGGGTTGAACTAACCATAGCTTACCCAACAGTTCTACTATCTTAGAAATATTAGAAAACGGTCGATTGACCGTCGATCGATGATCGATCGAATGATGCTCTAAGTATAAACTGTCGGTCTGCTCCGATTCATCTCGTTCTAACATCGAACGAAGGATCGATCGTGGGTCATTCAATTGGTATGGTCACACTAAGTATTACAAAGATGCCAACTCGATAATAATATCGAAATTATAAAAAAAATATTGAAACCATAATTTAACTATATTCTCCTGAAGTAAGTTATAATAGATAATTGTATAGTGAATGTGCGCGTGGTCTTATTGTTGTCTAACATATGAAAGTTCTCAACAATGGTACTATTACTGACAGTTGTCAAAATAGTAAAACACAACATCTGTGACGAGGAAGAAATAATCACGTCTATGCAATACATAGGTACTTTCGAATTCTATGGAATAATAAAAAAAAAATTGGTGATATCTTGTATAATTTACGACTGCTTGGCGCAGTGGTTTCAGCGTAGGCCGCTCGTCTCACTACACCGGGTGGCCGGTTCGATTACCGTCTGGTCAAATTTCGCAAATGGCGTTTTCGTAATTTGATCTGGTCTGTGTTTGATAGGGATAGCCCTCGGTACATTGTACGGTACCCATAGTACAAGCTTTACTTAGTTTATGACCATACAGTTGGTGTGTCAGTCTGGCGATATTTACTTACTAAATGTCTGCTGTTACAGTATCAAATATGTTAGCTAAGTTCCATTGCTCTGCCAATTTGGCCATTTCGCCTCTTCTCATTCCTAGCCTTATACCATTGGGCGAGCTCTGCTTTCAGTTTATTAAGCTAATTTGGCTGATCAGCGATATTAACGCGGAACGAATACCTACCATCCGCCCTCTGAGACCCCTGATACTTTTTATACAGAATCGCCATAAAACGATATGTGGAGAAAGCTGAAAACAGAATTGAAGCTCAGGAAATATCGAAGATTCTTTAAGTATCCGGTCATTAACATCTTAGCTCGGATCATTTATGCAACTAGAAAATGTAATTGATCAGTAATTATGCTATTAAATATCGCCTGACTAACAATGCTTGCACTATTGTACGGTACCCAACCGTACAATGGACTGGAAGCAAATTACCATTTCTAAAATATACCCTGACGAGAATCGAACCCGCAACTACCAGGGGCAGTGAGCCGAACGGCCTGCGCTCGAACCACCACGCCAAGCGGTAAACGCACAAATACCGTTAACAAGAGAAACTAATGATTAGGCTACATTTTAGCAAATTAAAAGGATGGATTAAGATAACCCGAATGTCTCTTTAACTTTACATACAGAATACTTAAACATTCAAAACTAGAAAAAAACTATATATTTACCTATACTATTATTAGGAAGCATCAAATTGTATTCAACTCTGGTATTTTTTTTATAATAACAATGAATCACGCCTCTCACGCCCATCCTAAACTCAGGACGGCTCTCCAATTGTCTTAGCCCAGCCTATGCAAAAATGCAACATCTAGTCTCTACCAACCAGTGTCAATTTAAGGATAAGAACAATGAACTTTATTCTCATCTTAATAAAACCAAATTGTATCGTCCCATTCGCGAGTTATCAGCGATCGTTAACTTACACACAGTTAGTTGAATACATACTGCTGATTTATGCCGAGAGATGCCTGAGTAGCCTACAAATGACGCCAATGATCGAAAGTGCATACGACTTTGTTATTCAGTAATGTAAGCGACATAAACTTGACAGAGAGAAATGTTTAGTACTGGATTTTCTGTGAGATCATCTTGAGGTTTTTTTAATGTACATTTTATTTACTTATACATTGAGACAATGTCCAGTTGTATTTATGAACACAATGCAAATATATGGGTTTCAGTAAGTTACCTACATACATTAAGAAACAAATAATTATAACAGCAATTGATTTTTGTGGTTCCTAGTATCTCTTGTAGTATTTTTACTAAACGCTTTATAATTACCTACAGCAAATAATTTATGAATAAAGGCATTACATAATTTATTGCTGTACTTACAAAACGATAAGTAAAAAATACTTAAAGTACTACATATTAATTATTGTTTTTTTTTTTCAGTGTAACGTTTAGAGAGGCTACATCAAATATCACATAAAGATATATACGCATCACCATATTTTAGAAGGTAGGTTTATCAATTTAGAGTTTTAGATTTTAATAATCAACTGACCCCAAATTGACCCCAAATCCTTGTAGTTAGGGGTCTATTGATTTATATTAAGTTCTCTAACTATTTATTTATCATGCGTATGAAGAGTTTAAGTACACACTATATTATGTATTTCCTTTAATAGTATTAGAAAAATATGATAATAAATGATTGGCTACTGATATTAGTTACCATTTCAGCTGATAAATCTCCATGGGATAAATAGATTGATTGTGTAAATTAATATATAGTCAAAAAGTGATTGCATACCTATGTTTAAAATAAGTCAATCCAGATAGAAATCACAACACCACGAGTAGAGCATTATCTGTAGGTATATTGATATTATTTAGTTATTTTTATTCTTGTCCATTTCCTAAATTAGGTATCCCTCAGATGTAATCTAATCGGAACAACAAGTAGTCTCTCGAATTGAATGCTTGTTCCGGTTGATGGATCGCGCGTGCGTTCGTTCCGAGTCCGTATGACATCTGAGCCGATAAATGCGACCAACCGTGATCGGTTCGTGACGCAACTTTTCCGGCCTCTATTACCTCATTGTTGGGTTCGGAAGCTCGCTGGCCCGCTCCCATTCTTTCAGTCCATGCAGTGAAAGGGTCCTCCGATACACTTTTACCCTTCCGATAGCGCCTGCTAGGCGTCGGGTGTGCGCCACCGGTCGGTCTCTTATAAATTCGGTGAAAACGCTGCGACATCACATTACGAATTCGGCGGCTGTACGAGTCAGCCGGCCGGTACCTCCTGCTTATCTGTTTGTGTTGTGTTTCGAACGCCGTGCAGTGACTTAGTTTCCTCAACGCGCCGGGAATCACTAATAAGCGTCCAATATGAAATTCACGGTGAGTTCGAGTTCTGTGGTGAAGAAACAGATAGTGCGGTAGAATTAGTGTTTGTGCTGGACATTGTGAGGATTTTAGAATCTAGGATCATTGCAGAGATGTGACATTCAATTTTATTCTAAGTTCAATCTGAATTTTGCGTGCTTGATTCATTCATTGATATTTGTGAAATAAAATGAAACATTTGAAAATATATCTGTCTATGAAGACAAAAATATGAGATATGAAGTTAATTATTTCTATATTATGTCGGTATTGTGATGTAACTTCAATATAATTGTTTCTGAAAGCGTTTGTTATAATGACTAAAAACCTCATGAGCATGTAAATACAAATATGATAACGAAAAATACATAGCTACATTTGTTATCATACGAAGTAAAAGTGAAAAAAAAAGTGAAATCAAATTTATAATGTGGGCGTTAATCTTAACATTGGCATGCGGGTCGCCGGTTAACCTGGCACTTGAATGGCTGCAGTTTCCGTTTTTAGGAAACCAGTTTCAGAATAACTCTGCGTTAAATATTATGTTATGTTTATTATCACAATTTTACATCATTCAGTATTCTGATAGGTATCTCAATGAAAGCGCATACAACATTTAATTATTTTTGTTTGTTGCAGATCGTTTTCACAACGCTGTTATGCGTATCAACATCTTGGGCGGTTCTGGCGAAGGTGGAAGATCCGAAGGACAAACGCGAGGCTTCCGGGGGGTACGGTGCTGCTCTTTCATCTCACAACTACCAGGGCCCAGTGAGCCATGGTGGCGACGCCAGCGCCATCAGCGTCGGAGCCGGCTACAGCATCGGAGGAGCTAAACCCATCTACAGTTTCGGTGGACAAGGATCCGGCGGGGCTCTCCAGTACCAGCAAGAAGGACTATCTCCAAGCGGACACGCCACTATCCAGCTCGCTCCTATCACTCTCCAGTCAAACCATGGCGGTCAATTCGCTGCCGGAGACCTCTCACAAATCATGAACCAGCTCTCTCACAGTCTTAATGCTGGTGGACTCTCCCTGCAGCCTTCCACAGCCGTTGCCGAGTTCCACCAAACTGGAAGCGAGGGTGGACAGGCTCAAGAATTAGCAATCCCCCAGTACAGCTACGCAGCCCCCAACTTGCAGCAGTACACCCAGCAGTACAACTTACCTGAGTCCTTATCAAACGCACAGTCTTACTCCGCCGGCACCAAAGGCTTGGGTACCTACTCTACTGGTCCAGTTCTATTCAACCCTGAATCTCAATCTAACGCCGCTGCCGCGTTTGCTTACAGCGCTCCTAGCTCTGGCCAATCTTTGGGTGACGCAAGCGGCATTTCTCTGGGAGGATCTAGTCACGGCTTGAACGGGTTTTCTTTCGGCGGTTCCGGAAGTTCCTTGGGAGGAGCCTACAAACAGTTAGGCGCTAGTTATGCCGCACCCAGCAAGAATTCCTTTAAGCCCTCTGCTTTCTTGGGAGCTTCAGTCCAAGGTGATTCTGGCCACGGTCTATCTAGTTTGTCTGGATCGTACAGCGCTCCTTCCTTCGGCGGCTTCCGCGGCGGTAGCCACGGTCTGTCTTTCGGCTCTGCTGGTGGTCACGGTGGTGCCAGTTTCGGTGGTTCTTCGGGAGGCTTCGGCAGCGGTTCCATTAAGTACGCCGCCCCTTCGTACCAATCATCTAAATCTGAAGGTGGTTTCGGATCTCAATTGGAAGGCCTCAGCTCCCTTTCTTCTGGTCACGCCGCTTCTCCTCCAGGCACCACCTACGGCTTCCCGACCGCTTCGTACTCAGCAAACAGTGCCCACGCCGCCGCTTCTTCCACTAAGCCTTATTACGTGAGCACTAAGCACCATCACCATTCGTCTCCCAGCAGTTTCAGCGAAGGTAGCTCGTCATTCAGGGGCCCAGTATCTGGCCACAGCTCTCTAAGCTCCTTCTCGTCAGGTCCTAAATACAGCTTCGGTGGTTCCAGCTCGCATTACCTGCCCAAGGATACCCAAGGCGCTTACAGTGAGACCTCATACAACACCATCAAGTACAGCGAAGAATTAAAGCCTCGTGCCCACTAAATAGTGAATGTCAGCATGTTTCCTGTAAATATTAGGCATTGTAGTGATAGTCTTGCGTGGATGGAGCGACAGGGTCGTGGGTTTCGAGCGAAAGTATTACTTTGATAGTGTTATTTATTTTCGTAAGTCCCGCTAATTAACTGTGCGGCGGGCGACGGCTTTGATACGCTGGTTCAGTACGTGTGTGTCGTATTTTCGGTACGAGATTGCTTTCTTTTTGGCCAAATGTACGTAATTATGTAGCTCATACTCATTATATTCATTGCAGTTTTTTTAGAAACTTGTTTCGACTATCTATAGCTATAAAATTTTATGAGCATGCAACCGAAATATTGAAAACACCCTAATTGAGCAACTATATTATTGTACTAAATATACGACGTGAATTTCTGTAAATAGAATATAGTTAAGGTTGTCTATTTATTATTGTGTAATTGTAGGATTATGATTGTTATTGTTACAATAAATATTGAAACATGATTGGTTTTGTTTTATTACAATAAGAACAACTTTTAACCGGACTTCATTTAAAAATGGCGTGTGAACAAACAGACAAACATAATCTTGGATTGGTCTGGCGCAGAGTAGTATTATGTTCACTACATAAGCTATGATGATAAACTGCGAATGTGACATATTTAAAAACATATCATATATTACGTATGTTAGAAGTAACTAGGTGTTTTAACAATTATAAAATTAATTTTATCTCCTTGAACCGCTGAATATAAAAGCTTATAAGTTCTAATACTTCTTGTAATTCCAAATGTAGTTACTCAAGTTCTAAATTTGAATTCAGCAAGTCTGTAGATTATAGAACGTACTTAATAAAAATCTAGATCTAACCAAGTTTGTAGTCACTAGACATTGTTGAAAGGAAACATCATTCAGAGAGCGTAACGTCCACAGGAAACCTGATACTGCTTGGGTAATCAGTAGCTGGCGCGCATCGCCAGTTTCACTCGTATGAAAGTACCTACTATAGGAAATCGAAATAAGCCTTATGTCGACACTCGACGTCACTTCCGTATTTTGAACTTGATCCGATCATAATAATAATATGGAGTACGATCTGGTGGCACTGATTAGGTAACAGATGATTTTAAAGTTTCACTTGATTTACATTACAAACCGGATCTTATTTTGACTAGATATACCTACTGATGAAAGCGGTTTAGTAGTGGTATAAGATGTAAGTTGAGAAGGCAAAGAGTGGATGGTGTTATACAAGATATATTACAATAAATTTTATATGATTTGGTTAATGCTGGTTAAAAGTCTGAAAGCGATCTTGAATACGCTTTTAACGCGACATTTTGCACTGATAAGAAGAATGGTGTTATGCAAGAAAAAGTAATTTCAAAACTATACGGTTAGATGAATAGGGTACTTATCTAGGTCAAGAAATAAGATAACATATTTCCGGGATATGTTTTCTGGCATCGGCAATTCTTATAAGTTGCATTATTTAACGTTATTTCAATTACGGTTACCTACAAAATGTGAATAAGCACTTACCTAATTATCTAGTGCATGATACAAACGATATTGTTGTGTGCTTTGTGTAAACTGTTACTTAATAGTAATGGCTTCACGGTCGGAGGCGCGTGTAATGTCAGAATGGAAGTCAACTGCATTCACTTCCCAATTCTCGTCTCTTATGTCATCGCATTCTTGTTAATGAATACCTTTTGAGCGATCTAGTTTCGGTGAAATAACGAAATGAAAAATGTATTTTTACTTTAATGGTTCTCGACTAAAGGTACGACTAGAAATATATAAAGAGTATAATAATTAGGCATTATATAAATAGTTTCAGTACAGTATTATTTCGCTCATTCACAAAAAATAATGTGGCCAAGTTTTTTTTATTTAAAATTCTTAGTTGGAATTATCCAGCAATTAGTCACGTAAAAGTAAAAGGTGGGTACCTCTTTTATTTATTTGTTAGCTTAGTAATCTGTTTAGTCTTATTTTCTTAATGTTAATAGCGGCCGGTGTTATGTAACACAGGCGCAAGATTTACTGACGTTTGAGAGTAAAAGTTTAAATATTTTAGAAAACAGCGACGTGAACATTTTATGATCATAATTTTGAATTACGAAATTATCATTATTATTATGTTATATATGAATTCCATTGGAAGGAGTGAAAGCAGGAAATGCCAAGGTTTGTGAGGTACTTTAGCTAAGTACTTTGGACCTCACTGGATGAGGCCGCGCCGACTGTACAGAATAGAGATGTTTGGTTGGAGTACTATGAAGAGATTTAGGGAAGGCTTACGCCGCCCGCTAAGGCGTGGAAAATCGAATTGACTAAATACCTACTAGTTTATAAGCAATGTTAGGTATAATGAATACCTAAGATTGTAGAAATAAAGGCTTTTTATTTTATTATTTGATTTTGGAAAACTAATCTGTATTTGTACGGATATTGCGATAAATAATTGAATGATATCATAAAACAATCAGCGTGACGCCACATTGCGTTTGGTTCATTACGCGTATAATAAATCACCAATCAATTTAACCATGCCATCGGACGGAACGAGGCAAACAAAAACAGTGTTAAGTTTACCCAAGTGAACGATTTGCGTAAAGCATGATCTAACGTCACGCTCACGGATTCTTACTTAAAATGGTTGAAGTTCAATGCAATTGGCCCTTGAGATTTTTCAATAATATGAGCTTATTTTATAATCTTTTTTATTAAGGGTTTTTATGAGAAAGGATTTGCCAACCCCATCGTGACATTACGCTAGTTAACTAGCTAAACATGGAAAATTCTGGAAGAGGCCTTTGCTCAGGAGTGGGACACAAAAATTGGCTAAAAAAAAAAAAACTAGCTGAACACATAACAAAACCTTACAAACTTGGTAAGTGAGGAGATAAACAAAAAATACCGTATACCTGTTAGGTAGGTAATTAAAACATACAAAACTAAACAAGAGCAATCCTAACTTGAACTCAAATAAAAACTTCAAAAACAAAAATTAAATAAAGAATACCTTAGGGATTACATATGATTATTATTTATTATGGATTATTATGATACTTACCTGCTAATTATGCGATTTTTTTAAGAGAGTCATTCATAAGAAGCTGCAACTAGCATTCATTGTTATTAATTCCAAAATATTATCAAAGTTACTATCAATCATAGTAGGTAGGTATAGGTACTAGCTTTAGGAAAATAGATAATTTTAAAATTATACATAATGCGGGGCTTGTGGCAAATGATTCTGATATTATCTTCGATGCTCCAACTCCATCTGTGATTGGTTGGTATAAATGGAATAAAAAGAATCTGAGTGAAAGGAGGTTCGACTAAGTTTTGTAGTGAGCTACACTTGACTAGCCGGTAGTTTACAACTTAGTGATAATAATGTTCATTTTTTTATATAGATGGCGCTTGGGACTTTTACGCCTGAGGTTACTGTTCAATCAAATAAAATGTTACTTGGGATATTGCATTGATAACGCTACATACATCTTATACCTACTACCTAATAAAAATAGCTTGTTTGTCGTGGTTCCATTAAGCAGTTGAGTGTACCCCACAGTACGCCGAAGTACACTTCACCGTGGTACCTACCAAGGCATTTTTAAGACTTAACACTTATTCAAAAATAATTAAACAAACAAAAGGTGGTAAGTATAATATAAAATATTAATCGGTAAAAAATAATAACTGATTTAACAATTTAGACAATCCTTTAATAATACGGACGGACATATAAAAGCAACAACAAACGGACGGACATATAAAATACTGTGGTCCTCGCACGTTTTCATTTTGTTAGAGCTGATACTTTATTTTTTTCTAGTCTTTGGGATGCCTAGGCCTTCCATTTTCTCTTCCATTATAGTTACACAAGAAAACCTAGAGATATTCCCCTTCGTTACGCAAACAACATAATTATAGTTCATTACGAAGCAGGTGTATGAAGTATTCAATGTTTGTTTGTAATGCTAAAGAGGTATGAAGATATGTTACGTTACGTAACTAAGGGCTGAGGAAAGGAACATTCGTGCTATGAGATCATTTAGTAGCCACCTGCTACCGACAACATAGTACAATTAGAGTTAATTCGCGCCGCCGTAGAAAGCTTTGAGATCTTTCGATTGCTCGTAGTTGCCCTCCGTTGCAGCTTTATGAATTGCTTCTATCTACTTATCGGCTGCAGCTTTGTTTACCTGAGTATCGGGTAATGGACTTCTTAACTTGTATCCTGAGGAGTTTACAAAATACGTAGCAACAACAATAGTATAGAATAAAAACACTAAAGGTTGAAATATGGTAATTTGTGTAAACTTACAGACAACTCTTAACAAAAAACTCGAAATTGTTTTTGTTCATGTAAGCCAACAAGTCAGAATCTACCACCGGATCGGAATGCTGCTTCCACTGAAAAGATCCGGCAAGAAACTCAATGGTACTGTTTTCAGTTAATAAAAGATGGTGTACATAGTTTACGATAGAGAGAAATGCTGGGACGGAAATTAAAAACAGAATAGAAAGACTGCAAAGGCAATTTACGATGTGGTTGGTGTTACGATATATCCTCTAATATAACAAATAAAAAAAATTAAGTAAAAGGGGAGATCATTGATAAGTATTTTTGATGCGTCGGCTTATCGAGATGATCTCAGCGATACAGCGGATAGAGCGAATGGTAGATATTTATCTCGTACCAAAGAAAATAGTTTAGCTGTAGTTACATGCAACTAAAAATGCACACTTAAAACACTACTCTTGTGAAATATATAAGGTATTTGTAAACTTAACATGTGGTATTGAAACACTTCTAATTAATACCTAAATAGTTTCGCTAGTACCTCGTTATAAAAATGTTAGTCCAACAAAAAGTGTCCTTTGAAACGATTGCGCTAAGTTGCTTTTTGCGTGTTCCAATAAAATTCCGAAGTTGTCCGCCTTTACCTGAATGCAGAAACATTAAAGCAAACTCGAAGGTATGAATGTGTTTCCGTGCAATAGGAAATAGATAGTATTTCTGTAAACTGGATACGTTCCGATACAGGACAAAGACCTGTTGGCCGGTCACTTCCCTCGGCTACCTGGAGACATAGGAAAGTTGTCCACTCGCGCTCATATAAATGCATGAACTTGATATCGACTTGCACTTTTCCAAACGGTCCGGTGGATAGAGCACTTTTCCTCTCGCTAGTTTCCTTCGAATAATGTAATTGTATTTTTCACAATTGAATGCTATACTTTGTACGCGATGGCCAAGTTGGAGCTTTTGGTGAGTGAAGAACCCTTTACATCAGTAGTACTAAATATATCTCAGCCGATTTAAGTCCCATATAAATTATTTTATCACCCACGAGCGACACAACTGAAATGTATGTCTGATTTCTTTGTGTAAAAACGAAGCGGTAATGCTAAGTTTTCCCCTTTTTTAAATTCGGTGGTTGGTAATAATTACAACTATACCTACAAACAGTCTTATATCCTTTTTTCATTAATCAAAGTTTTATACTGCTTGGCCTGAACGCCTATAAATTTAGGTAAATTCAACGATGTAATTCTACCATATAATTTGAGAGATACATTTTACTTATGCATATTGGGTTTCTTCGGCCCACCTTCTGTGTAACGCGATTTGGTAGTTAGCTATACACGCAATTTATTAAAATTTATTTGTAAACCAACATCATCTGTTGCCATAACACGGAAGTTGATTGATTGATTTCTGCGCCTCCCATATTGACTAAGATGGATATAACTAACTACAGTGATCATTACTATCAGGTGATTGCTGCTTTCGCTGCTTTGGTGGCCAGCACCGACGTGGACGAGCAGAAGAAGAGAGGGGCTGAGAAAGGAACGAGCCTGAATTCAATTACAACAGGAGCACAGAAACAGGATTACACCTACAGTATTTACTCCCAAAATCCTAGCTCGCAGACCGGTCAACAAAGTTCGTACCAATCACAGGTCCCGAATTCTTTCTATCCGAATCACGGAAACCAGTACTACTCAGCGTCCAATACTCAAGCTGATACCACTTATCAGTATCAACAGCAGCAACAAATAAGTCCCTCACAGCAGCCAAATACGCAATTCGTACCAATAAACTTTGCCCCCAATCCTGGGTATCACTCGAAATATCAAATAGCGCAGCCCAAACCAAATGGGAACGTACAACTGGCTATAGTTCAACAGCCTGGCAGCTATCCTACCCCTATAGTACCTTATGCCCCTTCAATCTTCTCATCTAATGCAGGAAATAGCCCCCATCAGAGTTTGGTCGGTTCTGTAGCCCCAGGCCAATATAACGTAGCCCCGAATTACCAACCATTTACGGGCTCTTACCTGAGTCAACCATCGACTATGCTGCTGTTCGCTCAGCCAAATCCATCCTTGTATAACAATCTCTTATACCCGAACCCAATGCAAAGCTTCTACAATTATTACCCCTCAAATTCTCAAGCTAAGTACACCCCGTACACTTCAGGTTCCACAGGGTATGAGAAACAGGGCCCCATAACACAAGGTGTCCCGAAGGAAGATAATGATATATCCCTTAGCAGTGAATACACGGCACCTTCTGATAGTAATTCCAGCTACAAAAGTTCATATTCGGCTAGTCGTAATGCGTATTCTAAACTATAGCCATATCTTAGTACCACCATTTCCTAATGTTGAGTTCAGCAATTGCTAAATTTTATAGATTTTTTAAGCTCTTGCGTATTCTTATAGGGGCGCGGCACGAAGCTGCAATAGCTTTTGAATGTTATTTCATTTTTGGATAATATTGCCTAACATTTAATTAATGAAAATAACCATCACTGTTACTCCTGTAAGTCAGGATGGTGTCCTTCGATGACGGCGAGGTTTCGCCCTTGACGACTTGGAAAATGTTTGTAAGAGTTAAAGGTTGTTTTCTTCTGTTCTAACTTATGGCACAGGCTAGTAAATCCAGTGAGACATTATCTCCCGAGGGAGAGTGTAGGTTGGATTTAAACCTATTCGGGCGTGCGTTACATGATTTTGTGATTTACAAGACTGTGCCATTGGTTAGGTTACAGAACTTATATTATTTATTGTATTATCGTGTATATTCGTTGCCATTATGTTACTCGATTTATTTATTTTGTATAGTCGTTCAATAATCACAATGAGCAAATATGTTATAAAAGGTTATTGTTGAAAATAAATGTTGCATGTTGTATATAGATTATTGTTTGATTTATTAGGTATGCCTTACTCAAAGTTTAATTTCTAAATGTTTTACACGATGTCAAATAGTCCTATCTCTCTTTAGGACATTTAATGTCTATAATACTTAGTATTAATACAAATTTTACCCAATAACTGTACTCGTCTATACCTGTTATTTTAATTAGCACTCTACACTCGATAAATATTCTCATTAAAATAAACATTCACTCCAACACCTTCATAGTAGATAGCTCTTATTTGTTAGAACATTGTCTCAATAAAAAAGTTTAGACTATCTAGGTACACATGTGGTTTAAGCAATTAGAAAGTATAAAGATCCTTGACCCTAACACGTAAGCATAGGTCACTAGATAAAATTATAAATTTGAAAAAATACGTCTCAAATTATATTGATGGATCAACCATTTGGTTTCGACCGCACACCCAATAATTACGAAACAGAATTATCGTTTCCATACTTATTCATAATTTTAATAATTTAAGCATTAACATAATGCATACTAAACTAAGAACGAAATGTCTGTCTGCGATAATAAACAGTTCGCTTGAAATATTTCGTAGACATTGATAAAAAAAGTTGTTCTCGGATACAGACACGCTCGGAAACGTGTGCTCCCATTTAAAGAATTAACGTTGGTATACAAAACAAAACTACGGAACTTTATTTAAGGAGGTATAAATAGTGTCTTAGGTTTGGTTTGTTGGTTTAGGCTTGCCAAAATAATGTAACAGGTAGTAACAGTTTAAGGTATTAGTAACATGGCATTCTGCAAAAATAAAAATATTATTTTGGTAGGTTCTGACTGATTAATAATAATAATTTAGACCTTCTGGCGTTCCACTCCCGGGCACGGGCCTCCCCTCACTACGAGAGGGTTTCAGAACGTACTCCGCCACGCTGGCCCAGTGCGGGTTGGCGGATATCACATGTCTTTCGACAATTATTTATAAGATATGCAGGTTTCCACACGATGTTTTCCATCACCCTGAGCGAGTGATAATCATATATAAATTATGATTCGCACATAGAATTCGTAAATCCCAGAGGTGCGAGCCGGGGTTTGAACCCAGGACCTAGTGCCCGCCGACGCGACGCATGCTTGACCCATCGGCTATCGATACTGATAATTATACTGTCGTCCAATTACTATTTTTTAATTTCTAGTGAAATAATGTCGATTAGTCGCGAGAGGATAAATAATTTTTGGCACCTACCATCTCAAATAGCTTGGGTCTAATGTAGACGTAGCAGCAGGTGTTAGCAAGGTTATATAAAATTGCAAGAAACCCAATAAATTAATAAAAATAAGATGAACGTGAGAACTCGCCATAATCAGTATGATGTAACCGCAACTATCAATATCACTGGTACATAGGTATTTGTACATAAGGCGTGTGCATATCAGTGACGGGTGAAAGGGACTTGCTTGGCTAATTGCCTCGCGTTTTATTTGTATCACTCTATGATGAGCACCTGGCTTATACAGAGTGTTGACGCGGCCGTTGGCTGCTTGACTACTTATTTTTAAGGCGCTCTCTTATAAGTGCCCATTTTATTCAAATTGATATATGAGAGAAATTTCAAATTCACTGTTGCTTGATAAGTTTACATGTTATAGGTTTACCTAGGTGCTCTTCTTCGCAAGCGTGTATCTTGGATATCAACAACACCGTCATTTACCGGGTCCAACCTATAGCTAAGACCTCATAAGTGCAAAATTATATCAAGGTCAGTACAGCCGTTTAGGAGAAGAGGAGAAGAATTAAAACACACGCACAAAGATATCTTCATGTATTTCATTTGTTAACTTAGTACAAAAAAATGAAATTAGAAATAAATAGGTCTTAGAATAATTCACGAACTTCGTATAGATAAGTTATTTAAAACTAATTCAACAGCCTGTATTCGCAAATACAAGCAGAATCACATTAAATTTTAACATTCTCATAGGACCGGTCTGCTCATCGGAGAAGCATCGCCTACATGTAGGCGAGGTTTGTAGGCTACAAACCTTGCACGTAATAGCTATTAATCCATTCATATCCATATGCGAATCAATATTGGACTGTCCGTAAACCTAGCGTGGTTACCAAAAAAAAAATCCAAAAATTCATTAAACATAACTCCACTCGTGTATTAAGAAATACATGTACTAGGAAGGCCCGCTATACTTTTGATATGTCTTCAAACAAAAGTTGTGAAACAAAAAAGAGGCATTAAAATTACGAGGCATTAAAATTATGATTGAAAAGGTTCTGAATCCCCAGTCCATATTCGGGCTGCCTCTGTCGCACTCCTTTTAAAGTCGGTAACATGCGAGCAATGCCTTTGGTCCCAAGCATCTATAGTCCACGGCAACTCCTTAACATCAGGCAGGCTATCAGCTTGTTTGCGGACTTTGTAATATGAAAAAAGTAGGAGAACGCAACCGCGTCGTAAACTTAGTTGTAACTTACCTCATATGAGTCGTACATTATTATCTGGTGTATCAACTTTCGCATCATTACGTACGAGAGAAGATGCGCTTTACTGAAATGTATTAACTATAGGTGTTTTGGGATTGCTACATAATCGAGTCATTGGTACTTAAGTACATATATTCGGGAGTTAATTATCGCTTTATCTATATATATAAAAATGATTCTATTTCCTTGGTCATCGCATCACGCGTGAACGGATGGAACGATTTCGCAGATATTTTTTTTTTGTGTTTATTATTTTCAGAAAAGGTTCTTATGAATTAAAAAAATAGGAAATTTGAGCGGAACAATTCGATTTCACTATTCAAAGTTAAGATAGGACAACGTCTGTCGGGTCAGCTAGTTGTTTATAATAATGAAGTAATTTCCATATATTGAAGTCACGATGAATATTCGTCTGTGTCTATGCATATGGTGAATGGTTAGACAAAAATTGGTAAGTATAAAAGTTAAAATCTCAGTGTCACATAGTGTGTGATGTATAGAACAATAAATAATAATAGAACAAGCATTGGTTTAAGTAATTAATAAATAAGAAAAGGTTTTTATTTTATCCGTTTTGAACGTTAGCAACTTCGCGAGGATAGATTTTATTTTCTAGATGTCAACAACAGTGACACCTACTGGGTCCAACCTGTAGCTAAAACCTACAGGTAACCCAATAAATACAAAAAAAAACCATCAAAATCGGTCTAGTCGTTTAATATGCACGCACACCGGAATCTTATATACCTATACCTAAAGATTGACCTTTTCGCTTGTTTTCCGAAAGTTACGTGTATTGAGTGTGAATTTATTTTGAACTAGCTTAACCCGCGACTTCGTCCGCGTGGAATTTAACTTAATAAAACCGTCCGCTCCCGCGTTCTGAGCCCGCGGACAGGGCCCATTTTATTGTTTGTTTTTCTAAAATAAAAGTCTTATTAATAAAAGCTTATAACATCAGCTATCTACCAGTGAAAGTCCCGTCAAAATCGGTCCAGCCGTTTTGGAGATATTCTTTGATGTTATGTGTTTTTATTTTTTTACGCGGAACCCTAATTGTTTTCAAAAATTAAAGTAGCTTAAGTTACTCCCTATAAAGTCCCGTCAAAATTGGTCCAGCCGTTTCGGAGATTACCCTGAACAAACATACAGACAGACAGACAACATTTCTTTAAATTGCGTTTTTGCTATATGTGTCGTATGTACTTTCATATGTAATTAGTGTAAAGGTGTTATTTTGATATTACAAACAGACACTCCAATTTTATTTATTTGTATAGATGTATAGATGAAATTGGCTACGTCAGTGACTTTGTTTCGTCATTCTGATAGCCTCTATAACATCACCAAATAATAGAATATAATTATAATCATTCCCAATTCTTATTTGTTTTGTAAGTTCTATGGTAAGGTAAACCATAGATTGCGCCGGAGTGCTATTATTAGGCCCTCGGCCACTGATCTATGTGAAAGTGATCCATAGGACAATACAGGTTTTCCGACCTTTCTCGTTGTGTAGGAAATATAACTCGTATTAAAGATCTTCCGTCTGTTCGTTTGTAGTAGAAATGTTTTGTTCAAGGATAGTGTTCTTTAGGAATGATTGAAAACCTTGGATCCAATACTATTGGCAGAATATGGGCGTACAAGAGACTTTCAGTACCGCAAACCTTTTCGGTGGAAACAGCCGTGTTTCCAAGACAGTCCAGGCTCCTACCTACTCACAAGTATACTGTTTTATGCAGTCCCATCGGCAAATAACAAACATATTCAGGTGTGTCTTCTTTTTATAATAACTGAAATTACATTTAACGATTCTATTTTACGCTTAACGATGATTTGTCACCATAACTTGGTCACAATTTAACGGTACCCTGAATCTTGTATCTGTAACAGATTTTCTGGCAAGTGCGCAAAGAGCATGATGATAAAGAACTGATTTTTCCAGTATTAACTGTTCAATTTTTGTATTTAATACACCATTTAAATATATAAAGTTTTTACAAAACTGATTTGCTATGTAATAATAATAATAATATAACATCTACAGACGAACACACCAATTATATGTTCCCAACTCAGCAACGCTTGTACTATGGGTACCGTACAATGGACTGGGGCGATCCCAGTGGCACCCAGACCAGGTCTAATTACGAAAAAGCCATGTCCGAAATCTGAAACGGGAATCGAACCCGCAACCATTCGGTGTAGTGAACCCGAGCGGCCTACACTCCAACCACTCCGCCAAGTGGTCGTCAAATATGTAGGCTACATAATTTGATCTATAAAAATAATACATACTTACGAGCGGATTAGCGATTTCATTGTATAGATATATTCTTTATTTATCCTAACCATGGAATGCGGTCAAAAATAAAGTGCAATATCGTATTAATGAGCTCTAAGCCGAAGATTTAGTATAACCACTGACTAGTATAAGTAGGATGACACACACCGAATTATTTTAAGCTTACTTCACACTTGCGCAAAAGTGTTTCTTTAATAATCCTTTCTAAAACGTCTGGGTGAGGTTTGCAAAATAAAAAATAAAAATTACGATATCAGATTCAATCTTGTGAATCAATAGAGTTTTTAAGAAATCATTAATATATTGCTGCTTGTTATCAAATGCCAATATTTTAAAAAAAACCAAAGCCGAGTAGGTACCTAATATGCAAGCTAATCAAACTATAAATTATTAATTACTACGCATATTGCAACGTATCATGCAATTGAAGCGTCAATAGCTTGGTGGCTAGAGAGACCGTCCTCGTAGCTGAGGGGTTTCGGGTTTGATCCCTATGTGGGACATTAAACTATTGACGTCAGCTCACTCCTAGTACAAGCATGAGCTTAGCTAGATGGGCTAACCGAAATACTAGTAAGTAATGTGATACATTTACATTTTCATTACATTTTCAGTAATATAAAAAATAAACAGCAACTACATTATACTTAAACCAAATGCAAAAAACAATTGTGAAATGATTGTGAAATAAAAAAATCATGCATATGACCTAGGTGTGGGTATTATCCAAGATGTAAAATGGCGTAAGGTGCATTCAAATTCCGTGGGAGCCAATAAAACTTA
Source organism: Notodonta ziczac (assembly GCA_918843915.1). Classification (NCBI taxonomy): domain Eukaryota; kingdom Metazoa; phylum Arthropoda; class Insecta; order Lepidoptera; family Notodontidae; genus Notodonta; species Notodonta ziczac. The sequence continues at coordinate 3,961,083 of OU974051.1, forward strand.
CTGTTTATTTCTTACCAAAAAAACGTAATTTCGAAATACTTCCCATCTATTTTTAATAAGAAGTTACCAGTAAAGGACACAAAAAAGGTGTTAAAAAGCGAACTGTTTGTTCGTCTTCAACTCTTCAGTTCCGTTGAGCAGTCAAGCGGTGAGACAGTAAAAAGAACTATCGGAATAATCCAAAACGTGTCAACCATTTATGTATTCTAATGTCAACAGAAACGTATTATTTGGCAGCTAAAGTTGATATTGAAATGTCTCAATCAATCTCGGTCAATGTTTCTTGCATACGTTGTATGAGTGACAGCCCTGCTCATCATGCCATCTGAGCCGTTGTTCCGTGTGCCAAAACTCCTTGGCGCGTGAACCCTATGGCAAAACAATGAGAGTTAAGTAACGGAAACGGATAGGAGGTGATTGTTAAAAGAAATTTATGATTAGGATTCTTTATTAAAACTTTTCAAAATGTTCGCGTACAAGAATGTGTTTGATTCAAATATTTGGTTTATAAAAAGACAAAGAAATATATTTTTTTTCTGCTTATAATTTGTGCACATAGAAAATTTACGTCACCTGACATACTTATTTATTACTGGAATCAGAACTTAAACGAAGTTGAGAACATCCAGAACACCAGAACATCATGCAACCATGAACCTACCTAAGGTTCATGGTTGCATGATGTTCTGGTAATCATGGTCCATATCACTTGCATACAATGGACTGGGGGCGATCCCAGTAACACCCAGACCTGGGCAAATTACGAAAAGGCCATTTCCGAAATTTTCCCCGGCGGGAATCGAACCCGCAACCACCATGTGCAGTGAGCCGAGCGGCCTACGCTGATACCGCTGGCGCTGCGCCAGGCGTCAGTCAGTCGTCAAACTTATATAAGATTGTGAATAACTTTAGTTTTCATGAGGTGTAGCATAATAAATATATGTTTGAGGATTCGTTGCTCCAAATTGATGCTGTAAACCAACTTGAGTAGTCAAACACCAATTTCGTTTTCGCCACAATCCTTTTCTATAAATAAATTGCATTTGCCTGCAGATTCGCTAGCATACATTTTATCCTTATTTATTTTTCGTCATTATTGGTCACCATTGTCGATCCTGGCTTACAGGAGTTACAGTGGTGGGAGTGTGTGGCGAGACTCGTCCCTTTAAAGAAGCATAGATTTTATTTGTCGACAACAGCGCCCCCTACCGGTTCCAACTATAGCTAAGGAATATCCAGGTGACCTCATAAGTACAAACAAATCACCAAAACAGGTCGAAGACTTCTGGTAGAGAGGAATTACAAACACACGTACACCGGAATTTGATATTTAAGTATAAATATGAATCCATAATTGAATGGCCTTTCTACGGCTACAAAAGAGTTTTGCCATGTCGACCATATTTCAACATCAATCTCATTTTGTAACATCGTTGTTCTACTAATACGTTACGCAGTACTTAATTCACGTGTACGTGTGGAGCCAATCGGGGCAGATACATTTCCTATAGGTAATGGGTCATCGTTATAACATCACGGAGTTGATTGTTTTTGACCACAAGCCGTAACTATATTAAATTCATACTCAATATGGAATGTTTGTCAACAAAACATTCTTTTGTTTTAAGGTGTAAGTTCTAGAAAACGCTGAGAAATTAGGATTTTGATATATATCCACGAGGTGATATAGAAAAGACATAAAAAATATTTCAAGATACATATATAATAAAATACAGTTATCAGTGGTCTACTAGCTTTAGGCGAGCTGGGCAAGCCTATGTTTTGGGGCCAATGAACTTGACAGAATTGCTAGCTAGGATGGGTGAAGGAAGGAAGGTAATCCTACTAATATTATAAATGCGAAAGTTTGTGAGTGTGGATGTATGTTTGTTACTCTTTCACGCATAAACTACTGATCGGATTATGATTTATTATTATATTTTTTGTTTTTATTAATATTTTCTGTTTTATTGTGCGATGTATCACTAAGTAGGCTTTTCTATCTGTCTTTTGCAAGCTACTTACTTTTATTAAACTAATCAATGATAACCAGGTTAACATAAAAATACGGAGAGTACCTTCGGTTTAGCTCTTCTCACTTATTATTAGGCACCTTTGATTTACTTTTTGATAGCACTACGCAGAATTACTGTAAGAATGCCAATTAAATTTTATCGACCGACAAAAATTGTATCATAGTCATCTTGTTATATCAGATAAATGGTTTGTATTGAAGTTAGGCAATAAGTCGTCGATTAATGATGATACATCGTCATGTAAGGCATAGCCGATTAATTTATAATTGAACATTTTATATTGCAGTGCCAAATTAATAGTTTTTCGAAGAGATCTCTTTATAGAGTGTGTGTAATTGATGAATTGATTTGTATTACGCATACTCTATACACCTGTCGAGGCTACAGTTAGGTATGTTTTCAAAATATAATTATAGAGAATATTATGTAAAGGTGTGTCAGTACTGTGCCATACCAACTATGGATGGGATGTTACGATTTATGAGAGGCTTTAAATTTTAATTAATCTTTATGTAACACGTAACACCGACATAGATAATGATTAAGTACCTGTATCTGTATAATAAAAACGCCTGTACCCACAAGGGTAGGCAGACACCATAGGGTATCATATACTCAGATCACACCTCTTTCGATTTATCCATATTCATACATTTCCGTGGATACATTGAAAATTACTAGATAATGATATGGAGCCGTAAGTAATCCTACTAATATTATAAATGTGAAAGTTTGTGAGTGTGGATGTATGTATGTATGTATGTTTGTTACTCCTTCACGCAAAAACTACTGAACGGATTTGGATAAAATTTGGAACACAGATAGTTTATAACCGGGATTCACATATAGGATACTTTTTATCTCGATAATCCCGAAATTTTTCTTACGTTAAATACTACGCGGACGAAGTCGGGGGGCACAGCTAGTTAAACATATTTTATCAGTTTGCAGTGAAGTAAGGTAGTTCCCGTTGCTTGAGTATTCACACCTGTTCATGTAGTACTTAGTAATTATGTGGGTAAGAATATTGAAAGGCAGGCTCGCGGATAGTGTCAAATCTGTCTACAAACAAGAAACTTTCCTTGAAATCATTCTATCCTTTGATAAAGGAAGGAATCTATCACACTAACTGCATGGAACACTTTCATTAGTAATGGATAAAATATTCATAGGATATTTTCTAGTTGAGTCACGTTTAAGTAATTTGGGTTTGGAGGTAGCTGAAGGTTTAACTATGTATAAACAATTTTATAGTTGGTTTTGGAGACAACTTTTTTACAGTGGACGTTAAAAAGTACATAGTTTACTAACTCACAGATGCCAGCATAACGCTTAGCAACCGTGATTTCTCCCATTTTACTCCTTCGTTTGCTTACGTAGAGTCGTATCGTAGCGAATGAACCGTTTCAATACCATATACTGAACTGAGTATGACTTACTCGTATATTGATTACTTATATTATACATACCTACATTTTTACATTTCAATGAAGTTAAGATAAAAAAAGTAATAATTCAAATATGTATTGAGATTGTAGAGTTCAAACATTTAACCTTAGCGGCTTATAATTAAAGCAATCTGAGAGATCTAATTATTTTAATAGCGTCTAATAGCGTATCTATTATAAGCGTCATGTCTAATACAATTTCAGGTTAGCTTCTGAACCATCTATTACGGTTACATAAAAACTTGATCAAGACGTCAGCAGACCATCACATAGAGCTTCTAATGACAGTTCAAATTGTTTGATATCTTATATTTAGCACCAATTACTTGTTGAAATGAAAGTGGGTAAATGATTTGTTCATTCACTCGAAAGGTGATTGATTGACGGGTGTTAACACCTGGTAATAGATAAACAAAAATTAATTGGACTGCGGCATTTGAGTGATACTAAACAATAAAGACTGTTTCTATTTAGCGTTTTTGTTATGTGGTGGATATAACAATAGGGATTTACAGTATACGCACTTTTTACGAATGGATAGATCAAATACTCAAAAAAAATCCAATTGAGATCTGAATGCCAGCCTACATCAGTTGCAAAAGGGAGTGCGCAGACATCACTGCAGGCCCTGCGTTGCTCCACTTGCTTAGAAAGTACCAAGTGAAACCGATCCACTACGAGAACGCAACACAACACATTTATCGATGTTGCTTTTGCAAATTTTCAATTTTTTAGCCATTTAATCTGTTTTTTTAACCTGCTATATACCTGGGCAATGTTATGTAATTATAGATCGTACCTAAAATATGTCCTAGCGTGCGTACATTTTAGTGTGTTATTTGAGTGCTTAAGTGGTGATTAGTGTAAGTAGGTATAAGAATTAAAACGTTTAGTAAAAGGTAAAGTAACCCAAAATTACGTAATCTAATTAAGTCTTCAAGTGCTCTTCACTTCAATTTTGCGACACGTTGTCGAGAATCTTGTTTTATTTTGACGGGCATGCGTGTGAAAACATTTAACGATTTGACCTCCCTGTAATTTGATTAGACTGGCTGGTGATAAATTGCGTTGGATAAGTAATTAAAAATATTAAAGTTGCTTTGTGGGATTTTGAAATTTACAGCATTAGAGTAGAGATTATTATTGAATGTATTTACTAATAATTTTTTTTTATTTAATAATAATTTCAAACATTCCAAATTAATTCCTAGAAAGAGCTTTTATTTAAAATATAATACGTACAATTACGTATTTTATAAATCTAGGTATTTGCGTTGGAAATAAAATATGAAAAGTAATGTAATAAATAACTCTAAATTGAAAATTTAAAAACCCCCGATGCGACGACCTTTTCATCAAATGTATACAATAATCAACAGGAAATCTGTGTAAAAGTATGAGACATTATTTTGTTATGACATTATAATAATAATAATTGACATTAGAATAAACAACGAATCTTAATATTGATGCCACGGAGGTTTCATTCCTAGTAAAATATAATCAATTATGATTCAATTTGATGTAATAACTCTGGTTGAGGTGGACGGGAGCAGCCCAACGCTAAATTTATTTTAAATTATATTTGTTATTTTATATTTTTTCGCAATGGCGGAACAGCGCCCTCTAGAATTATTATAGCGTAATATTCCATGACCATTAACAAAATTTAACGCATGCGCGTATCCATCATTTGAAACGTGACTTATGGAACGTCTTTAGTTCATACACAAATCTCATTATACAAATTGATAAAATATACTTTTTTCCAGAAATAGGGAATCTTTTCAAATTTATAATATTGTAAAAAGCCAGTTCAGACTATTACGATCATTTAAAAATATAATAAATCTAAATCCAATCATCTCAAATTTTGAATGGATTCGAGCCGTGGAAGTTGGTTTTGGCCTAGAATGTGGCTTTTTAACCTACAAAAGAGCTGATGATCTTCAAACGGCTGAACCGATTTTTATGAAACATAGCTAAGAACACTCTCGATCAGAATACCTATCTAACAAATTAAACTAAATTGAAATCGGTTCATCAGCTTGGGCGCTACGTTGCCACAGACAGACACACAGATACACAGATACACAGATACACAGATACACAGATACACAGATACACAGACACACAGATACACATGTTAAACTTATAACACCCCTCGTTTTTCGTCGGGGGTTAATAAACAGGTGATTTCATCTGCAATCATGGATTTTTTAAAGAAATAAACAAATTTAAGTGTCATTGTATTATGATTTAGTAATTTATTCGATAATTGCTTCAATAACATGATAAATGAATTATAATGTTATTGCAGACTTGATGCAAAAGAAAGTAACCGTAAATAATTTCAAGCAAATTGTAGGTGTGATATGTTATCTTTAATATTATTTTCTACTTTTTTTTTAGCTGTATGCACATTTATTCGATGTTTAAACATCTATACAAATAAATAAAATTGGAGTGTCTGTTTGTAATATCAAAATAACACCTTTTCACTAAATGCATATGAAAGTACATACGACACATATAGCAAAAACGCGATTTAATTTTTTTTTGTCTGTCTGTCTATCTGTATGTTTGTTCCGGGTAATCTCCGAAACGGCTGGACCGATTTTGACGGGACTTTCACTGGCAGATAGCTGATCTTATATGGAGTAACTTAGGTTACTTTAATTTTAGAAAAATAATAAGGGTTCCGCGTAAAAAAATAAAAACACATGACATCAAAGAGTATCTCCGTAACGGCTGGATCGATTTTGACGGGACTTTCGCTGACAGATAGCTGATGTTATAAGCAGTAATTTAGGCTAAAAACGCGGGAGCGGTTAAGTAAAATTCTACGCGGACGAAGTCGCAGGCTCAGCTAGTAAATAATAATCATATGCTTCTACTTATTTATTTTCTGTTTTTAACGTAATAAAAGTATCACTGTTATTTAGTAATATGTAAAACTAAAATATGATACAATGTTGCATCGCAACAAGATGAATAAGGATTTCTCAGCATTGTTTCATAAAAAGCTTCTCATATTTTCAGTTTTTGCAGACATTATTATTATTATGTAACTCGTCCCAAAGTCTTCCCTACTTTCGATAGTTTCTTAATGAAATAAATAAAATCTTCTTAAGATTACAATGTCTAATAGGGCATATACTATTTCAGAGGGGCACAGTAAATGGTTTTTGGCTTATATATTACATCTATTAGATTACCATTCGTAGCTTTATCAAACAGTTTAAAAGTCGTAGCAGTATATAATTATTACCATAGTTATCTGTAGTCATCTTTACGTCGCTAATGATGGCTATCGGCATACAAACGGAAGTGACCATAAAAAATAAAAATAAACAGATTTCTACATGCGTGACTTGATCTACTTTTTTTCTAACAATGGAAATCATGTGGTTGGTTGTGTAAACAATTTTTAACTTGACGATCTCTCGTTTATAAGAAAAGTCCGAACAGAGATGAAAGTTGTAAAATAAATTATATAAACCGCAGGTCTCAGCTGGACCCTAAGTACCACCTACTAATGAGCTGAATTATGTTGTATAATATAACTAGCTTTTGTCCGCTGCTTTGCCGTCGCTGACATTGCCACTTGTCGGGTCCAACTACAGCTAAGAACCATCCAGCCCCCCTAGCTAAGTGGCTTCGTCTACAAGCGTTTCTACAAAACGCTACGCTGGAAATGACATTACAAGTCGATAAGTAGATCACGTGACTTATGTCATTACCATACATGAAGCGTAGCGAATTGTAGAAACGAAAGGAGACGAAGCCACTTTGCTAGAGGGGCTGGTGGCCTCATAAGTATAACAAAAAATCATAAAATCAGTCAAGCCGTTTAGGAGATGAATTACGAACACACGCACACCTGAATTTTATATGTTATGAAAGGTACTAAAAGGTAAAAAAAGGTAAAAAAACAAAATACTAAAGATACCGCTATTTTTATCCCTGATAGCCAATCAAATCTCTTCCATTTGGCTGTGCTATAAAACGAGCCCGCCCGCTTCGACCAATAGGATCGGTTTATTTCCTGTCAACTTGAGCTAAGCCGAGAGAAGCTGTGGAAATGAAGCGACACCTACTATTGGTCGTAGCGGTAAAGCCCGCTTCATAGCACAGCTAAGTGGACGGTCACCCTAATGCTTCTACAGCCAGCTATTTAACAAAGACATTGTGCAAATAGCCTTAAAACTATTATCGAAGCGATATCGGCCCATTTGCTGGGCAATTTCGTAATAACAGATAGGTATATGGTTCTAACTGAAGTAGTAGCTAATAACTGTGTTTTGCAATAATAATACGCTTTTAGGCTGTAAGTACTAAGCTACGATGGGATGTGTGCACCGTATCGCGACGTAATATTTCTATTGTTGTGTTAATATTTATTTATTTATTTATTTTCTCAATACATACAAATATCTTTACAGGCTAGACTCAATGCGATATTGTTGCAAACTTAAAATTAAAATAATTTAAGTGTTTTTATTTAACATAGCAAATTCAATATGTAGCTGTTCTTGTAAATTCACCCAAAGTGCAACAGAATAAGTCCAAGTCCTCAGCAATGAGGTTGAGAGTGATATAATTGTTGTTGAGGAAAGTTGGAAAATGGAAAGCGTTAACCACGGACCAACAACCCTTTACTTCGCACTCTAGTACAAAAGTTTCAGAAACCCATACGCTTGATAAAGTGTATACAATTTATGGCCGACCAATCACAATGCTGGACGTTCTCGCCACAGATTTTTTTTCAAATTTATTTTCCTGTTAGTTCTAGTGCGGTGTTCGAAGGGTAGGTTGTCTGTGGTCCTGTCTGTACTGAAAATAAATAAATAATATATTATCTGTGGAGTATTAATTAATATATAGAGTATGAGTGTATTATATTGGCGCTATCTAAATATATATAATTCAAAGGTGACTGACTGACTGACTGACTGACTGACATAATGATCTATCAACGCACAGCCCAAATCTCTGGACGGATCGGGCTGAAATTTGGCATGCAGGTAGATGTTATAACGTAGGCATCCGCTGAGAAAGGATTTTGATTAATTCTACCCCCAAGGGGATAAAATAGGGGATGAATAATCCCGAAAATTTTGTTAATTTAAATTACACGCGGACGAAGTCGCGGGCACAACTAGTCTTGTTATAAAACAATAGCGCCAGACTAACTAACCAATACTGTATGGCCCCAAACTAAGTAACGCTTGGTATCGTATATGGGTGCCGTATAATGAACTGGGGACGATTCCAGTGACAACCAGACTAAAGAAAATTTTAAAAAGGCCATTTTTAATTTATAAAATTGTGACAGTTGATCTATCCTTATATTAGTAGTCTTTATATCCGGTTAGTTGGGATAATATATATAACCACGTAACAAAAATAAACGCTAACGAACTCGTGGGAACAGCTAGATATTCTTAAATATACGTTTATTGCATACATCGTTTATGTTTTATAACTGTTACTATATTTTTTGATAGTATGAGCAAATAATTATGTAAAGACATAGGCGCAGCATAGGCCGAAAATAACAAATCTGTTCTACATTCTTGGACGATCTCGTTCTCATAAGATTCGGGCTCATCGAACAATCATATGATCGCCTTTCTGCACGCCGATATGTAGAGTAGTGTGGTATTTAACAACACACGACTGATACGCGCGACCATTTACCGAGCGGGCAGCCGGCTGGACGCATTTGCGCTATCCATGACACTTTACACGAAAAAAGTTCGTATTTCATAGTAAAAACTTTTCACATTTGCATTTTATAAGACACAATTCTAAAAATCATAATTAAAAAAAATATGGAATTCCATAGTTGAATTTTACCGCCCTATTTGTGACACACGGTAATTTGCAATGGTCGCGTTCAATTAACGGGTGTAGTCACTGGTGCAGTAAGAGTTTTTGTTTCTATTTAAATTGATGGTTTCTTTAAATTATAGGATTTCCATCGGGTGCGCTTGCGTGGGCAGACCTTTGCAACGGATATGAGGACAGACAGCTGAAGTTACAAGTGGAGTGAGGATGGTGATTTGAATATCGAGCTGTGCTGAAGTGACTGGACTTTAAGTGTGGTTTAGTTGTGATTGTGAATAAACTCTTGAAGAACTTTCTGTGTTGCATTGCTGGCTTTCAATATGATTGTCTTAAAGGTGAGAAATCAAAGATTATGAATGGCACTAGTATTTAGAAAGTGGTTGGGAATGTAATTGGGAAGCATGGCTTATTAATGCTATTTAAACAACTTTAGACTTTGTTTAAAAGAAAACTATTTAGAACTACTAGATTGAGATATGATGATTAATGTCTAATACTTTACTAACTACTGCAATATATTAATGCATGCATTATATAACATTTAAATATAATATTTTTATTCTGTTTATACAAACATAACGTCAATTTGTCAAACTTATTGACGGCCCAATTAGCGGCGTCGTTTGTATACGGTGTGTATAGATAGTGGCAGGTGACAGGCAGTAAAAAGTTAACCATGAGTTAACCGCACTTTATGATTGACGACCAAGTGTAAGTTGTCGGAACCTAATACTACTTGATCAAGTCCGAAGACTCCTAAAACTACATTATATTATGTAGGTACCTGACAAGCGACAATAAGCTAACACAAATAATGGACAATCCCGGTAATCCGACGCGTCACGGGTTGCGTTGTTATTGGATTATCGTTCTTATACAGGTTGCATTAAGCATTGACTTTTTATTCTTAGTTGAATTGTTTTGTCAGGTTTCAACATTTGTCAATTCAAAATAACTCTTACGATGACTATAAAAAGTGCTTTTCGATTTCATACCTACTAACGTTTTTCATATACCTACTCAATTTGCATGATTTTTTAAATTCTTAATCTAATTTATATTTTTTTGAAAAAAAAACTGTGTTTAAATTCCGCCGAAGTCATGCATGTAAAACTTTAAAATACGATTATTTTATTTGTATTAAGTATTGCAAAAAGTTCTGTGGACGCTTTCTTTTTGTGATCTCATGTTTTCGAATCTCGCACTATATTTTTACGAGATCATTATCTTTATGAGCCTGTCTTGCATAACATTCGGCGGAGGGGTAACAAAATAAACTGGTCCCTTGTAAACCACTTGACATTTACCCTTTTCCTTATGTAAGTGATCTTTAAAGGGACAATTTATCTTTATGTTTGATATTATTAAGGTTTCGTCATAAGCATGTGCTTGTATATTACAGTATAAACTTTTAATTACGCTTACCTTTACGAAGACACGTTAAATACAATACATTTTATAATCCATTTATTTTCGTATCGCTTGCCGTTTGCCGTGGTAATGGATGAAGGATTTCTTCTTGGAGTGACATTGATACAATTAACAATGCGCTTTCTTTATGTAAACTGTGGTCTTTTTGGACACTTTTAGAATATACGAATAGCTCATGATGGTTTTAAAAAAATGCAGGAAGTAGTGTGTCTACAAAAGGTGCGTAAGTACTTATTATTCTAGAAATGTCCGTGTGAAATGAGAACAGTGGCTTTATGGGTCAAGTTTCCAAAATTTAGATAATAATAACTTGATACAGTACCGCTAACTGATACCGAAAGATGATTCATCAATACTCCGGATAGGTACCTATTATGAAAATCTTTGTAAAACAGCTGTTTTATTATTATAGTGTTAATGCTTAATCTACATGTATATAATAGCGTATAACCAGAGACTTGATATATCTCGCCTGATGGTACAAACCTACTTAAGTGCTTTGTAAAATGAAAGCTGTATAAGACATAGATCTTAATCAATTAGGTATTATTAAAATAAATTATTCAAGATAGCTAACTAACAATAGTTTCAAATGCAGGCATTGAATAATTGCTAAACTAATGATTAGAAAACTAACAATCGTTAGTGAAATTAAGAAAGTAGTCCAATTGCATGCTTAATGCGGGCTTGTTTGTATGTTCTGCATGCAGTTACTCGGGTCATTAGATATCGATTGGTGAAGCTAATCGATATTTTATCATCGATAATAACCAATTATATTTCATGTTTATAGATTCCCATTATGTATGTTTCATAAATGATGTAGATACCTATGAATTACCTGGATATTACATGATTAATGATGATATTTACGGCCACGTGTTTTATAACCTAGAATATCATATCTAGCTCTAGAATGATTTAATGTTATCTGTTTTGAAATATCTAAAATAATATCTTTGTCGCAAGATTCTTCCTCTTCTGCATAAGAAGATGCAATGTTGAGTAATTTTATGCATTTGACCTCCTAGTATGAACGACTAGTCTACCTAGTGCCTACAAATCTTCACGACCACAATTATCTATGAGGTCAGAGGTATTTCAAACAGTGAAAATTGATTTAGACGTTTTCAGTAATGAGGCTAATTGCTGTTCTTATTATTTAGATGGTCTGCAGATCTTTTTAAATAGTCCAGGATAGTTATTCTTAGTCCGCTTTTTACGTCACAAGCCCCCTAGCGGGCGGATAGTTACACAACGAACTATCTCTTTCCGTCATCAGTGATTTGACATTCGAAAGAAGAAGACAAAGTATGGTGTAACTACACAACCGCTAATCCACATTTATTAATAAGGGGTTTAGAGAAAAACTGAGGGTGCTACTTGAACGTGCGCGACAACAAAAAAACCATGTGTTTGATCAAATCAAAACTTTATAGGAATTAGGTACATAAAGGTGAATGGCGATAGTGCGAGAAGGTTAATTGGTGATGTAAATACACTCTGAACTGAACAGAGTATATGAACACTGTCTAATGAGCTTACCCATTTGCGGATCGAAATTACTGGTTTATCTGTCAACCGATAACTGCCCTAATTTGTCGGTGAAATTAACTTTAATTAACTGCAGATGAGAATATAAGGATATAGAAGGTATATTTTTCGATTCCAAATGGAGGCCCTCTTTAAATTATTCAATACAATTGTATGCGATGTGAAATTCGAAAACAAAAGATAATGTTGCAATGCGGACCACACGTCGTATTTCTTTTGAATTAATTTCACACATCAATCTTGAGTTATTATATTGGAGTTCTTATGCGATGCGAACGACTCGGTACTTAATTGCGTAATGACTATTTGTTCTAGCTGTTTAAACTAATTCTGTAAAGTGCTCGTCGATGTGTTATAGGGAATATAGACTTAAAATTATGGCCTACGCTGATAATCGCAGCTTAATGCGACCACACGTAATATTGTAAATGCGTGCTGGTATCTTTTAACCACATAAATTACGAGTAAAAGTTTGCATTCCCGTGTCTGAGTACCTACTAGCGGAATACCGGTTTCATAATAGGCTCTACTCTATTTTTTGCCGTTCACCTGTTTGACGTTATGTTGGGTGCGCACGCGGCACGCCTCTTCACTCTTCACACCATCTCCGGCCGCGTCGTGGACAGACCTCTCAGCCTGGACAAACACCTCATTAACTACTCCGCTTTTACTTTCAGGTAACCGCGTTTCTTCTCCTGTTCCTGGCAGTGGGAGCCGAGAAGAAAATCGAGTTGGATGACATTGAGGACGACAACTTGAGGAGCGAGAAGGAAAAGGATTATGATAAGTCGGACAATGCTCAGCATACTGATCCGTCTGAACAAGGGTTGGTTCCGCTGGAATTTCTGAAGAACGGTCTTCTGAGGTACTTCGAAAACCCTACCCAAGATCCTCAGCAGGAGCGCTATGTGCATCAGTACGCCGTGACTGAGCAGCCGGAGAGACCTTCGCCAACAGCCCCCTCAAAACAACAATATTCCTCTATCGGGACCCAACAAGCAATGGTCGGCTACTTATCCAATGTGCCGATGCAAATATATCTAGTTCCGCAGTATTATTCTGACCAGCCGGAGCAGGCAAACGCTCCCGGGGGACCGCACTATCAAAGTACAGGAGCAGCTAGAGTCAATGGCTACCAAACATCGCCTGAAGCGGTGCAAACGCAGACTAATTACATAGAGGTGCCAGCATACACTGCGCCATCGGGTAAAGCTTACGTTTCACAATATACCCAGCCATCAGTGACGTACGTCTATCCTACTCAGGCTACTGCTCCAATTCCTCAGCCGCCAGCTGGAGCTTATAATTCCCCAGTTGTTCACTACCAACATGTGCAAGTTGCTCCGACGAATGCACCTAAAGTTTACTACCAAAGTCTGCAGTATGAAACGAACACAGTCGATGAGGTGCAAAAGCATGGAGAGGAACAGAAACATTACACTGCGCAAGCAGAAATCACCTACCAGAAGCCCGCTGCGCCAGAATTTCCAAGATATTATAACTCCCGAGCACCCATTCGTGACGATTACAGGCACAATACCATCTCTGAGCTCCCACATCCGAATCCGATCATACTAAAGGCCTCGCCGCCTCATCTTGCCCACTTACCAAAAACATTGCCTATGTACAGACCCGTGACAAAGCCAGTATATCACCATAGTGGAGGCCCCGTTCCTAGTGCTTTTGCTCACAGACCGCATGAAGTATATGGCCCGCCACCACCTTTCAAAAGGCGGCCGACCTCTTTACTCGATTCTTACATACCGTCCAGCTTACAGGTGGAATATCTGAAGAGAGGCCTGGTGAAAGAACCTTTAGCTGCTTATGATGCACTGGCCAGTGGCCGATTACCCCATCCGATACCGAGGCACTACGAACGAGGCTTCCTGCCAAACCAGATGTACCACACAGGCGCGGGTGGCGTCACTTACGGACACTACAAAAGGACACCAAAAATAGATAAGAATACACGAAAATAAGCCCCATGACTGAAAAATTAAAGTTGTAGTTCGTGTATGTTATAGTTAAGTTACATATAATTGACGCTGCCAAAGCGTTTAAACGAATGTATAAATAAAATTAATTAAGTTTTTAATGTTAAGGTTAACAATTAGATATTCGTAATCTAATGGAAATTTGTATAAAGTTTTTGATTCTAATGGTCAGTATGCTTTCAATTATTGTTAGTTTATATATTTATAATAAAAATCTCGTACCATAAGATGTTTCTTCTTCCCATATAAAACAAGTGGTTAACTCATTCCGCAAACATTAATTACAACCACGTCACTTAATGATACTCTTCTGACTTTTATAACTATAATTAACATCATAACCATTTCATACGTCCAATTCAATGTCCATATACTTATCAGGATATAAGACTGCAATTAAAATTGACGACCGCTTGGCGCAGTGGTTCGAGCGTAGGCCGCTCGGCTCACTGCAGTTGCGGGTTCGATTCCCGCTAGGAAATTTTCGTAATTGGCCCTGGTCTGGGTGTCACTGGGATTGCCCCAGGTCCATTGCACGGTACCCATAGTACAAGCGCGGCTTAGTTTGCGACCACATACTTGGTGTGAATTAAAAAAGAAAAAAAAAGTTACAATAAAAATTACGTAACAGTAAAACACACATTCTGAAACATATGGGAACAGTTACATACGCGCGTTTAACTAAAAGAAATGATTAATTATATTAGTACACCAGCCGATAGATTTGAATGAAACCTTTACATATAAGGTAATGTAGGTATATCAAATTACAATATAAGTAGGCCTTCTAGATATTCTAAGATTATGCAATCATAATCATTACATAAGATAAGTCGGTCCACATCAGGTCTGGTGTAGGCGAATATTTTGACACATGTCTATGAAATTATCCAAGTAATTTCTAGTTTCTTAAAAATAGGTTTCGAACGCAATAAGCTTTCGATCTTTGTGAAACAATAGAATGTCAAAGTTTTTAGTTATCGATTTGCCAGCATCTCATTGAGTCCGTGAAATAACTACTACCGTCTAGACACCAGCTGTCATTGACAAATAAACAGCCCATTTGAATTCACAATAGAGACATTAGTTTCATAACAATAAAATTGCATTTAAAACAATAGCTTTAGAAGCTGAGAATGTAAATTGTAGGCATACAAAAGTAAAATTTCGTTTTATATAACTCCGTAATAACTTCATTCCTTTGTGATAAAATAATATTCTGAAAATTATCTGTTACTTTGGTAATGTCGAGCTTGAATGATAGCTAATCCGTGAAAAAACTGTGACCTTTTGATCTGTGACTTCAATTATAACAGCACGTGCATTGTTAAGTGTCGTTTACGCACGCGCCGGCTATAAAACTATCTACCAACTGGGACACCTTTTTTTTTATCGTGGGGAAATCCTCATAGATACCCGCACGCCCCGGGGGAGACGTGCGTGTTATGCCGGACTCCTACCGGCTAAAACCCCACGTGGACTTACTCCCGCCTTGCGATAGGGTTGCCGGCAAGCTTTCGCACACATCTGTGACCCTATCAGCGGTTGCCCGCGCGAACGGACACCTCCTCCTCACGGTGGCGTGGGCCACACCACGCCGCCGTCCTCCTTGGGGTTGCTTGACTGACACGCAGGGCCCCCGCTCTGTGTCAACAACCCCAAAATGTCCCCCGCCAGATGGTGTGACGAACCTAATCTAAGGGTGAATCAATGCATTTTGTACTACTTAAATCATAACTACCCTTTTGTATTTCACACAATATTATGCATCATTGATGCTTAATGAACATCGCTATGACAACGGCTATGATCATCACTCCTTTTTCCCTGAAGAGGTAGATAGGGGTGCATTGTAGGCGTCCACATTTTGCTGATGGTATTAGGTCCCAATGTAACTAAGGGCGAGTTTATCACCATCATGATGACGTACCAACAACTAAATAATCATTAGAATAAGAATAATAATAATGTTAACACATGACATTTTGTGAATTAACATTTAAAATACCAAAATACATTTCTGCCACACAATTTAATACTAACCACAAATGTGGTTAGTATTAAATTTCATTGGTGTTGCCAAAAATCCTAAGAATATGTTCTCTAACACATAATTTCATCATATTATTAAATCCGTGTATTTATCTACATTCACAGCACACCACCGCCATCTAACGATGTTAAACGAAAATATTTGAAAGGAATATCTGAATTGCCTTATATGGATACGGGTATGTTGTTCGTGATATTCTTCGCTGATACCTTTCACCTAGCACCGTAGATGGCAATAGTTTCGTTGCCTTACCTCGCGTCCATACTTCTACCTGTCTTACTGTAAGCACCTTGTGTTAGATTAGTTATGTGAAAGTTTATAAACTGACAGCTAGAGGGCACTGAAAATTGTTGGTGAAAATGTGCACGCGATCAGCTATGTTCTTACGATTGTTGTATGGGTTTCTTGTAGATAAAGTTGAAAAGCTTCAACTTAATATTCCTAAAATACATTGACATAAGGGGAATTTTCAACATAAGATACTATTCTAATGGCCACAGACCATTCGAATACCCTCCGTAGTCAGAGAGGTCCATCAAGAGGAAGGATTTATGAGGGAATTACTTAAGTACATAATACCTACTACAATATTTAGTGCCATTTATTGTAAGTTAATATTAATACGTAAAGCAAAACTGTCAACCATTTAATACGAAAATGTTGCGGACGGAGGAGTATGAAATTTGGCACACTTATAGTTTATATAGAGAAAGAATGCAGAATGCTAATATTTTTATATTAGAATACTTAGAAATACATTAAAATCAATAAATAAATCATTACATACACTACCATGAATTGACACACCCACACACATTTGTAACCTCCAAACCGACTGACTGTCTGACTGACAAACGGTGACAGTTTTTGGAGAGCGGGACTTCCATAGTGCATTCTGCGTGCCAGTATATTTGACAATAATTCTTAAGGCTAAAGCGCCCATCTAGCCCGCGAAGTTCAAATTTTTTGAGGCTTTTTAGAATTTTTTCAAACTCTGACAATAATATAAGGCACATTTTGTAATTCGCGACAAAGACCGTGTGCAGTGCATTTATTAATATATCCAACTTACACTAAAACATTTCAACAACGACAGCTATCCAGATAATCTGGCAATTTTTGTATATTTAGTGATTTACTAGTATCATATCCACCGTGATAATATTTAGAGTAAAATAAATGTATTAATGAACGCACTGAATACTGTGTTTGTCGCAAATCACAAAATGTTGTCTGAAATGTTTTCAGATTTTGGATAAACTATAAAATACTCGAAAATTTTGAATTTCGCGGGCTAGACAAGCGCCTTCACCTTAATGCCGTTTAAAATAAAAATTTAAATGAATAATGGTCGAATAACGACTATTACAACTGGAATACTAGTTGTAATAAATACAAAAAATGTTTGATACGAAAATTAGTAGGAAACCCTACACACGGAAGGTAA
Organism: Notodonta ziczac; assembly: GCA_918843915.1. Lineage (NCBI taxonomy): Eukaryota > Metazoa > Arthropoda > Insecta > Lepidoptera > Notodontidae > Notodonta > Notodonta ziczac. The sequence goes on from OU974051.1 coordinate 3,978,899, forward strand.
ATGATCTTGACATCAATCAATCAATTCAGATACTCAATACTCGGCCAATAGTCTCAAATTACTTTTCAGTTCACAAATATTCGCAAAACTTTACGTATACTTGTAACTTTACATTACACAATTTTCAAATGCGCGAAAACTACTGGACATTGCTTGCCGGAAGTCATAAAATTGTGGCCACTAAAATGGCGATATAAACTGATGTTTTTTATTGTGTTAATGGCCTCTTTCCATTAAGTCAGATAAACTGATGATGTGTAGACTGATTCATTTCAAAATCGAAGGTATCAATTGAGGAACCTTCAATTGGTACGTACGTATTAAGCAGCTAATTGCCGAGGTAAATTGAAATTATTAATTTAGCTTTCGTTTTTAGTTATACTCAAATATTATCTACATAGGTATACATTTGGAATTAGCATTCATTTTTTTTTTCCTATGATTTTTAATTATTCCTCGTATTGTCAGATTAAATACGATTTATACATCGCATTGCACACTTTCTTATGAAATTGACTTACTAATTTCGTTTTTTTTCTGGCCACAAGTTAATAGATGAGTCATTACTGTGTGTAACAGATTTAATTTATGTATGCTCTCCCTAAATAAGTAGATGCATTAGCGAAGTATGTAGGAAATAGTTAAATAATATTATTGCGAGTTGTGTACCTATTATTGTGGTAACGTACAAAGACTTAGTTTTTTTATATAATACTAGCTGTGCCCGCGACTTCGTCCGCGTGGAATTTAAGTGACAAAGTTTCATACAAACTTTCATCCCCTATTTTACCCCCTTGGGGGTAGAATTAATCAAAATCCTTTCTTAGCGGATGGCTACGTCATAACATCTACCTGCATGCCAAATTTCAGGCCGATCCGTCCAGTGGTTTGGGCTGTGCGTTGATAGATCACTATGTCAGTCAGTCAGTCAGTCACCTTTGAGTTATATATATTTAGATAACAAAGTTGGTAAACTACTGAGGTTGGTAACCTTACGAGGAGTAGGACAGAGCAACGGGGGGGGTTTGCGTCCCACATATGCCAGCCCTCTACCACCGTCATATGTATTTAATTAATATTTCGTATTATTACAGATTATTTCGTATAGAGCAGTGATAGCCGATTGGTTAAGCACGCGTCTTGCGGGCTACCAGGTCTCGGGTTCAAACCCCGGCTCGAACCGCTGGATTTTTCGTAATCTATGTGCGAATCATAATTTCTTTATGATTATCACTTGCTAACGGTGAAGGAAAACATCGTGAGGAAACCTGCATGTCTTAGAAGATCTAACCAATTTTCGAAAGACATGTGAAATCCGCCAACCGGCACTGGGCCAGCGTGGTGGATTATGGCCTGAATCACCCTCGTGTTGAGGCCCGTGCCCAGGAGTGGGACGTCAAAAGGGCTAAAAATATATTTTTTAATTATTATATATTTATTATTAAGGCTTCAAAGATTATCTTAAATATAAAATTCTCGTATCACAATGTTAGTTACCATACTCCTCCGAAACGGCTTGACCGAATTTATGAAATTTTACATGCATATTCAGTAGTTCTGAGAATCGGCTACTATCTATTTTTCATACCCCCAAAAGACAGGACAACGCACACGGCCAACGTCTGTCGGGCCAGCTAGTATGATTATAAAATACTATTACAGTCCTACTAATATTATAAATGTGAAAGTTTGTGAGTGTGGATGTATGTATGTATGTATGTATGTATGTTTGTTACTCCTTCACGCAAAAACTACTGAACGGATTTGGATGAAATTTGGAACACAGATAGTTTATAACCGGGATTAACATATAGGATACTTTTTTTGTTAGGTTAAATACTACGCGGACGAAGTCCGTGGGCACAGCTAGTAATATATACTATACTAGCTGTGCCCGCCGACTTCGTCCGCGTAGTATTTAACGTAACAAAAATTTCGGGATTATCGGGATAAAAAGACATACATGCAAATATCCAATTATGTAGGTAGGTTATCATTAACATACACTTGTACTGTTGAAATAGAACAGTTACATAAGTACAGCATACACCATTTCGTGTGACAAAGTGAGATCGCATCACGATACCATCTCATAAATATTTGATGACGTGACGACGGTTGTTGCACCTGAATTCATGCATGATCAAATAAATGAGACACCTAACTACTCCATCTTGGAAAAGTGAAAAGCGGGGACGATTAACTGTTGAGTCGGCTGCGCAGACGCAGTGCGATGTGGGCATTACGTCAGCTGCTGTAAGACAAACTTAGAAGCAAATTTATTCTGTACTAGCTGAGCCCGCGACTTCGTCCGCGTGGAATTTAGCACGCTCCCGCGTTTTAAACCCGCGCGACCGGCCCATTTAAAAAAAAAAATGTTTTTCTAAAATAAAAGTAGCCTAAGTTACTTCTTATACCAACAGCTATCTACCAGTGAAAGTCCTGTCAAAATCGGTCTAGCCGTTTCGGAGATACTCTTTGATTTCATGTGTTTTTATTTTTTAGGCGGAACCCTAATTGTTTTTCTAAAATTAAATTAGCCTAAGTTACTCCTTAAAACATCAGGTATCTGCTAGTGAAAGTCCCGTCAAAATCGGTCCAGCCGTTTTAGAGATTTCCCGGAACAAACACACAGACAGACAGACTAAAAAAATTAAATCGCGTTTTTGTTATAGGTGTCGTAAAGTACATACTTTCATATGCATTTAGTGACAAGGTGTTATTTTGATATTACAAATAGACATTCAAATTTTATTTATTTGTAAAGATGTCAAGGTAGTTAAGGTTTATATTAAATTGTTGTCTTCAATTGCTCTCCGCCGCGCCTGCCTCCAGTGGTGTGCCCTGGGCCTTAAGTGTACTTAGAGGCTTATTGTAACATAATACGACACATAACGACCGCTTGGCGCAGGAGTTCGAGCGTAGGCCGCTAAGCTCGCTGCACCGGGTGGTTGCGGGCTCAATTTAATTCGGGATCAATATCAGAAATGGCCTTTTCGTAATTTGCCCTGCTCTGGGTGTCACTGGGATCGGCCCCAGTTCACTGTACGGTACCTATAGTACTGGCGTTGGTTAGTTTGGGACAATACAGTTAGTGTGTTCGTCTGGCGATATTTATTATTATTTATTTATTAATAATACTTGCCCAATCTATGTTTACTGTCTTCGGCACAGATGAATGAAATAATAATAAAAAAAATTAACTGACCTCAAAAAGCCTGGGTGCATTAAAGAGCTAGAAATAACGAGGGACCTTGTTACTTCTTTCATTTGGAATCTGTGCCAATTCCAGTAGGGGTAGGTAGTTACCTTACCTACCTAAGAAGTAGTAGAAGTTGATGGTGGTACCACCTGGAGACCCAGTCAAACAAAAAAAAAAACGGGTCACAATTAGTCATAGTTTTGTAGCTTTGGAGGAAACTTGAAAAACAAAAGGTGTATAGGGATACAGCTGTTGACATCCTACTAATATTATAAATGTGAAAGTTTGTGAGTGTGGATGTATGTATGTATGTTTGTTACTCCTTCACGCAAAAACTACTGAACGGATTTGGATGAAATTTGGAACACAGATAGTTTATAACCGGGATTAACATATAGGATACTTTTTATCCCGATATTCCCGAAATTTTTGTTACGTTAAATACTACGCGGACGAAGTCCGTGGGCACAGCTAGTATTTCATAAGTTTACAAAACCTTTAGTACTTCAACTGTCCCACAGAGTCTATAGTTTAAGATTTACAAAGTTAAGTTGCAAAAAAACAGTATACCCTTTCTGTTTCACCTAGTATACTTTTGCAATGTGGACCAGACCTACTTCCGCTTGCACTGGGGTTGGTTTTGGTCTGCAGACGGATGTATGTGTTGGTTCGTTTTTTCAAAACTATGTTCAATTGACGGAGTAATCGGTGATCATACTTACATCCTACTAATATTATAAATGGGAAAGTTTGTGAGTGTGGATGTATGTATGTATGTATGTTTGTTACTCCTTCACGCAAAAACTACTGAACGGATTTGGATGAAATTTGGAACACAGATAGTTTATAACCGGGATTAACATATAGGATACTTTTTATCCCGATAATCCCGAAATTTTTGTTACGTTAAATACTACGCGGACGAAGTCGGGGGGCACAGCTAGTATAAAAAACAGACGAACATAGAACCTTCTCATTTTTTGGGAGTCGGTTAGAAAGAAAACTTGTTGCAAGATACCTATTAATAAATGTGTGAAATCTGTTATTACTGCAAGGTATAATAAGTAAAAGTTACTGAAATTATGATTACCTACCTACCTGCCTACCCAAATGACTCCACCTGTGCTCATCTAGTTGCGTAATGAAAACTTAATTAACCGCGAAGAATGAGGAACCAAATGACCATAACACTTACGTAAAGGCACCATGGAATTAAATAATCTGTCATTTTTGTATGTAGGTACTAATATGGTGATTTCGATGTCAAAACACGTATTTCTACTGGACGACTAGAGAGTCTACTGGACAAATGGAAAGAAAACTAGTTATGTAATGTCCGGATAAAATATCTAAATATATATAACTCAAAGGTGACTGACTGATCTATCAACGCACAGCCCAAACCACTGGACGGATCGGGCTGAAATTTGGCATGCAGGTAGATGTTATGACATAGGTATCCGCTAAGAAAGGATTTTGATTAATTCTACCCCCAAGGGGATAAAATAGGGGATGAAAGTTTGTATGAAACTTTGTCAATTAAATTCCACGCGGACGAAGTCGCGGGCTCAGCTAGTCGTTTTATATTTGTGGAAAGTATCAATGAGCGAAAAGGGAGTGAGTGCAGAGATAACGGATGATAGGCTTGAATGGAAGAAGAGAACGTGCTGCGCCGACCCCACCTAGTGTGGGATAAGGGCAAGGTGATGATTCAATATACACTATGTTCACAGGAAAACAAATGGAAAAGTGTCGAGCTGTCCGGTTGGTAGAGCCAAGTTTTAGCCATTGACTACTTACAGCTCATATAAAGGCTGGCTCGACGGAGTAGTTCTACTCTGTCACAGAAGTTCCGCTGCGTTTAGAACAATGAGTGAGGGACTTTGTCCCACTCCCTTCCAGGTCGGCAACATGCGAGCAATGCTTTTGGTATACCAAGCAAATATAGGCTACGGTGACTACTTAACTTTAGTTCACTTGCTCTCCGACTTTGCTTCTATTCCGATAGCGTATGTATTCAAATCTTTTGTGTTTTCAAATGTTAAATCTATTTTTTTTATATACCTATCATCCGGTTCTTGTTCGGTAACATAATAATATGTTTTTGAACATATTATGTTCCTGTGTTCTCCAATTTAGTTGTCCGTTCAAATACTAGAAATAACCGAAATCGGTGCATTCACGGATGCATCGTTAAATGAAAGCTAATTCTTGCCATAAATGCAACGATTTCACTTTCACAAAATTGTGATGCTTATGCATATAATCAATTAAGTTGTATTGGTTTTAACAATGAGGACGTTGTTTTTTTGATGCTCAGTTATAACGAACTTGTCTTACAACTACTACCAGCAAAATAACTGTAATATTCACTGAAGTACAGGAGTTTAATCTTTCAATGATCAGCAAATCTTAATAGACAAAGTATTTTATTTAGTAACTAGCTGTGCCCGCGACTTCGTCCGCGTGGAATTTAATTGACAAAGTTTCATAAAAACTTTTATCCCCTTGGGGGTAGAATTAATCAAAATCCTTTCTTAGCGGATGCCTACGTCATAACATCTACCTGCATGCCAAATTTCAGCCCGATCCGTCCAGTGGTTTGGGCTGTGCGTTGATAGATCACTATGTCAGTCAGTCAGTCACCTTTGAGTTATATATATTTAGATTATTTCACCAAAATGGCAAAAGTATAGATATATATACGGAATTTAGTATTTATTATATAATTTAACATCTTTATTCGCGGATTTGACACTGCCTTTTTATCACCTCTCACTTGGCAGTGGCAATGACACGGCTGTGCGCGGTCAACTCTTTTATAATTTAGATTTTGAGCCATAAGATGCACTGCAGTGAGAAGAATATCGCCTATCAACAAAAATGTTCACGACCTTTGTGGCTTATCTGACACAGTGAACTTCTTTTTTTAAAAAAATATTATAACCTAGTTTAATAGGCAGGTATTTCGCCAGTATGAAGTAACAAATAGCAATACAAACCAGAGTTCTAAATACAAACACATTTAATAACAATTATAATACTACAAAACCGCTTACAAAAACGTTACCATCCACTTAGGAAAACATTTTCGAAAAAAAAAATCCACGGTGAAATTGGATTGTATTGCCAAATTGATATTAGAGGTTCAGTAACTGCAACAAATAAACAAACAACAACTCAATAAGCAGGCTCGATGCAACGCTCAAGCGGGTCGCTGCGATGCGTTTTTTGTTGGTCAAGAGACCACTGGCCGTCAGCTGTCTATGGCGATGAAAGTAAGCAAGTGGTACACTGGATTTGATCGCGAATGTGTTTGTGATTCTTTGCATTAGGTATTTATGTTATATGCATTTCCTATAGTTCGCCAGACTGCCGCACTAACTGTATGGGTCCAAACTAAGCAAAGTTTATACTATGGGTACCGTACTATGGGGGCGATCCCAGAGACATCCAGACCTGTATACTTATTGTATGTTTTTTTTATTTATTGTGCTACTAGCTGATCCGACAGACGTTGTCCTGTCTGAATTCTGAATATGGAATTCGAATTGTTTGTTACGCTCAACTTTCTTTCATAAGAACCTTCTCCTGACAATAATAAACACAACAAAAAAGAATAAGCGAAATCGTTCCATCCGTTCACGCGTGATGCGATGACCAAGTAAATAGAGATTAAGTTTTATATTTATATAGATTGTAGAGTTTGTCTCTAGGTTAAATTGAATTTGGTTCTAACAAACATTTATACAAATATTGTCTACAAGGGTTTGTATCTATCTTTATTATATAAAATTCCGGTGTGCGTGTGTTCGTAATTCCCCTCCTCCTAAACGTCTTGACCGATTTTGATGGTTTTTTCATATTTATAGGTAAGTTATAGTAGATAATTCTTAGCTATAGTTGGACCCAGTAGATGGTGCTCTTATCGTCATCCAGAAAAAACGCTAGCAAAGATGCGGGAAAAGTTAGTGAGCGATATAATTATTTTCTTCTGTAAATGTTAAAAAGTAATTAAAATTTAAAATACACACATTCTATGTGGCCATAAAATAATTGCGTTAAACATATAATTTTGTATGCGAAATAGCGGTGTATATAAAATTCAAAGAAAGTGTCTAGTCTGTTCAACATTAGCATGTGAGCTCAAACATTTATAGTAAATAGCCATGTTTTATTGAATTATACTTATACATAAGTACTCTCTCTTTATCACGGCGGTTACAAGTAATCGTTGTATGGACAGATGTATTGGAAATATCAATGGAGGTGAGTATAATATGACTTTATTTATGAATAACTAGCTGAGCTCGCGACTTCGTCCGCGTGGAATTTAACTTAACAAAAAAGCCCGCTCCCGCGTTCTGAGCCCGCGCGACAAGAGCCATTTTTTAAATTTTTGTTTTTCTAAAATAAAATTAGCCTAAGTTACTCCTTATAACATCAGCTATCTGCCAGTGAAAGTCCCGTCGAAATCGGTCCAGCCGTTTCGGAGATTACCCGGAACAAACACGCAGACAGACAGACAGACAGACAATTTTTTTTAAATCGCGTTTTTGCTATGGGTGTCATATGTACTTTCATATGCACTTAGTGAAAAGGTGTTATTTTGATATTACAAACAGACACTCCAATTTTATTTATTTGTATAGATTTAATCATTTATGTGTTATCTGAATGAACGAGGAAATAGATTTGTGGATGTTGAGTTTTAATTATGTATTATAGAGTATTACATTAAATTTATGTTTTTAATTAATCGATTGATTAATTATGTTAGTTGGTGGAGAAAGCTTTTGTCCTCCAGTCCTCTGCTGCTATAGCGTATTTTCGGGATGTCTAACAGCGCCGGATGTCCGGATGCCCCAAATGTAGTTAAGAACCAGGTAACCCCATAAAAACAAAAAAAAACATCTAAATCGGTTGTATCGTTGAGGAGGAAAATATGTACGAAAACACGACAATGGAATTGTATAAGTTGACGACTGCTTGGCGCAGTGTTTCCAAGTGTAGGCCGCTCGTCTCACTGCACCAGTTGGATGCGGGTTCGATTACCACCGAGACAAATTTCAGAAATGGACTTTGCGTAATTTGCCAGCTCTAGGTGTCACTGGGATCGCCCCCCGTCAATAACACTGTACTCAATACTTATAGTATAAGCGTTGCTTAGTTTGGGACCATACAGTTAGTGTGCTAGTCTGGCGATATTTATTATTATTTTACAGACAAGGAGAATACTAAACTTTTACTAAGTATTGCCTAAGCCTGAAAAATGTACTTGCTGATTAATTAATCAGTTTGGTTCGGCTAAGTAGATGAGATACGTAAGCATTACGGAGTTGTTGTGGTGTGTCAATAATACATCATCTATTCATAGTATGCTGTCTACACCTGTGTGTATTCAATATTATGTGGTAAGCGGCAATTCTGTCTATTCACTGTTGATCTCTTAATGTTGCGTGCATCCCAAACTGTGTCATTCGGCCATAAGCTTGTCATAAGACAATTACAAGAATCAATACGTTAGGACTTTACTCTAGAACCGAGTGGTTGTAGGTTCGTATATATACGTGTCGGGTTAAACGAAAATGGCATTTGCGCTATTTACCCTGGTTTGAATGTTACTGGCATCATCGCCATATTTTTTTGCATATAATAAGGTCTGCAAATATGCGTACATTCGCCTGATGTTAAGCAGTTACCGTGGACTGTAGACGCTTGCAATACCAATGGCATTGTTCGCACGGTGCTGCCCTGAATGGAAGGGGGTTCCGGCTCTCTAACCGATCGTTAGAATCGCAGCTATTATAGCTATTATAGCTACTTCTACTATATGCTGATCTTCTGTGTGAGGGGGGTACTACCGCGGTCAAACCAGCTCGTATTTGAGCTCTCTGGCGTCAATAAGCCACACCTTAGCTCTAATAATAATAACAATAATTTGAGCCCTTTTGACGTCCCACTCCTGGGCACGGGCCTCCCCTCAACACGAGGATTCAGGCCATAATCCACCACGCTGGCCCAGTGCGGGTTGGCGGATTTCACATGTCTTTCGAAAATTGATTAAATCTTCTAAGATATGCAGGTTTCCTCACGATGTTTTCCTACACCGTAAGCAAGTGATAATCATATAGAAATTATGATTCGCACATAGATTTCGAAAAATCCAGAGGTTCGAGCCGGGGTTTGAACCCGAGACCTGGTAGCCCGCAAGACGCGTGCTTAACCAATCGGCTATCACTGCTTAACCTTAGCTCTACCGACATAAAATATTAGTATAATATGCATGATAATAATTCTTTTAAATTGCAATGTATTCCCTTCGTTAGCTTTTAATGACTTTAAGGCAGTCATTTAACGCATCGCAACTGCTATTGATGACGACACCTATACTTTGTATAAATCGAGAATAGTTACGCACTCGTAACTATTCGGTTATGTTAAACTTATGATAATCATCGCAGTTAATAAATTAGTCAAACGGAAAAAGGTTAAAATGGAAAATATTGGAAATAGGTACTCAACTAAACATCGTAAACCAGGGTTATGTAAGCGTTGACGTGTGTTAAAAGTGTGTCTTAATTATATAACTGCTACGGTGATAGGTTAAACAAACAAGAGTGAGAAGACCTTAGTTAATTAAACCGGGCCGCAGCGTTAAGGCGATTGCGATGCGACCGCGAATAAACCTCTACGAACATAATATAATTATATGGTGGTGCTCGCATCACATGAAAACATTTGTATAATTTTATTTTTTATTTTTTTTTATGATCAGGCATCGCAGGCCCATAGATACATACCTTATAAACTAACATACATATTATTAAAAACTAAACTGAACTGTAGGTGGTGACGGCCGGTTGACAGAAATTATAAAAACAATACCAATATAAAAAGTAAAAATAAACGCGATATAATCCGTAAAAATAGTTTTATTTCAACAATACCAACTTAAAAATACCTGGGTCCACTTAAAAGCTAGAAATAACTAGGAACATTATAATTTATTTCATTCGGAGCCGGTGCCACTAACTTAAGGTAACCTACTTAGGTACTTGATTTGGCACTGACTCAAAATAAATTATAAGGTCCCTAGTTTTTTCTAGCTTTTTAATGCGTCATGTTTTTTTGAAGTCGGTTTAATTTTCCAATCTACATACAAACTTGTATAAATAATTATGTATAACTAGCTGTGCCCCCCGACTTCGTCCGCGTAGTATTTAACGTAACAAAAATTTCGGGATTATCGGGATAAAAAGTATACTATATGTTAATCCCGGTTATAAACTATCTGTGTTCCAAATTTCATCCAAATCCGTTCAGTAGTTTTTGCGTGAAGGAGTAACAAACATACATACATACATACATACATACATACATACATACATACATCCACACTCACAAACTTTCACATTTATAATATTAGTAGGATTAGGGTTAAGTAGATATGTAGGTGTCTGTTATGTATCCTCAATATTCCGAATAACCGAAGGTAGCCGAAATGACTTCTTGAATTGCGTGTTTATTATTACCTACCATATTTCTAACTAGCTGTGCCCACGGACTTCGTCCGCGTAGTATTTAACGTAACAAAAATTTAGGGATTATCGGGATAAAAAGTATCCTATATGTTAATCCCGGTTATAAACTATCTGTGTTCCAAATTGCATTCAAATCCGTTCAGTAGTTTTTGCGTGAAGGAGTAACAAACATACATACATCCACACTCACAAACTTTCACATTTATAATATTAGTAGGATAGGATATTAATTCCGTTGGAACTGACACAGCTGTCAAAATTAATAATATTAGATTGTAGCAATCAACAATAGCGTGTAAAAAAATAAAAATACACACGAACTGAGAACCTCCTCCTTTTTGAAGTCGGTTGAAAAAGGACAATCCCGTGGAGTTTCATGCCGGATCTTCTCAATCGAGGTCGCGTTCCGATCCGGTTAAAATATAAAAATGACTATTAGTCTTTGGGTGCATGTACTCACATACCCATCTTTTAGTAAACGAACGGTATCTGTGTAGTAATTGCAAGTTGCGACAGTTTACGGTTACATAACCGGTAAAATATTAGATGGGAATAGATTTATGATGGATGCTAGTACCATCTGTTCTTTTGTTGGTGTTAAACGCTCGAGAGATTGATTCAAATTAATGTGATGAATTAACTAATTTCATTATTCATTTCATGTTGATTAATTATTTTACTATTATTTTTTGAAGAAACCTATCTATACTTTAATACATTGAGTTTGAGTTACGATTATCGTACGATCGATCGGTTCGATATTTTGTTCGGTGTGAGTCGGACGCCTTTTACGCAACTGTAACGTGTCTTAAGTTGTATTTTATTTTTTTGTTTATTAAACGATAGAGTTGAAAAACAAGCGTCCGGCCCGCCTAATGTTCCCGTAACCGATAGAAGCTTGACACATTTACGTTGACAAATTTAACTGCAACTCTACAAGTTTTTTGTTTTATGTTCTCTGATAAAACGACCGCATTTTCCCTTACGCGATAATAGAGCTAATCTGACAGGACCAGCTTGTCTCTTTACATTGATCTCAACTATCAAGAGATAGTTGAGCGAGTAGGAAAGATCCTACTTCAATTTTACAGACCTTTCTTAGACAAGTAGGCAGAGGTCACTAAGCACCTGCTTCCTAGGTAGATAACAGAATTATAAAACGCCGAGTTTCTGGTAGAGGCGTTTCGTTAATTATACAACCTATTAAACAGCGTATTATACAGCTTATTTTCATAATCCGGAATGAATAATTACACGTACGTATTGAATTAACAGACAAATAGGCATCTTTATGTAAGAGTACATGTACGAATTGCGTAGACTAGTGCATATAAATGTTATTGAGATTGGCTCGCATCCTCTCACTTTGCAAATAAATAAAAATATAATAGACAGGCATGTCTAAAATGTATAGTTGTATGTAGTAGTTAAGACTGCAGGCAGATGCTGGATGCGGCAAGCTGAAGACAGGGCGCTATGAGGCTCATTAGAGGAGGCCTATGTCCAGCAGTGGACAAGCATAGGCTGATGATGATGATGATGTAGTAGTAGTTGTTGGTTGCCTTTTCGTAATTTGCCCTGGTCTAGGTGTCACTGGGATCGCCCCCGGTCTATGGTATGGTAACCATAGTACAAACTTTGCTTATTTTGGAACCATACAGTTGGTGCGGCAGTCTGGCGATATTTATTTATAAATTAATTTTGGGTGGTTTTTGGAGTGCAATTTCCATAACCTACCTATATTATTTATGTATTGTATGACGTATTGGCGTTTTGGCGTAAGCCAAATAAGTATTGTATGCTAAATAAATATTAGCATATTGACCACGTTTTAAGTATGAAGGTATATTGTTAATTTACTGAATGTAAACTATTTAGAAGTACATAAAAGTAAAATACATACTAATAAGTATATAATATATAATTCATAATAATGAATTGTACATTCTTCAGATAGTTTCAAAATTTTGGGAATGGTCATTTTAAACCGTTGAATGAGTAGGGTTTGAGTAGGTACCATTCGGCCAATAGGGGCACTAACAAAAATGATCTTCTCTACACACACGTCCTTCTTTTAAATTAATTCATTAAATTAAACTAACAAAGTGTAATTCTTGCTAACTGTACTTAAGTAAATAAATAGATCCTTAACTAGTGATTTGTATTTCGAGCCGAGAAACTATTATCATAATTAATCCATCTCTGTCCGTTACAGCATTCAGTTCACAGGGAGTATGACACGAATCTATTCATGTATTTTAAATCCTACTTTTGCACTGAACAAAACGTTCACACAAAACATGTTGGTGTCTCTTTTTTTTTGCTGTCATAAATCAGAGACAACAGTATGTTTTGTGTGAATATTTTTTAGGTCACAATAGAATTTGCATTGAATTATTGCCATATCTGACACCCCATCTTACTGTGTACGGCTGCTGTACGTTTAGAAATTCTTATTAAAAATTAAAAGTAATTAGGGCCACTAACGAGTTAATTGTTAGTTATACTTACATAATAGTTTTCTAACGCTAAACTGTCTCTTTTCACTGGCATACAATTTATAAAAATGGACGAATTACGAAAACATATTGAGCTTACGTGATCATTTGTTTGAAGTGCCATGATTTGAGTACTCGCCATCGTATTATAAGACAATTTTAGCAAAATGCCGCTTAAAGATTAAATTCGACCTACAGGTCGAGCTATACCTATGGTGCTTTTAAGCTATTAGTTCTATTGTTAACTCACTGAACTAGATATAAACCAAATTATACAAAACGAGGTATCTACTCGTATATCAATTTGCCTATAACTGTAAGTTGCATGTTAGTGATGAATTATTAAAAGTGTTTGCTGCCCATAATCAATAATAAAAGATTTTAAAGTTAGCTATTAACCTACTTGGCTCGTCACTATTTATTTAGTAAAATGGTAACGAGGCGTAACATATGCTCATTATGTTGCCGCTAAGTCTACGAACACGCATAAAATGGCCGCCGGATTCCCGCCATTGTTTATAAATTTGCATTGCGTTTGAATGTATTACGGAGGCTATTGTTACGTGATGCAGATAAATGCGTTCGAGTTAATCTTCTGAGATGTTTTGATGCAAAAACAGTTGGTTAGTACATAGCATTGGTAATTGAAAGTTATATAAACTGAAAGATTGATAAGATTTCTTCTTTGGCTATTTATGATGATGATGATGAGGATGGTTTATTTATAGAGAAGGTTTGTCTGCGAGAGAGAGAAGAGGTATCTGGTAATTTATTGTATTATTTAGTCTTGTTAAATTGTTTTCATGTGCGTATAAAATTGTTGAGTGGTTTGTTTTAAGCCTATAATGATATTATCTACCATTGTCCATCATAATCAAAATCCTACTAATATTATAAACGTGAAAGTTTGTGAGTGTGGATGTATGTATGTATGTTTGTTACTCCTTCACGTAAAAACTACTGAACGGATTTGAATGAAATTTGGAACACAGATAGTTTATAACCGGGATTAACATATAGGATACTTTTTTATCCCGATAATCCCGAAATTTTTGTTACGTTAAATACTACGCGGACGAAGTCCGTGGGCACAGCTAGTAGCTAATAAGGTGGTTTATGCCTATCTATATTTTTACAATTTATACTATCCACTAACAATATTAAAGCGAAGCTTTTATACGGACGGTCGAGGCGCCCGTCGCGCGGCCACTCTATCCGTGCTAAGCGTCAGACGTCAGTAGCGTTACACGATATATATAGGTATACAGAGTGGCGGCTGCGCCTGCGGCGCCCTACGCTTTATACTATAAAGCTTTGCTTCTTTCGGGCGTCCCTAGACGGCACTGTATTTTGTGTGAAGAAAAGCACGCCTGCATTTTATTTTTTGCTGATACCAATACACCTGAAATTAATCCAATCATAAACGTATCATGAACGTCATTGCAACATAGTTGTTACGCATTATGACATAAAAACTAAAATTGCTTACTCGGCTACATCGCATAATTCCAGTTGTTAACAAATAAAAGGTTACGAAAATCGAATTAAAGGCTATTAAAAGCGCTATTATATGATGGCGGAAATATTATGTGGAGTGCTTTTAAGTAGTTACAAGATGCACTCAATACATAGTAATGCAAAATATGCATGAAAAATACATTTCCTCATTAAAATGGTTTTACCTATTTCTAGCTAAGTACCTACTTATACAATGCAATAGCGTTAACTAAGAACTATTTTATTTCTATTGTTTAAAGATAGTATGTGACCAATTCTGGGATATTAAAAATCTGATGATTAAAGTTTGATGTGATATTTAAAAGTAGTACCTATGAGATCGAATCGCACAGTATTAACTCCTTACATAATGAAATCGCTCAAAAAATTATACTGAAGTTTTTTTACTTTATTAAAAGCATAGTCTTCCTGGTTGCGTAGTGCGAACTCATCAACTGTCATTATGTTCATCGGAAAAGGAATCAAGAATGCCAAGTGAATAATGATATCGATGTAGATAGGAGGCTCCATGATGTTTCAAACATTACTTCATGTGGGGGGGCCAAAGAACAAATTGTTTTATTTTGTTACGGATACATTTTAAAATGTCGTTCGTTATATTTCATGATACATTATAAAATCAATATAAAGGAAAATGGAGGCGTAATTCATAGCGAGGTGACTTTGCTAATATTGTTTGTTACATATTGCGATGTCAAATCGTATTTCTAATGACAGAGATTAGTGAAGAACGAGCAACGAATATAAAAAAACTTAATTTCAACGAAAATTCGTGGCTCTGCTGAAGTCTTACTGACGTTTTTTGTTTTGTTATTTTAGTGTTGTAGTTTATATGATTTTATTTTATTTCATAAAGTACCTAGGTAAGTGTGATTGCAATTTTCAGCCATAAATATTTCCACAAAAGTGCGTCTCGTTGTCAGCCTTCCCACTGCGTGTATGTAAATTTTATCGAAAGCGCCACCGCCCAGAACGTACGGTATATTCTCTAAATATATGTGCGACTATTGAATTTGTTCACACGTTTTAATGGTATACAAGAAAAAACAAATTAAGTTCCTTCTTGCAGTATGAATAGAGCATTATGTACTAAGTATACAAATTATAATAATATACTATTCTTTTAAACTTCTGGAATACCTACCTACTTCACGTACCTAACTGAAACTACATTTCTTAATATGAAATGCGCATGCATCTTTTTAGTTTGAACAGTTTAAAAAGATTTTTTATCATTAAAAATTCTTTGGTTTAAACGTAATGGAACAATTACCTCAATAGAAGTGGTAACCATATACCTCTTTGAAATAGAAAACACGTCATTAGCTATACAAATGATGAAGGTACCAGTGATAGCCGATTGGTTAAGCACGCGTCATGCGTTCATGAGGTTCAAAGTTCAAACCCCAGCTCACATCACTGGTTATTTCCTAACTTATGAGCGATCGTGAAGAAAGGTGCATTATTTTGAAAATCTAACAAATTTACGAAATACATGTGAAATCTGCCAACTGACACTGGGCCAGCGTGGGGGATTATTACTCGTATTCCCCTCGCATTAAGGACAGGCCCCTTTTTATGTATTTATTACAAATAGTGGTGCAATAAACGACCGCTTGGCGCATGGGTTTGAGCTTAGGCCGCTTTTGCTCACTACACCGGGAGGTTGCGGGCTCGATTTTCGCCAGGGTAAATTTCGGAAATGGCCTTTTCGTAATTTGCCCTAGTCTGGGTGTCACTGGGATCGCCCCCCAATCCATTGTACGGTACAAGGGTTTCTTAGTTTGGGACCATACAGTTAGTGAGTTCGTCTGGCGATATTTATTTATAAAACATTGTTGCACTTTTAAAACATAAAATTGCATTGACGAGTGATCTGATTCTGTGAAAGTTTTGCAAAAAGTCTATAAAGAACTTATTGGAGTTGCGTTCAGTGAAAGCGCGCAGTCAAGTTGGTCGTGGGGGCTTCACGAGGCGGCGCGGGCGCACCGAAGTGAGCGCTTACGGTCAAACGAAGCCTCCGCGTGGATCTTGCGGGACATTTCCGTGGTATATAAGAAGCCAGCGCCGTGTTCCGCCGAACCATTGCTTTGCACACCCGGTCAGCCGATCTAAACAAAAACAACAGGTACCTACCTACTTGGATTGTTCGCGCGTGATGTGATGTTATGTGTAGTGTTGTGAATTGTGATCTGTTAACGAGCCGTTTGTTTTCTTTTGACAGAAAGTTCGGCGCGCAGTGAGCTCGGTCGAGATGCGGTTGTGTGCTTTGGTAAATGTTTTTTTTGTGTTATGTAATGAGATTAAAGGTGTGTGTCGAGATGTACAGGTTTCTTAACTGCCTTGTGTTGTTTGGTAACATTTGCGGTTTAAGTGTTACAATGGGGCAATGCGCGTATTTTCTATAGATACGATCTGATAAAGATGTCGTTGATGGTAACATATAATGAAATGGCGATTTGTCATTACCTATTGCAAATTGGCAATTTGATAAACAATAAATATCAAAAGGAAATGAATATAAAAGTTGGTGTGATTGTCATATATAACCTCAATAAGTGTTATAAAATAACATCCAAAATGCAATTGAGACAGAAAAGATACCTGCATTTCTTGACACTCCAAAACTAAGTAAGTATAAGGAACATAGAAACGTACCATAAGGAATACCTTGTGTCTATAGTATACTAGGTGAAACATAAAGGGTATACTTTTTTTTCAAAACTTAACTTTGTAATTCTAAAACTATCAGCTTTGGAGGGAACTTGAAAAACAAAAGGTGTTATAGAAATACAGCTGTTGACCGATTTCACAAGTCTACAAAACCTTTAGTACTTCAACTGTCCCACAAAGCCGATAGTTTGAGATTTACAAAGTTAAGTTGCAAAAAAAATTGTATACCCTTTTTGTTTCACCTAGTATACTATCAATAGATAGTAGCGATGTTTGTGTATGATCTTGACATCTCTACATTCACTGTCATAGTCGCAGACGCAATGGTTTGCGTCTGCGAAGAAAATCAGAACCTTCGTTTATTAAAATTATATGTACTTAGTAGGTAATTAAATAATAACCATTTATCATGAAATTTTCGAATATGTCTCTTAATAAGGTAAACAAAAGAGAAACTCCGAAATTTCTGAGATATTCGATAGATGATGTAAATAGTGTTTCGATCTTCAAATTATATGAAAAACATGCAATTATGTTAAACCGTGAAATTTGAATAGCCGGTCAATAGACGCCGGTCGCAATCTGCCGGCAGTCGATAATTCAACTCGATGTTAATTTATTATGGACATGTCTACATACAAATTCGTATGTAAATGTGACGACCGCTTGGCGCAGAGGTTAGAGCGTAAGCCGCTCGGCTCAGTGCACATAGTGGTTGCGAGTTCAATTCCCGCTGATGTAAATTTCGGAAATTGCCTTTTCGTAATTTGCCCTGGTCTGGGTGTCACTGGTATCGCCCCCAGTCCATTGTACGGTACCCATAGTGCAAGCGTTGCATAGTTTGGGACCATACAGTTGGTGTGTCAGTCTGGCGATATTTATTTATATTTAATTAAAAAACTCATAATCACATAATCTAAATACTAATAAGCACTAAATTTCTTGCTTCATCACTATAGGCTACCGTTACTGCTTAACCTCAGGCAAGTCGCACGCTTGCTTGCCGAGTTTGTTCTATAAAAAATGTTACAGATAGGTAGTCAGAAGCCTCAAAAAATACTGACAAAACGTTTACCCTTGTCCGCCATGTCTATGACAGACATCCTGCTGTTGCTAGCCGTCGAGTCACCGGTCTTTTGATATAGAATGATTCGTCGGGCCATTCAATGATTATTGGTATCCGTCTGCAAAATTCACCACTGGGTGGCCATTAAACACATCCTAGCCTAAAGGAATTCTTGGTGGAAATATTTTTTAGACCATGAGCAATCTACCAATTTTCATTTAAAAATATTTGAAAAATCATGATTTATTTTATTTTGCTGGCAGCTCGCCCCATGACTGACGTCGTAATTTGTTTGCGGATAGCCTCATTAGTTAGGTATCCGTGTAAATATCAATAGTAGACGGTCAAAGGAAGACTGAAACGCGACCCGCATATCAACCCATTTACAGAGTCACGGTCAAATGTGAATATTGAATATATTAAATGACATAATCTAGTATTATTTGATTGGTAACGGTAACGGTGTATTAACATAATATATTAGTATATTGACATTGATTTTTATGCCTGAAAGTTAATCCATTCATATTCTACAAGGCAATATAATAAAATCTTGATGAAGAGTTCAAAATCCGGGGATAACGTTTGAAGATTTTGTTAAATAGAAACCTCCTCTTAGAAGAAAGCTTCTTGGTTGTATGTTACTAGAGTAACAAATATATATAGCACGCGAGGATGAACTTGGCCATCCTGAAGGGTTAGTAAAGGCATAGCAGTAAACGTTTTTTATACAAAGCTGCTATTGTGGCGCCCCTAGAACTAATTTCAAGTTAGTCCAAGTTAGTCCGGGCGTACTGGACCATTTTTTTTTTTTTTTACGGGGAGGAAATCTTCCAATGATCCCCAGGCCTCTTGTGGGAAAGGCCTGGGGTATGTGGGATTCTTACCCACTAAAACCTCCCCGGTGGCCGCCTTCCGCACGTCAGAGGGACTCCGGGCCCTCCCGACAGAACTCGCCGGTGCCCCTCATATGCCACGCTCCCTCGCGGGAGCTCGCCCCGGGGGAGCAGATGGTCGCTCCCCCTGCACCCTCGCAGTGCACGGCGGCGGGGAGCCACGCCCGCCGCCGTCCTCCTCAGGGTCGTCGTTGTCAGGGAACGTCCGGGGCCCACACCCTGGACGTTCTCGACCCCGAGGGTAGCCCGTTGTTTTGGGCCCTGGGCATCAGGGCCGGGGGGCCCCGACGTGGCGCAGCACGGCGCCTACGTCGGCGAGCGGGATCGGTTCTCTCCCGATCCCGCTCGGCGGACTCCTTCTGGGACATAACTGTCTCGCAGAAGGAGGTGGGCGTACTGTACCATAGAGAAAAGTGTACCATACAGTATTTCATATTAAAATTAGCTGAATTGCCATAATACACTTTCCATTTTTACAGAGTTCGTAAATAATGCGCATATATTTAGTTATTATTCTGGTTAGGTAACGCAGTTAAAATATTGACTACAGTTATCTCGAGTTATGTAACGTTTGTAATATACCGACGACGGATAAACGTAAAAGACGTTTTAAGATTGTCTTTCGAACCTTGTTTATATTTATTGTTTTATCCGCGCAATCAAGATTATACTTACATCTTATTTTATCTAGACTGGCGTATTGAACGCTAATTGCAAAAAATACCATAAATATCAGACACCTCAGAAAGAGTACAAGTTAGGTTGATCTCATAATTTTGAAAATGTGCTTTAGTATAATTATATTGTTTTTCGCAATTGTGATATTACACATTTCGATAGGTAAGCCATTCAACATACACCTAGGATGATTTAACCAATCATTCTAAACGTTCACACATGTATTTCTAAAACAACTAAGTAGGCTAGGGTTCACTGCACATCCATATTCTGGTAATAGTATTTTAGTCCCTAATATTATAGACAGTGAGCCTATATTGCTAGTATACTGTTCACACACCCTGCTGCCCTACGATTACTGAAATAAATTTAGCTAAATTTGAGTTATAGATATTTACTTCATGAGAGCACAACTTTTTCTCAGTAGGCCAGTTTTGGTCACATTTTCTACTATTATAAATAATAATTGGTCTACCAAAAGAATTATCGTCTTCAATCAGTCTTCACAGTTTATAAGTACACTAGTTGCTGCCCCCGACTTCGTCCGCGTAGACTTAAGTAAAGTATTATATGTGTTAATCCAGATTATAAACTATCTGTGTTCCAAATTTCATCTAAATCCGTTTTGTAGATTTTGCGTGAAAGAGTAACAAACATACATCCACACTCACAAAATATAGCATTTATAATATTAGTAGGATATATCATTTCCCGTGTTTTGCTTATACCTTAAAATATGTTAAGTTGTCACCATTGTGATAGCAAAAGCTCATACAGTGATACAATCTTGGAAAGACACAGCATGCAGTTTTGATGACAGTTTATGTTATAACTAGTTGTAGGTACCTACGTTGATCTGGTCAAAGGGTCCTAAATGCTTGCTGTTGTTTATAAGAAGTACCTTGATAAATAATCCTGATATTGAAGCATTCTGCTATGAATGGCTATATAGAATTTAATATATTGCTACTTATCTACCTATCTACATCATCATCCGTTCAGAAAAATGACTATACAATACTATATTACTACACAATAATGTATCATGTATCCTGAATAAGACAAGTATAGGTATTATAGAGGTTGAAACCTGTATTAGGTCTATTGCAGTTGTCTCTATATAGTTGAACTACATAATCACAGACCCAATTGTACAGATTGTTTCCGCAAATTGCCGTTACCTATCCGAGTCGGCAGGTGTCACTCTTAACTAGGAAACGTATTGTTATTCAGTGTCGCAATCCTTCGCAAACTGGACGCTGGTCGCACTTTCTCTTCACATTTGTATCTGCTCCAGACGAGAACTTTCATCTCGTATTGCCCCGATCACCACACGAACATAAATACGAGATTTTATAGCAGCTATCGCCCGTGCCCGATCGCTGCAATTATTTGTAGATTATAAACTGCACCTGTGTTGACCAACAGTCGAGAGATGACACGTTAATAACCGCAAAAAAGAATAAAGTGGTTACGAATTGCGTAAGCCCGAGATGAATCTCACCTGATATTTTAATAGTAGGTATGGTGCGGACTATATAATGAAAGCTCACGGATCGTATCTAGGCATTACTGTAATGTATTATTATGTAACTCAACGTTGGCGACTGCTTAATGTGAGTACGGTATTAATTAGACGACGTGTGTTAAGTATCTTGAGAACCTGGGGTCGTGGAAAGCGGCCGTCGGGACGGGTCGCGCACTCTTACGCATGTCGCGAGAAAATGACGGTTACGCAACACACGGATTATATGAGAGGATAAAGTGACGCATGCGGTTATTTCTCGCAATAAAACAAATTGTTATCGTGGAATGGAGATAAAGACAATCTTTTTAAATAACAATATTGCAAATTGGAGAAATTATTATGTAGTAAAGTTCAATTTTTTATTTGTTATCGGAGAAATTTTGGCTATATTCAAATATTGCCGAATATTTAAATTTATATACGGATATAAATTTATGTGTAGAGAATAGCGATAATCTTTTAGCATAACTTCGCAGCAAATTGGCTGTTGAATTTCACAACTTTGCCTCAGTGATAGCATAGTAAGAAATAAAGATAATATTATGTTATCTAATTGCGGGGCTGGCTGAGAGAGTGAAGATTTGCGAGCGAGCCGAGACCAACACGCAATTGAGTAATGGGACGTTTTATCGCGGCGAGTGCTTGCGCACGCGCATTGCGGGTTATTTTATATTATAATTTTAGATTTTCCCCTTTTAATAAATAGGCCAACCTGTACGTGCTAAAGGTTACATTGTGCTTACATTGTTAGGTCCATGAAAAGAGTGTCACTAAATAGTAATCAGCCAGCTATCACTTTTACTTACTTCGATAATCATGCCCTTATGTTCATATCAATAAGGTTGGTTATTAATTAAAAACCTTTTTTAATTTCCAGATAATATTCTGTACGGTGCTGGTGACGACATGCGCCGAACCCGATCCGAAGAAGTACAAGTCAGAAGTGAAGGATAAGGACAAAAATGCAAATACGACTCTAACAGCAGATGAGATGAAATTTTTAAGAGATGTAGAAGCCAAATATGGTCTCAAAAGCGACACCCCTATCGATGGTAAGAATAATACTGAAGAAAAACCAAACTCTCCACCATCTGAACAGTCCTCATTCCCAGCTGTCATAGCAATAGAGATTGTGAACGACACAGACACCAAATCAAAAGGCAAAAGAACAATTGACGCCAATCTCGGATATGGATATAAAACAAACGCTGGATATTCTTACTCATACTTCGGTAAACCTGCGCAGGAGAAAGGCAAATTTATGATATATCCATATTCACAGGAAGATATTCCTGAATCCAGCCGTCATAATTATTATAATGTTCGGTATCCTGATAAACAAGCAGGCAAAAAATTAAATACAAATGTTGAGATACAACCGTCGCAAGCATTTGAGTTGGTTCCTCTGAAAGACGAAAAAACTTCGTACAATTATAGAAAACCGTCTGTTGAATTCAAGAGTCCATACGAAGGTGACAGAGGAATTGCTTCACAAAGTTATTCAGGACATAACTCTATGCATGGTGCGGCACCGTCAACTCTATACACTACTTATAATGGCCAGCAATTTACAGGATTAAGTGGGCAATTCCCTTCAGTGATGTCTAATTATTTGGTGGAGCCGACGCAGCTTCTCAAGAACCCCGAATACCAGAACGTCGGATTAACACAAGACCATTTGCGTCACGGGTCTCATTTAGAACAGAAGGTAGTTCCAGTTTTAGTACTGAGGATTCCGAGCTCATCCCTCACGAATCCTTCTGCTGAGCTGTACGCTAATCTACCACATAACTACCCACTGTCAAATTACTTGAATCATTTGAACCTACAACAGTTAGTCAATCAGTATTTCAAGAAAATTGGATACAATTTCGCTCCTCAGGTTACTTTTACTAACTCGCCTGCATCAGGCTCTGCTGAAGGATCTTCAGTACCGCAGTACGAACCCCAACATTACGCGCGTCCCTACGTTCAGCCGTCATATACGCAATCTGATTATTCTGGCGTTCAATACTCGGCAGTTCAGCCGGTGATGGCCCGATACCCATCGAGCTACCTTCGTCATCATTACACACCTCTTAAGGGTCATTATCTTTATAATCAGCCTATTCAGCAGAATAACGAGTACCCATCCCAGTATGTTCCGCAGTCTGCTATCTCTTCCCAAAAATACTATTACCAACCGCAGTATCAGCAACAAGCGGAGCAAGTGACGTCACAGGAAGTTCAAGACTACCACTCCTCACTGAGTCATGGAACAAGTGATCAGGATAGCAATTTGCAGGTTCAATACGAGGCACCTACCCATGTAACTTCTAACCATGAGACCGCAGTCACATCCAGCGTAGAATATGGAGTTTCGCATCCACATTCAGCTGAATATGAAAGCGCAGTCACCATAGGACCAGAATATGGCCAAATGAAACAAGACCATTCACAGTCATTACCTGCGAGTTACGATACAAAAGCAACAGCTTATGAATCCTCCCAGCAGTCAACCGGATCACAGGAGTATTATCAAAATCTTCCACAAAAGGAAACGGTAATAGTGCAGCCGAGGCAGAAGTACCAATCGCACGCAGATTTGGATTCTACACAAAATTATGCTTACCAACAACAAGGGCAAGAAGACTCAGACAATGGTCTTGTTCTTTCTGAGAACTACCCAAGCAAGGACCACACGATAGCTACAGTTTTACCATCCCATTATAAAACAGGTATTCAGCATTCGGGAGCGGTACAGACCGTCAGCTACGTCACACCAATGCCGTATTCATCTAAATATCAGTTACCATACAAAGTAATGGTTCCCCAGACGTACCTTCACAATCCCACTACAGAAAAAGTAGCGTATGTCAATTCGCAAACAATGCCCACATACAGTCAGACGGTAATTCACCAGGAGTATAATCCTGAAGCGGAGTATACTGTAGGGTACCGTTACGTGCCTCCTGTGAGTAAGCAGAAGCCTCCATCATACCCCAGGAATTACCATTCCCATCCGAAACGCATGGTCAAAACAGAAAGTAAGCAAGAGAATACTACGTCATCACTTAAAAACAAAAATGAAAGGGGCGAAAAGAAGAGGTCCTAAAAATTTACAGATACCTGATAATTTATTTGTATATGAGCAAGTTCAAGACAAATTTACGGAGTGAGATGTAAATATAGTTGTTGTATTTGTAGTTATAAGATATTGTTTTCCTTGCCTGAATTTGATGTCAGTCGATGTTGTTATAGTGCAAAACTCAATAGATTGGTCTATTGCCAATACGGTGGGACATTTGCACAAATTCAATTATTTATTTTTATAATTAGTATGGTGCTACACCTGTAAATACGGTGGCTGAATTAGTTGTAAACTTACAACAAAATATCTAAGTGCTGTTTCATTATTGTGAAATGTTATTTATTTCATTTAATGGTACTGTGTATTCTTCCTAATTGAAGTGCAATAATTGGACTTAGTTTGTAGATTGTAGTAAATTAATTAGTTTAATAAATAACATGATTGTTTTGAATACTGATTTAATACTAGAAGATGCATCCCTTTTCCTTTTTTGTATCATGTGTTGGAGTAGGAGCTGCGGCTCTACCAAGACTTGATGCAGTCGCAGTCGCCACAGTTGATTGTCAGAAGTGTCTACGAATGAAAAATTGTGTCTTATTGCTAGTTCCTAAAGTGTCCGGTAGGGGCGCTGTACAATCTGCGATAAAAATATTTTACATAGCCATTAGTGACCGTATTACTTCATTGTAGAGCTGTGGCCGAAAAAAAACTCTCTATATTATGAATTATACCACGACCGCTTGTAATTATCAGGTGATAGTGGATATAATTCATAAATATAAGAAAATATGCCTAAAGTTTATAGTAATCTTGATCGTAACCTAAACAAGCATTAAATTGCTATCAGTTTTAGATCAGGAGTTATTTTTGAGCGACATGGCAATCGTCACGGCACACATTCCTACCACTGTTCTCCTGTAAGCCTGGATCAATGTTGATATCCAACGGAAACGCTGAGGTTTGAACTTCGACAAGTATCGATCAGACTTCAAAAGAAAGTAAAGAAGGATTTCAAACAAATGATCACAAGCTAATCCATCAAAGCTTGGTTGCATGAATCTTCCCCTTGATGTTTTTTCTCAGCAGCAGGAGTATGGAAGCATCCGCTTGGCATAGATAGTGCCTTGAGCGTAGTCCACTCGGGACACTGCACCTAGTGCTTGGAGGTTCTATTCTCGTCATATAAAATTCCAAAATGGGTGAATATTTCGAGAATTCGTTTGATCACTATGGACCTTGTTGTGGTCACTATGGTCGCCTCCCACCGATGCTTAGTCCAGTTAACGATACCCATACTTACAGCTAATGTGTTAGGTAGTCTGACGAAATTGATTTATCGCAATCTTTTGCCAGCAGTTTGGCTACCGTAGATTTTATTTGCTAGATGTCGATAACATAGCCATCTACCGGGCCAAACTATAGCTAAGAACCATTCAGGTGACCCCATAAGAAATAAGAAAATAATAATAAAAAAATGGAACCAACTCAAAAAAACCTGGGTGCACTAAAAATCTAGAACTATCTAGGGACATTATAATTTATTTTATTTGGAGTCGTTGCCAATTCAAGCAAGTAGGGGTGCCTAAGAATTTGTCCAATCGTTGTGTAAAGATTATGGGACCAATCTGGAAGGACATTATTTGAAATGCAAAAAAATATACATATAAAAGAAGATGAGTGGCATTTTTCGAATAGTGTCCGCACACCTGACGCTTTGGTATCTACAACCGGCTAAAGAAGCCCAAACAGGAAAGCCTACTAATTGCCACTTGATGGGCAAGCATGATGTAAAAACCTTGTATAACCAGTGTGCGATGGGAATGCTTGCCACGAGGCGAGCGGCAGGGGACTGGGTGGACACATTTCACTCTCATTTCCCTCGGCGTTTCCGCATTTTCCGGTACTACCTAATACTTGCTACAGGAAAGGTTGGCAACTGCGTGGTTCATTATTCTGTTATTGGATGTCATGGAACATCTGAAACAAACATCTGTCAAGTTGCTGTGGCTAATAATAGTAAGGATCAATGGTAACGCTACTAAGAGGATTGAAATATAATACCACCTAGCGGCTGTGCACACGGTTAAACCGGCACCTACAAATTCTATATATTTTAGCTTCTTGGTGACCGCCACCAACTTACCTTACACAGGGAAAACTCATAGATAGATATAAATAGCTAATGGTCTATAAATTGTTTTGTATTGTTTATAAAGGTGAAATTTAACAAAAGCTATGACTTCAACGAGATTAATTATGCAAAAAGACTATCATTGACTTATCACCCCCGGGATATTTGTCCCAAAACTTAAGATTTAGTTTTTTCTTGAAACCAGCCATGTCTTTCTTCTATTATGACAACCCTACGTACGAGGAACCCGGAAAAGTAGAGCTAGGCTTGAACGGTAAGTTATTATTAGATAAATTGAAGATACCTATACACTACTGTAAACAGGAACAAATAAACAAACAATGCCAAGGAGCGAAAATATCTAATTTATTAAGTTGTACACTGTAATTAATTACCGTTAAATGTTGGAGAGTTTTTTTTTTTAATATAGACGAATGAATATTGCTCAGTAAATTTAAAAGGCAATAATACTTAGAAGCTGAAAGAATTGTAGGTTTTATTAAATTATAAATATTAAATATTAAAAACCTCAAACCCTTTTTTTACATCAGATTTCTAAGGATTTGAGGAATATAGGCATGGGATTAGTACTACGATACTATAGCAATCAATTGTTTATCATGAATAAAACAACCATATAAAGACGTATGACATGTACAAGCTATGTCTTTTTATTCAGGCGCTCGTACGAGTACGTCCTGATCTTCTGAGGCACGTGACCAAGGAAACGCATGCGCATGGGAAATTGTAGGTTTCTTTAACTGCCATTATTTTCTATGAGATGTATAATGGTGTTTTAGGTCTAAATTGGTTTGCGCGGAGAATAATAACAAATACTTTAATAAACAATGCAAGCAACACTATACAAAATTGCTACCTACCTAAGTACAACATCCAGTCGAAATGCAATTGTACTAAATATTGCTATATTAGGCGTCCCCAGATTTTAGCCTCAGAGGAAGGGTCCACGCCTAGGGCGGCTGCTTCTCCCGCCCTCGGTACGCTCATGATTAGGTATCTTACATAAATAATAATAAAATAATGTTAGCCCTTTTGACGTCCCACTCCTGGGCACGGGCCTCCCCTCAACACGAGGGGGATTCAGGCCATAATCCACCGCGCTGGCCCAGTGCGGGTCGGCGGATTTCACATGTCTTTCGAAAATTTGTTAAATCTTCTAAGACATGCAGGTTTCATCACGATGTTTTCCTTCACCGTAAGCAAGTGATAATCATATATAAATTATGATTCGCACATAGATTTGGCAAAATCCAGAGGTTCGAGCTGGGGTTTGAACCCGAGACCTGGTAGCCCGCAAGACGCGTGCTTAACCAATCGGCTATCACTGCTTCAGGTATCTTACATACAAATAAATAAAATTGCAGTGTCTGTTTGTAATATCAAAATAACACCTTTTCAATAAGTACTACTAATAGTAAAACGCAATTTAGTTATGTACTACTAATAGTAAAACGCAATTTAAAAAAAAATTGTCTGTCTGTCTGTCTGTGTGTTTGTTCCGGGGAATCGCCGAAACGGCTGGGCCGATTTTGACGGGAGTTTCACTGGTAGATAGCTGATGTTATAAGCAGTTACTTTACCTAATTTTATTTTAGAAAAACTAAATTTTAAAAAATGGTCGCGCGCTTAGAACGCGGGAGCGGGCTTTTTTGTTAAGTTAAATTCCACGCGGACGAAGTCGCGGGCTCAGCTAGTATTGAAAATATAACATTACAGTGTCCTAATAAGGTATCTTATTAAGTTAATGTCGGTAGAAAAACGTGCGTTTAAACGCTCAAAGCATATATATCCTGTAACGTTTTAAGCTATCAATACCAACACACTACCAGGGCCACACAACACTTTACATAACCTTACCCTCCAAGTGACTGCACCTAGTTACTATTTAATTATTCACAATCCTACCACCAGATGAGTATACCAAGGTCCTATGCTTGCATTGCATAATTACAAATTGATCCATTTCCTATGTAAACAGCGTGCGGCCGATAATCGGCGTCAAATAAGCTGTTACCATATACTACCTGACTTCCTGGCGGGGCTCTGTAATACCATTATTGCAGCTTTATTGCAAACGGGAACTTTCTTTTATTACTGGTTAGCTCACTAACACATTAACGGTAGTTATGCAATTGATTGCTGGGAATAGAAAATTTACGCGTTTGCATCGGGTGTTATATTAAATGATGTTATAGTCCAAGGATGGAACAACAAAAGGTAGTTACAATCTTCTTGATTACTTCAGTAATTACAAAACCTTTAGTACCTAAATAATTTCTAAAAGGGATAATTTAAAACAATATTTCTGTAGTAATTTTTTCTCAGTGTATTAAATGTTAGTCATTAATTCTAGTCCTGAACTCATCCAAATGTCTTCAGCTATTTATGTTCTATCGATTATGTCTTATCGGCTTATTTAGCTAGGTACTCTGTTACGAATGTATTTTTACATATAATTGTGAAAAAGTAAGATCTACTGTTCCACTCTTATAAGGATACCTATATTCGAACCTAGGATATGTGGCTTGCATATCCCCTTCAGCTTCTAAGTAATCGCTCAGGATTTTATATTGCGTGCATGCAGTCTTGAGGAACAGGCTAGTGCACGGTACTAGAAAAGAATTCGTCTCGCGATATTCAATTTCATTAGTGACGTGTTATTTTTGTGAATTTGCTGATTTTAATAACCGCGAAGTCTGAATTGGTAAATACCGTATACCTTATTAAATTGCCTGAGACCGGTTCGATCAAAAACCTATGAGATGTTATGAGAGTTATTTGAAAAGTTATTACGTACTCGAAGGTACACTGAGGAAGAAAAATACGACAACACAAGACTTTTGTAGTTCTTAGTACCATATTATCTTTCAATCATACTAATACTAATCATACTTAATATTATAAAGAGGAAAACTTTGTTTGTTTGATTGTAATGAATAGGCTCCGAAACTACTGAACCGATTTGAAAAATTTTTTCTCTGTTGGGAAGCTGCACTATCCCCGGGTGACATAGGCTATAATATATTTTCAAAAAAATTAGGGATCCTTACTAAAACTCGAATAATGTAACCGGAATGTACCCCTGCGAAGCCGGGGCGGGCCGCTAGTTTTTTATAAAAAGTTTTGTAATTGCTGCAAGTAATTTATGAATGCAAGGCGTCGTATAATTCATTGATTTAGGTATCATAGTGCAAACTAATGAGTAAGAATGCTAGGGACTACAAAAATGATCCATTTTTTCGCAGTGTAGATTATTTAACGTTTAACATAACGGTTTTTTTTATTCAAAATTACTTAATGTTTGCGGTTGTTTTCCCGAATAAATTAATGATTAAGCACCGGAAAACTTAAAAGTACCTATTATGTAACAATTGAGTACACGTTAAAGGTACCGCTTAAGATGTTAGGCTCGCCTTAGGCGTGGAAACATCAATGTTCATGAAGATTTACGGCGTTTCCCAAACTTTATTGGACACACGTGTAACATAGATGTACCAAGAACCGAGAAGTTAAAATGTAGGTTAACTGAATATTTAAATGAAATTAATGTGTTAAGTTCTTCGCTAATATTATTAACCTAACGTAACCATGGAGTTCCTTGAGTGATTGGTTAACCAGTTAATATTGTGGAGATTCTTTTTATAAAATTACGTCATTAATTAATTATGTATGTCGTATTATAAGTTATGCCTATATCGCAATTTAACATCCAAGTAGGCGCATAAATGTAACCTTATTATTTAAATTAAATCGGCTTCATATTTAGGAAAATTCGAATGAATATTCTGAACTATTTTTTGACATTTTGTGGCTAAGGCGGTGACTCTAGATGAACGATTTCTAGGTATTTGCGTCGGCTATCTGAAGAGAAGACATGACTTACATGTCTTTTATTTAACCACACCATCAAAGAAGTACCTTTTTATTTTGCATATTGTGGACAGGTGAATTGGCTATTATTTCTAAGTGAAGTCCTCACAGTAAAAATGTTGAGAACCATCTCATTGCATCAGTGTGCATCTGCGCACGAGTTGCTTCGTGCGTTGCGCCCGCGCCGCCACCCACACAGGTGCATCGCCACGGTCCGCCAACCCCCTATATAAACCTAATACTATCTAGCCTTGAACTTCATTTCGCAACCATTGGGAGCGCCGCGCATACCGTCATCCCTGCAGCCCTAGGAGGAGGCTCGGAACATTGGTGATTGCGACAGGACTATTGTGTCACTGAGTGCGTACTATGTGGTGTTGACTGTGTTATTGCTGTGGTGCTGAAAACTGAATTACGTGAATGATGACTGTGCAACGAAACGTACGTAATCATTTTGTATTTTTTTCAAAGTTCACAAATATTACAAAAAAGACAACGCTTTTGAAATATATTTGGGTGAAGATGGGGTGATAGGGTGAACATTTGAAATATATTTGGTTACTGTAGAAATCTGTGAAAAGGTTTTGAAAAATGGTTGTCGTAATTCCCTAGAACTGTAGTTTAGGTACTCAAATTTTGAGCGAGCAAGCGATCTTGCATTTGGAACTAGTTAAAATCGTTATAGTTAGCTAATATTATTAATAACCTTACAACCTGTTAATCATCTACCACCGAATCATAGCCGTGGTTCTACTTAGTAGAACAGACAAAAATCCATCTGTTACTAATATAATCTAAGGAAAAATAAATAAATTTCATTAGACATTCAGACTATTCAGACTACTCTAGACAACTAGGTAATCTGTATAATTTCGTATCACGTCTACCGGATTTAATTATAACCAACTAGCTGTGGCCCTCGACTTCGTCCGCGTAGTATTTAACGTAACAAAAATTTCGGGATTATCGGGATAAAAAGTATCCTATATGTTAATCCCGGTTATAAACTATCTGTGTTCCAAATTTCATCCAAATCCGTTCAGTAGTTTTTGCGTGAAGGAGTAACAAACATACATACATACATACATACATCCACACTCAAAAACTTTCACATTTATAATATTAGTAGGATGAATATTTATATATCTTGATATAATATTTGTTTATAAATTCCTTAATTATGTTTAAATGGTTGTACATACTTAATTAAAACTTAGTATATGCTATATACTCTAAACTACGCATATAAAAACAAATGAGTAGGTATATAATTTCTGTAGGTAATCTTTAGTTACAAATAGCGAGTCAACAATAGTAATTGTGATGTAGATGCCTTTTCCTTCCCTATGACAATAGTTCAAACAATAGGTAAGTGGATGAAAGTGATATGGAATACATACTTTTGTATATTACTATTTTAGATAAGAAATTTGATGGTATATGTAGGTACTTATGTTGTTTATAAACTTGTAGTAGAGTTAAAAACGTATTGCACTTAAACTATAAAGTCGAACCGAATGAAAAACTTTGAAAATATTTGCTGTAGGTGAAACTATAGCTAAACTGAAGTCTTAATTAACTTAATAATGAGTGTTTCTTCAGTTAAAAGATAGCCAAGTATAATATATCGTTATGTCGTGGTAATGTATGAATCATCTCATTATACTCTCATGCAATGGTTGCTCTGTTCCGATATTTTCAAGTTAGAAAAATACCATCCATATATAATTCCTTTTAGCTATATTTGTTTCTCATTTAAATATCTAATATATGGAGGTGACAATTTCTTAACGGTTGTTGTATCTAATTAACCAAAGATGTATATTTCAAGTGATACATATATATGGCATATTTCCGGTGTATCTAATTATAATTTGCAATCATTTGAATTAATTCAACTAAAATTAAATAAAGTAATTATGACAGTCAATAAGATTTGATTTTTTTTTAAAGGAAACCGACTATTTACTCATCTTTATGTACATTTTTTTCGATAGAATTAGCAGACAGAGGTACATTGTATTGATTTGTTGAAAAGCACTTATCCTCTCCAAAAAATCTGTTTACATCAATGTAAAACCATTGTCATAGTAACAAGCGTTACAGTTTTATTCGACTTCAAAAACGACGAGTCACTACACGGTGGGCTCATAATCCACCCGCTTATATATAAAACACATTATTTCATTACACTTACCGGCAAATGATTGATGACAAACCAAAACCCATCCATTAGCCGAAGCAGTGACGACTGAATAAACTCTATCGATTATCCAAGTGCGTCGACCACATTACCATAGAATCATCGACGACTCATAATGGAATCAAATGATCGATGGATGCGGCCATTGAGCCTACTGCATTACGCTTTTTTATTATGTACGTGTCATTAACTCATCGGTAGTCAATGATTTGTTACAGGGATGACACTTCTTTGCTTTCGCTTTCGATTTCAGTTACTTGAAATGACTTAAGGCTAAAGCGCCCATCTAGCCCGCGAAGTTCAAATTTTTTGAGATTTTTAGAATTTTTTCAAAATCTGACAATAATAAAAGGCACATTTTGTAATTCGCGACAAAGACCGTGTGCAGTGCATTTATTAATATATCCAACTTACTCTAAAACATTTCAAGAACGACAGCTATCCAGATAATCTGGCAATTTTTGTATATTTAGTGATTAACTAGTATCATATCCACCGTGATAATATTTGGAGTAAAATAAATGTATTAATAAACGTACTGCATACTGTGTTTATCGCAAATCACAAAATGTTGTCTTAAATGTTTTCAGATTTTGTATAAACTATAAAAATACTCGAAAATTTTGAATTTCGCGGGCTAGACCGGCGTTCACCTTAAGTTATGCACTCATTCCTAATGTTTTGTGTCTGCCTTTTGTAGACTCTTCATCATAATTTATAAAAGTGGAATGTATCATCAGGTCATGAATAATAATGTATCGTGTGGTCGAGGCGAATTGGCAATCATGTTATCTGAACACGCATATAATCTCCTGTGATTTGTGTCTATCTTTTCCTATGGTGGTGTAACTTAGAAATCATTGAAATGTCACGCGTAAATTGCATAAATATGAATGTCTTCACAACTTACGATTCACACATCACAACAAATTTCAGTTTAAAGTAAAGCGGGATGGTGGTATTCGTTGCCAGCAGTAGATTAAAGATGTTCATTATGGCCAACGATATTCAGTGGAGCTAAGGCAATGCAATGAAGGATTTCTTTAACCCAACTATATATCAGTTCGGAGATGTAACTACTTTTGAAATCTCAACTCTATTACAAGTCATCAAAGGAATTAACACATTCACACATCATAATTAAGTAGATTGTAGTAGTAGGAACTGCGTGCTTCCCTAATATCACAACAAACCTTTTTAGTGATTAAGGTGAAGGCGCCTGTCTAGCGCGCGAAATTCAAAATTTTCGAGTATTATTATAGTTTATCCAAAATCTGAAAACATTTAAGACAACATTTTGTGATTTGCGACAAACACAGTATGCAGTGCGTTTAATAATACATTTATTTTACTCTCGATATTATCACGGTGGATATGATACTAGTTAATCACTAAATATACAAAAATTGCCAGATCATCTGTATAGCTCTCGTTCTTGAAATGTTTTAGAGTAAGTTGGATATATTAATAAATGCCCTGCACACGGTGTTTGTCGCGAATTACAAAATGTGCCTTTTATTACTGTCAAATTTTGAAAAAATTCTAAAAAACCTCATAAAATTTGAACTTTGCGGGCTAGATGGGCGCTTTAGCCTTAACCATAATTTCCAAACATGCAAATGTTGTTCACTGTAGTCTGCTTCTATTTTTAATTGAATTCAAATTGTCATTATGATGCTGCATTGTTCTTTAGAACAATAAGTACCTATTTGAATATCTAATGCACAAGCTCACTGACCGTGCCATATTATCTCATGTTACATAAGATTCGCTCCCATTTAGGTACCGTGGAAGTCAATTGGTTGCGTAACATCATTAAGTAGGTACTTATGAAATAGAGAGTTGTCCAAGTTAAGTGCTACCCATCCATACTTTTAACCGTATTTAAAAAGTGTAATACTTTACATCGCCGATCTTCAG
Source organism: Notodonta ziczac (assembly GCA_918843915.1). NCBI lineage: Eukaryota > Metazoa > Arthropoda > Insecta > Lepidoptera > Notodontidae > Notodonta > Notodonta ziczac. The sequence continues at coordinate 4,013,717 of OU974051.1, forward strand.
GGAGTGCTGCTATCTCGGCCGAGGCAGAGAGTTAATTGACAAGCTTGACTCTACCTCTACCTCTACCTTAGAATCACTATCAATACATACATAGTATAAAACAAAGTCGCTTCCCGCTGTCTGTATGTCCCTATGTATGCTTAGATCTTTAAAACTACGCAATGTATTTGATGCGGTTTTTTAATAGATAGAGTGATTCGAGAGGAAGGTTTATATGTATAATATATTCTAATTAAATTTGCAAATAGTAGAGAAAGCCGTGCGAAGCCGGGGCGGGTCTCTAGTATAGTATAAAACAAAGTCGCTTCCCGCTGTCTGTATGCCCCTATGTATGCTTAGATCTTTAAAACTACGCAACGGATTTTGATCCGGGTTTTTTTTAATAGATAGAGTGATTCAAGAGGAAGGTTATGTGTATAATACATGCATAATACAGTAGAGAAACACTGATAATTTTAGAGGTTTCTAATGTGATGTCGTAAATAAACACCCATTTTTTTGCGCCGTGCGAAGCCGGGGCAGGTCGCTAGTAATATATAAATGCCTCCAATGGCCCAGTATTGTCTCTAGTTATCATCATCATCATCAACTTAAGAGCGATGCTCTTGTCGGTGGAGTTTTTTTCCATTTACTGCGATTTTCTCCCAGTTCTTTGACCATTTGATACGACACGACATTCACTTTTTCCTTCACTTGGTCGAAATAGCTTCTCCTAGGTCTTCCTCTTCCCCTCTTGCCTTCTATCTTCCCTTCTATGATTGTTTTCATAAAAGCGTCATGTCGTATCAAATGCCCGATCATCTTTCCTCTTCTATTTGCAATGCTGGTCAACAGGCTTCTCCTTTCATCTACTCTCTCTAGTACTTCTTGTTCTCTAGTTATATAATGACTTATTTCAATAATGCACAATATTTGACATTGCGCCTTAATAAATGCTTGAAATGATGTATCTAGCCTAGACTAAAATCTGATGGGTTATTTATTGTATCATCATCTTGAGCATCTACCAAGGGGCCATGTAATATATCGCGCATTGTTAAAATAAGACCTCATAATATGTTTTCCAATATTATGTAAGTCTAAACGAGGCCAACGGTAACCCTTTTCCCATGGACGATATGCTAATGTAAGTACCGAAAGGCCTGTTTATATATCTAGTTTAATGGTTTTCTTACACTGCTCTTTATAGTCGCCATGAGTTACATAAGTGCTTTTGAGTTTATAGGAATATTTGATATTTTGTGCTTTCATTTCATCACAGTCAATTTCTTACGTAAACTTAAGATAACTCTATCGCATTGATTTTGAAAAACTTTCTTCTATTTATGAAAGGCGAGTTAAAACAGAAGTTATAATTAAAAAATAGTGCTTTCACGTTATTGATTTCACACTTACGATAGCTCAAATGCTCAATTACTTACCTAAGATTAGAAATAATAGGGTTCAATTTAGAATGAATTACAAGTATCGTAGCAATCTTGTATCAATTGAGCTTGAAGATTATGATTACGCGTAGCATTAACAGGCGTAGTAAAATCTGTAGAGGCGGTCGGAATACCTATAAATATTTTACGACTTCTTTGATTGACTCTCATTATATTGATTTATTTTCTTTCAGTTTTAATGTGAGATTATAGCAATGGGTGATGTAACTGCGGGGCCACGTTTTGGAAAGTTTTATTGACATTTATTGTACTTTAATCCAGTTATATATTTTTTTTTTTGTAGAGAAATCAAAAATAGTTTCACCTATTTTATTTGCCATACACACAATCAACTAAAGTTATGAGCGTAACTTATGAAATGGTTGGAATTGGGATATGAGAACGGAAAAGATAGATGATCTGCATTTTTGCTATCTGGTATTAATTTTGCTTACTTCACCCACTAATTCAACGCTCCCTGCCAATATTATTATTTTCTTCTAAGTATTAAGTACGTATAGATCACTTTTGTGTGACATGTACATACCTATATTTTATGCAAACCTTAGAATAAGAATGCGATAAAAGTGCAGCTATGGGTACAGTAGCAAGCTTGACCAAAAAAAAATGTTTCTTCCTATTTGCAACACCACGTCAAAGACCTCCAAGCCAGTCGAAGCAGGTAGTTAGTTACTAGAAGCGACATGGCATGTGCAGATGCACTTTCTCATGGTGGGTGAAACGTGACCGGTAAGGGCAGAGAAACTCCCGCGCATCCTAGCGGTAGTGATGTCGCGTGCGACCTTTGACGCCGAGTTATCCGGCGATGGGAAAATCTATGGGATGGTTTACGTAAGTTATGTTTGTATTGTATGGGTCTTTGTCTTATATCAAGTTGCAAGTGTTGTTAAAGATGTACTCTCGCAGGCCTAGCACAGCTAGCTGTGATATTTCAAAATGTGGGATAAATCGATTTTAGTGAGAGAGAGAGAGAGAAAGAGAGAGAGACACTGACCTCGGTGCTTATCACATAATCTATAACAAAAGTTTTATCATCTTGCATGTGCTTTACCTTTATCATCTATAAATGGTAGAACACAAAGTCTCTATAACTGTCTGTTTGTTCACCTAGATCTTCAAAATTACGCCACAAATTGTGATACAGGTTTCACAATAATTTAGGGAATTTTTCCCGGAAGGATTAAAATATGTAAGTAAATTTATTAGAGAAATTGTAGAGAAAAACCGTTTGACTGCGGGGCGGATCGACAGTTATTGTAAATTGATCCTACTAATATTATAAATGTGAAAGTTTGTGAGTGTGGATGTATGTATGTATGTATGTATGTTTGTTACTCCTTCACGCAAAAACTACTGAACGGATTTGAATGAAATTTGGAACACAGATAGTTTATAACCGGGATTAACATATAGGATACTTTTTATCCCGATAATCCCGAAATTTTTGTTACGTTAAATACTACGAGGACGAAGTCCGTGGGCACAGCTAGTAAGTAATATAGCCAATAATTATCACATTACATGTAAATATTGTCCGCAATCATACTTTCATAAAATTGATAAGTAGGTATTATGACTTAATAGAGACACTTACCGTGAACTTGTAGAGAGGCAGAGATCATTATGATCGTGGGCGTTGATCGTGTAACATTAATTATGCTAAGACTTAATTAGTATTATCCAGAGGCTAGTTTATTCGTATATAGAGCTGAATGTTTTCATGTAGATTTTATCGAAAGTTGCAATTTAACATGATGTAATGTAAAAATAGTCTACTTAAAATGTTGTGCTTTTTTTTTTGTCGAACTTATTATATGTCTACGATTTCCTTGCAGAGTGAAAATGCAACAACAATTCAGTATTTGTCTAGATATTTTGAAATGTTGTCATCCTATTATTCAACGAATTAATTTAAAATTAACTCTTACAATCTGCTATGTATTTTAAGAAATCTTATTATTTAGCATAAAAACTCACTAAAATAATATTTATTTTCAATGAGTATATAAACTTTTGTTTTTGGGGCTTTACAAAATCATCACAAATAAATAAGTAGGTATTAAACTAATATTAAACTAATCAATATAGTTGTTTTGATTTGTTGCTACTCTATCACTCTCTGTAAGAAATAAGTCGCAGCACCAGTAACTTATACCAAAATACTATTGTAAACACGAAATACTAAATACACACAGAATTATTACTAACTAGCTGTGCCCACCGACTTCGTCCGCGTAATATTTAACTTAGCAAAAATTTCCGGATTATCTGGATAAAAAGTATGTGTTAATCCCGGTTATAAACTATCTGTGTTCCAAATTTCATCCAAATCCGTTCAGTAGTTTTTGCCTGAAAGAGTAACAAACATCCACACTCACAAACTTTCGCATTTATAATATTAGTAGGATTAATATAATCACCTTCCAATTGAATAGCTATAACGCGACTATATTCAGAAGTGTTAATTTGTAGTCATTATATATTACAATGCAGATCTTTATTCACAAGCTGTATAACTAATGGCCATTCACATGTGAGTGTTGAGAGGATATTTACAGGTTTGCCCTCTCACCTTTTGCGATGATCCTGCCTGCCGCACATAATGGTCACGAATTGAAAGCTCACAGATTCACTTTCTATTGTGTGAATCTGTTCACGATTCAAGTCATCGATACGGCTGAATTGAACTATAGCTACGAGTTTATAATTCAACACGTTTATGGAATAAGATGGTTCAACTTTTCATTCAGTTATATAAATAAATATCGCCAGACTGAAAACCCACCTGTATGGTCCCAAACTAAGCAACGCTTGTACTATGGGTACCGTACAATGGAATGGGAGCGATAGCCAGACCTGGGCAAGTTTCGAAAAGGCAATTTTCGAGATATGCTCCGGCGGGAATTTGCCCGGCGAACCCGCAACCACCATGTGCAATGAGCTGAGCGGCCTACGCTCGAATCACTGCGCCAAGCAGTCGTCAAATATAACCCTTATAATGACCCTTAGCGGTGTTTCACACGAAGAAGCCGGCACCGTTCTGTCTGGACATTTAAATAATTGCCGTTGACATCTGGATACAGTTAAAGGTATGGTAATAATCGGTGTCGAGTTAACCGAGTGAATGAGCGCTTAGATTCATAGTTTTGAAGCTGTGTATTAATAGACTTATATTTAGTTCGAGGTTAGGCGTTGTTTTTCAAGCCATTTCAGATTTTTTTTCCCAACTTAAATCGACCCGCAACAACTCGGTGAGAGGTGGGTTATGTTACACACCTACCTATTACTAATACCTACTTATAAGATTTATTAAATGAATTTAAATAAATAAATGTCGCCAGACTGACGCATCAACTGCATGGTCCCAAACTAAGCATAGCTTGTGCTATGGATACCGTAAAATGGACTGGGGACAAATAATTTTATAATTACAAATTCTTTGACTGGGCATTCCAGTGACACCAAGACCAGGGCAAATTATGAAAAGGCCATTTCCAAAATTTGCCCTGGTGGAAATCGAACTCGCAACCACCATAGCAGTGATAGCCGATTGGTATAGCAGTGATAGCCGATTGGTTAAGCACGCGTCTTGCGGGCTACCAGGTCTCGGGTTCAAACCCCGGCTCGAACCTCTGGATTTTTCGAAATCTATGTGCGAATCATAATTTCTATATGATTATCACTTGCTTACGGTGAAGGAAAAACATCGTGAGGAAACCTGCATATCTTAGAAGATTTAACCAATTTTCGAAAGACATGTGAAATCCGCCAACCCGCACTGGGCCAGCGTGGTGGATTATGGCCTGAATCCCCCTCGTGTTGAGGGGAGGCCCGTGCCCAGGAGTGGGACGTCAAAAAGGGCTAAAATTATTATTATTATTATTAACCACCATGTGCAGTGAGCCGAGCGGCCTACGCTCGAACCACTACGCAAAGCGGTCGTCAAGTTTACTCTACAAAATCGGATGGTACTTTCAAATGATAGTACATTAAATAATAGGCTGAAAAGTCTCCATCTCACTATCGTTGCGCAGACGCATACCGCGCGGTCGCTGTCCGGACAACTCGTGACAGCGACTGAAATTAACCGCACATGGCAACAATAGTACATAGTAAATTGGAATAGTTACATTTTGTTTATACAACTAAGTCGCTCAACAAGCGTACGAACTGCCTGATGTTAAGCAGATACCGTACCCTATAGATGCTTGCAAAACTAAAGCCATCGCTCGCATTTTGCCGTCCTAAATGGAAGTGGGACATAGTACCTACTACTATTAATAATGAGACTTACAACCTCAGATTAACGCAGATGGAGCAAACGCAACAAACGATGTGAAGCCGCATAGCATTAAATGTGTGCATGACAACTAGGAGCGGCACTGTAGGGACACGTACATTTGTGTGCGTGTAAAGTTGCCAGATATTGGGAAACGAACTCCCATAATTTTTCCGATTGTTCTCAGTAGTACTAATGTTACAAATTGGACATGGTCTTTCGCAATTTAGGTACTTAAGTAGTAGGTATTTGAACAGAATAATACTAATAAAATAAAATAAACTTAGTATTTATTTTTACTGCAAATCGATATTTGAAGATCTCTGCATTATCACTCATTCTTGAGTCATTATAACATTAAAGATTTTTGGATGTCTTTATAAGCATAATTAGGTACATTAAATTGAAAAAAGTTATTAATTTAAAATATTTATTACAAATTAAAAGTTATTCCCATATATTATTTCCATAATATATAAATGTATAAATTAATCATCTTTCTACACCCATGCACATTTCCCTAATTCAAGGAAACTTATTTCGATGTAAATTGGCAACACCAACCAATTACTATCAAAATTTTGTGTTCCGAGTGAGCGATATCAAATTGTGGGTAAATAAATTACAAAACTATAAAATAAACAATAGTTACCTGTGGAAAGATATGCCATCGGCTTTCTTTTGTTTTTATGAACAACTTTTACATTTTTTAATTACGCAAGACGGCATTTTCAAAATAAAACAACTAACCACCTTTGACGTGTAAGCGCTGTGACGCGAAGTTCAGTACTGACGCGAGATTGTATTCGCTTTGTAATTTGTATTTGCTTTGGTGGACACACTTTTGTGTTCTAGGCGCGTCATCTGCGTATTCGTTAATCTGAGCTTACAACGATCTACAAATTGGCTGGAAAATTTTAAAACCACGTATCTTAGTTATTATTTAAGTAACAACAAAACAAATTGTTATAATAATATATTTATTTGGTTATAACCCGTACTCGCGATATTTAAATCCAGGCAGGTTTTGTTAACGCCAATTTAAAATTTAGAATATTAGTTGTGAAAGCGCCTGCCTATAGTTTCTAAAATCAAAAACGTTTACGGCCAGTGGGCGTGAAATCCCGTGTTGATTGTAGGCTGGTGACCCTTGCAGTGTTTGAAAGGGAAACCTTGCACTCACGCTAGGTTAGCGGTAATTACTTGAGTAACGAGTTAATCTTTAAGATTAAGACAGAGAGTCAGAACAGGTCAGATTAGCGTATCAATTCTACAAGTCCGTCAACGAAAGTGGCTTTTCTAACGTTGAACTATTTAGATTACGAATAGGAATGCAGTGTCTATGCAAATCTATGAAGGCTGCTGCGTACCTTACCTTATTTTTCTAACGACATTATAGCCTGATTTAATGCGGCGATGAATTTCGATAATTTCGTAAATCTCTCGGCCTCTACAGAAATTGAATAATTTATTAAAATTGTGTTTTCGTTTTCACAGATACGGATACTAGTCATAATACAACTGCTCACTTACACACGCTGTCAAGATGGATACGGCGATCGAGATGTTCTGCGTTACCAGCAGATGTCCTCCGATGACGGCCAGATCGAAACCATCACCGGCTTCAGTATACCACAGAGGGACCCGAACAACCAAGGAAGCTCATCCAGTCAGCAATATCAGCAGTACGCTGATAGTGCGGGTAAAAACGAGGATTATAGTCGAACAGGCCGAAGGAAAGTATACCGAATAAAAAACCCGTTCCATCAAGATAAAAACGATAGGCCCTCTGAGAATATGGAGCCGCAGGACAGCAGCACGGGAGCTAGTAACCAGTATGCAGCGATGCAGTATTCCCTGCCGCCCGAAGAGTTCCTCCAGCAGCTTAGAGTGGAGAACCAGTTGTACCAGCAGCAAGTTTCCACGCCAGCTCCGAGCCTAGGGTTCACAGTAACACCTCAACCACAATACCAATATTCGACACCCTCTCCACCGAGCTACGATACGAGCAACCAAATACAGCTTCAAGCCAAACTATCCCCATCACAAAGCTATTCTGGTCCATACCAATATAGTACATCAAATACGTTTTTAGATAGTATTCAGAGTACCCCATCTCCTGTAACGTCTTATTTATCAACTCCATTGAACCCTGGTCAGTATATTGGTACACAAACAAGTGCATACGTGTCGAGCGCGTCGCCAATATATCTGTCAAGTCCACCTAATTTACAGCAGTACGGCTCTTCTCCGTTATCCGCGATTCACACTCCTTCCCCTGATTACAGCGGCAATAGAATAACAGCAACAATCGGAAGTAATTCTCTAACCTATGATAATGATCCGACCAAAAAAATGCAGGTAGATCATAATGATTACACCGCAAATAACTATAGGTACCCAGTAAATATTCAGCAGTATCAAAATGATCACTCATCTACAACGACAACAACATCATCTCCTTACCCAATGAGAGAGACATCGTGGCAAAATTCTGTGAATTCTGGTTTGAACGCGTTGTCTAAATCACAACAAGAAGTATCATTCACACAATATCAAAATAATAATTATCCATACAATAATAATCAACAGGAAATAAGAACTGACGCAAGCTCTGACACTAGTAACAGTGATACAAATCGTATTGGCAATATGGCTTCAGCTAATAATATTTATATGAACTACGCACAACCTGACAGTCAAATGATGAATAATTTAAAGATTCGCACCAGAGATTTGGAAAGCGAGACTGGTCAACAAAAAGAATTCTATTCTAATGGAGATTACGGATGGAAATTGAATGGTAAAAAGCCATTTAATAATAACGAAATATATTCGTCTGAATATTCAAAATACCAGTCGCCTAATTTGTCATCCGATAATGTAGCGGTTAGCCAAATGAGGTTTCATATGGACACAGGTAAACCATACAACAATGAACAAGTGAAGCCTGTTACAGAAAGCATTGAATCTCAAGAATTTGCGAAAGCTGCAGCTAAAGCGCACGATCGTTTTAAACAACAACAACAGTATTATACTAACAATTATAGCTCAAATAATGAAGGAAACTCATACTTTACTATTCATGATAAACAGAACAATAAATATACAGACAATTTAAATCTAAATACTAACCAATATATCTACACTAACAACCAAAATGATCTTATCACAGCATCTCCTTATCTTTTTTCCAATTCACGAGATAGTGATAGTAAATCTAAGCAACCATTTGATCACGACAAAGCATTAAAAACTATAGTCCCCATAGATGTATCAAACGTAGTATCTAATTCAGGATCAGCTTTAAAGCAAGCCACAAACGTAGATTACAATAATCTATTGAGTACTCCGAATTATGGGAAAGATCAGTCGGATCAAAATGTAAGACATTACATACGACCCGTAAGTGATTCTTACTATAAAGATAAAAATTCTGTTTACAATTTCAATATCAAAACGAAACCTGATGAGTACGTAACGCCTGAGACTCTGAAACAAATTGAAGCTGCAATCTACGCAAAACAACAGCAAATTCAAGATCAGTCGTACAACCAGGGCAGTTATTCTTCGCCATCTCAAAACTATAGGTATAATCCTCAAGCGTCTAATTACCAAGATAGTATGCAATCGTCGAGTATCCATCAACCTGGATTACAACGTAACTATAATTCATTTTCACAGGATATTGCCTCTCTATTAAAATTAAATGACGTTCCGCATAGCTTGACCCAAAGTGTATCAAACGACGCCCTAAAGTTACATAACATTAACATCGACCAAGGCGCTAATCTGATACCCACGCCTTTGCCAACGCAGATAAATCAAAATGTAGACAGTCATCAATTGGATGTTGCAACAAATCTGCTTAATAAGTTATTACAAAATAAACAAGCATCCATGGCTATTAATAGACATATAGAAAGTGACAGCCAAACGGGTTTACCTACGATCAATGGGTTTAAGGTTGCTAACCCATTTAACGTCGATCTTAAACTAGTTGCTGAAATGCTGAAAGGAAAACCCACAGTCGACGATTCCTATATGATGTCAATGAGAGATACATTCAATAAGCCATCACCACTTAAATTAGATCTCTCTCAATTACAACATTTATTAAACAATGAAAATAACGCCAACATGGCACCTATAAATGATGGGCTTAGTGCTCTTACTAACCCTTACATGGATATCTATAATAATGGTCGGTTTCCTTATCAGGGGGTAAAATATTCGCGAAGTCAAGAAGAAGAAGAGAGCGTGCCTATTTCTGATTCAACCAATAACCACCCTATAGGAGCTGTAATAGAGCAAGATGATCCTGCGAGCGAACGAGAAATCAACGCTGCTTCTGATTTGACAGGACAAGGTGACGACGCAATCCCTATTACTTTTGATGAGACTAGATCGAAACATCTTTACATATCGGGTCACAGGAGTGTAGGAGATAGACAGAGAAGTCCAAATTCTTTGTCAGGACGGAATTTATATCAAAGAAAGTATCCTAAGAATGATGTTGAGGAACCTAATCCTTTACTGCAGCCTCCTCCCCGGCATTCACCATTCGCTAGAAGTAACCATATGAAAATGGAGAAGAATCGAAGACGTCGTGTGACCAAACCCAAAATTCTTCGTGTTATGAAGTCTGAGCCGATGTTTGAAGCTGGCGTTGAACCAGAAAGTTTAGAAACGTCTGTTCCAATTTTGTTACGGCCACCACGACCTGTGGCTGAGTCTAAATCTGATTCTATTTTGGACGAAAATTCTAAATAAAAATTTATTTCAAATCCAGAATAAATAAGTTGTTATTTGTAAGTAAAATTATTTCCAAACAGATGTACAATAATTTTAATAATTTTTTAAAGTATATGCTTCGCCGGTTGTTTTATTACTCCTTTGATTGTTACTACATAAAAATTGGCATTTATTATTTATTGTTAAGGTCGAATAAGGATTTCTGTTATTATTTTGTACATACCGTTATGTAATCAAAAGTCTAATATTATATAAATGTAGAGATTTAAAATGTACATATTTAGACTAGGCATACTTCGTACTGATTCGCTATTGTGATAAGTTATAAAACTGTTGGTGTTGTTTAATTGTTGTAAGTATTTTCTATATTTTTATTGAAACAAAATTAAATGTTAAGAATATCCAGTCTCGTTTTATTTCCTAATGCAGCAATGATTTTATAAAAAAATAATGACACAATAGTTACCTATGCATACGAATATAGACCTAGTCATCCTATTTTTAACCCCCGACGAAAAACGAGGGGTGTTATAAGTTTAACATGTGTATCTGTGTATCTGTGTATCTGTGTATCTGTGTGTCTGTCTGTGGCAACGTAGCGCCCAAGCTGATGAACCGATTTCAATTGTGTTTCTTTTGTTAGATAGGTATTCTGATCGAGAGTGTTCTTAGCTATGTTTCATGAAAATCGGTTCAGCCGTTTGAAGATCATCAGCTCTTTTGTAGGTTAAAAAGCCACATTCACGGCCAATACCAACTTCCACGGCTCGAATCCGATCGAAATTTGAGATTATTGGATTTAGATTTATTATATTTTTAAATGATCGTAATAGTCTGAACTGGCTTTTTACAATATTATAAATATGAAAAGTTTCCCTGATTCTGGAAAAAATGTATATTTATAAATTTTTATATGAGATTTGTGTATGAACTAAAGACGTTCCATCAGTCACGTGTCAAATGATGGATACGCGCATGCGTTAAATTTTGTTTGTTTTGTTAATGGTCATGGAATATTACGTTATAATAATTCTAGAGGGCGCTGCTCCGCCATTGAGAAAAAATATAAAAAAACAAATCTAAATTAAAATAATTTTAGCGTTATTGAAAATTCTTTCCCTGGGCTGCTCCCGTCCACTTCAACCAGAGTTATTACATGAAATTGAATCATAATTGATAATATTTTACTACGAATTAAACCTCCGTGGCGTCAATATTTAGATTCGTTGTCTATTGTAATGTCAATTATTATAATGTCATAACAAAATAATGTCTCATACTTTTACACAGATTTTCTGTTGATTATTGTACATCTTAGAATATAAATGAGGAAGCCAAAACAAATGATTTAATGGCGCTTTCATAATCTGGCATCGAAACTATTTGTACCAGATGAATTTGCGAGATGAGCTATGGATACTGAGCTACGGGAGCTACGCAAATCGCGCTAACATCATTATTTGGAAGAACTAGGTAAATTATACATTTGATGAACAGGTCATCGCATCGGGGGTTTTTAAATTTTCAATTTAGAGTTATTGTAATATTTATTGCCGTCCATTACTTTTACTTTGTTAAAGTTACGTTATGTTCAATTGATATTCGATCTCAGGGTGGTAAAGGACTTTCTTGGCCGCCTTGACGTCAGATTGACCAGTTTCATTGTGAAATACTGAAATGATGTTACTATGCAATCGATTTGTTTGAGTTGTGAATAGCGTGCTGCTCTCTTGATCATTGTCCAAGAAACAAGACATCACATCATGTGTACATTTCAGCAGCATTTTCTTATGATTTCACTCAATCAATTCTAATGATATATTGCACAGAACAACGTTATCATGATACGACAATTACGCAATTTTCTCTATCAGAAAAAAAACGAATAAATCTTAAAAGAAACTGAAACCGTTTGGAACACTTTTTCAGCAATTATGAAGATTTATTAGGAGTAAGACTGAAGAAAGTAATCACTCACTCATACATTTTATTAGCTTTATATACACAATGCACAATTTAGGAATATTAATTTCTTAAAACATTACTCGCAATGTGGGTTTATCACATTATTAGTATTCCCTTTAGCACCAGCTAAGTTAGTGCTTGTGTTAGCAGTGGGCTCACGTTAATAGTTTAATAGCCAGGATAGGGGTTGATCTCTCAGCTACGTGGGCAGCTCCTCTAACCACTAGCTAGGCTATTGACTTTAGAGACATTGGAAACATTATACGCATTGCAATTAGATACAATTGAAATATATTGCAGGCGCCCGTGCGTTGGTCATCGCATGCGTTGCGCTTTCTGCGCACCGGGCCTCCTATCACACACGGGTAGATAATTGAATTTGAAACGCAAGGATACACAAATAAAGTTGATTTTTCAGGTAAACTAGTGATTAGTCGAAACATTACTGTTAATTGGAGTCGTGAAAATGCATTGCTCATTATAATTGGCTGATCGCTTCGGACTATCTATCTCGTAGCTCACTGCATGAGATGCTTATGTTGATAGATCTACTCAGGTGTCTACATTAATTGGTATTTAAGGTAATTTACGACATCGTAAATTAAAAAGTAGTATAAAATGATTTTATTGTGGAAATAACTCTGGCAGAAGATAGAGTTTATATATGTCTCTATATTTTTATTAATTATAATTTTTGCGTATTAGAAATTCATAATAGTATATAAGTGTATATTATGTATGGGCTGTTTTCGGTGATCCGTCACAGAAAATACGAACGAATGATGTCCAAATATCGGAAGTATATGTTCATTTTCTAATAATTTCCATAAAGACGCTCCGACTACAGGAAACAAAAATGATATCAACATAAAACAGGCTTTGGTCAGTTATGTATTAAGTAACCGCCAATAAATTAATTCCGAAGCATATTTTCTAGTTTCCGTTAGAAGAGTAGAGACGTACCGAAAACCTGTTTCCATACTCTCGTTTTCTGTGACGTGTTGACCCAGGCCCACAGGCGACACCGATATAAATATGATGGAGCTACCACTATCAACACAAACTAGCGTAGCTTGTTGAAGTAAACACAGGTTTGGTTAGTGGCCAGCGATTAGCTAATCACAATGGCTACTTTTGTAAGTATCCTGAAATCACTGACACATTCTGAACTGAAGATGTAATACTAAATTTAAAATAAAATACAAATTAGATTACAAAGGAAATTGTTCTCTATTTCAGATAAAATTGACATGTTTATCCATCCTATTGAGTAGCAGTCACGCCGGCTTCCATGGCTCGAGCTTCTCCCCGAGCAGCTTCCCTGCTGGGTCATTGCCCTCGGCCACATATTCCGGATCTGGACTGCACGGTGGATCTGGCTCCGACCACAGTCACGGTCACTACAGCGCTCCGTTGACAGGAAACTCTGGTGGTGTCCATTTGGATTCCGCTTTACATAGCCATGGACATGGTTTCGGTGGACATGGATTCGATGGACATGGATTGGGTGGTCATGGATCCGATGGACACGGATTTGGTGGACACGGGTCTGATGGACAGGGATTCGGTGGAGTTGGAGGATTCGGTGGAAATGGGTTCGGCGGAGCTGGAGGATTGGCTGGAAATGGGTTTGGTGGAGTTGGAGGGCTCAGTGGATCTGGATTCAGTGGTCCCGGCGCAATTGACGGGGGATTATCCGGTCCAGGATTAATTGGAGGCGGCGCTCCGCCCCCAGGAGACAGGGCACCAGTCATAAATGAAATCCACGGCTTGGCAAGCAGCAACGGCGCACCAACACAATACAGGTACCGCGATGAGCAATACCAGGTTGTCCGCGAGGTGACACACAATGTCCCACAACCTGTACCCGTTCCCGTACGTCAAACCGTCCAAATCCCGGTACCCCAGCCCTATCCCGTTAAAGTGCCAATTGTAAAGAACGTACCAGTACCCGTCGTCCAGATCCAGCACGTGAAAGTCGATAAACCAGTGCCGTACCCAGTTGAGAAGATTGTCAAAGTGCCAATAGAAAAGATAGTCAAGGTACATGTCGACCACCCTGTTCCTATTGAAAAGGTCGTTGAGGTGCCGATTGTGAAACTGATAAAGGTACCGGTCCCAATCGTGAAGAAGTACCCCGTGCCGGTGATAAAGACTGTTCACCACAAGGCTCACGACCACGGGCACGGTGGTTGGAGCAGCGAAGGACACGGAGGTTGGAGCAGCGGAGGACATGGAGGTTGGAGCAGCGGAGGACATGGAGGTTGGAGCAGCGGCGGACACGGTGGCTGGTAGACTACGTTTAGTGCGTTCATATGATCACACTAGTCCACTTTTGTAAATACTCGCTTCATGGCTCATCGTGAGGCTGCAATCTAGGGTGATAACTAAGTCATTAATTTAGGGAAATACATGTAAATAGTAATATAAGTTTAAAATACAAGTTATTAAACGAAGTACCCAAAGATTAATTGATTTTATTTCCCCTACCTATACCAAAAAAATCATTTACAAGGCGTAGGAATTAGTATAATAAGTAGGCATGTATAATGATAAAATATAGGAAATGATAAAGACACACAATCACACAATTTTGTGTGAGGAAAGTTATTTAATATGTTATACCTAACATTTTAGCTTTTAATGAGTTATTAAGTTTGGTTTTCTAAAGTTGCTAGTCAGTCGCGGTTTCGTAAAATATTGGTATGGCAAAATATTTTTTCAGGTGACAAATAAGAGCACTGTACAATTTTCCATATAAACATTTTATGCAGACGCTGCTGACTAGCGACTCTAGAAAACCTGTAATCTCATGATAGAGTTAGAGCTAAGGGTTCAAACTCGACAAACTTTAAAGAAACCTCTTCTAAAAATCATTACATACTTTTAATGTACGGTGCCGGTAATGTTAGTTACCGTACGCTCGTAAGTTGCGAACATTTAATAATGATCAAACAATTAAAATATATTCTGCAATGAACTAGTGTTAATAGTACATTGTTACCCAAGGGGTGAAGGTAACTTATTTTTTCCCGAGACGGGGTTTGGCCAATAGTTCGAGGGACAAAATAAGTCATTCACCCGAGGTTAGCACTGTGCTTTTCATTACGAATACAAGGAAAGTAAAAATAAAAACAGGAATTATCTAAAGAAATAATACAAGGAAGTATGAACAATACCTGCTCTACAACTCGGAAAAACGAATGAAGGTCGGATTGCCATTTGCCGCCTATTTTTTTTTTTCCGTTGGTCTGGTTCAAAAGAAATGTGAAAATAGGACTAATTTATTTTTAATATTTGACAGCTGTCAGTTGAAAGCGATTCCCCCTAGGGCTGAAAAGTATTACTTTCAACCCGTTCCTCAGGCAACTTCAGACCTACTTTCCGAGTATGAGTAATGAAAAATTTGTTTACAGAAGGATTTATTACTGCTTTCAGCGTGATTATAAACAATTTATGAAATTTTCGGTGGTATAAGAATGGTCCCATAAGAATGGTGCAACGTTGCAGAACTATACCAAGAGTATATATAGAGTAAAGCAAAAGCTAATATAAAAGAACTAATGTTCTTAGCCTAGATTCAAGTGAGAAGTGTAGTCTTATTGGTCGTTCGATAAGTACATAGAAAAGTTCAGTCATATTGTCAATAGCTCATTGTTGCCCTGCAGATTGCTGGCTACCTACGTACCCTCTTGACAAAGTACAGAAGTTTCTACAAACGTGAACAAGTTGTTCACACAGTGGAGACAATTTGGTCACCCAATATAAGGACTTATTTTAATTATGCACGATATTTTGGATGGTACCTTAATAAGTGCTAAGGAATACTATGAAAGGAATCTAATGGGCTTCTCTCTAACAGATGAACTCACTCGCTACCGACCAGCTGTATCAACCGACAGAAAAGAGTTATAGATTACTAGCTGTGCCCCCCGACTTCGTCCGCGTAGTATTTAACGTAACAAAAATTTCGGGTTTATCGGGATAAAAAGTATCCTATATGTTAATCCCGGTTATAAACTATCTGTGTTCCAAATTTCATCCAAATCCGTTCAGTAGTGTTTGCGTGTAGGAGTAACAAACATGCGTCCACACTCACAAACTTTCACATTTATAAAAATAGTAGGATTTTTTGGCATCAACTTTAGTATTTACTGAGTTAGTTAAAATATTGTTCGTTTTTAAAGTAAGAACTTATAATTGAGTAATTTCCATACACCTTTGATAGCATACCGATTCAAAGAAGTCTCCTCGGTAAGATGATGCGTTCTTTACGTCATATTAAAAGTAACATCTGGTCTATCCAATGAATAAATTGTTAGCTATGCGAGCATATAACATAAATCAAGTTTTCTAACATTTCAACTGATTATAAAATCGAGAAAAGTGGGTCATTACAATATTTATACGCAATTACGTAAATATGCGACAAACGTAACCGGAAGCGGCGGTTGGGCGGTCGCTGGTTTTTATTATAATGGCTGAAGATATGTCACTGGCTCACGCCCGCGGTTCTGTCCGCCCACACTTTAGATTTTATCGCCACCGCTTGGATAACAAATGCGACATTTCAAAGAAGACAATGTGTAATAACTGAATGACTCTACTTGGCAAAGTGTTATACAATTTCACTGTCGTTGTTGAGATATCATGTCGCATTACACAACAATACAAGTATTTTATGTGAGAGATTTTTAAGCTACCCACAAACAATATACGCACAAGAACGTGGAACTAAATGATACCTACCTTTTAAACATTTTTAATCAACAACTAATTGACGACCGCTCAGTGGTTTAAGCGTAGGCCGCTCGGCTCACTGCACCGAATGGTTGCGGGTTCGATTCATCAAAAAAGCTGTCTGGGTGACACTGGGATCACCCCAGTCCCAGTACGGTGCCCTTAGTGCAAGCGTTGGATCATCCAGTTGGTGTCATTCCGGCGATGTTATTTATTTATTTGTTCTCTCAAAACTGAGGATAGTAGTCGAAGCATCTATTTATTTGCCATCAAGTGTGTGTTGAAATAGTGATAGCATGTGGAACAAAAGCTCCCGTCGTTTCCACTGACGGATATTTACACTGATTTAATATGTCGTGGCTATTTAGTGGATTAAAAAACGTGTACCTACGTGTTTCACCAGTGAAAACACACGGCTATGTATGATATAAAGAAATACATAAATATCGCCAAACTCACACACCAACTGTATGGTCCCAAACTACGCAACGCTTGTACTATGGGTACCGTACAATGGATTGGAGGCGATGCCAGTGACACCCAGACCTGGGCAAATCACGAAAAGGTACATTTGCTTCGGGATCGATCGAACCCGCAACCATCCGATGCAGTGAGCCGAGCAGCCTACGCTCAAACCACTGCGCCAAGGGGTCGTGGGTATATGGTAATTGGTATAACCACACCTTTCGTTTTTTTAAAAATACGCTTACACAAACATAATATCCGATAAATTTAAATGTGTGGACACATTACTTCCTGTGACTATATATAATACTGATTATCATAAAAATGCTCATGCGCAAGTGAAATTAGAACCGACTGATCACTTGCAAATCCGCTATGATAAAATGTGTGTTAGTAGTTAGGCACACAGTTTACTTACGTAATATAATTTACGCATAAATAAGATGCAGCTATTTGGGTCATTTGGCTAACATTTATAAACTAGTAGTTATATAGTTTTAGATTAGAAAATTATTTAGTGACCTAGATTAAACTAATCAATTTACAGATGATATAATTTCTACGAATTGTGCGTGTGTGTGAGGTTTTATACAATTATTAGAGTATAGTATAATTAAAATCTTGTGTAACAAACTATGTACAGGAGGAGGAAATAACTCACTGACTCACTGTTAAAATTATTTCAGTTTCAGTTAAGAACTTCAAAGGCCAACATTTGTTAGGTACGAATGAACTTAATAACCTCTTTTGTTATATTCTTAATATTAGCGAATGACGTACAAAATAATAATTTAGGTGACTTATTGCAATCAAAACATTGAATTTTCATGAAATCTATCTCGGTTTAGTATTCTTATGATTAAGTATATTAGATTAGTAAATTTGTATGAAAAAAGTGATAGTTAGGTTCGATTAGATACTGGCTGGTCGGTCCACCTGATAATAGTGGCAACCCACGCCCAGGACAGTGTGTCGCGGTTCAAGGCTTTCAGGAGCTTCTTTAATGAAGCGTTAAACTTAAGTGTACTTATTCTAATAAATAACTTACATGATTCTCACTAAATTTTGACGACCGCTTGGCGCAGTGGTTTGAGCGTAGGCCGCTCGGCTTACTGCGTCAGGTTGCGAGTTCGATTCCTCTCAGGCCAAATTTGGGAAATGGCCATTTGTTAAGTTGCCCCGTTCTGGGTGTCACTGGGATCGCCCCCAGTCCATTGTACGGTCCCCATAGTACAAGCGTTGCTTAGTTTGGGACCATACAGTTCGTTTGTCAGTCTGGCGATATAAAAAAATAATTGTAAGCATCCACTGATATACTTATAATAACAAAAATACGAGTAGGTAAGTATTTGTATGTACTTCTAATCGCATAATAACCACGAGTGGTGCAGTAGATGAAAGCTCACAGTTGTACTAAATTATAATAAACAGTTTTTATTTGTTTTGTTACAATATTACTAGTATTCCCGTTAAACCCTCCAGTTATGCTAATTTCTTGTGTTATGATTGGGTTCACGTCAATAGTTTAATGGCCAGGATGGGGATCGACAACGGAACCTCTAAGCTACGAGGGCGGCCTCTCTAACCGCTGGACTGTTGACGCTCAAAGTAGGTACCTACTAAATTATATAATTAGGGCAAATAAAGTTTCACACTCCGACATCTATCTATCCTGATTCGTTTGGAAAATCTTAGATTGTTTTACATATTCTACAGCATTATCCGTCCAACCATCCAATTGGAATCTGTTGACAACCAATGACATGTTTTCCATTTATTTGCATTTCCCTTGTATTGCATAATATAGAAAACAGAATTAATAAGAAGTTCACAGTTTGAATTTGGAATAATATTATTTTGGTTGTGACGTAGAGCCAGTGGCTCAGCCAGTGCCGTAGTTTAATTTATTCATGGGTGGTGCTCGAAACGGCGACTTGTATAAATATGTGGTGCCGCTGGTCACTACGACACAAATCACCGACACTCGGAAGGGAAAACAACTAAACCACTTTTGAGCTGGCTTCAAAGCGTTTAGCTAACAGCCATGGCATTTATTGTAAGTTTATGATCACGATGAGAAAATCAAATTCAATTAAATAGTTCCCAGATTAAGCTTTAATTTTGTTCCAGGTCAAAGTACTTTTCCTGTCAGCGATAGTGTATAGCACGGACGCCGGACTGATGGCAAATATTGACTCATACATATCATCAGCTTTAAGCTCCCCGACAGCTTCGTTCGGACCGCCTTCCAACACGTACGGCCCACCGGCTCATGCACATGCCGAAGAAATTGTCGAAGATCATGGTCCTGTTACATCCAGCGCGGCGCTCCCCGGAGCTAGCTCCCTAGGGATCGGCGGTGGCCATGGAGCAACCGGTGGCGACCTAGGCGGCAGCCTCGGTGGCGGCCACGGCGGCAGCCTCAGCGGTGACCTCGGCGGCGGCCACGGCGGCAGCTTTAGCGGCAGCCTCGGTGGCGGCCACGGCGGCGGTTTCAGCGGTGACCTCGGCGGCGGCCACGGCAGCAGCTTCAGCGGCAGCCTCGGTGGCGGCTTCGGTGGCGGCCTCGGCGGCGGTCTTGGTGGCGGCCTCGGCGGCGGTCTCGGTGGCGGATTCGGAGACGGATCCAACTCCTTCCAAGGATCTTCAGGAGGAATTGACGTTGGCCAAGGATTAAACGGGGGTGACCTCAGCGGGGGATTTGGTGACGGATCTGGACTCGCCACTGGACCGGGATTAGGTAGTGATCTTACCGCTCCTTCTTCTGGGGGTAGTCTTCTATTGGACTCCAATCTACCAGCAGGTGGCGCTGCAACCGGTGCACTTGGAGCTCCCAGGGTAATCGGAACCAGTGTTTCAGTCGGCCGCCCTGAGCTATCCCAAGCGAGGTACGAGCTTCAATCAGTACAGCAGAACGTGATTCGCCGTATTCCTGTAGTAGTGACTCGCCACGTCCAAATAGCTGTGCCGCAGCCCGTGGCCGTCCCTGTCCGCCAAGAAGTCAAGGTGCCTGTCCCACAGCCCTACCCAGTCCACGTCGAGGTATTCAAGAAAGTGCCATACCCTGTGTACAAGACTGAGCATGTCGAAGTCGAGAGGCCAGTTCCAGTCGAAGTGGTCAAAGAAGTGCCATTTGAAGTCATCAGAGAGATCAAAGTGCCGATTGAGAGGCCTTACGAAGTGATCAAGAAAGTTCACGTGCCTGTAGAGAAGCATGTCGAGGTGCCGGTCCCGGTGTGGAAGCCCTACCCACTGCACATCATCAAACACGTCACACATTACAAGAAGAAGAGCTGCTGTTGGTGAAATAGTAGCATACAACCAACAATGACAATGTATTATGTACTAGCTTGAGCATACGAAGGCACACCCACGGAGGTAACGCATAACGGCCATACAAACGGGTTTTCAAAAGTACTCTTGAACGATCATGAGGTGGTTTGAAAACCCGTAGTATTTGAAAATGAAATTGGATACTTGAACTGCAATTCAGTGGAAGATAATGCCGTTTGCTCAGTCTAGAATGTACCACATACCGTCGTTGCGTACAAACGTGATCAAACCAAATAGTCAATAGAAATGTAAATAAATAGTCATTAGTCTGTACATATTGTAACATAGATGAAAATAAAAAAGTTTACTTAATTGATTCGTTGTTTCTGAATATCTAAGTTGAAAACCGTGATATCGTGAGTTTGCACTAGTGAAACATGTTCACCAAATTATATTGTTGTCCCTTGTTTGTGACTGCACAAAATAGAGGCGACGACATGACAAATCCATGCAAATGTTCCATCAGTGGAAAGAGGGGATACGATTATGGGTCTGGGCCCGCCACACCCTTCCACCACTGTTACTCATGTAAATCAGGATCGACAATGGTGACCAATAATGAAGTCGAGGTTTAACCCGTGACGAGGCCCGGGGTAAAGTTAAATTGTCTTGGAACCTACTTGGAACCCGCACAAATTTAATCGAAAGTAATAAAAATCCACTTCCTTCCGGTGCAAAGCGGGAGACAAAAAGCTGGTTTGGGCTGATTGCCATAGAAGCAAGACTGCTATTTGTTGGAGGGGATACGATTGATAAACAAAACAATTCTAGGTCTGGTTTGAAACTTGATTGGAACGTTATTAGCAGGCATTTTAGATTTCAATCATATTATTAACCCAGATATGTATGTCAGATAACATCAGCAAAACTTTATAACATAACATTTCGGTGTGCGAGTGTTCGCATTCGCAATTATATTCTACCAAACGTATTGCTGGACCGATTTTAATGATTTATGGGTCATCTAGTTAGTAGTTCTTAACTATAGTTGGACGCGGAAGGAGCGCTGTTCGACATCAACAAGCATATATAACAAGATATAAATTGAATCTCCATTGAAAACTATAGTGTCTTCAGTTCTTTCAATTTTTCAATAATATGTCAGCAGTTGCTCATAAGCTTAAAATCTTTTAATTAAACTATTTCAATATTAGTCCCCTTATTGGTTGCGTAATCGCCTAATATGAATAAACCATGCTCATCTATATTCAACCAATATCCTACTTTCTTAAATCAGAAAATCAGATACGTATTACGTAAAGGTTTATAAATTATATCGTTTTGTTCTAATCTACATAAAGCTAAATGTCCCAAATTGACAAAACTTTCAACTAAATGAAGGATTAAAAAAGGGAAAAGAAACAATAAAAAGCGATCGCGAAAGGAAGGCTAGATACATTCATACAAGACTCATGTGAAGTTAGATATAATCATAATGGGTGTTTTAAACAAAGCGGCATTGCAACGCATTGACAGCTAGTAGGATTAGAAAAAGTTATTCATCCTACTTCCTACTAATATTATAAATGTGAAAGTTTGTGAGTGTGGATGTATGTATGTATGTATGTTTGTTACTCCTTCACGCAAAAACTACTGAACGGATTTGGATGAAATTTGGAACACAGATAGTCTATAACCGGGATTAACATATAGGATACTTTTTATCCCGATAATCCCGAAATTTTTGTTACGTTAAATACTACGCGGACGAAGTCGGGCACAGCTAGTCATTATATAAATTAACGATATAGATATCTTTCTGCCGCCAGTACGAGTAGGTATGTTTTTTATAATGAATCTACCTAATCAGTTAATTATACATAAAGCACCGTTTTAACATGAGTGTCCATATAGCGCATCATATATTCTTCATGCGCATATAGAGAGAATTCCACTTTAAAGTTACGCAAATCACGATACCTAATAAAGATAACCTCATTGGATTAATTAAATAACAATAACTAGGCATTAAGTATGTCATTTATTTATTTTCGATCAGCCCTTGATTTTTGTATTATATATATTGTGTACCTACCTAAAACATTAAAGGACGTTTAGAAAGAAGGTTACATTTGTAATTATAAAGATAACAAAGTCGGTAACTACGGCTCGCTAGATTTTAATATTCAGCAGCAACCGCGTATAGATGTTCGCAATAATAAAAGGATTGCTCTCACGTTGCCAACCTGAAGGGACGTGGGTTAGAGGGAGGGGAAGGGTTGCCTTCCGGACCTCTCATTAAACGCACGAAACGCATCTCTATAAAAGTTACTTTGCGCCGATCTTCTGTGAGCGTGTGGTACTACCCTGGTAGAGCCAGCTCCTATATTAGCTGTAGTCATTGGCTACAGCTTCGCTCTACTCTGTAATATTTATCTTGACGACCCCTCGGCGCAGTGGTTCCAGCGTAGGCCGCTCGGCTCACTGCACATGGTGGTCGCGGGTTCGATTCCCGCCGGGGCAAATTTCGGAAATCGCCTGTTCGTAATTTACCCTGGTCTGGGTGTCACTGGGATCGCCCCCAGTCCATTGTACGGTACCCATAGTACAAGCTTTGCTTAGTTTGGGACCGTACAGTTGGTGTGTCTGTCTGGCGATATTTATTTATATTTATTTATTTATCTACTAGCTGTGACCGCGACTTCGTCCGCGCAGTATTTAACTTACAAAATTTCGGGGTTATCGTATAAAAAGTATCCTATGTGTTAATCCCGGTTATAAACTATCTGTGTTTCAAATTTCATCCAAATCCGTTCAATGGTTTTTGCCTGAAAGAGTAACAAACATCCACACTCACAAACTTTCGCATTTATAATATTAGTAGGATAAGTAGTCATATTGTATGTATATACCTAGTCATCATGCACTAAAAGGAGGGGAGTAAATGAAGTTAGAAAAACTTGAATCAGCCACAGAAATGAGATTGGGTAGGTGAGTAGTTACTAAAATCTGTGGCTTAGCTGGATGCATGGGTTATTTCCGTCCGCTCCAAATCGATTGTTCGCAGAAACTCATTATTCCACACATTAAATACCAGGAGGTCCAAGGCATTTTCTGTGAAAATAAATAACGTTATACCCAAAGAATTTGTAATAATAAGAAATTATTACATTTTCTTTAGTTATACCTAATCATTTTATTCCTGACGGCTGCAAGGAAAAAGTAAATGTAATACCGTAGAGTCATAAAATAAGTAATGTCGTGGACAGTCTCTGAAACTTCAAATCACAATCACATTAAATTACTATTACCTATCATCTCCAATAAATTATTCACAAAAAGCCTGCTTCGAAAGTGGGTATTAGGTTTGAAATATTCATTAAATTTCGTGAAGCTATTTATAGTTTTTTTTGCTTCGAAAGTAGGTATTAGCTTTGAAATATTCATTAAATTTCGTGAAGCTATTTATAGTTTTTTTAGAAATTAGTCATAAATCATAATAATCATATTATACTTACATAACTGTAAAGTTAATGCATCCTGTTAATTTCTTTAAGCATTTAAGCATCTACATAATTTGTGCGTAATTTTGTTTCTAAGTGATACGACATTATTATTGTTTCTCCAGAAAATTGGATACTGAACTACTTACGTGATACGGAGTACGTTAATAAAGTTTAAAGCCTTTCATTGCGTTTAAAACACGACCAGGCATCGATTTCATACAGTATTTCTACAACAGGCCCTGTACAATAAATCCAGGCGTGTGGATGATATACAAAATGTTGCTATATAAATTAAAATAGGCGCTTAAAAACCTATTTTACTACGATTTATAGAGGAAATAGTGTTCACAAACTTAAATTATCATATTAAATACCAACTAAATTGGGATTCCTTTCAAAATCGAATCCCAGGTCGCGGAATTTACGGGGTAGGTTCTATTGAGGTTTTTTTGGCTGAATACCTACGCTATCCTACAGAAAATAAATAAATCTTATATTCAAAGCTTTATATAATATAGCGGCCCGTCTCGGCTTTGCACAGGTGGAAATTCAGAGTAAATACCTAGTCGTTCTGAAAAGAACTGCCTAACTTAACCTATTTCATAGATGTGCACACCCATTTCCGTAATTGCCGGTGCCCGGCCGGCTCCGCCCCGGGCGGCGCGGCGGCGTTTATTTTTCTATTAGTATTTGTATTTTTAAATTCGCAATATATTTTGATTGAAACGCCCGATTTAAATAATTCATAAAGTAATCTACAGGTATGAAAATAGTTTCAAACACGAAATATTAAGATAAGGATTAATACTAAGGTGTAGATAACATAGTCTGATTTTGGTCGGCATTTCTATCAACTTTGAAAATGTAAAAAAGTAGTCACGTAACTATAATAGTTGGACATATAGTATCCCAAAGTTTTTTGTAGATATTGATGTGTTCTTTAATATTGTAGATATTTTTGTTCTATTATCAATAGTTTCCGGAGCGCATGCGATGAAAGACATGTTATGGTAATTATTTTTAAACCGTGGGTTACATCATTGAAGTTTTAGTAGGGATCCCTATTTTTTCTAGTAATAAATATAGCCTATGTTACTCAAAGATAATGAAGCATTCTAATGTTGAAAGAAGTTTTGAAATCGGTCCAGTCGTTTTTAAGTTTACTCGTTACAAACATACAAAAATACAAATCTTTTCTCTTTATAATATTAGTGTACCTAGATGTATTCATGAATATTCAAGGTTTGTTAAACAAGAAGAGAGTAGGTACAGTAAACGGCCGAACTCATTGAACGTTGATGTGATGAATTGCTCGTAAAGCCGTCTGCACACTAAATACCCACGATCTACATACCATTTACATAGTACACTCTATTAGAATCCTAAGAGATGAGCCTCAGAAATCGTTCGCTAAGAGGACACACCAACTAGACGGCCTAACATATAAGGCGATGCAGTCTGAATGGTAACGACTTACCTAGAACTTTCTTCCTTTATCAAAGTCTATATTCCATTTATTATAACATTAGACATAAGAGGCTCGCAGAAGTAGGGATGCAAAACATTTAATATATTTAATAAAATAATAATAAAATAATAATAAAAATAATAATTTAGCCCTTTTGACGTCCCACTCCTGGGCACGGGCCTCCCCTCCACACGAGGGGGATTCAGGCCAAAATCCATAATCCAAATAATCCAAATATATTTAATAAGATAAATAATTAATATTATTACAGTTAGGTGTGACAAGCTGGTATATAAATAGATTATATTAAATACGACGTCAATCGTAACTGTAACTCGTTAATTGTACTTTTATTACAAAGTGGACACTAAAAATAACCTTTTTTAACTTCTGTCTAATGCTATAACAAATGGAGTATAGAACCCTCAAAATTAAACTACCTATGAAAAGAGAGAATGTGTTATGGACATAAGCCAATACTGAGAAGAATAGACACCCTACTTATCTATACAAATAAATCAAATTGAAGTGTCTGTTTGAATCAAAATAACACCTTTTTATTAATTGCATATGAAAGTACATACGGTACTTATAACAAAAACGCGTCTGTCTGTCTGTATGTTTGTTCCGGGTAATCTCCGGAACGGCTGGACCGATTTTGACGGGATTTTCACTGGCAGATAGCTGATGTTATAAGGAGTAACTTGGCTTTTATTTTAGAAAAACAAAATATAAAAAATGGGTCCTGCCGCGCGGGCTCAGAACGCGGGAGCGGGCGTTTTTGTTAAGTTAAATTCCACGCGGATGAAGTCGCGGGCTCAGCTAGTAATTTATAAAATACGATATAAATTCCTGAGGTCTGCTTGAAAACGAAAATCTAAGTACTACTACGTGAAAGTAACGACGTTGCAAATTATTTTTGAAGGTCACCCAAAGACCTTAAAAATGTTCGCGTCAAGTTAACTACCTTCCGTGCGTGCGCGCATTTTGCTCGGCGACATTCTCGTTCAGCCCAATATTCATATAATATTGACATTGATATATTTGCTGACAAATTAGGGCCATTCATTAGACTATTATATTTGTTTTTGAATGTAAATATTAATAATTAAATAATACTTTTTTGACGTTTTGGTGTTTTGGCGTAAGCCGTTAGTTGAATACTGTGTGTAAATAACTAAATAAACTAGTATCCCCTGTAATATTTTTTATATTATATATATATACGTTTTGTAAATATCTACAGAAAAAAATGAATGCGATGCATGCCATAAATCGTTTATGTAATTTTAAAACATTTAATGAAAATACAAGGAACAGTAGTATCACTAAGCTGTACTTATCTACTGAAAAAAAGGAAGTTTGCTGGTTTCATTAATTCAGTAGGAATCCCGTGCGAAATCGAACCATCCACAAGCCTAGGTAAACTGTGGTTCCGCATGCATTGATTCGATTAAACGGTATCAAATATAAAACATAATTTGTGTGACACAAAATTGAGGATTAATATCTATAATGGCATTCTAATATTTATGAAATATAGGTTTTATCATGATATTTCTTTGATGCATCATCTGTCATCATAATAACAGTGTTTGCATAATATTTATTTGCATTTTATTATGAGTTGCATTATTTTAGGAATCCGTAATGCAAGAACTGAACTTTTAAGAACTGAACATGGTCTTAGTATTGGGACTATTATAGTGGCATAATTAAGGGTGTTACCAAATAATTCGCCAACGATCGATAGTCTCTACATAGAGCAAAGATCAGTCGACCGTCGGTCGATGGTCCAACGATTGGTAACACCACAAATGAAAACATCTTGAGAAGATTCGAAATACCTATAGCATTTAGGTCAATCGTATTCGTAGATGATTTGTTTGAAAATTATACTACCTACAAAAATCCATTTAAGTAATTATCATTAATTTGTAAACCTGAATATCTAATATCTATTCATAATTCATTGACCCTAAGTATGTTCAAACATAGAAAGTAAAAAATGTTTTACGGATTATTTTAATATTATTTTGAATCACGCTCTCTCTTTCCTTCTCTCAGTAACATAACTGTTTCTCGCACTTTGCTTTGTCATGGGCCCTAGCCCTTCGTACCTTTGTAATAGGTAATAATATAAACTTATGTTTGTACTAGGTAATCAATGATTCTAATTATTTTTTATAAGAATAGTACCGCTACTCACTCCCACCACTGTTACTCCTGTAAGGCAGGGTGGACAGTGGTGTCCAATGATGACCATGGTTTACCTCCAATAACTTCCGGGGAAAAGATAAAATATTTTGGAATCCGCACGAACTTGATCTAAATAAATAATAAAATGAGTTGAAAGAAATTTTCCACCTTCCAACATTGCAAAGTGACAAAAATAACGGTATAGGCTGATTGACCTAGAAGCAAAACTGTTACAGCTGATTGAAAACCAGTAAGCCACCACGGACCGTTATTAGACTTCATTTTTTTATAAATATGCATATTTTAATGTAATATAAATATTTTATATAACTACTTTAATATTACGTATATTTTTAATTTCCTCTTACATCCCGTACTGAGCCCAATAAAATAAAATAAATCCTATTCAAAGTTTTTGTACGGAACCTTCTTGGAACCAATACTTTACGACTGACCCAGTGTATTTATATAATTTTCGCTTGAATTTATTTCTTAAATTAATTTCAAAACTTCTGTCATAATTATGTATAACAAGAAATCCACCCATAACTCGTACCTATTTAGTTTCACTAATAATTATACGAGAAGCGAAAAAGGTATTTGCTACTTACAGTCACTATGCATACATACATAAGTAATGTAGATGTATATCTATGTTATGTAGATCATCTTATAAATAGTAAATACATGTCGAAGAGATTCTAATAATAAAAAGTCTCCTACTCGTTATCCATTCTCAACACAGAAAATTTAAACATACAATTCGCGTCGATCGTTTCCCGCGATTTGTACAGAATAATTGTAGTCTTTTAAGTTATCTTATATCAGGAAGTTTCCTCGAATGGTCTTGGTCAAAAATCTAGCCAAGAATAATCCTTACTTAATATTATAAATGCGAAAGTAACTCTGTCTGTCTGTCTGTCGCTCTTTCACGCCAAAACTACTGAACCGATTTCAATGAAATTTTATACACAGATAGTCTAGAGCCTGAGAAAGGACATAGGCTACTTTTTAATGCGAAAAAAGAGTTTTAAGGGGTTGAAAGGGGGGATGAAAAGTTGTATGGAAGTATCTCATTTTAGAGCTAGAAGCTTGAAACTTATTTGTCAGGCTGTTGATTCGACTTCTATATTAATGATTCCGTTCAGGGGTACGGTAGACTCGATTGAAACCTTACCAGAATAATAAAACATCAAAAAATAATGATTTCGAGTCGACAACAAATATCGGCAAAATTCGGATTGTCGAGTATTTTGTTAAATTCTAACGGTGCAAAAGACAATATTTCGCCATATTGGCAGTTCCGTCAAGTTTGGCACAGTACCGCTATATTTTCTATGAACGAATCCCTGTCAGTTAGTGTCAGTGTTCTAAATGTGTAAATGAGTCTTTATTCGAAATATCTATTAAACTGGGTGGGCCATATTTTTTTAGAAAGAAGGAGAAGATTGAGCTTTCAGAACAAACAAATTCAGTCTTCATGTTTTTAGGGTTTCGTAGGGACTACCAGTCCGTCCGTCCGTCCGTCCGTCCGTCTGTCTGTCCCGACCCGTCACAGGGTCATAACTTCTACAGTTTCTGACGGATGTTGATGTAATTTGGTACAAAAATACTTTAAGAGTAGATCTCACTTTTTAAAATATAAAATATAGCAAAATTACTTTTTTTGAGGTACCTCCCCGAACATCGAAAAAGGGGAAATTTTTAAAAATAAAATGATGTTTTCATATCATTTTTATCATCTAAAATTCCGTTTGCGAGATTTTTAACTTTTAAAGATTAAATCAAAATTCCGTAATGAATTCCGACACTTCTTACATTTTTCTATTGCAAGAACATTAATAAGATTATGCAGTCGAAAATGGATACATTGCTCACCAATTTCAATGAAATAACAGCAATAAATTTATATTTTGTGTTAATACGTGTATTTCTGAAGTGTTCATGCACGTGGATAGATGTCGGTAGTAGTCTATAAACAACAGTGGGTAAGATTTTTTACGAAAAAAATATCGACACTTCTTACATTTTTATGTTGCAAAAATATGAATAAGATTATGCTGACGAAATTGGATAAATTGTTAACAAATTCCAATTAAATAACAGCAATAAATGTATGTTTTATGTTCATTAGTCTATTTCTTAGTATTTAATGGTGTCGATAGATGTCGGTAGCAGTATGTATACAACTTTAGTATCTTTTTCAACCTGGGGTGAAATTTTAAACAGATTACCTTCAATGACTCGGAACCCTTCATTGTGCATAGCTCGACATGGCACTTGGCGATTTTTTTTCGTATTAATTTCAATGGACAATGCTATACGAATCTATGCCTTGACTAATATTCCTTGAAAACCGATAACTACAAAAATATCTACCTAAGTTTTGTAAAAGATTGTGTGTTATGAGTCACATTTCATCAGAGCGAAGCCGGGTTTTCATCTAGTATAGTATAAAACAAAGTCGCTTCCCGTTGTCTGTATGTCCCTATGTATGCTTAGATCTTTAAAACTACGCAACGGTATTTGATGCGGTATTTTTTAATAGATAGAGTGATTCAAGAGGAAGGTTATGTGTATAATACATGCATAATACAGTAGAGAAACACTGATAATTTTAGAGGTTTCTAATGTGAAGTCGTAAAAAAACACCCATTTTTTTGCGCCGTGCGAAGCCGGGGCGGGTCGCTAGTTATTTATAATTTTGAATTTTATTTTAATTTCCCATAAAGTAGAAACTGTTAACTAATACACACCAACTGTATGGTCCCCAACTAAGCAACGCTTGTACTATGGGTACGGTACAATGGACTAGGGGCGATCTCAGTCACACCCAGACCGAAGCAAATCACGAAAATGCCATTTCCGAAATTTGTCCCGGAGGGAATAGAACCCGCTACTACAACGTGCAGTGAACCGAACGGCCTACGCTCGAACCACTGTGCCAAGCAGTTGTAAATGGTTCACAAGATCAATTAAATGCCGTAACATATTATTATGTGAGGATCATCAGCTGATCAATAAAATACAAACTACTATTTAGGACACAAGAAATCTTGGAATAGACTCTTATTTATATTACCTAGCGAGTATATCTACTTACTAGCTTGCCCGTATATTCTCAACTAGCTGAGCCCGCGACTTCGTCCGCGTGGAATTTAACTTAACAAAAACGCCCGCTCCCGCGTTATGAGCCCGCGCGGCAGGACCCATTTTTTATATTTTGTTTTTCTGAATTAAAAGTAGTCTAAGTTAATACTTATAATATCAGCTATCTACCAGTGAAGGTCCCGTCAAAATCGGTCCAGCCGTTTCGGAGATACTCTTTGATTTAATGTGTTTTTATTTTTTTACGCGGAACACTAATTGTTTTTCTAAAATTAAAGTAGCCTAAGTTACTCCCTATAACATCAACTATCTGCCAGTGAAAGTCCCGTCAAAATCAGTCCAGCCGTTTCGGAGATTACCCCGAACAAACACACAGACAGACAGACAGACAAAAATGTTTTCAATCGCGTTTTTGCTATAGGTGTCGTACTTTCGTATGCATTTAGTGAAAAGGTGTTATTTTGATATTACAAACAGACACTCCAATTTTATTTATTTGTATAGATGTATAGATTCAGTAAATACTCAGTAACGGTCCAGACACTATATGAATAAAATAATAATATTAATGTCTACTTTTCACTTTGCTGTCCATACTAAAATCTCGTAATTTTGGTGACAAGGTACCGTTACTATATTATAAACATTGCAATAAACATTTTATTTCATTGATTGACGTCAGAGAGATGTAGTACGGTACATTCGGAGGTGGGTAGTGAAATGTAATATTGATATTTCAGCATGTTCCACTCGCATACTTCATTAATATTTATAAAATAATCATTGAAATAATATAATTGAAATTTGTCATAGATACATAATGTGCAATGTTGTAAAAGAAGATGCGTCAAGTGCGTGCGGCTTCTACGCAAAATTTAAGGTTCCGCATAGAATTATATAATGATTCAAAGATTTATATATTAGTTGGTTCGCGTTTACATTTATCACATTAAATTTTATTTAAAATACAATAAAATCAGTTATATACTAGGTGAAACACAAAGTGTATAATATTTTTAGTAGTAAATTTAAAAGTATCGGCTTTTGAAGGCAATTATAGGTTATATAGACTAATTAAATCTTTGGTCAGCTATATATATAGGTACAACACCATTTGTTCCTCAACTTTCCCCCAAAGCCGATAGGTTTAGATTTAGGTACCTAAATAATTTTAGACCCTTTCCATTTTACCGTGTTCCTTTAAGATTCCGGTGTGGGTATGTTCGCAATTCTTTTCCTCCTAAACGGCTTGACTGCTTTTGATGTTTTTTTTCACTTTGACACTTCCAGTTCGTATCTATATTTGGACTTGATAGTTGGCGCTGTTGTCAACATTCAACAAATACACTCGCGAATATTTGGCAAAAGCTATTATCTATATAACAATGTATAAACATATGGATACGTTTATAAAATTTAGAAAAACATAATACGGAAACGATTATAGTTTTAAAAATATCGCCTGAGGATCTTTCAAAATGTTAATGTGAGTAAAGTGTAGCTAAATACAAATAGCTTATCGATATCGATGCCATTCATGTAGTTAGGGCCTGTATTAATAAATCAATCTCAAGTCAGAGGGCGATCTTGGAAGTTTCATTCTAACGTTATCCTAGTATAAAATTACATACTTATCAAAATAGTACTCACAATCGCTCTCAAACTTGAGACAGATTTATTAATATGGGACTAAGTTGCGTACATGTAAGTCCATATGGACTAAGTGTTATAAGTTTTATTTCTCATGCAGCACCAAAATGTTATTATATTATTAATAGAAGCACTTGTAATATGATTAGTATGCTCTATCAAAATCTGGAATTGAATGATGTTTGCAGATGATTTGTTCTTTAATAGTAGGAAGCGAATTAATATGAATAACATTAATATTATCGTAAATTCTAGGACGACTGAATTATACACACTCATATATTTTAGGCGAAATTTCAAATGACACTGATTCGGTGCTAAATATTAATATAAGCAGTTAATATTTTCTATAATTTATTAATATTCGTCACCGATATCATCCCCACACTAGGCGCGGCGGGCTAGTTACGAATCAGTCCGTTTTTGAATGCATAACTTCCATATAAAATTGCCGTATTTCCTAGCATCGATACAGACGACCAACCGCCTCTCAACAGTCCACAGGCTGCTCACAACAACACACTAGCAGCCATGGCATTCCACGTGAGTAAAATTTATAATTAGAGACACGTAATCTGAGGACCTCTAGTAACAAAATATAAATCTATAATTTTTTTTGTCTTGTTTCAGACTTGGTGCTTACTAGCTTCAGTATTTCTGGCTTCAGTGGGAGCAGAAGTTTATGATCAAGGCCCACAAACATTCTTTGAAAGCTCGTCACCTTCACCGCAGTCGGAACAGTTTGCTTCGAGAGAACTTGTCTTGTACTTAACACCGAGTCAGGCGAAAGCATTGGAAACCAGCGGAGCTTTGGTGAGGCCTCAGTTTAATACCGAGAATGAACGTGAACAAACCGAGGAGCCTCAAGTTGTCGAAGAACAAAGGGAACCTCAATACGAAGACAACAACAGCGAGGAGGAACAGAAAGAGGACTCAGATTCCGAATTAGAAGAAATTTTCAAAATTTTAAATCAACAGAAGGTTAATGAAGAGCTTGAGAAAAGGGAAGAAGAACAAGCCGCGGAGAAGCAGCGTGAAATCCCCGCGCGGTTTAAGGTTGCTCCTAAGATCCAGCAAGAAGAAAAGAAATACTTTAGCCCGTCTGTAGCTAAGAAATTCGGTGCAGCGAAAAGCTATTCCTACGTCCGTTTCCTTCACCCTTCGGAAGAGCCTGAGAACCTTAAGCTGAAACCTTACAATGCTCAACAATCGTCGTATTACTTGTTAAAGAACCAAGATTCCGGCGAGCAAGAGGAAAAGCAAAGTCCTGAAGAAACCCCTGCACCTGAAAGTCAGGAAGACAAGATTGCATCTCTGCTGCAGCACCGTAAAGTGGCCGCACGTATCTTCGAGCACAGAGACAGATTGCTGAAAAACGAGCTAGAATTGCAGACTAAACTGCGTGACTTGCAAGACGCTCCTAAGTACAACGACCAGAAATACGCAATTGAAATCGAAAAGCTGAGATCTAACTTAGAAAAACAGAACGCCCTATTTAAGGCTGAAGCAGTAGCGAAAGCTGCTCCCGTGGTGATCAAAGAAGAAATCAGTGTGAAGCAGCGTCGTCCTGTCGAGGTTGTGAAGCGCGTAAAAGTGCCGGTCCCGAGCCCGGTCATAGTGCGTGTCCCACAGCCCTTTGAAGTGAAGGTTCCCCAAGCGTACACCTTGCCAGTGGGGGTTGTGCGACCAGTCCCTGCTCCCCAAGTGAAGACAGAGAAAATCGAGGCGCAAAAGTCTTCTCCAGTTGAAACGGAGAGACGGGCACCTGGCACTGTAACGAAAAACGTTTATGTGAAAGTAAATAAACCATATTTGGTGGAACGCCTTCTTCCTGTCGAACTCAACAGGGAGAGCCCAGAGGAGGTTACCATCCGCAAGCCAGAGAAGCTAACGATCGTACGTCACATATGGGAGCATTGATTGGTTGTACTGTTTAAATATTTGTTATTAGGTATATGTGTAAGAAATTGTAATAATGTTATGTCCTTTTGAGGCTTGATGTTTCCTGTTGTTATGTTTGTACATATTTAAGTAAACAATCCATTTTTCTATAAGTTTTATGTTTTATTAATTAATCATCGACATAAACGCCTGCGCATAAATTCATTCTTCGCTGACGTTTATAAGTTATTGCGATTTGCAAAGAGTTTTTATTCGAGTTATTGCTATTAACTTACGCCGCAATCTTAATTCTATCTTCTTCAAGCTTAGTTTTCTAGTATTTGCATATTATTTGCATTATCAACTATTAAGTCAAATACTGATAAATAAGAAAGAAAGAAAGAAAGAAATTTATTTTATTGGTACCATGGCAGAGCTATACAAAACTAACTCACTATACATACACAGCTTAGGAATACAAATGGACACATCTAGCTAGTTATGTACTATCATACCAGGCCAAAGGGTCAACAGCTCAGCATATGCCAGGGTGCATGCGTGATGCATACCACCTGACGCTGGTTTTCAGCTGCAACCCCAGAACGATACACACACAGCCACGTTTAATAATCGTTTTATAGGGCAGTGAATCTACTGGAAAACACGCGTAATATCTACTGTCACATGTTTTAATTTACTGCGATGCAATTCATTTTCTAAAATTATTACTGGTAAGGTCAGGATAAGAGTTACAATATTAATAGTTACATTCAATAATTCCAAGCCATACACAAATAGAAAATTAGTGATTTAACAATTTTAATTACAATTACATTTGACATTTTCTGTGGTGGTAGAGCCAAGTTCTAGCCAATTAGGTTGGCTAGCCCGACGGGGGTGGTACCACCCTCTCACAGAAGATCGGCTTGAAGTAGGTACTATAGCTGCGTTTCATACGATGACTGTGAGAGCCGCCAGCGCAACGCCGTACCCTCCTCTCAGTCCCAGTGCGAGCAATATCTTTTGGTATTAAAAGCATTATAGTCTACGGGAGCTGCTTAATATCAGGCGAGTTGTACGCTTGTTTTCCGACTTTGTTAAGGAGTTACAAAAAAAAACTTTGAATTACTATGACATTTAGTTTCAAGCGTTCCGTTCGAGCAGTTCTTCCGGTAAGTAGGTAGGTATTGAATTGCAAAATACATTTGGTATATCTTGTATATCATCGCGTAGAAAGCCGTGGTACACAACAGCCTGCATACGAAATCCACGACCAGGAAGCTGAGATGTCGCTATAAAATCACATGGTACGAATTTGCGAGATTGCGTAAACGGACCGACTGGTACCGTCGGCCCAGATCGCTCTATGATTTGTGTCGATTATAAATTCAAAATATTGCATTTCATTATCTGAATCTGAATAATGGGCACGTATTTATTTTAATTTATTCATAATATATTTACAAATTACGAGATGTAGGACGATCGAGCATTTTATATATCTCCCTATATGGATAGAAAAGGAGAAACTTAATTATTTATTTATTGTATACAGGTAAGTGATAACACAATATATTTTGAAATATGTGTTTAACATTAGAATCTTGAAGGCAACGGAAACAACTCGTGGAGCGGATGGGAATAAGTAACATAAAATTATTATATTATTTCTAATCTATTTTAGCCGATTGGTTAAGCACGCGTCTTGCGGGCTACCAGGTCTCGGGTTCAAACCCCGGCTCGAACCTCTGGATTTTTCTAAATCTATGTGCGAATCATAATTTCTATATGATTATCACTTGCTTACGGTGAAGGAACACATCGTGATGAAACCTGCATGTCTTAAAAGATTTAACCAATTTTCTAAAGACATGTGAAATCCGCCAACCCGCACTGGGCCAGCGTGGTGGATTATGGCCTGAATCCCCCTCTTGTTGAGGGGAGGCCCGTGCCCAGGAGTGGGACGTTAAAAAAGGGCTAACATTATTATTATTTTTATCTAATCTATTTAAGTACCTACTATTTACTTGGTGTACTTATAATTGATATTCTATATATAGGTACCTAACTAATCATTATTACTTATTTATTGAGATAGATTATAGTAAAAAAGATAGTTACTAAGGTTTTCTTTCTACTGTTATTTACCACTTACCATTGAAATTCGATGTGTGTTCTATAGTTACAAAGTTGCAACCAACTGGGTCATTGTGGTTCCCATAAGAAAGCTAAACACGAAGTGTGAATGACATAGCTTTTGTTATGTAAGCGAGTAAGCAGAATTGGTAAGCAGCTATATTTGCGTTGACACTCGAAATAGGAGCGAACGTAACAGCGGTTACGATAATAGGTGATTTATGCATCTCGAGCTATGTTTAATAATCTATTATGATAATTTAATTATTTTTTTTAATTTTTTTTTTTTTTTTAAGATTACTGTCCATGTGTGTTTATCACATTACTAGTATTCCCTCTAGCCCCTCCAACTAAGCTAATGCTTGTGCTAGGAGTGGGCTCACGTCAATAGTTTAATGGCCAGGATGGGGATCGAACCCGGAACCTCTCAGCTACGAGGACGGCCCCTCTAACCACTAGGCTATTGACGCTATTTATTTTATATGTGCATTGTGCACCTGTCTTTACTTGTCTGGCACTACGACACAGGTCTTATGAATAAGTTAGGACAAATTGAGTGGGTTAATTTAGTTCCGTCTTAGAGTAAGGATAGATTTAGTCTACAATTCAGCGACATACATAAAGTTTGTATAGCTGTGTTCTTATCGAGTGTATAAAAATCTTGTCTAAGCTTACGAAAGAAAAGAACCCAAAATAATAGTTATTAGTTAGCTTCTGAGATTATTACAGAAACTTCGACACTACAGTTGGCCACTAGCTCGTACGGTAAGAAAGAAAGCTATTAACATCGCTGTGAAATATGCCATTTTGCTAAATGTTATAAACAGTTGTGATTTACGAATACCTATTTATTTATAAAACCTAACGCTAAAAAGATAAAACTAAGTGAAATCGTATCCACTTAAACTACAAAAATACATTATAAAATCCTGTTTGAAGAAATTTCTCATGGGGATTACGTCGCATATTCTGGGTAGACTAATAGGAGCGTTTAATATTATTTCCTTCGTGTGTTTCGTGACTTCGGAGATAATTTCTCAAAGTAGGAGCGTGCACCGCCTTCACCGCCTTCACCGCCTTTCACAATTTCTTTAAATAATGTCTGGTAATATAAAAATAATGTGAGTAATGTATTTTGATTGGTTGATGGATGTAATTGTAAATATATATGTATATGTTATGTTACATGAATTAGAATTGTTCAACTATTAGTATTTGTTATGATACATGCGTACTTTTCGTCTGAGTACTGTGCTTTACAAAACTTGTTTGTGATACTATATGTGTACCTACCACAACTTAAAAAAAAAAACTTAACTCGAGCAGACATAATTAAATTATTACCTACACACTAAACTGAACGCTACACGTAACGACGACGTCCGTAATTACTAAACAATGCATTAATGTGATTATACGTAATTGCAAACTCAATACTTCTGGTCTACTGGAGCAGAAGAGTGGTGCAATCAATTACAAGTACAGTTGGGTACATGTAAATCCTTTAATTACGGGACTGTGCAAATGCAAAAACAAATAATGTTAAAAAATACCAACATTTTATTAATATCACAATTTCACTGGGACTCAACGCCCGCCAAGTCACAATAATCACTTATACGAGGACCAAGCGAGAGAACAATAATTACATAGAAAACAATCACACGAACACGCAGACGGTCGATCTATACTCGCACCACGCGGCGACTTTCTAACATCTACTTCACATAATTTAATTTCCGCATAGTGTCAGATCAACGATGGCTACACTACCACAAATCCAACGATCGCCTTAATACAGTTTTAGAGTTAAAATCTAAATCAGGTACATTTTCATAGAAACATCAACTGCATAACATAAGCCGAATACATAGACCCGAGCTACGAATCTAGACCTTATGTAAACTAATATCGACAGGCAAGATATAGACCTAAATATAATTTAGACGGTGGAGAGAACTCCACGCTTGAATGCCCGTGAGTTTAAACTAAATGCAGTTAATAGCTTTCGTATTTGTAGCCATCGCCGGCGTCTCCCGCGAGAGCTTGGCCGTGTTCAGCGTAGTAGTGGCCCACGGATTCGGGCTGGGCTTGGAGTTCGGCGTAGGCCTTAAGGCCCTCGCCGCCGCCGTAGCCCTCGAAGCCTCCAGCGAGGTGCTCGTAGCCACCTTGCTCGAAACCGCCCTGCTCGAAACCACCGTGCTCAAAACCACCTTGCTCAAACCCGCCGTGCTCTAGTCCGGCAGCGTGATGCTCAATGTTGTGTCTGTCATCCTCAAGAACCAAACCGCCGCCGTGCTTGTGCTCGGTCTCTGGATGGATCAGTTTCAGATTCTGCTCAGACTTGCCTTTCTCCAGAGGGTGTTTGAGCAAGTGGCTATGCTCTTTCTTCACGTAAACAGGCACAGGGTGGAAGTGCTCGAATTTAATGGACTGATGTGACTTGGCGTGTTCGTGCTCGATTTGGTGATGGTGTCCGGTTTCGCCGATTAGCGCGTGTTGGTCATATTTGGCCTCCAATTGGGGGGCCTCTTCGTGGATGATGCCGGGGTAGGCGGCCACCACTGCCACGAATCCCAGGAAAATCTGTGATTGAAGAAAAAAAGTTTAGAAAAAATATTATAAGAAAGGTGGTTTATTGATTTATGGAGGGACATATTAATTGTCACTTGTCATGATATATTATTATAAGTATTTTTAGTTGCCGTCATTGACACTTAATTATAGTGCGCGGGAACTTGCTGCACCAACAAACACATAACTTGTTATGTGACTAAGGTCTGAAATCTAAAGGGAAGCACTGGAATATAGAACAAAGTCTGTTGTAACGACGTAAAGTTAAGATACAAGATCTAGATAATTGAAAGTTTTGCAAGCTTGTTTAACAGACTGTAAGCCCAACGTTGCGATAGCGGATGTCTGCCTGCCAATTAATGGGACGAAGGATCGAAGAACAGCGAACGTTATCTTTCAAACCAGTTTCGTGGCGAGGAATAGTTAGGGGTCAATAACTTCTCTAATTTATTCACTGACAAACTTCCTGCATATTGGCAATACATTGCCGATATCAGGAAGAAATGGCTATAGGTGCTCCACTGAATTCGTACATAAATCAGTGCGGTTGATAGAGAAACTGTTTTTATTTATAATAGACACCAATAATTAATCAGTTTTTTTTTGGTTTAGCACATTCCGATCACGATCACGAATTTTATTTCGATAGCGAGCACTGATTGAACGATTTCAGATGTCGCACTATTAGATGTCACAGGTTACGCACATGGTACTTCATTGTGGCCGGATTACTGAGTACTTGACGCCACGAGAGGGTGGTGGGTAATGCCAGCACTTGCAATTTGCATCGCTTTTATACTCGGTTTCACTTAGCCAGCCGGCGAGTGCGAGTGTTCAACGAGTTACGTGTACGCCCCACGCTGTATTGTCAGTCTCCTCGCGTCTCAATTAGAACAATAGATAGAAATTCGTTGGGAGATTTATGGAAAAAGTGTTCGATAGAGTGCATTAACATTATTTTACCATAATTATCGCGTAACGCGTCCGCTAGGCCCACGATAGTTCGGTAATCGGCAGTCGTGAAATGGTGACTTGATTTACATATTTTTATGTAAGCTTTTTGCATATAATCATTGGTGTAGGTTAATCGTTAACAAAATATTATTTATAGCTATTTTTAATATGCTAAGTGATCACGACTTGGAACTAGGCATAAAATTTAAATAATTCCCGAACATAATAGTCTTGATTATAATATTTAATATTTAACAAAATTTGTGTTTCAATTTTAACTAAGTAAAGATACTTACTACAAGGTATTGTATGAAAATTCGCTTCCCGGCCTTCACTTTCAGAAATCAAAAGCAAAAGCACCTTAATATAATTGTAATTCCATTTTATTGGTTTTAAAGTGTACAAAGAATATTTAGAGCAAGGACGATTGTTTTAATGTTCTCACCCACTGCATTTGTTGTAATCTTTATCAAAAGCCAAAATCAATTGGAAACCGCGATTTTGTTATATTTTGTGAGTGATTAAGTTTAAACAGCTAATTGGCATAGATAGTTGCAATTTAAAAAATAAACCATTATTTCTAACAATCCATTTTAACGGTATATTTTGCCCATACACTGTTATATAAAGCAGGGTAATGATTTTTAGAACTGAGTTTATAACATTATGCATTACTCGATTGATGTAAACTACATCTCACAGAAATTTTACGCTTTTTAACCGAGTGCCAAAAAAAGAAGAGATTATATGATCGTTTATACAAGGTAAAACTGAAAGGGCATACAATTTTTTTTGCAACTTAACTTTGTAAATCCAACTCTATCGGCTTTGTGGGACGGTTGAAGTACTGAAGGTTTTGTAGACTTATGAAATCTGTCAACAACTGTAGCCCTGTAACACCCTTTGTTTTTCAAGTTTCCTCAAGATAAGTTTGGAAAAAAAGTATACCCTTTCTATTTCAACCTGTATATGTTTTTTATATGTTCTGTTTAAGAACATAATTGTTTATGTATTCGAAGTTTCGAGACATTGATGTTTTCGTATTTCTATAAGAATATGTTCTACTCCTCATTTTGTACTGTACAAAAATAATAAATCATTGTCGTCCAAGAAATACGATGTCATAAAATTTAAGAATGACGAAAGATTATGGCAAGACATAATTCTAATGGGACACGGGCACATCTCTACATGCTAAGAGAAATGTGACTTAAAAGTCCTAGCTGTTAAGTTCTTTTTCAAACTCACGATTTACTCACCATTATATATACACAATTCTAAAGTTGGCAATGGAATTCCCAAATTCCATAACACGTAGGTAAGTATATAATATTAAAAGTGAAATCAACCGTTAATAAAAGAAGTTAAATTTTTCGAAACCGCGTAATGTTGTGACGCCATTTTATAAATGTTTAAAATGCGAACAACAATTAGGTTTTTGATTGTGTGAAGCGATAACGTCTGATCGCCTCGTTTTAAGGCGATGCCAGATTTGAAATTCGCTAACTTTACTTCGAACTTTGATATTAAGGAAAAAAG
Organism: Notodonta ziczac; assembly: GCA_918843915.1. Classification (NCBI taxonomy): domain Eukaryota; kingdom Metazoa; phylum Arthropoda; class Insecta; order Lepidoptera; family Notodontidae; genus Notodonta; species Notodonta ziczac. Next base: position 4,055,654 of record OU974051.1, read on the forward strand.
TATACCCGTTACCAAAAAAATTAGATTATTTATTCATTACTTCATAATAACTCTGGACACTTAAGGATTAGTTCCTCCTACTTTGAACCCTAAGGTTACCTACTTTAGATTTATACTAACCTACCAAAAAAAGTTTGATAATTATAAATATATTTATTTAAATATCGCCAGACTAACACATGGTATGTCCCAAACTATGCGATTGTACCGTAAAATGGCCTAGGGGTGACACATAAACCAGAGAAAATTATAGAAACTGTCATTTTTGTGCATGCAGTCTGCAATTGGTTTTCAACACTATTGTACAAAAGAAAAATAAAGTTACAGATTACTGAAAACTATCATCCCCTTAACCGCCCGCGACTTTCGCAAACGGTGCACACTACTTTAATACACATTTTCGTTTCACAAAACTCGTACGATTGCTCAATATGTGCATTGAATACAAAGATCCCTTTGTTTCGAAAAGTATTGTATTTTAAACAATGATCGGTAAGATTAGGTTTTGATTGTTGTATAATGATGACTGTTATTTCTTCCTTAATATTATAGCGAGATTGTCTATTGGTATCACTATTGAAGTAAGTACTAGTAATGTTTATAAATAATACATTTTGATGTTTAATGATTCAATAAAAAAATATTTTCATTCTTGGATACTTAACAATCGAAACCGTTCATATATCGACATGATAACTTTTCCAAGCATTACATAATAGTTTTAATGAATCCATAGTTTTACCGAAACCTCATTATCAAATTGACGATAAAAAAATAATGTTCATTGTAAATTACACTTTAAATTGGGTTTTTATTACTTTGTCGGTTCCGTTTTATTTAACAAAGTTCAATTACTTATATAAGGTTTTATTTTAATAATGCTCGATATTTTGTAAATACTGATACATGATAGACCAGCTGTAACCGTGGCGTACCAACCAACAGGAAATATTTAAACCGTCAGATACTTTTTTTTGTAGATACCTTACCTACGTTGTCGTGTAATGCCAAATAGCGAGCATTATTAAAATAAGACCTTATATTTTCGGTAATGGTTATTGTTCAGTGTTAATGTAAGGACGAAGTGAAGGGACGCGGTCGAGGAACACTTACACGTTTCTGAGAAGAAACACACGTAAACGTAGACGTCACGGTCTGTTCTCGGTTCATTGGATATACTTGTATAATGTTTAATCAATAATAAAAAAAGTTTTAAAATGGAAATAAAAACTTTTGTTTAATAGACAGACGTTCCTGGTTAGTTAGGCAAGAAATCATTCATTTAAATTCGAAGTCATTGTAGTAATTGTTTAATTCCACTACAGCCCCTCTAGCCAAGTGTCTTCGTCTACATTTGTTTCTACAAATCGCTACGCTTCATGTATGGCAATGACATAAGTCACGTGATCTACTTATCGACTTGTAATGTCATTTCCATACATTGAAGCGTAGCGTTTTGTAGAAACGCTTGTAGACGAAGACACTTGGCTAGGGGGGCAGTATTCAAGTTCGTCCTGAGATAAGATCGATTTATAACTAAGTACCGATAGTTATATTACGCACACCACATACTTAAGTAGGTTCTTAGAAACATTTCAACAAAAAGTCTCTTCAAAAAAGTTAAAAGAATTGAACGCACCGACTAAGAATGTAATAATTCTAACTACATTTATTAATATAATATATTTTTTTACTTCTACGTTCTTTCTTCCAAAACAACATTTATTTTATCATTTCATTAGCTATTACTTAAAAACCTCTGGAGTTGCAAAAAACGCGATTTGCTTCTTTAAATGCAAAACTTATTCTGCTCTGGAAGAATCATGATCAGAAGTAATGATTTAACTAAATAAATAAATTATAGTTCAATAAACAGTCACTAAAGTAGTGAAAGAATTATTACGAAGTGAGATGATGAACGACACGTTGATCTTGAAACTGGAACTGGTTGCACGACGAGTCTTGGGTCAATGTTGCATCATTACCGTATGTTTACGCTCATTAATTTTAATAATACTTATGCATCATACTGCAATAATGAATTATTTTGATGTGCATGTTTGGCCCGCTAGCGTTGATGTCTTTTGTATACGAGCGCGATTACCTAAAGGAAAATGTATCTCTCGACAAAAATAGTGGTTCAGTAATGTTTTCTAATTTTCTCTTCCTGCGTTATCTGATCACCTAAATGCTTTGGTCTTACATATTTATATATTTTAATCAGGCTATTAAAATAAAATGTTTAATGAAAGCCGTGTTTTATTATACCGGAAAGCGATGTAGTGAAAAGATACTATCACAGCTAAGTTTTATTTGCTCGTGTTACTACCGACAGATATGTAACGGCATCTATTAATAACTGATAATTATAGTTACGTGTCGTTAACAAAGAAGTGATCTCGTCACACATAAACTATTGAGCAATTCACGACCCACGTAACGTGGTGTTGCGGCTTGTAATATGCGCCCGAGTGCGTCCAGTTACTGTAATAAGTACCACCTACTGAGCAACGCTTAATTAAAGGGTGTTCGCTCATAATCGTTCGAGTGTTGAGTGTTTTCTAAATGGTTAGAAAAAAACCTAACTACTGGACAATTTTGATTAAGGAGCTAATACATACAGTACACTAATAAATAAGTAGGCAATGACAACATAAGTTTTTATTTTATTTTTATAGTTCCTAGTACATATCCCTTTTAGTAATGGTTACTAAAATATTTGTAATTATAGGTATATTCGTTAGGTAAAAAGTACGAAAACGAATACTAGGAAAAATGAAATAGTTTGAAAAAAATAAATTACAATATAATACTGCCAGACTCAAACCAATTTCGAATGATAGACATAGGTGTATTTATTTACCTACCTAAGTACTTACTTCTATTTTAACTACATACTTTAAAGTTGATCAAAACCATGTTCTACGCAATTATGTAAATCAAAGAGTTTTCTTGCTCTACAAAAACAAACTTTCATTGTTTTCTGTATCCGACTCATGTTTCTATGTGTCTACGTTTTATTACGTTATCGTCGAGAATAACAAACGCGTGGTTAAGAGTGCAGGCGAGTCCATCACAATATAAATTAGAAACAATCGTGCGATAAAAATAAAATTATTATTTTTAATTAGAACTGGTGCTAGATGGTGCTGTTTACATTATTATTGGTATTACTATTTTAAGTTAATGTTACGAAGACGCTCCCTGTGGCTGTGACTCTTATACCACTGACTGGCATAAGCATCAATCCTACTAATATTATAAATGTGAAAGTTGTGAGTGTGGATGTATGTATGTATGTATGTATGTTTGTTACTCCTTCACGCAAAAACTACTGAACGGATTTGGATGAAATTTGGAACACAGATAGTTTATAACCGGGATTAACATATAGGATACTTTTTATCCCGAAATTTTTGTTACGTTAAATACTACGCGGACGAAGTCGGGGGGCACAGCTAGTTTGAAATAATATCAAGCTTCTTCCTAAAATGAACGCTGCAGAGTCGTAAGTCGTATTGTTAGAGAAAACCAGCAATTTTTACTCCTGTTTAGTTAGATTAGACATAAGTTGTTAACAACACTTTATTCGCACTAAAACGTACTTACCTGGTGAAATCTTTTTAATCTGTGTCATAACAAGGGTTGCAACTTGTACTACATTGCATATCAGGGAATGTGAATTAATTAATTCTTACTTCCTAGTTCCCTCTCAGTCCTATACGCTTGCGACAGTGGTGAGTGGTCGAAGATCTGGCCCCCTAGCCAAGTGGCTTTGTTTACAAGCGTTTCTACAAAACGCTACGCTTAAATGTATGGAGATGACATTACAAATCGATAAGTAGATCACGTGACTTATGTCATTTCCATACATGAAGCGTAGCGATTTGTAGAAACGCTTGTAGACGAAGCCACTTGGCTAGAGGTGCTGAGGTAGGTACAGTTGCATAGGTAGGTACCTACCACTGTTTAATAGGAAGCTATTTACCTATAAGTGGCTATGGATTCCTATATTATAATTGTAATTGGATCTCGCCTACTTCATTATTTGCCAAATACGACATTGAACCTTATTTACCTTCACTAAAGTGCCATCATAGTTTCACACTTCTGCAGAAATAAAAACGAGCTGAGGGAGATAGTCCCTTCCGATTCTCTGACTCTTCGTACCGAACGCAGCTAAAATTGGTAACTAGGTACTTTACCCCCATCTTCTGTGGTCGAGGGCATTCACAAGACGTGTTACCTACCTCCTAACTAAATTAAGACCATACGGTATATTTAAACAAGTAAGTAATAACGTTTAAAAACTATGCCCGACTACCAGAGAGGTGTAGATAGATAAATGGTCTAAGCCGACTACGGAATTACTCGAATTATATTCAGAACATTAATTGTTTATCAAAGTCCGTACCTATATAAATATTCCTCTATGATCAAAGCGCCAATTAAGGCTACGTTCCACTTAGCGTTCACAACGATCAAAATGCTCCTTTAGCCGTTCCACATAACGACCGCGCGGTCGTTGTGGTCGCCGCGAATACGTCACTCGTCATGACTTACGCTCACGCGAAGCTCACGACGACCCATCTAAAAAGGTGGGTCGTAGTGATCGTTGAGAAAATTAGCGGGATTTCAAAACTCAAAGCATCAAAGATGGCGATGAAACTTATTATTAAACGTTATTTCATGCGGAAAGAGATATTTTAGTAGAAGTGAATGTTAAAGATATTTTAATTAGATTTGAACGTAAATTAATTAAATACACCACTAATATTAAATATAAAAAATAAATAAAAAATATAAATAATTATTTAAGTTTATTTTCAAGGGTTATATACTCCAGTTATTATAACATTAGACATAAGAGGCTCGCAGAAGCAGGGATGCAAAACATTTTATTTCCAAGTCAAAACAACTTTTATTTAGAGTCATTACATTAAAATTGTTTTAACATAACTTTTGATAGGAAAACAGTAACAAGTAACAATTAAATCACGAAAATTCGACAACAATAACAAACAAGGTATTCACAGGAACTTAGAGTGCAGGCGAATGACTCAATGACAAACACTGACAGCACATTATTTACGTCAATTTCATAGATAACATAGTCCGACAAAATTAGTAATACCCTGCTGTCATAACCTCTGAAGGGATTAGGTAACATTTTAGATTTGGTAGGATTATAGTGAAACGAAAATCGTTCCCGGTATGTTCACCCCTGCTTCTTTTAGGTTTTTAGCATCGACACTTATTTTAAATTGAAATGAAATAATAATTATTTAAATGAAAGGCACTATATTTCATAAGATAAATAATTAATATTATTACAGTTAGGTGTGACAAGCTGGTATATAAATAGATTATAATAAATTCGACGTCAATCGTAACTGTAACTCTTTAATTGTACTTTTATTACAAAGTGGACACTAAAAATAACCTTTTTTAACTTCTGTCTAATGCTATAACAAATGGAGTATAGATTATAACCTAACCTCTTAAATCTTTTGCTTTCTTTTTACTAACCCGCTGTTTGTATTATTTACCTCCACGCTCAAAACGCTCTATAATCCATTCCACTTGAGTTTACGACAGTAACGCTCACAAGCAAGTGGAACGGGAAAAACTGCGGTCGTGAGCGTGATCGTTGTGAACGCTATTTGGAACGCACCCTAAGAAGTACCATTCTCATTAACTGGATATAATTTATGTTGATACTCATGCAGCTGTCAACCAATCGCATGCTATCAATCCCGCCAACCGTTGAAGCGATAAGATATTGTGTACGTATCACAAAAACATAAATGCGAAAGCGCCACAGCAATGAGAAGTACAGGTTGAGACGAAATAATAAGATAAGAATTAAAGTATGCGCTTTGTAAATCCTATTTGAGATTTTGATATATGTATTTTTATAACAAAACAAAAATAATTTTGTTCTACTGTAGATCTATGACATTTTTATACACTATCTCCATTTCTGAACGAATTAATTTGGGTCCGTCAACCAATCAGAACCAACACAGCCAATCACAGCAAAGTAATAGACGTTTTCGTTTTAACGTTTAGGGTTTTAAAATAAACGTCCAAGTTTCGTTTGATTTTGGATTCGTGTTGGTGGTTATTTCCGAAAAATTAAATTTATTAGCTATTAGATTTTTATATTTAGTAAAAAATAATAAAGAGAGAGTGTTATTGTTATTGTGAATGTGAATTTGACTTGAAGAAATTAAAAAGGACCAGCAAAATGATTACACTAACAGAAGACGTGAACAAGCTGTTGTAAGTTTTCAGTCTTGGCTAGATAAAATTGTAAATTAGGCGAAAATAACGATAAGTTTATGATGTTTATGGATGATTTTATCGATTTACTAATAATACCATGCGATACAAGTAATAGCATAATGAAAACTTTTCTAAATTCGTTTGTTTGTTATACTCATACAAGCTTAGAACCAAAAGTAAAAAGTAACGAATAGAATAAGAAGGTATATTAACATATCAACTTCACGTCAAGATGCACTTGAGAAGTTTTTTAACAATACATTGTTTTATCCTTCACAATGTCCTGTTTTTAGCAATGAAGTCCTCCAAGAGATCTCCCACAATATCCGCTCAATGATGGAGGAGCTCTGGTTAAACTGGTCGCATCTTGGTGTCGATGACAGCACTAAAGTGAATAATATTACCAAACTCGTGCAAATTGAGAAGGAATTGCATCGGGATGTCATCTCGGAGACACGCCAGAAACTTAAGACTATGCAGGCGCAAGTTGACAGTAAGTTTTTGTATCAACATGTTTAAAACTCAAGATAAAATATAAATATTGGCTAGCCTTCTACTGAGACATAAGTTGTTAACAACACTTTATTAGCACTAAAACATACCTGATGAAATGGTATATTAAAATCTGTTTCATAACAAGGGTTGCAACTTATACTACATTGCATTGCATATCAGGGAATGTGATTTAAGTAATTCCTAGTTCCCTCTCAGTCCTATGAGCTTGCAACAGTGGTGAGTGGTTGAAGGTCTGAGGTAGGTACACATGGATTAGGTAGGTAAGTACCTACCACTGTTTAACAGGAAGCTATTTACCTATAAGTGGCTATAGAACTCAAGATAAAATATAAATATTGGCTAGCCTTCTGCTAACTGGTCGATCAAGCTATTATGTAATGACAAGCACAATTCCCTACAATTAGGTATATCCTGTGTGGATTTACATTCCAACATATCAAAGTTTAATAAATCATTTTTCATTTGCTAACTGGATCATGATTGGTTGATAACTGTCATAGTGAGCTACCAATAAATCCACCAATGGACACCCCTTGGGGTCATAAAAAAACATCCATTACTGGATTTCTGGGTGGAAGTTTGTTCAGCCAGTTTGCAGACAACTAGACACTTTCTTAAATATCTAGTCCTTTTCTCATACTATTCCATGTTGTCCCAATGAATTTTAAGTTTTATTCTAACATTACCTTTTGTGTAGCTTAATAGTGTACAAAAACAACCCTGTAGCTACTACAGAAGTCAACTGTGATGACATCTCTTGAGAATGGATTCAAGAATGATTATGTAGAGAGTATCAAATAATAACAAACTGCACTATAGCCTATCCCTGATTTTGGCATAAGTACCTACCTACCTATCTCATGATATTTTTTGTGATGAAAAATTTATCATTGGTTACACATATAGTCATCATGTGTTGTAAAATTATTATATGTTATAAAATTATTGACTTAATTAGCCCTACTCCATGAGTACCTACTAATGATTATTTTATTTAGTTTAGCTTTAGTTAAATTATTGGGTTAGGTGTTTAGAGTGAACTATAATGCCTAATTAAAAGGAACAAAGTGAATGATGTTAAGCTGGATGTTTCTTGATATTTTTCTTTCTATAATACTGGCATTCAACTGTGAATATCTGTATAAAAGTCTGTGTGTAATCTGATACTCATACTGCCTTTGTAAATCAAACCTCATTGTAATATTTAGGTGCATCCTAATATTCAGAAGGATAATAGAGTATATATAATATTTCATCCTACAGAACTGAAGGAGGAGACCGATGAACTGAGTAGGTGCCTCTCTGTTGATATAACCATACTGGACTTCAAGGAGGAAATGATGCTGGTTGATTACAAGAGGGAGTTGGAGGAACAGATTGCTGGGTAAGTCACAAAAACACCTGTTTCCAGCAGCCAATGTCTTCTGGCTTGCATAAAGTGGATAAAAAGTGAATGATAATTATTAAAGAATAAAATCATGGGCAGCAGATAATAATAGCATTGTTTGTGGTGCAATGTTGGTCACTCACATTTTATGGCCATTGGTTTTGAGTCATAATAAAATACAGGCAACCCATTTGCAATACAATCAAATTAAAAGTCCCTAGAACAAATATAGACGAAAATAATCTCTGTCCATAACTTCTTACATAGTTACATGAAATAAATATGCCTAATAATGTTATGGATGTCTAAAATAAATGGTCTTACTCATTACTTGTTTCAATTCGACCTTTGTTTACCACAATGGGCACATCTGAATGACCACCAACTTAGACCAGCTTGGCGGAACTGGCTTCCCTTGAGGTGACTGACCCCCAAAATAATGGTCTAAATATATAATAATGGGTAGAAATAAAAGGAATCATATCTAATGTTCAATTGATTATCTCTTTTTGTATTACTATGTGTTAAGGTACAGAGAACAAGTGGAACAGCGTCGTATGAAGATGGAGCGACTTCTGGAATGGCAGCGCGATCTGGCTGATAAGCTGGGTGTCACCATCCAAGAGTTGCGAGAGGTACCGCTGCCTTCCGAGGAAGAACTGGATAAGCTGAAGGTGCACCTGGAGATGCTGCAAGCCGAAAGGGACAAGAGAACAGAAATCTTCTTGAACATTCAAGTTGAGATTAAAGATATTATGGGTGAGTTGGACGTAGTTTTGCAAAATAGAAGCAACCCACACACACTTATGCAAACTAAAACCAACCTAGAACCATTAACAGAAGGTTCGTTTTGGTATACAGCAGTGTATTTGGGTTGATTCTATTCTGCAAAACTATATCCAGTTGTTTGCAAATCAGCAGGTGAGTAGTATAGCCTCTGCTAAGCCTAGGTGATCAGTCTGTGACCTGAGTCACTTATGAGGACATACATAACCCTTGTCTAACTTTTCTCAGTATATTCTTTCTTAGTCAGATAATTATAAAACTGATAGTATATGGTAAGTAACTCGTTTTATATTTTCAGACAAACTCCAAATCAAGCCTCAAAACAAATTTGAGCATATTGTGATGACATCTCTCTCTGTGGACTTCAAGGTCACTGATCTCAACATGGACAGGCTTTCGAAGCTCCAACAGGACCTGCAAGAGAAATATGAACAAACTAACAATAGGGTAAGTGGTGTGTAATATTTACACCATAATAATAAGTGTTAACCAGAGTATAAGAATCATCCATTTTGATATTTAACAACAAATATACAAAATCGTGTTTTAAATATTTTCGTGTTATTACAGTGTCAAAACACAAAATATTATGCCATATCTCCTTAGTGTAGTTCACAATTACTTAAACCAGGAAATCTAAATAATACTGTACTACAACCTGATGGCAATGAGACAATGATATAGTGAGTGGCAATGGTAATTTATAATATATTGAATAATAATGTTCTCTGTTAGGTATTGGAACTGCGCGAGCGTCTCACAAAGCTCTGGGAGTGTCTGGACGAGGATCAGATCTACCGCGAGAACTTCTTGCACGCGCACCCCGGCTGCCATCCGCAGACAGAAGCCGCCATCAAGGAGGAGATCAAGAGGTGTGACCATATCAAGAGGCAGAAGATTCAGGTAACATAATATACACTTCTGTATTCATATATTTTTATATCATTATCTCCTATATACCTCTCGTGTACCTTGACGCAAGAGACTACAGCCACATAAATAAATAGATTTATGTTGGTATTTCTTTTTTGGCAGTTCTTTCATATGAGACATCAGTATAAATCAATATTGGGTCAGAGTAATCAAAGGGTTACAATGTGAGTTTAGGGTTAACCTCACCTTACAAACACCCAACAGATAAGTATATATTGAGTATACTTAAGCTTAGTACACATTGGATTAGTACGTTTTGAAACCGCGCTATTGTGTCGTATTCGCGTAAGGGCCCGTTGTCAGATTCTGTTTTCAAATGCTGTTGCGCGCGCTTCAAGACACATGCGCTGCCATTTTGTCGTACTTTCGATCGCACGTATTCGCGTCAAGGACCCTCCCATAAGTATACCCTTCCACATCCATTATCGTAGTCTTCAAACGCTGATTTAAACCCGCTGCGTGCTCGCTACCAGCGGGCCCCGAACGCAACGCTCAACGGCCAGTGTGTACTAGGCCTCATAGGCGCTCAATAGATAACATCCCAAAGATAGATATCATCATAGAAGATCGAATTCGTTCAGGTGTTCGTCGCGAACGTCCGCACCAAGATCAAGCTGATGTGGGACGACGTGATGTACTCGAGCCGCGAGCGTGAAGAATTCGTCCACTACTACCAGGACATCTTCACCGAGGACACGCTCACGCTGCACGAACTGTACTTGGAGAAGATTACCAAGTACTACAATGAGCACAAGTTAGTACACATTACAGTTCATTTTACATTGAGCACAAGTTAGTACACATTACACTTAATTTTACATCGAGCACAAGTTAGTACACATTACAGTAAATTTTACATTGAGCAAAAGTTAGTACACATTACAGTAAATTTTACATTGAGCACAAGTTAGTACACATTACACTTAATTTTACATTGAGCACAAGTTAGTACACATTACACTTAATTTTACATTGAGCTCAAGTTAGTACATATTACAGTTCCTTTTACATTGAGCTCAAGTTAGTACACATTACAGTTTAGACAGTCAAGTTGACAGTAATGGACAGTGTCGACTGTACATTCATATTTCGTCAATGATAATATTAGGTCTATAGCCGAGGCTACTGCTACTACTGGGTACATTTCCAGTGATTTGTTACTTAGAAAACAAGAACTTACGACGTTTTTCTTGGCCAACGAGACATTCAGTGTTATAATTTGTAATCATAACTATTTAATTGTATCGTCAGGCACATCTTTGAAATGGTAGAGACTCGCAAGAACCTCTGGCTGAAGATGACGGAACTGGAAGCCCGTGCCACGGAGCCGGGCAGGTTCCATAACCGCGGTGGGCAGTTGCTGCGGGAGGAGAAAGAGAGGAAAGCTATTGCAAGCAATGTGAGTGTATAATCGTCCTTATTCCCCTTTATTTAGAGTATACTAGCGACCCGCACCGGCTTCGCACGTGTGCAAAGCTGATACTAAAGTGTTTCGCTACTATATTATGCATTAATTATACATATAACATTCATTACATACATTCGTTGGACTTTTTTCTTCTCTTAACAATTTTGTTTTATATGTATGTATATATCTATGTATTTATCAATAATATGTATATAGGTATAAATTACTCTCTATTTATCTCGTATAAGTTGCACCCGCCATGTTGTTTCTGCACCACCCTAAGGTCGACTGGTAGATAATGCCTAAGGCATTAAGTCCGCCTTTGTACATTGTGTTTTTACTTGTGCATAGAGTTTAAATAAATAAAAACCTTCCTATTGAATTACTCTATCTATTAAATACGCATCAAAATCCGTTGCGTAGTTTTAAAGATCTAAGCATACATAGGGACAGACAGCGGGAAACGACTTTGTTTTATACTATGTAGTGATTTGTGATGATGAGAATTAAACACACACTTATTCTCTCACACAATAGCCTTGTACTGAGTGACCAAGCAGCTTCAATCAGTATTTTTACCGGGCTAACGTTAATGGACGTACCTACTGATCTGCTTGAACAGTGTCATATTTTGTATCATTCTCGACCCAGCTGCAATGTTAACTTCGTGGGAAACTGACAAAACTCCCATGAGGTCGCTATTACTTAGTAGGCTAAATTGTTAAGCCCTAGCCAAGATTTAAAAAAACCTAGTTACAAACTGAAATCTAATAGCATATAGATTGTAATGGTGGTCAATGAGGCTACTCAAAAGAAACTGATTCGCAACTAATCACTTATCAATCATCGATTCGACATGCTGGTCGCGCGCAACGGGTTTCTAAAAACTGCTATAGTGCTATTCTGTAAGGACAAACTTGACGTGTTTAAAGCTCTTGTATAGAGTTTGGGGAGTTACTACTCGGTTGCATTCTTTCGAGTTGCACCGAAGTCTACTCGGCGTGACTTGAGCGTCATCAATTACTCTGTTACATTGATTATTTACCGGTTGCGTTTTCTTTTGAGTATCGCCGTGGACGTTTGTTCCTAATGTTTTGTGGAATTTTCAGTTGCCAAAAATAGAAGCGCAAATTCGTGAGTTGGTGACGCAGTATGAAGCCAAGACCGGATGCACCTTTACAGTTGATGGCAAGCCCTTATTGCAACTCATGGAAGATGAATGGGAGACTAGGAAAGCTGTAAGTGATATTGAAGTTTTTTGCTCGACGACACTACGACGATTACTTTCTGACGAGTCTTCGTTACATTATTACGATCAAAACATAAATGTAGCTGGTTACTACTTTAGTCAATAGGTTTTACGACTGACGCATTCCGATACTACTTTGAAAATATGTTTTTTTTTGTATCCTGATATATTATTGTTAGCGATTACGCCCTCGATGACTGTAATAACGAGATGCAGGTTTCTCCTGCATGCCTTTCCTCCCAATTAACACAAAGATACAAATCTACTTCTTATAAGTAGGGTGCAATATTTTTTTTATGGGTCTAGTGCCGCCACCCGTTCCTTCCACTGTTACTCTTGAAAGCCAGGACCGACAATGGTGACCAATAATGGCGCCGAGGTTTGACCCTCGACGTGTCCCGGGGAATAGTTAACCCTTCCAATGATCCCCACGTCCTAACGCCCTCACTCACAAGTGTCGCAATATTTCGGAATAATTAAAATGTATGTTGTTTTTTTCTTTCCTTATAGTAGCGTACTTACGGTAAAGGAAATCTTTGTGAGGAAACCTGCATGTCTTAAAAAATCTAACCAATTTTCAAAAGACACGTGAAATCCGCCAACCCGCACTGGGCCAGCGTGGTGGATTACGGCCTGAATCCACTTCGTAGTGAGGGGAGGCCCGTGCTCAAGAGTGGGGCGTCAAAAGGGCTAAATTATTATTATCAAATATATAAAATTCTCGTGTCCCAATGTTACTGACACTCCTCCGAAACGGCTCGTCCGATTTTCATGAAATTTTCTGTGCATATCGGGTAGGTCTGAAACTGGGCTGCTATCTATTTTTCATACCCCTAAATGATAAGGGTTGTCCACATTCCACGCGGACGAAGTCGCGGGGCACAGCTACTTATATTATATATGTATGGTGTGCGCAGGAGCGGCACAGCAAGGTGTCGGCGCGGAAACAGGCGCTGACGCCGACCGCGGCGCTGCTGCGCTCGCTCGCCACCTCGCCGCTCGGCAAGCGCAACCGCACCGCCGCCGGGCTCGCGCACACCGCCGAGCGGAACAGGTACAGCTTTGTCATCACCTACAAATATTGACCCTAGTGATCTTTCTGCGCCGTTAGTAGTACTATTGAGCGTTAGCGGTGGACACTCGATCAATGGGATCGATATTTGAATTCGTTCAAAACTCATAACCAGATTGTGCCGTGTAGAGGATATGGCTGGGTCAGTTAGGTGGTTATTTTATTACGAGCAGCGTTGAAAGCCTAAGGAATTCAGACGACTGGAGGGGTTTTCACGATTGGCTGAAAGTTTATACGTCAGAAACAATAGCTTCCATCCTTTTTCTATTTCATTTGTATAAGGAGGATGGGAACTGTCGTTTTCACATCGGAAACTTTTTTTAACTGTAATAAAAATACTCCCAAAAATATTTGAATGTTAGTAATCGAATTTGTCACACGATTACTAACAGTGATATTATTTTTAAAATAACTTTAAAGATTGCTAAAATACTTACGTTTAAAGGTTCTGAATGTGATTTAAAACAACCATAGTCTCACGGACCAACCACCCTTTCGACTCTGCACTAGGCATAACTTGCATCAAAATAATTCCGAAAAAAGTTGCAGGGCGTGAACAGAGCCAACGTTTTATTGTGATTGGTCGGGAGCGGATGCAACGCATTGTGATTGGTTTACCTACAATAATAATGGATTGTAATTGTGAATCTCATACACCATATTAAGTGTTACGGAAACTTGTCCTAGAGTGGGGATTCCAAAAGATAGTTGGTCCGTGAATGATACATCATGTATTTTTTGTATGATCGCAACAATACTCCCTGATTGTCATTATAAAATTAGTTAGAATAAGGTGCGGACATTCAATAAACAGGTCTTTCGACTTATAGACCGCCGTCGAAGCGCCAACTGATCACGGGCAGCGCAAACAAAGCGGTCACCACCTTCACTAACAACCTGTCTGCGCTCAAGAGATCCGCCATTTCTACTGTGAAGAGGTATGTTTTTTTTTTGTTGGAGATCATTTGAATATAGATATGAAGAATGGATCCAACCCCCATAACTCGGCAAACTGAAACCAACCTACAATCACTTCAACTGTTGTTGATTTTAGGTTGCAGGTGTAAGTGTGGGTTGGTTACTTTTTGCAAAACTATGTCCATTTGCGAATCGCCACTTTACATCGCTCAGTTTAAGACACCCCAAGCGAGGGATGAATATTGTTAATCCAATCCCAGGAGATCGATCGCCAGTAAAACGATCATGGATGCCATGTTAAATAAATATTTTTTGTATCAGCTTAGTTAAATAATATTTAAATTATGTACCAAATGTTTATGACAGTTAATTATGATAAGAATCTTTCCACAAATAAAGTAAGCAGATAGCATTTGTGCAACATACCTTAGTATTTTCAAACTCAAGAAAATTAACATTTAAAGTGAACCATTTGTAATCATCGTAAAACAGTGGTTATGTAGTTACCTGTTACTTCACTAATGTTCGCAGCCTTTTTTTCTCTTGGTAGCACAAAAATGAGTGTTATACGTTTTATTACTTTGTTTGGCTGTCGCATGGTAGCTCCCAAACGGATAGACTGATTCCAAAGCAATTTTTTGTATTTCATAGCTGGTACTCTCGAGAATATCAAAGACTTCAAAAGTATGATCATGTATTTGACCAGAAATATTTATGTTTCGCGTTCACACTAAGGTGCAAACTGCAAAAAATCCTAGATATTTTTCATTCCTTTACTATTTCAGTGCGCGCTTGTGAATTTACTCTTGCAAACATCATTACACCACAATAACAGAGTAGACCTTCATTCTGACTTACGCCTCGATTCTATCCAGAAGCACTTCAAAATAGCGTCTGAACGCTATTTCATGAAGGCTTCTGAACACACCAATCCCTTAATCGTCGCCGCCGCCGATTATGCACCCGCACACGAGCCAGATACATGCCGCCGCAGGCCGCGGCATGTGGTGCTGGACCCCCCCGACCCACTCACCGCTCTCCTAGACTCAGATGTCGAGGAGAACGACACACGCACACTCCCCGCCAGACACCGACCTCGCCGGCGAGGTCGACGAACCCCCGCTTCCGCTAGAAGGTGCGTCTACTTACCTAGACGCACCTTGGCACCCGACAAGCCCGCTGAGTTTCTTGCCGGATCTTCTCAGTCGAGGTCGCGTTCCGATCCGGTGGTAGATTTACCCTCGCCACCTCTCCTGGCAGCGGCCCAAGCCGAGGTCGTGTCCCTAGTGACGCCCTTGAGCTAGCTGCCCCCCTGCCCCTATGGCTGGAGCGCACTTGCGCTCGCCCTCTGTCCGGGTGAAGTTGTTATGGCCACTCTGGCCAACAACATATAGTCAATTCAAAAAAAAAAAAAAAAAAAAAAAAAAAAAAAAAAAAAAAAAAAAAAAAAAAACCAATAACAGAGGCAAGTTTAGATTGATTTGATTAGTAGCGATCGGAAGAAAATACCGCCTTTGATTTTGCGTTGCGTAAGTAGAAGGAATGAGAAATATTGCTACAAACTTTATTAGCGTTACATAACGGTTTTTGTGTCGGTAGATGTAGTTATTGTATGTAGTAATTATCGCTTTATTGTTTGCGGAAGCATGAAGTAATTACAATAACGTAAAGAAATTAGATAGTAAATGTTGATAGAACTTTACATGATTGAGTTTTGATTTTTGCGTAATTGCTCGCCAATCTCGCGGCAATGGAACCGTTTAATGAAATTAAAAGATTGGAGGTTTTATTTTTTGGCAGTTAAGAAAGTGATGTTGAAATGTTTTTGTGTTTATTTGGATGATAATGTGTAGTGTTGTGGTATATCTACCACTAAATGTTCAAATATGTGGGCATTTGTAACAAAAAAAGTGGGACACGTGTTTTTCGGGTTTCCCAAGAAGTCTTATTGTTATGAAAATATCCGCTATTTTACGGTTAGAGTTAGGGGATTATAATGTGCTTGATGCATACATTAAATATAAAATATTATTGTACAACACACTGCCTAAATGTGAAAAAGCTAAATGAAGAAAAACAGTTCGTTTAAAGTATTATATTTGGCAGAAGGGTATATCTTGAGGTGGTTTGGGTTGGTTTAGGCGTATAATGGAAGATCCTCAAAATTGCGGATTCTATTAACGGAATCACTCTGATGAGACGCTTCAAGTCGAAATGGGTCTGACTCACAAAAATACCATAACGAGTGGTATAAGTTGAAATAAAACTATTTTACGGATTTTAACGCGTTTATTTACTTTTTTATATTCCCGTAAAATAGTTTTATTTCAATGTGTAGTGTACGCGTAAATATAAGAAAACAATGAGTGGTATAAGTGCTAATGTGACTTACGCAAACTCTTAAACTCATTAAAAAAACTGCAATGTATGTAATTATAGGTACAAGTCGCTGACATTAAAATGAGATCGTGTACCCTGCGTAGCATAAACTAGGAGAGGGAGACCATTCTAAGACTTTCATTATCTTAATAGGCGTATAAGCGGGCGATTAGCGGCAAGGGCGGTTGCTGAGGGCAAAGGCGAGGTCGTCAAAAGAAAGCTCGACTACGGAGCTGACGGGAGGACTCCCAAAACTACCGTCAATGGCAGCATTCTCAAACACAAGCGTACAGTAAGTAGACTTTAAACTATACTTCATGTCAGGTGGCCTTAACATTAAGCTGTACTTCGGGCGTGCCCTCAATGGCCACGACTTTGACATCTGGAATTAGAGTCTTTGGCCTATTTATAATGTAAGCTGTACTTCGGGCGTGCCCTCAATGGCCACGACTTTGACATCTGGAATTAGGGTATTTTGGCCTATTTATAATGCCCTGTTATTAATTGTTAAATATTGGATCCTAAATCCTACTTTAAAACCTAATGCATCGCTAAGAACATCTATAATGAATGTATGTGATGTGACATCATAACTCTCGAAGAGGTAAGCAGTTTGCGATGCAGTTTTTATTTTTGACAGATGGTAGTTCAACGCTGGTTATTGTTGGAAATCGTTTTGGAGCAGTTTAAGAGGGATTTTAGACATCAAGTTAAGGTTTTGTAATCTTTGTTTGCAGTCCCAGGGTAGGCGTCGGAGTAACAGCCGCCGGTCCATAAACGCGACGCGTTCGACTGGCTCGCGCGATGACGAACGCCTCTCCAACAAAGATCCGCTGATGGAGACCACGCTGCTGACCACTTACACAGATTTCAAGGTGAGTAGGATACCCTATACAACGACTGAGGCCACCTTCGACACATTCCACTCCCATCAAATTAAATGACGACTTGGTCACCAGTTAAGTATGTGGTTACTTATTGGTGCCAAGACAACTTCCTTCTGCCCGCGACCTCGTCTGCATCAACTTAAGTAAAGTACCTTGGTGCCAAATCTCATAAAAATCCGTTCAGCTGTTTTTCCGTGATTGTGTACCAAACAATCGAACATCCAAACTATCATATTTATAATGTTTGTAGCATGAAATGTGTAATGATATAATCGTCATATCAATGTGTCATAGGTGGTATTAGCCCGTTGAATGAGTTACAATCTTTAGGGCGCCGTAGTTTATTACTATATGTGACAAGGACTGCAATGAGTGTTCATTTTACAGGATGGTATAAATGAGAAGCAAATCAGTCGCAGCTCAATGGCGAACCCCAAGCCGCACGACCTCAATCTACCCACGATCAACGTATGCCAGACAATAGACGAGAAAGGCACCCCAAAAAAAACGCCGATGGCTAAACAACCAATGACGCCCAAGCTAGGAAAGGAGAATATACAACACATTAATAATTTAGCAATGACTCCGAAGACTAATCTCATGCAGACACCGACGAGACTCACGCGATCCGCTCTGAAGTTGAATAATGACGGTTTCGCGACTCCCCGAGCGCCGCTCAGCGCCAATAAAGTGAACCTCCAACGCCAGAATACAGTGTCAAGCATTACCGTGAAAACGACCCCCAACAACGTTAGCAGGTCTAAATCCCACACGCATTTGGTTCGAGTGAAAAATTTACCGCCTTTAATCTGAGACGACTGAATACTAGTCCATAAATTTAAATTTATCTGTCCTGGTACAAATTTGCGCGAATATGTTGAGATGTATGCACTGTTTTTTGCATTACTCGCGGTTTTCTTATGAGAATCAATTTGTAATTATTGTTTTGACATTTTGTTTTATTACAATTTAATGACATGCGTCCGGTTTCCGAAGTTGATTGAATGTTTCGTTATTATTTCTTAGGTTTTCTGTTGTATATTTGAATCTCTTAATTATGTCCTTGATTTTTAAGAATTTCAGCTTTTGTTTGTAATGTGATTTATAGTATTTTGACATTAGCAGTTAATAGTTTGATAGGATATTATTAAGTTCTTGGAAATGTTATTTTAGTTAATCTTTAATTGGATTGAATAATTTTAGAGTAGTTTTAGTATAGTTTGCTGTCAAAATAGGAATTATTTGTCGCATTCAATTGACGATATTTCTATAGATTTATTTATAACTTGGACATTTCTCAGTGATACCGGCATGAATCGTGACAAGCCCCACTTGCGCGGGAGTTGATCTGGTGGGAGGGACAGCTTTGGTTGACATACGTGATTGGTTCGTCAGCGAATACACGCATGTCAGCCTGTCATGTCACAGCATGTCACAACTCATGGCTGTATGTATAACATGAAGTTATGTAGCTCACTACATCTATAATTAGGTTTTGTGATATAAAAAATGTGTCCTATTTGCGAGTGCTTTGACACGAGGGCAGCTTTTTTAAACCGCAAAAGGATACAATACACTAACAAGATGTGTACTTAATTTTAATCAGTATTTCAAAACGAATTATAAACTAACTTTCGCTTTGCTAACACATTTAATTTAATGTAAATTGATATTCATAATTTTATCCAACTAATGTATACTTATAAAATGTAAATTATGTTTGTAATATATTCGCATAGTTTAAAAAAACATTTTGTTTTCTTCATAGCCTATGAGATCTTTGCATACTTTTCATATATTTAGACACGGAAACGTGGAAATGTCGATTTATTTCGATTTTGATGTGGGCTCGACAGGCAGAAGGTTTAGAAGAGCTGTTGATAGTGATAGATTTGATATAGAGTTGTTTTGGAAACGCGAACACACAGAATCACTCTTCGGTGTAAAAGATATCGGTGCCCTCATGTGAGTTGACTTTATTGATGTAGATCATCGAATGAATTGTATGTATTATACAATGTTTCTGACACAAACACAGCTTTTAGTGGCTGTTATTAATTAGTCCGAATACTCAGTGGTTTGCATAAATTCAGTATCATACAAATAATTAAAGGGAATACAAATTTCATCGGAATTCGAACACTTTCAAATATTTTTAGTATATGGGCCTCAATTATTGTTTCGGACTTCGGAAACATCATGTAGACCTATTCTTAAAATATCTTGCGACCTCGATTACTCTTAACAAGTCTTGAGTCACATCTATTAGTAGGTATACAGTAAAAAAATCCCTGTCACATAGCACGACACCTTGCAGTGAACTATCGACCCTCGCAATAAGCATGATAAACGAAGAGAAAAAAGTTATCGGATTCATGGCGCTGTGCGACCATCCTAACGTTGTCGGCGTCGACCCATCCGACTGGGAGACGTGGATCAGAAATTTATACCAGTAAGTATAATGATTTATGATTTTCATTTCTCCTCATAAGTATGCAGTGAGTAGTCTATCGACGATTTCCTCTTCTCAGGCTCGTATTTCAATCGGTAGATTTTATAGGAGGGTTTGATAAAATAAAATATTGACCGTTTTTTTATACTAGTGCAAAATGTTCCTTTTTGAGATACGGAATTATTAAAGCGACGCTGACATAGATTGCGTAGAAAATAATGGTACCCAGTTAGTAACTCAAGAGCAAGGTAGTTTCTAAGGTTTTAATTTGTTAGATACAGTTTACATAGCTTTACAATTTTTGTTAGCAAGTGAACAAAAATTGTAAAGCTATGTTGATCAAATCTATAAATTAGAATCGGTGGATCACATTCTTGCTTTTATGTCTTGCAAGTGTACTTTCTTGTGTCAATAACCAGCAGTACCTACCTACTGAGATTGATTTCTTTATTTCACTTTCAGAAAATTTTATCTGTCCCGTAACACGTTGTTCGTACATTTCGTGTGTTGCATCGACGAAGTCACAGATGTATTTCTAGATGAAGCTTTCATATCTGTGTTTATGAACGACAGTTATTTACTGCACATCGTTCTGGTTGTTCCTATTTATTCTGATGAAGGTAAGAATGACACAGTGAGTCTTATTAAGATAAGCACGATACGAATTCAAATTTCCCAAAGGTGCCTACCTAAGCGGTGATAGCACGCGTCTTGCAGGCACCAGGCCCTGGGTTCAAACAATGGCTCGCTCTGGTTAGTTCGAAATCTATGTGCGAATCATATTTTTTAATGATTATAACTTGATTACGGTGAAGGAAGCCATCGTGGGGCTGCATGTCATAGAAAATCTAACCAATTTTTGAAATCTCACGTAAAATCCGGCAACCCGCACTGGGCCAGCTTGGTGGATTACGGCCTGAATCGCCCCCGCCCCGTAGTAAGAAGCATCAAAAGTGCTTAATTATTATACTATAGGTACCAACGTACCTAAACTATCGTAATTATTTCTACAGCAGCCATATTAAGATATCAGACGTTCGCAAGGCGTAACATATACAAGGTGTTTCCACGAGCGGAAGATAGGACTGGCAATTACTTATACACGGCGTTGAGGCAGGAGTTCTGTCCCAAACTGAGAATGCGACGCGCAGTGTACGTAATATACTAAATACATTCGTGTTTTTTTCTTACTGAAGGGGTACCAGGGATGGGTGTGCATAGTATGCTAAACATAAGGCAAAATCGGTGCCGGGTTTGCCAATAAGCCGTAACTATATTCCGCGGTGTAGAGACGGCAGATTTCAGAAGGCTCGTTCAATTGTTTGTTTGTTACCTAAGGCACAAGTAAATACAATACACATGTTTGAATATTATGGAGATACTTAACGGTGGTAGGGCATGGCTATATATTTAAGTTTCCGTAAAACTAACAGGCTATGGGCCGTCGACGCCTGATAATAAACGATTTTTATTTTTTTATTTTCTTTTATTTTTTATTTTTATTTTATTTTATATTTTATAGCTAATTACGACTACAGCACGTACGCATACGCGGGCTGGGTCGACCGGGGTAATAAGTACCACCCGCTCACATTATTACAATGGCGTAAATAAGCTATTAAAGCTGCGTATCGTACAATGAGTGAGAGAGCCGGTTAAGGCTAAAGCGCCCATCTAGCCCGCGAAGTTCAATTTTGTTGAGGTTTTTTAGAAAATTTTCAAAATCTGACAATAATAAAAGGCACATTTTGTGATTCGCGACAAAGACCGTGTGCAGTGCATTTACTAATATATCCAACTTACTCTATAACATTTCAAGAACGACAGCTATCCAGATAATCTGGCAATTTTTTTATATTTCGTGATTAACTAGTATCATATCCACCGTGATAATATTTAGAGTAAAATATATGTATTAATAAACGCACTGCATACTGTGTTTGTCGCAAATCACAAAATGTTTTATTAAATGTTTTCAGATTTTGGATAAACTATAAAAATACTCGAAAATTTTGAATTTCGCGGGCTACACAGGCGCCTTCGCCTTAACGGAGGGAGAAGCGGCCTTATTGAAGTGCCTTTATAAAAAGTGCAAGTGTTATAGTTTTTGGGCGCTATTTAAGTAATTTGAAAACAAACTAACAATTTGCTGGACAAATAACTTACGTAGACGCTGGCGAGTAGCGACTGCTAGCTTACGTGTATAAACTCATAGTAGACGTGTTAGGTATAATTGTTGTTACAGGGAGGAGGACAATGACGACATAGTCGAGCTATTGGATAAAAAGTGCGCTCGTTTAATGGAGATTTATGGACAGTACTACATCAGTGAAATACTTGGACGGCATCCGGAGAGCAACCGAAAAATTATCGTCGCTGACGTAAGGCTGACACAGCTACCCATCGTTTACACTTACACACTTACCTACTTACGCATCTCTATTATTCTGTAGGTATGTCTGTATTCTTTGTCAAAATTAGAGTCAGCTAAGAAGTTGCCGGTGCGAGAATCGATATTCAAAACTGATTAGGATCGGTATTTGTGATCCTCTTACAGACTGGCGAAGTGAATGCATGTCTCCAAAATCTATGTAACAGACCCCAGAAGTGTGTCTAGTAAGGCAATATTAGGTAGGTATCTAATATTTGCTAAGATAATATTATTATTATGTACTTATACCTAGTATATTTTAATGGCAATCTCCTCGAAATCTATATATAAAAAATAGAGGAGTATGGGGATCCAACTCAAAGCTTTTAGTAGCTTTTCTTTACGTGTCAATAATTGTCATGTCACATTCAAAATCAATAATATTATTTAAATAAAACATGGAATTTGAAAAAAATAAAATTACTAGGTAAACCTACTCACGTACGAATCCAAACGATCTGTATAATCTTGACTAACGATTGTCTAGATTGGAGGTCATGCAGTAGGTGTGATGGGTCTGAACACAGATATCAACTACAAGAAACTGCAGAAGCTGTATGAGTTGCGTCCTTTTTACGGGCTGAGGCGAGCCACTGCATTAGAGAAGGAGCAATGTCGCCGTGCTAATGCTTTGCTAACTGCATTTGGGTACGCAGCTACATGGCTTTAAGGATTATTTTCAAGTACTCAGACTTATTATTTCAAATCCAATTGTTTACAGGGAGCCTATTATGCTTGGTAAATGGAGCCCTTTTGATAACCCTTCGAAATTTGAAACAATTCATGATGACGTAAGTTCCTCCTGTATTATAATGCTACTCAAATTATAAATGCGAAATTTTGTTTGTGTGGATGTATGTTTGTTACTCTTTCACGCAAAAACTACTGAACGGATTTGGATGAAATTTGGAACACAGAAATTATGATTCGCACATGGATTTCGAAAAACCCAGAGATGCGAGCCGGGGTTTGAACCTAGGACCTGGTGCCCGTAAGCCGCGTGCTTAACCTGTCGGCTATCACTGGTTACGTTCCTCCTGTATTAGGGAGTGTTAAATGGAAAGTCTTTTGAAAAAAAGATTTCATCTTGTATAAGTAACACATGCCACAGAACATGCAAAGAGATGATTACAAAACAATAGATTCATGGTGACTTAATAGAGTCAGTGTTTATGTCCTATTTCATAATGCCTATTATTATTTGTGCAAGGTAGAATTGTAAGTAGGTAAGTCAATTCTAGAACGTTAATAATACAGGAACCACCAAAAGAGGTCATCGACCAACGGAGAGCTAAGAAAATGAGTAAAGTGAACTTCAGACGAAACGCAGCGATGCGACGCAGTTTGGACCAGATCATATTCAAGAAACAACAATCTGATGATTTCAGTGACAAAGTGTTTGTTCCGTCACCAACACTGTCGCAGACGACAGCCTATTCAGTCATCAACTTGTTGGATGAAGACCCATTTGATTATGAAATTGTTAACATCGATAGCACTTTGTTAACTGTTCCTGAAGTGTCTTGTGATTTGCTGTAAGTATTGCATCTCACTTGTGGCAAAATTCTTGTGTTAAGCCAACTCTACACTTGCCGAGAACGAGAATGTGGATGAAATTTACTGACGAGAATTCTTGACTTGTGTGAAAAGGAGCTGTTATAAACCTCTGTGGTGCAATGTTATTTTCGTGCGTGCCGTATATATATTACGCAATCAATTCTTTATTTTGATTCAGGTTCAAGCCTGCATTTAACCAATCGAAGCAATCACAGAGCGGAGTCAATTCGTCGAAGTTAAAATCTAAAAGTAGGTAAATTAAGTTGCAATTAGTGTTGATACCTATCTTAGTATCTAGTTATAATTGTAATTTATTTACCTATTTACAAGGTATTTGAGATCCTACATAGTATCGCAGTATATTTTATTTTCAGAAAAGAAACCCATATTAACATCTAAAAAAGAAGAACAGGAACCTACAATCTATAGAGGAGGCCGGAATGCGTTTATGATAGAACTATTTGGATTGCGCGATGATCTCGATGAGAGGTAAATGAGATTTTCTTTACTACTAATGACACGGTAATTTAGTTATTTACCCAAATACCGTTGTCTATTGAGTTGAGTTGGATGTCTCTCATGTTTCAATACTTTTATATTTCCAGACAAGGTTTCGATCTACTCGAAGCAGCATTTGAAATTACGAAGGATTATGATTATTGTATTATTCGTGTTCCATCTGCTCAGAAAACATTTCCGCTGCTGCAACATTTTTGTGTAAGTTGACCCTACCCTATATTATGTAGAGCAATTGAGAAGGGTTATGATAAGAAACGTTGTTAGGCAGCTTTCATTTTGTTTCGTATAATATCTATTTAATTGTTATATAAATAATTTTTTACAAGTATTGTCATCAAGTTTCGCTATACCGTGTGCTTCGAATTTTTCTTTCAGTATGTACCAACGAGACCTAATATTTGTTGCAAATATTCACTTTATTTGGCACATAGATCCTCGGTATTAGGGTAAGAGTTTAATTTTATGATAAAAGCAATGAACATTTTGTGTTCTATTGTATTTGATAGGAGGTATCCAATTGACAACACTGCTTATATTGTATCACTAGCTGAGCCCGCGACTTCGCCCGCGTGGAATTTAACTTAACAATAAAGCCCGGTCCCGCGTTCTGAGCCCGCGCGACAGGACCCATTTTTTTATTTTGTTTTTCAAAAATAAAAGTAGCCTAAGTTACCCGCTATAAGATCAGCTATCTGCCAGTGAAAGTCCCGTCGAAATCGGTCCAGCCGTTTCGGAGATTACCCGGAACAAACACACAGACAGACAGACAGACAGACAGACAGACAGACAGACAAAAAATTTTTAATTCGCGTTTTTGCTATTGGTATCGTATGTACTTTCATATGCATTTAGCGAAAAGGTGTTATTTTGATATTACAAACAGACACTCCAATTTTATTTATTTGTATAGATTAATTCATCTGTATCGTTTTTGCATATCGCTATCAATAATGCTGAAGAATCTTAGAGGCCACGCGTGTTCTGACAATTATACAGCAATTATAACAAGCTAAGCCTACTTTGCAGATTGTAAAGTGTAATTACAAGTAACTTCTGTTGTTATTATTATCAACTCTACTTTCAGAAAATTGCGCGTTCGCGAAGCGGAGTTCATAGACATACCTCACATTGCTCGCCTACTCCAGAATCTAGACGGCAGAGAGACGATATGGACTGTCGAGAACAGCATCATGAACAAGAAACAGAACCAAGCGTACATCCTCATTAGTGGGATGTCTTTAGTTGGCTTGGGTATATTGGAGTACGAATCTTTGAGTTAAATATATTTAACAAGTTTGTGCCGAAAAGTTGAACGACAAACATACTTCTAAGTTACAATAAATCAAACAATTACAAGAATCATCTCACCAATACCATTATCGCCCGAAAAAATACCTAGTCCACTTATTTTAGGACTCTATTGCCTTGGACAATAGATAAAAGTCTCAAAGTTATACCTAATAATATTTCTCAGTGTTATTTAATTACCTTTTTATTAGGCCACCAGAGCAAATAGACTTCATTCGCAGCAGATTCAATCTAGACTCGTTCCATATACACAAGTATCATTACCAAGGCCAAGGCGTTGATGCCGGCTTCGCCACCCTGAAGGCAGTGCTGGCGTATCCAGCCTTCGAGCCTCATTTCAGGTTCTATATCAGGGAGATGATGAGGTTGTCCGGAAGCAATGCTTTGATGTGGCTTACTGCGTATAGAAATAAATGGGTGAGGCAAAAGTTCTTAAAACAGAGGAAGAATTCTCAACATAATTTGTATATTCTCGTTGACTTGCCATGGAAAACTGTAAAAAATATTGATATAATTCGAAAACAAATCTCGGTTGCATCTTGCAAGAACCTGTAGAATGGTTTCTCTTTAAAAATTGTCACAACTTGTCACTACTCTTGTTTTCGGGAGAGTGTAGTGCGGGCTTTAGATAGGTATTTAACTGTTGATGGTGTTATTCACAGGCTGTTCATAAAGCTAATTGCTTGGTATCGGCAATGGTGCCCGTGGTCCCCCGGCCGTTCGTTATAGACAGTACTGCGGTACCTGAACTCAAGAGAATTAGCTCCTTAGCTAACAACATGTATGTCGAAACACTCATAACTATGTTTATTTTCACTATGTAGGTACCTATATTACGTACCTACTACTATGAATGTTCCGCCCGTTAGTAGGTAGCTTATTTCATGGCTTTGCCCTCATTCGCTAACCCGCAACTTTTTAATTAGGTATTTATCCCTAGATTAGATTACCTACCGACTACTACCCGATAAGCTAAGCGTCTTACACAGAAGTAAATTAAGAAATAAATAAAAATACAGAAAAGAACCAGGTACCTATGTATATTATAGATGTTTTCGAATATATTTCAGAATGGCATTTAGCACTTGGTTCATTGGTAAGAAGATAACCAGTATGCCCAAAGCGAATGTCGATGCTCGGATTGTTATAGTAGGCGCTTCCAGGACTGCCCTGGGATTCCTGAATTCTTTACTTTTCAGGTAGGCAACCTGTGTACATACAAATTTGTATTTAGTTGATAAACTATTATGGTGGACAGAATCGGGTCGAATCAAAGCAATACAACGAATTGTCATTGAATAACATCTGAAATAAATTTGATTAGTTTTTATTTTGTCTGCTCAATACTAGGTACATAGTTGGTATAAAACAAAGTCGCTTCTCGCTGTCTGTCTGTCCCTATGTATGCTCAGCTGTTTAAAACTACGTAACGGATTTTGGTGCGGTTTTTTTAATAGATAGAGTGATTCAAGAGGAATGTTTATATGTATAATACATGCATAATATAGTAGAGAAACACGGATAAAATACCCGTGCGAAGCCGGGGCTGGTCGGTATATTATCATAATCATACATACACAATAGTTATATGAGATTGATTACTTACTTGTCCTACTGCTTACTTTATCTGTAACTAGCGGCCCGCCCCGGCTTCGAACGGGTACATTGCGTTTACATTATTCGAGTTTTAGTAAGGATCCCT
Organism: Notodonta ziczac; assembly: GCA_918843915.1. Taxonomy (NCBI): domain Eukaryota; kingdom Metazoa; phylum Arthropoda; class Insecta; order Lepidoptera; family Notodontidae; genus Notodonta; species Notodonta ziczac. The sequence continues at coordinate 4,083,446 of OU974051.1, forward strand.
ATTTTTTTGAAAATATATTATAGCCTATGTCACCCGGGGATAGTGTAGCTTCCCAACAGTGAAAGAATTTTTCAAATCGGTTCAGTAGTTTCGGAGCCTATTCATTACAATCAAACAAACAAAGTTTTCCTCTTTATAATATTAGTATGATAACACAGCGACACATCAACATATTTAACGTTCACGAATGTAACGCTCATATCGCCGAACGGGCTGCCTTACATGCGGCACACGAAAGCCGTCGCCGAGCTGATGTTCCGGAGGTACTACACCAATTCGGATAAATACATGAAGAGCGTGCCGTACACGTACTACGTGAACGTAATTCAAGGGACTATGTCGGAGATTGATCAGTAAGATATTAACTAACTTTTGCTATAAAGGCTGAACTGAGTATGTCCCTGCGGTAGTGGAGCGATGCGAGAGGTGTGACATGTGACTTGCTTGAATTTGACGTCACGCTACTAAAGGCACGCGTCATTTGATGTAAGAAAACACACGGCCCCCGCACCGGTTCACTACCGCAGGGACATACTCAGTTAAGCGCTAATCTATATTTACTTGTTAATTAATAATATTATCCAATATTAACAGTCTATTTCACATACGAAGTCCCGTAGATGCGGCGCTGTAGTCGCGAATCGGTAGTAAAATTTTTACTGTGTACAATTTAGTTCCGTATTTTTCCGCAGCACTTCCTATGTGAAATATACCTACCTATACGATGATCCGTCTCGTGTTATTTATACTTTAGTGTTTGATTTATGCCGCTCTATTAAATTCAATACAAGTCAAGATAATTAGAAGTCATGAAAATAGAGATCAGAGATCAGTAAAAAAAATGACAGTGTAAAGGGTTATCTAAACAAAATCATTTTGAATTCTGATTTTCTTATTGTTTTAATTCCAGGCAAGAGAAATGCGTAGTACTGACGAGCGGCAGCAGATATTATTACGATCTTCTGTTCTTATTCTTCGGTAAACAATACCAACATCCGAATTACATGTCTGTTTTGTTGAAAAGAGAAGTCGAGTATCAGTAAGTGGGCTCATGGCATACTTTTATAACAAAATACATACTAACATGGAACCGCCTCCTTTTTAAAATAAGAATAATAAAATAAGAAAAATGACAAAAAGCCAACATCACGCGGTGTTCCCAAGCGGTCACCCATCTAAGTACTGACCGCGCCCGACGTTGCTTAACTTCGGTGATCGGACGAGAACCGGTGTATTCAACGTGGTATGGACGTTGGCGATAGACGGACTAAATTTTACAATCAGTATTCGACTATTCGTACACCTATTTATAAGATTATTTTAGCGCTATCGATTATGATACTTTATTTATTATAAAATTATAATAGTGTGTTATCGTTCAACATCTGATTTATTCAATAACAATGACATCTAAATCCTCAATTAATTCTGAACTAAATTCAACACATCTTACAAATTGTTGTGTATGAAATCGGTAAGTGAATTAGTAGGTAAACCTACCTAACAGAAAACAGTGAGTAACAGAAATGCATTATTTTACCATTAAGAAAATTAAATTAAGATCATTCAACGTATTAGTTACTTAATATCATAAAATACATTAAATGCAACTTATAATAATATTTTTTTATTAATCGCCGTTTATTTTTAAGAAACCGATAAATTTGAAATATCATGATGCAGTATTATTTACGTCATCATTGGTGATGTACTAATATTAGTAGCCCTATTTGAACCACGGAGCAAATTTGTTCTATGATAAGAATTATAAGTACATTACGTTTGTATACGAATATTGATTGTGAAATTGAAACTTTTTATCGCCAACGTCCATACCACGTTGAATACACCGGTTCTCGTCCGATCACCGAAGTTAAGCAACGTCGGGCGCGGTCAGTACTTAGATGGGTGACCGCTTGGGAACACCGCGTGATGTTGGCTTTTTACTTTTCTTTTGATTATTAATTTCATGAATGATTAGTGTTTATTGTTTATAATAAATAAATTATGAAAATGGTCACTCTTTTATTTATTTGCAGGCAAGGCAAGATTCCAGAGTTTATTCGGCTAGACGTACCCAAAAACAAATACAGTGATACAGAGTTGCAGATCACCAACGACGAAATACCTGATAATGTGTTCATTGTTAATAACATAACAGAGGCGAATAAAGCTCTGAGTTATGTGAAAAATTCCCTACATCCAAATAACTGTATGTACCTATCCTGCCTGACTTTTGCCTAGTCGTACCTAGTTACGACAGGCAGCTGTGTAAGCAAGATATCGCATAAACTTTATGTTAGTGTGAACGCGGCATATCGATTCTTAGTTCAAACGGCAACAACAATTGTTTTTTTTTTTATTTTTTTGTTTGTGTTTTGTATTCATCTTCAGTGGTTATGGTGAATAATTTTATACTAGAATTAAGTGTGTGTAACATTGGTATTTAATTTTGAGCTGTGAAAGTCGTTCAAAGATTGTCTCTGCTTTAATTGCTATTTCTGTGATCTACCTACACATTTGCTTGGCTTTAATTACTATTTCTGTGTACATCAAAATATACCGTTGCTGTCTCTGACGTACGATTGTAGACATGCAATATTGCGTTTTTATGTCGTGATGTGGGGTCCTCTAAGATGCAAAACCTTGACATTTAGCTGCCTCCTGTTGCATATCTAATCTGGCATGGTCTGTTAGTAGGTACTTACTATAGGTTCTTGGGTCCATGGGTCAGTGATGAAAATTTTGGCCGTCTAATGTTATTTTTAAGGCAATGTGAAGTAATTCATTTTGTCATGTTTCAGTCAGCGTGATCGTGTACGGGGCCACAATACACGCATACTGTTGCTTGCACGCATTAATGGAGATCAATGTACGCCCTGATAACATTATACTGGTAGAGCCATTTCCGTCTGAGAACCCTAACAAGTTGAGGGTGCCTGTGTTTTGTAACGCCTATGTTAGTAATCTTTTATGTTTTTAGTTAAGCGACCTCTATGTTTTGCTGCGTAAAGCAAATAGTATACTAGCGACATCTGTTTTCTGTATACATAATTATAAGTAACAGAATTACTGCGTAGCTCGATAGATGTCGTTGTGCCTATTTAAATACTAATTTTACAAGTTATAAAAATTGCCTGGCTATTTTTTTAACAAATCCAGATACATGTTTTGAAAATCTTAAAAATAATTAGAGATAAGCGTTAGTTATTATTACGTGTTATGTAAATTATAATACTAAAATTTAGGTATATTGTTGCCAACGTCCATACCACGTTGAATACACCGGTTCTCGTCCGATCACCGAAGTTAAGCAACGTCGGGCGCGGTCAGTACTTAGATGGGTGACCGCTTGGGAACACCGCGTGATGTTGGCTTTTTGCTTTATTAACAACATTTTAATAATTTTAGGTTGACCAAACCATCCGAGAAGTGCTGGATAATTTGAAAATAAAAGTCTACCGATCGTATTACTTTCAATCATGGACTTGTAATTTCGACAACCTTGTCACGCATGTTGACTTTATGTCCCAATTACAAATTTTACGATTGGAATGTTCTGCTTTGTTCTACTATGGAAAACGCGGTGTCAACATGCACGCTTTTGTTGGTACGTATCGCGACTAGTTACGACTTAGTTTTGGCTCCACAGACTTGCATATTTTTTATTTGGGATGCTTATTTTTCAATTACTCAAATAGGTACATTTTTAAACGATTGTTTTGAGGTTATACATATGTATAGATAGATGATTGTATTAACACCGGACCAGTTAAGAGCATTTTGAGAAATACCTAAGGTGGTTATGATAATTGTGCAGAATTAGAGTTCGAAATTGAGTCTTATACTTCTTCTTCTTGTCTTATACTTTCTTCTTGTCTTATACTTAATTGTAAGTACCTACTTGAAAGGTTTGGACGATCACGTTTCGTTTTGTAGGTAATGTTATTAAATGTTAGCTACTTGTTACTGGCGAAATACTTATTACACTGGGTGGGCCATATTTTAAACAAGGAAGAAAAGGGATGTCACCGATACCCAGCTGATCGACATTTAGGACTAATAATACATAATTTCTTAGCGGTAAACAAAAGCAGCCTAACTTACGACGGCGGTCTAGTCATTGATCTAGAGTGCCGAACATCGGACCCCGCGATATACGCGGCGGGAACCGCCACCAGCTACCACAAGCGGTACTTCGTGCAATCGTACAGACACAAGTATTATGACTCTTATGAAGTTGGAGAAAAGGTACAAAATTCATTGTACATTCATTGTTAGGGCAGTTGGTTCGGTCCTGTTTTGGAGGGGTTGCTGAATTTAATGTGTTTCCGAGGGTATTTAGGTTAGGAAGGGTTGCATGCGGGACCATGCAACCCTTCGTCTTGAAATCATTTGAATATAGTTTTTTTAAAAGCTTAAGCATTATGCACTTTATTCTGTACTTAGTTGGGTGTTCAAATAAGGAACCAAATGGACCCATTGTTCACCGAGAAAGAGTATTCTAAAATAGATTGGAGTGTCTCTTCAAGATTAAGCAACTCTTCACCTTCAGCAAGCAAGACTTCGGTTTCAGGCCACGTTGAAGAAGAATCTAATGATAGTAAAAAGTCGTCTTCATCGTAAGTACCTGCCACTTTTATTTATTACGAGTATGCAGCTTATTTCCTCTTGGCGAAAGTAGCTTTTTATATTTCTGTGTATTTATCTAGAGTGGCTTCTATATATAACTGCAATCATACAGAAATTGGACGTTGGGTAAGACAAGCTGACGTTTGACGACCGCTTGGGGTAGTAGTTCGAGCGTAGGCCGCTCGGCTCACTGCATCGGGTGGTTGCGGTTTCGATTCCCGTCAGGGTACATTTCGGAAATGGCCTTTTCGTAATTTTCCCTGGTCTGGGTGTCACTGGGATCGCCCCCAGTCCATTGTACGGTACCCATAGTACAAGCGTTGCTTAGTTTGGGACCATACAGTTGGTGTGTTCGTCTGGCGATATTTATTTATTTTAAGCTGCTTGTCTCGTTAACTTCGTTTAGCAAGTAATACTAATTATTCGTTGATAAATGTTTTGCTCATAATTTTCGAGATCCCGACGCCATTGGTTTACCACTGCTTAGTACTGCATGCTCTCAGACAAAAATAGATAAATCCTAGACGGAGTGCGTAAAACTAGTGAGTGAAGTCAGTAAAAGTAATAACAAATAGTAGTATACCAGATTCTTTTTAGGATTCCGAACCCGAAGGGCGGCGGTGGAACCCAATTTTTTTGCTAAAGTTATCCATCCGTCCGTTCATCCCTCCGTCTGTTATCGGCTTTTAGCTGCTAAACAGAATGAAATAGGGACTAGAACTTTGTGGATCAGTACCCACAAAATAATCAGGATTTAAGGTATCTTGTATAACTTTCTTCACTCACTAGTCCTATGCGTTTCGACTAAGTAAGTATTATTCTAAGTAAGTATTATATAGGTACTAGCTGTGCCCACGGACTTCGTCCGCGTAGTATTTAGCGTAACAAAAATTTCGGGATTATCGGGATAAAAAGTATCCGATATGTTAATCCCGGTTATAAACTATCTGTGTTCCAAATTTCATTCAAATCCGTTCAGTAGTTTTTGCGTGAAGGAGTAACAAACATACATACATGTACATCCACACTCACAAACTTTCACATTTATAATATTAGTAGGATTGTTCTCGTCTGAGTGCACTTTATGGATATAATGTATATTTTTGGTCGTTATAGTGGTGGCGGTTCTAAACCCCTAATGAAAGTATATCAGCTGAAGAAGCCCAGGGTAATGTATTGCACTCTGCCCGGCAGTCTCAAATACCTGGAAGTGCGCGCGCCGGGAATGAAGACCCCTCATAATTATGTGCAGTCACTAGAGTTTAACGTTAGTATTTCCTGAAAGTTTAAAATATTATACCATTGTTGTTGTGCAAGCCTATACGTATTTGGTATTAAACCCTGAGCCAATTTGTTAGTTGAAATCGGCAAAGTTTGAAACCATAGATCTCATTCAGTTACGTGATGCCTCTTTTGGTAAAAAATCCCCCTAAAATGTTATAGATACAATGCTTGGCGCAGTGGTTCGAGGGTAGGCCGCTCGGCTCACTGCACATGGTGGTTGCGGGTACGATTCCCGCCGGGGCAAATTTCGGAAATGGCCTTTTCGTAATTTGACGTAGTATTGTATTCTCTTTGGATACAATTTTAAGCTCATTCTATAAAAAAAACTGTTATTATTATTTTAGGGTATGATAATGGAGACATTCAAAGGTGGTTACTTCAAGCTCCACTTTACCAGAGAGCTCATGGTCGATGGCGTTACTTGTTTGAGTCCAGAAAAGTTTTCATTGGGGAACTTCAAGCATTTATACGGAAAGCCGGCAACAGTGCTGAATAACGTTCATTTGAGATATACGGTATTTTTAAATTAATTCTAAATTTGGACACAGTTATTTTCCATTAAGAGTTTAATTAGTTTGAGAGGTCTTTACTTGTCAATTTAAATAGATTTTAATGTCACCACTTTATTTTGGTTTAGCTATTTGTAAGTGGAATATATAAGTTTCCTTATCTAATAGAAAAAAAACACTTTGTGAGATCATATTTATATTTCATTAATAATTTTTTTCCTCATATTCGGTAGGTGTTTACCTTATAATTTCTCGATCAGCAGATTCATCTCGTGATGGAGGGTAAGGAGAACTTAGATTTAGTGTTTTTTTATGTAGCAGCAAAAACAACAGAAACAGTTCACTTTGCGGCACTATAATTAAATTGTGATCTCGTGACGCAGCATCTCCTAATTTGCAATCTTATCAACATCACAATAGAGATCATTTAATGGTATTGTAATGACATATATCTCGTTAGGCAAAGAAATTGGATGACTTCTACGAATTCTTTCGGTCACCGTGGGCGTTCTTTTTGTACCACGACCAAGCTGATGACCTGTTCGCTATGGTCAAGGAACTTTTGCCAAAGGTAACGATTTCTGTACATCATTACATATAGGTGGCTACAATTTGTATAGCTTTTTAAATCAATCTACTGGTCCTATTGAGTAAAGGGCCTCTACCATGACTCTACAAAACTTTATTCTTTTATTATAAACGCCAAATACTTACCATTAATCATTGTCAAATCTCCAGAACTAAAAAACAGACCTAAAGGGCACTGAACCGTTTGATTTTTATATTCTGAAGGAATTATGATTATGTATTAATATATGATAGCGTAGACAACAGCTAGAACACTTTAATCATTTGTATGTATTATTTATAGGGTCATCCATCCGGACGCACTCTCAAAGAAGCATTGGGTGAATTTGGAGAAAAGCTTAGCAATCCGGTAAATATTTGATCATCGAATTCTACTTTGCGCCTCATAGCAGACTGAACAATAATGCTCCATAATATATATATCATGTGCTATTTTCGATGGGTATTGCACCTATGCTGATCCAGTAGAAAAAACACGGATACCTACCAATAATATGCTTTTTTTTAAATAGAAAAAGCCTTAAAGGTCCGGTCCCCGAGCAACAAAATTCTTCAGAATTTTTCAATGATCTCATTTGGACATTTTTTTGCAAAAAGTAATTAACCCACACACACTTTTGCAAACTGAAACCAACCTAGAACCACTAACACAAGGTTGGTTTCGGTCTACACCAGTCCATGTGGGTTGATTCCGTTTTGCAAAACGATGTTGATTTGTTCCCAGTCATTCAGACTGAACACCAAAATGCGTGTTCGTGCGAACTTTGACAAGTCCGCCCACGCGGAAGCCATCGTGGACTACGTAATAGAATGGCTGTCTCAGAACGATATACTTTTACCCATGTACCTTCAACCCTCGCATACTGTCCAGTTCACACACGACTTGGGCCAAAACCCGATATTTATCAAGAAGAAAAACACGATTACGAAGATGATTACTAAAACCTAAATTTGTAGGTACTCATTGTAACAAGTGTGAGGTTTATAGTTTGTAAACTTGAAATAAATGTTCTGTGTTCGCGGAGTTGTGTTTTGTTTCATTGAATTTAGTAGTACTACACTGAGTATTTGAACTATGTATTAATAGTTATATAGGTCCATAAGTACCTAAATATCAGTGATCGAAAGTCAAGTTATGTCGATAAAAGCTAGAAGCCGACTTCTATCGACACAGGTAAAAGGAGTAGGAAGTAACATCATAAATAATAGTAAAACCTTATTCCCAATTATCATAAAGGTTTATCCACAGACTTCATGTGGATCAAGTTTTTTTGCATCCAATTATGACATCTGTCTGTAATGAAACCGACAAACGTGTAGACAAAATATTTTTATACACCTATTTTTAATAAAACAATTATAATCATGACAGAATCGAAGCCGTGTAAGCCATTAGTATTAAACGACCTGCTGATACAGAATGTGAACACATGGGGTAACGTTCAGTACAATATACCGTTGCGACTCTCCTCAAATGAGACGAGGACGGCGACGAGCATCGGCCTTCGGCACATACCAGCTATACCGCATAGTTTAGACTGTGTAAGTAACCAACGATACTAAAATCGAATTCCGAAATATCATTAAAATAATAAAAAAAATTTAGCCCTTTTTAACGCCCCACTCCTGGGCACGGGCCTCCCATCAATACCAGGGGGATTCTGGCCAAAATCCACCATGCTGGCACAGTGCAGGTTGGCGGATTTCACATGTCTTCTCCTCAGGAAGTCTCCTCTCCTCGCGATGTTTTCCTTCACCGTAAACAAGTGATAATCATGAAGAAATTATGATTTGCACATAGATTTCGAAAAACCCAGAGGTGCGAGCCGGGGTTAACCCAGGACCTTGTGCCCGCAAGACGCGAGATTAACCAATCGGCTATCACTGCTATTATTATAAATTAAATATTATTATCATACTCTATATGGCTATCAGCGGCCGATCCAGGGGCTAGGCGAAGGGCTGCGACCCGTAGCATTTAAGTCTCCGGAGCGATATACAGGTACAAGCACTGTAGTGCCTTATAATTGCGCATAGAAAGGCAAGCTCACGCTTTATGGGTACAAGTGCGTGTAGGCGCTAAGAATAAAATTGGAAGACAATAGAAGTGACGCCATGCGTAAGAAGTAGGATTCAACATAATAGCAGTACTTTATCAATGGTTTATGCCCTTCTGATGAGATGACTTAATCCTTCTTGCAGAAAATCGATGAACCGTTACCCGAGCGTGTGACAGGCCGCGATATGGTGGTTGAAAAAGAAACCTACAAAACCACCACGGGGGAGTATAGCGTCAAACCAAATCCCAACAAAGCTATGGAGAGGTCAGACTGCGCCATCAATTGCCGCCGCGTCATCTTCATGACTGGACTTGAAAAACGGGTAAGCTTACTTGTAAAGGGTACTTCAAGATCATTATCAAACTCCAAAGGTCAAGACTAGTCCTGTAGCAATATAACATGAACACCAATTAGGATGGCGAGTCCTTGAGAACTTGAGAGTTGTTGGTTTCTTTTTTTAATTTGAAAAGTGTATAGAATAGGCCACATAATGGTGTTTATAGTTTTAAGGGACATAATGGCGAATGATTAATGCGATGTCTGTATATTTATCATGGAAGGTGCGAAAGGGATATGGATTTTAGGTAAAGAAGCCTTTTGAAGAATTCTGCATTGCTACAAAAGAAATTCAAGATCTGGAGGAGTTTGAATGTGATCAGGTCAATCAATAAGAAGATCGTCACTAGATTAATAGCCTTCGATTTTCAGTTACAAGGGAAGAGTATAGTCCAGCCTACAATGATGTCCGAAATGAAGGATAACTACAGAGGCGTTGTCAAACCACCAACGGCTCCGCCGGAAATCACAGTCAATTCACCCGATCCTGAATATATTTTTGATGTGAGTTAATGTTATTAACACCTATAATGACATTAAATACCACACTTCATTCTTTACTAACGATTTTGTCAATATTGATGTATTTAATTAAAACTAAAATCGTAGATTTTGAATTGCTATAGCGAATTTATTGTTACAAAGGCTACAATAAAGCGGAGATTGATTTTTTTCTTAAGAATAATGAATCTTCAGGTCGTGGCATCTGGCCGCAATGAAGCCCCTGTCATACCCGATACCGCTGGTGGGTTTAGAAGACTGATGGACCCTTATGTATCAACGTATAGGGCCTACCACAAGCCCTTCACTGCTGAAGAACAGTATGGCATAGGAGCCAAAGATCACATTACATTCTATACAGAATTTAATACACCAAAGGTAAGTTCATTTGCGACCTCTTTTGATTATATATTTTTTAGGAGGAATCAGTAAGTATTCTAAACAAAATTACATGAGAATAAATTTATTGCTTTTATTTCACTTCTAATCTCTTTCACAGGTGAGGGGTTTCGGTCCAAAATATAAAGAAATATGGATGCCACTGACGGCTAAAGTGCATAGAGGTGTATTTGATAGGATTCACGTGAAGAAGGAATTCAAGGAAGTGGCCGCATGCCACAATCCTGTTAATAACATAAAAGGGTAAGCTGCTATCTGATATGTCATCTCGGTATTGGTAATCTTCTCTTTAAAATAAGTCTTATTGCATCAGTTTTGAAATCGGAACACACTTGCTCGGTTCACTCTGAACAGCTGAGAAGAGCATATTGTTACGCCAATAGTATATCATCATGACATTTGCCTATTTCATGTTCCTATTCCAGGGTATTCGTGTCTGAAACGAAGAGTAAATACAAAATCCCGTTCGCGTCATCACCACTGGCGTCCTGGTCGCACGGAGAGATCTTCGACCTGGCTCCCTTCCCGCCGAACCCCTTCCAAACCAACATCGCTCCGTTCATGTACTGTAGTGACTACTGCCATATCGCTCAGGGCACTCCTCCTTACACCGTCATTGATCAACTAGCTCACAAATTTCCAGCTCATCAGCACTGTATCGAGAGATATATAGTTTCAAAAGACTATGGACCCTAGTTTTGGAAATAAAATTGTAATTTTTATTGCATTCAGTTTATTTCAATTATAATACTGATTAAGTTTGATTCTGGGTGGTCTCGGAATTTGTATCTTGGGTGGAGCTCTCTGAAAAGAATAGGTTGAATTTTAATAATGATTGTAAGTTAACATAGAAGCTTGATTTAATATAATCTATGAACATGTCGCAACTATCCAAGTAGGAATTACAAAAATTATATAGTGGTAAATCTAAAACAAAAAATTGATACCTGATTGTAATTTCACAAAATATTATTCGTCTTCAAGTCTTCTTTGGTTATATCCACAGTATACTTGGTTGCAGTTCGTTTCTAAAAATAAATGATTTCGTTTGAATCTGGCTATATTCAGATTTAGGAACTATGAATCTATTTTATGAAAGCATTAGCGTTCTTTCCCTTGCCTCTGGTCTCGATACGAAACAACTTGCGCACGTGGGTACCGCGCACTCGCACGTGACATGGTGCTTCTGAAAACATCGTGTAATTTTCCATCAAATTCAGTAATCACTTGAAGGGAACCAATTATACAGCAATAGTATTCTTACGTACCTTTTTCTTCTTTTTTCCATCATCAATAGATTTTTCTGTTAGATCAGGTTTATTCTTTACCTGTGAAATATTAAAGAACATCAAAGCTTTAAGCGCATGCAGATAAATAGTAAAGGCTTGTCGGAATGGTCAAATAAAGGATCTTCTCCAAGGAAAAAATTGACGTAAGCATTGATAGATTTTGCTAGACATACATTTTCGCTAACATTCATATTTCGGGCTTAACTTTGTCTTACGATTCTGAAACAGGCCCTTGGCGTAGTTATTTCTTAATTAATAAAACGGTTTTCACCTTAGCACAACTGCAAGATTCATTGTCAACGTTCGGCAGAACCATTATAGTATTATTTCTTTCCAAATCTGGCTTCGAATTCCTTTTTCGTTATTGCGCTTTTCTAAAAGAGCAAACAACTCATATAAACAATTGGAATAAAATCTATACAAATAAATAATATTGGAGTGTCTTTTTGTAAAATTGAAATAACTCCTTTTCACTAAATGCATATGAAACGACATAGCGGTACATACTTATAACAAAATCACAATTTAAAAATAATTGGCTGTCTGTAATCACTGAAACAGCTAGACCGATTTTGACGGGACTTTCACTCGCAGTTAGCTGATGTTACAAGCTTAGCAACTAAGGCTAAATTAATTTTAGAAATAAAAAAATCCATGTCAAACATTATTAACAGAATTATTAACTTTTTGTAAACCCTGAGAACTGAACGACCATTTGTTTTTAAATATTTTTTTTAGTTAAATTCCACGCGGACGAAGTCGCGGGCACAGCTAATTAATCAATAGTTTTATAACTACAACCAGTTGATATGGAAACTCACCCCAAGACATGAGTCATTTGTGCATTTAGTCTTCTTAACATCATCTACACATTTTCTATTCTGTAAATATACATCAGAAAAAAAGTTAAACAGGTATTGTTCATCCATCCACCCTATCATGCGGGGTAACATTGAAACGGTATTATCAATTCAAATAGTATTTCCACGTTATCGTTATCGGTTCAAAAGGTATATCTCGCTCACCCGAGGACACGAAAACTCCGGCGGCAACGGGCACTGGTGCTTCCTCGGTGCCGGACAGGGCGGGTTGTGGAAGCATCGCGCCGGCACGCTGCATGGCGCCGAGGGGGGCGCCGGCCAGTAGCAGGGCATCAAGTACGGGAAGCAAGAGGAGGGTGGGATGCACTGAGGTAAGTGGTGACAGGACCTGGCCGCCATTGGCTGTACGAGAATGGAATCCGCAAAAGATCATTGGTCAGTACTTTAGTCATGGAATAACCGCCGTTTGGACTCTGCACTCTTGGACAAAAGTTTCCAAAACACATAAGCTTAATTTAATGCGGTGTATAAGTTTTAAGATCGACCAATCACAATTTATAATTATTTTCGATAGACGAAGAATGACGAATTACAATGCCGTGGCCTCCACTCCCGCGCCTCTAATTTCGATGTAAGTTATTCCAACTCCAAAGCGATTAGATCCATGACTTTAGTGGTAAATTTTGTTCTACTCTTATTATTTTAACTAAATTCGTGTGGGTCCCAAGACTAATTATATTTTTCTCTGCAGTGGTGGGAATGTGTCCAAGTCCCATAAAAAAGTATTTAATAATAATAATAAATCGCCAGACGAACACACCAACTGTATGGTCCCAAACTAAGCAACGCTTGTACTATGGGTCCCGTACAATGGACTGGGGGCGATCCCAGTGACACCCAGACCAGGGAAAATTACGAAAAGGCCATTTCCGAAATTTACCCTGGCGGGAATCGAACCCGCAACCACCCGATGCAGTGAGCCGAGCGGCCCACGCTCGAACCACGGCGCCAAGCGGTCGTTAGAGGCATATTTATGGTATCCAGCAGAGAGCTTACTTTTTGTAAAAGGCTGCTTCCTCGTGGCGTCAATTCAATTGGTGATGGGTCATAATTCTGTTTCTTGCTCACTGAAACCTGAATATAATGCATTATTGTTAAATATTATACTATTCGCTACAGAACCCACAATATGTATATACCTATTACCTTCAATCCAAAGCATTTTCCACAGTCCAATGAGCATTTAGGCGGTGTGGTAGGTACCTGCAAATGTGAAAATCCTAGTGATATACCTATTCATGTATTCTTATGATGTTTATTTATGGATAAAAGATGACCTTGCAAATGCATTTTCCTTTAGGGCATGATTTGCACTGAAAACAAAAAGGCAAATAGGTATATAAAACAGTTTTATTATTAGGACCTAGATGGTGTGGGCAGGCTATTATTATTAAGTAAAGTAAAGATTACTCACTGATGATGGGCAAGGTGGACTGATCTGAAAATTCAAAAGGTTTATTTTAATAGTCTTCAAAGGGAAAGTTTAGCGAACATTATTAAAAATAATATATTTATTCTCAGACAGAGCTCATCTTAGGTTATGTCAGTTAATCACTCACCGGTCCTACACAAACTGAACATGACGGATCTATACAACATCCTCGACAACCGCCGCACTGAAAAATAAAACGACATAACACTTCTCCAAATTAACTTCATCATCAATAAAATGAAAAAAAATAATGAAATAATCTTTACCTTCAATGAGGACGGTAGATCGGTATTACTCTGAAAATAATAAGAATATTGTTATTTTTTCGGCTGATGTTAAGAGGTTACAGTAGCCTACAGATGCTAGCAATAACAAAGGCATTGCTCGCACAAGGCTGATCTGAAGTGGAGTCTTAAGATGTGTTAAATTAAGTTTACCTAGTCTAGATTTGACAACAGCCGAAGTAGCACCATTGACTCTAAGAGTGTTATCTACCTTAAATCTGCAGCATTTCCTGCCGCAGCATATTTGAACTATAGCAGTTTGATGGAAGACAGCTCTGTCATCCTCCCGCCGCTTCTGCTTCGATGGCTTAGTTCCAACGATGGCTATGTTGGACAGCCCAAACATATTATGTTCCTTATCCAGTCGGATTATGGTAGACAAATACTTGTCACCAAATCTGTTGCATCTGATATTTTCTTGAGAATCTTTGCTGCAATTTGAGCTCACACTAGACGTGACGGGCGATAACGATGGTGAACTGAAAATAAGTTTGGTAATTTTCAAATTGTGACGACTTTGGAGATTGACTACATGATTCAAGTGAGTCTCTATCAAGTCTCTTTCCATCTGTTAAGTCTCGTATTATTTTATAAAAAATTCTTTAAGTTTCGTATTCGTCTGTGTGGTAATAATATTATTGTTCTGTAAATATTTAAAGTACAATCCTTTTACTATTTATCTCCTTTCAAAATTTTATATTTACAAAGTCAAGTGGCCCATCCAACTCCGTTGTTGGCAAACTCATCGACTACTAAGATTTTTTTAAATTAAGGTGAAGTGAAGTTCACAAATCAACTTAAAACAATTTGGGTATCACTTCAGCGACTTCTCAACTAGCTTATTTAGATCATGTATAAAGCTAAGTTCAAATGATTACACGTAACCATTGGAGGGCTGTTCACTGTCCAATAAATTTAATTCAAGCGCGCAATCCTCTGAAATTAGCCTTAACCAATCATCTTCTGCTATTGAATCACATTACCTTGACATAGTCTTCTCTACATTTCTCTCCTTTTCCTACTAGTTCTTAATTTGGCACCTGTTAACGCATTTATTTTTCTGCAACGACATTATCTCTGTGTATTTTGCGTAAAACTACATAATAACATTTTAGTGTGGTTGATACACACCTAGAATCTGGACTGCCCTCTTGATCTTCAGTGAGCCACTTCATTTTGGTTAGTTTTAATATGCTCGGACTATCGCAGGAAATGAAATTGCAGTCGTCGTCCTCGGAGTGTTCACTTTCCTCTCCTGAACTTGTCGCTGGCTAAAACATTTCCAAAAAATAAACTTACAAACATTGCAACATTACAAAAAAATAATAATAATGGTGTAAATTTGTGTTAAAATTACGGCAAAGATCGCTTGGAATGCTGGACTTGAGTCGTTTGCGTGTTAGTGTCAGTTTATTGAATCGTATCAAAACTTGCTTAGCACACCTTCTTCGAGATACAAAGTTTAATGTTTATCTACGTCAAAGATTTCGGGCGCATCTAACAATTGAGTCAGCATCCCACGCAATTATCGTCTCAGTGCAGAAAAATTCTCACGTATGGCGTAGAAGAATTTGTATCTGTGTTTGGTTTTGCCTCCTGGTTGTTATCCTCTTTTCTATGTGATTCGATCAGTTCGTGGAGAGCTTTAGATCTTTCTACTTGAATTGGCTCGTCGTCAGCCGTAATCTGAAAAATTTACAACGAAACAAATAAAACTAACTAGGTACTATTACCCTGATCTTCGTTAAGAGGATAGGAGTTAATTACCTCTTCGTTTTGAGCATTTATACAATGAAAAGACGGTCTATTGAATCCACAATCGGGATCTGCGTTCTCATTTGGTTTGATTCCGCTGATAAGACACACGTAAGTAAAGTAAACGTTCTGTTCAGAGGCGCTGCTCGTGAGTTTCATGCTATTTTCTGGTATAAACAGATGGGAATGGTGAAGGTGATCCGGTGTGTCTGTCATCGTCTTTTGAACCTAACTGAGAGGGTATTAAGGTGTCATCTGAAATGTACAATATGTTTAAAACATTAGAATAGTTATGAATAAAGGATGAGCGTTGTTGTCCGCAAAACTCCGCCCAAAAATCCAACCCAGGCAGAACTACTAGCTAAGTAAGGTTTTTTTCGATTGTGCAAACACAGCCCACTATGACAGTTTATAAAGAGACGATAACCTATTTAGAGGACGAATAATTATTTATTTATCATCCGGACTGTTAGCAACAGCCATTAATGAAACAGAATTTATGTAGGTAATAGTTATACACACGGTTTGTTGGGTCCAGTTTGTTGAAATAAAAATCACGAGTAAATTTACAGCATCCGCTTATGCCATTTTTCCTGATATATCAAAATCTGACGTGTGTTCGAATTGGACAGCTGTTCTTTTTCTTATTTTCTTCTTGTAGACCTTATTTTCAAGATCACAAAGGTTTACAAGGGCAAACGCCTCTAAATACTTATTTCAGCATTATCAAATTTAAATCCACTCGCCTGATTTGATAGAATACCTGCAGTGGTACATGTAAAGAAATAATACTCACTGTCAGCCAACCGTACTTTCATATAGCTAGTTCTGTTTGAATCCGGTAAAGTTAGTGTAATTTAGTTATTGGTGAATGTCTTCAGACTTACAGAATCTCGATCAAATGCATGTAAACGCCTAGATTAATAGTAAAATAGCCAGTGTGTAAAAAGGCTAACGGACAACGGTTACACCGAAAATCTGTGCCGGCTCATTGTATGAAATTATTCTATTATCTGATTAGGAAGTGTCCTAGGGAAGTATGTTTTTTATGACTGCTAAACAATGTAGATGTTGGTTTATAAAATGCCCGCTGCGTGCGCCGGGCTCCGACCATTGTCATGTATCGTAACTGGCACTGGTTACTTATCTGGGCACCTAAGTTAGGCAATTTGATAATTATTATTTCCTTTAAATTACAAAGAGGTGTGAGAGGTACTACAGTCCACTGTAAAGAGCATAGTGTGTGGCGGCTCTAGTCCCACAAAAAAACTTCAAAAACAGAGGCACCAGAGGGTGCTTGAATTTTTTCATCTTTTTAATTATTCGCTTTTACTTGTTAGGACATTGTAGTACTATTTCCTATTAATTATGGAACTTTGTACAATAATACCAATATAAAATATACTTCGACTCAAACAGCTCATAAGGCAATAATTATTTAGTTATTTGTTTTATAAATGAACTAGCCGTGTACCCCGATACCGATAGGATTTTAATACAAACTTCCATTCCCTATTTGACCCGTTTAGGTAAGGAATTTCAAAAAAATCCTTTATATGTACTCACCTACTTCATATAAGAAACTCCAGTCCGACATTTCATGCTTCTAGACCCACCCATTTAAGCTGTGCAGTGTCTGTCAGTGTCAATTTTGTTAAGAGGAAGTAACTATAGTTTAAGTCTTACAATTTATTTATTATATTATAAGTTCAGAGTCTTGTAGTCCTCAAGGAATAATGGTCCTAATACACAGTGTTCGCTGACCCAATGATGTGAATGACATCAGTTCCCACAAAAATGTACTACAACAATGGAATAAAATATTCTGATTTTGCATCAGATTAGGCGGCCACGCTTCGTTCACGCCATGTTCGCGGAAGTTATACGAATACGTTCTGTTGTTACCAAATATCTTTGGATTTTAGCATAGTTAAATTGAGGTATAGTTATTATTGTTAGCTCTTTTTATAAGCCCAATGGATGCGAGTGGCAAATGATCTGTAAGTAGGTATCAGAGACTTTCATAAACATAGTGGTTATTTACCATCAAAAATCTAAAAATATACATTTCACTTATAATGTGTTCCACATCTCGCGGGTGTTGTTTTCATCCAGTTTTGACATCTTCATGATTGTGACTGGAGATTACATTTGGTTAGATATACGGACAAATATCAGATCTGGTTTAGTAAACTTATGCCTGAAGTGAACTATCAGCGAGTTCTCACAAACTGAATCAAAGCTAAAAACAGGAACAATAAAAAATAAATTGAATTTTATACGCTTTTGTTCGCATGTGTACTAAACTCCTATGAATAGGTGTAAATAGCTGCACCGATCTGAAGCAAACGTTTGTAGCGGTGAATCACATAGCAACATTGGTTGTCAACAGTTTGGTCGTTTTTATAAATCGTGCCTGTCTGTTGATAGAACATACTATTAATTTGGACGCTTAATTTAAATATAATACACACACACCAACTTAAAAAGAAAAATAAAAGTTATTTTGTAAATGTTTAGGCAAGGTACACATTTATATTGCTCACTATTTAGAATAACGTTGTTAATCTGTAATATTTTAATGAAACCCGTCACTACATAGTGTTTATTTTATAAAATTACCTACAGATTTGGAACCACTGAACTGTGCCGGTCGAAATGGAGGCTGTGTACCGTGTCATTTCTGTAGTAGCTTCACCACGGACCAGCCTCCCATCCTACACCACTAATGTTACATTTTTAACAACGTGCAATTAATAATGATATTTGTTTCGAAATATAATTTGTGTTTAAATTAATTTAATATGGCAAATATTCTGAGTGTATCTGTGCTGTTATTTTTGTGTGCTTTTGGACGGACTGTTAACGGACAATTTGGGAGTGAGTATGAATGAAATATTTAGTCTTTGTCACGCACGCGGTAGTCATTGTTATTGTCAGTTAATTTAAGTGTACGATTTCCTCTGTGTCCCGGGTTGTATATCGATAGTTTATCTATTATTACACATTAAGGTTGCAAAGTAAGTTAAAGGGTATCCAGACAGAGATGTACCGTGTAAATTTTTTTTAGGCAAACTTTGAGTCTGAGTTTTGAATTCATAATAGCAAATACATATATATTACTTATACGATACGACCCCAGAATCTAACCTGAGACAAATCGGCACACTTCTAGCGACCATTCGTACATACATACACGCATATATTCACCCCAGTATCCCACGGGGGCAGGCAGACAATGCTGACAACCTCATGCTCCGATCTTGACAAACCTTTGCTTCGTACATCTTCTAATGCACTGCTATCGGTTGAAGGTGCTACAGACTTGACCGTGACCTTCGACAGACCAACGACCACTTATATGATCTCATAATAGAATGAACCAAAATAGAGCAGCGGTGCAACTGCGTCCAATAATTGGAGGCGACACAATAGCTGTAGCCTCGATCAGGCTGGAGTGGACTGGCATTGATAACATCGGTCACCAAGGTCGTAAGCTTGCAATTACTGGTACAATATTGACGTTGTTGTGCTAATATAGATCATAAAATACATAGAGAATCGATTCAAAGAGGCTCCATAACTTTGTTTATGTTCAAAGTTGATTAATGGGTTGATTGCACGCATGTCTTCGGTACTCACGCATGCAGCAGATTTCACGGATAGCTGTGGATATATAAGAATCTATACAAAGCATTCGATAACCGTCGCCAATGCATGCAAGCAAGCGTCTATTACCTGATGATCACTTGAGTGAGTCGACGGTTGCTCGAAATTAATTCCAAATATAATTCCGAATAGTTGGTAGAGTCTGGTAGAGTCTTTCATCATTTTGTTGTATTTTTGATAACTCAAAAGTTAAATAATATTGTCATTTTGATCCTGATTCTGAAAAGCTAGATGGTATGTGTTAAGTTCGCACAGTAATGATTTGATAATTCTTTGCAGGTTTATCCCTAAGTGTTGGAATGGGGGATGTTAAGAACGATGAAGAACCTTTAAGTGTCAGAGTGAGTTTACTTCACTAATATAATGTGCATTTATCTCAACGTGGCTACCGTAGCTATAGTGTGTATAAATTAAACTGTTTTTTTCAGGGTTCCTGTCCCACACATACAACTTGTGTACCAATAAGTTCGTGTCCGCTTCTAGAGGATCTAATGGATTTCTCGTGTTTTTCTTCAGACAAGTAGGTTAATTAGATATAGATATACAGAATGGATCCAACCACCCATATTTCTGCAAACTGAAACCCACCAACTTTCACTTCTACTGTGGTTGATTTTAGTCTGCAGGAGTAAGTGTGCGTTGGTCCCTTTTTGCAAACCTATGTCCAATTTTAATCTTTTCTTTATTTGAAACTTTGTTGATGACAACTTCAATATCGAAAGCGATTTTTTTTAACGAGACAAACATTGACATAGACACTAAAATATGCTAATTAATGGTACTAGCGAGTGGAAAGTGAAACACAAAATTTTAGTTAAAAATCAACAACAATATTTGTCATATAGGTAGACGCTTCAAGAACAAGGAAGATAACATATCCTTGATGTATTCAAGCTTTGGTTTTGCTTTAATCAATTATATCTTTGATTACAAAGGTTTTATGCAATTAATTTGAACTTTATATTCGTAATAAAAAGCTAATTCTGGGTCCAAGGTTTAATCCGTCTATTATTAAAACATCATCAAGAGTTTTCATTAACATCAATCATTGCATCAAACCTACTAACAATGATTATAATTTAATACAAATATCACTTCTAATAAATAGCAGTGATAGCCGATTGGTTAAAGCACGCGTGTTGCGGGCACCAGATCTTGGGTTCAAACCCCGGCTCGCACTTCTGGATTTTTCCAAATCGATGTGCGAATCATAATTTCTATCTGATTATCACTTGCTTACGGTAAAGGAAAACATCGTGAGGAAACCTGCATGTCTTAGAAGATCTTTCGAAAGACATGTGAAATCCGCCAACCTGCACTGGGCTAGCGTGGTGGATTATGGCCTGAATCCCCCTCGTGTTGAGGGGAGGCCCGTGCCCAGGAGCTAAATAGTTATTATTAATACAAATATACAGTGACGATTAAAATACTCTCCTGACTTTGTACATTTGGGTATATATAATATGGAGCCCAGAAAGTGCAGTGAGCCGAGCAGTCTACGCTCAAACCCCTGCGCCAAGCGGTCGTCAATACTCGTATACATTAAGTTAAAATATATTTCAAAATTTGTGCTCAAAGTTGCTATCCATTCATTTTTACCAGCCAAGGTAGTAAGACTTACCAACAATCTTTTTTTTATATATTTATAAAAAGATTACTAGCAGTATGCGTTTGTCACATTACTAGTATTCCCTTTAGCCCCTCCAACTAAGCTAATGCTTGTGCTAGGAGTGGGCTCACGTCAATAGTTCAATGGCCAGGATGGGGATCGAACCCGGAACCTCTCAGCTACGAGGCCGGCCCCTCTAACCACCAGGCTATTGGCGCTTCGAATCTTACTAAGGATATTCCAATTCTTCAGATACTTTCATCGTCTTAACCAGCTAATTTGCGGGAATGCAAATGACGAGGACTATGTCTGCTGTCCCTCGTGCGACTGCCGCAAAGTCTACCAGGAAGGCACCGAGCAGTGCGGCCAGAGCATGGTGAAAGGCATAGAATATGACGGTCTTGGAGCGCATCCATGGATCGCGAGGATTGGGTTTTCACGTGAGTGGCAGGTGTTACAAAAGTTTGAAGCACTATCGCTGTTACTTAGTCACCTTTAGTTTTATTTTCATGTGCCAATATTTGGGCATAGCGCCATCGTTTGCCATTGTACTGAACATAAAAAAACTGGTAAGTGTGTAAAGTCTGAGAATGAATGTTGAAAAATAATCAGACTTTCTTCAATTTTACTAATAGGTAAACACTTCTACAGAAACTAGCTCCTTCTGAAAGGTGATGGCCACAAATTATAGATTTATCTTCACTCAAAGACTTCACTCTCTTTGCAACTGTAACCTAGGCCCGTATTAAAAAATCTATCTCAAGTCTGAGAACGATCTTGGAAATTTCATCCTAATGTCATACCAGTACGAAATGACTCGATAGAAGCGTAATCAAGATCGCTCTCAGACTTGAGATCTATTTATATATGTATACAGACCTTAGTCACACTCATACATTTACTTATTATATCCGCTTTTATTTGATAGATAAAGAGACAGGCAACGTTCGTTTCGCGTGCAGCGGCTCTATCGTAACAAAGCGCGTCGTGTTGACGGCCGCGCACTGTGCGCTCGCGAAACCAGAAGGATACAAACTGTAAGTACAAAATTCATCGAAAAAAATAGATTAACTATACCTACTCTATGGTATAACATAACGTTGGATTATAGAACTTGTAGAGTGCCTATGACTTTTTGGGCTCTAGGTCGGGCTAGAGCAGCATCCTTTTCTTTACCCTCTATCTTAGGCTATTTTTTGGTCACCGTCCCCAGAAATATGTTTTTAAAAACGTGGCTGCCTCACCCCAGCGGCGGGCGGAGGGCGGTATTTACAATAACGAAATGTTTCCAATGTCGTAAACGAGAGCTTCCATCCTTCTTTTACAAATAAAATAGAAGTAGGATGAAAGCTGTTGTTTCTGGCACGGAAACTATTCCGTTGATTGCGAATACCCCCATAAGACGGGATCGAACCAGATATCCTCCTATTACGAGGGCAAACCCTCTAAATACATAAGCTATTCCCTGTATCATATTTAGCGCTAAAATTGACCTACCTTTGCATGCTAATAAGTAGGAGATATTATATTCCGCTTACATTTCATTTTTCCAAATTTTCATATAAAACCTTAATGTGTTATGCGTCATTTGGCCAGATCTACAGCGGTAATTGGAGAATGGGACATCAGTCGCAGTCCAGATTGCAATGATTACTTCTGCGCTCCCCCCACCCAAGCTATCAAAGTGGAGAACGTTATCGTGCACCCTGGATACGAGGCCAAGATATTCCGGCACGATATCGCGTTGATAGTGCTGAAAGACGAAATCAAGTTTTCGGGTAAGACGTTGATAAAACATGTATTGTATTTATTGTATAAATATGACTCTTATTAGAATAAATAAATAAAATTATAAGTGTAGGGTAAGGGTATTTAGCAATGAGAACACAGCCCCAGGGCCTATCTACCTTGTCTTTTTTTTCTATATACAGAAGTGTTAAAGTATAATAGACCATAACGTAGGTTTATAAAGTACAATATCATATTAACTATAAATGAAGTGCGCGATCCAGTCACATATATAAATCCATGGTTACTGGTCTATGAATGGCATATACCTACCTATCTCTGATTACCCTGATTGGCCTTGGCCCCAACATTCCAGCTGACAGCCCAACAAGTTCCGGTGCTGTCACTCACCTCACTTCCTCAGTTATTAGTTTATTACCCTGTACTTCAGTTGTTATCTGTGATACCCTGTTTTCATTCCAGTGACGGCTGCTCCGATCTGTCTGAACGATAAGCCGGAAATTGTGATAAACGAGCGCGCCTCGCTCGTCGGCTGGGGCAAGCTGTCCGGACAGAATGGCATGGTGGGTTGACAGATTGGCATCAGCGATGGTGATTTGATGGCGCGTTTGGCTAATTGCGACCTTGGCTTGTTTGACCGTGAATAGTGGGATGAAGATAATTATAGTACCTTCGTGACGTGTTCTGATCTAATTTCAGAAGCATTCAATAATAAAATAAATATCGCCAGACGGACACACCAACTGTATGGTCCCAAACCGTGCAATGGACTGGGGGTGATCCCAGTAACACCCAGATCTGGGCAAATTACGAAAAGGCTTTTTCCGAAATTTGCGCCGACGGGAATCGAACCCGTCTACCATGTGCAGTGAGCCGAGCGGCCTACGCTCGAACCCCTGCGCCAAGCGGTCGTCGAGGGAGAGAGGTTTAGATATTTTGGCTATTCCACAATATATCACTTGCATAAGCTAACATCTGTCTAGAATATCGGCAATACACGAGAAAGAAGCGTCAGTGTCTCGTTAAAAAAAATACAAATTATTGGTACTCACTGATATTGGAGCTTTTATTAAATTATATTAGACTGGTTGCATTAATTCCCCTTGATAACACTAACGGTGACCTATGATAAGCAGGCCCGCCCGCTTCGACTTCATGTCAACTTGAGAAGATAAGACAGATTAAGCTTTGAAAAAGAAGCGATCCTATTTCTCGAATCGGGCGAGCCCACTTTATGGCACAGCCAAGTGGGCAGTTACACTAAAAGACACCATCACTGATGGTAAAGCATGGAACTAAGCAAAAAGTTTAGTCTATATGTGTCAAAAGGATCCACTCTTCCTGTGACACTACTGTCCGATTGATCGTTGATATAACAATACTTTAACGAGTTTTCACATGCAATGCTTCAGAAAAATTGACATAGGTATAGGGCTGTGCGTTCGCGCGCACTGTGAGACCTCATAATACTGTATGTGAATACGGGCGTTAAACCATTTCCGAAGGTTATTAACCCCATAACTCTCCAATCTTCATTATTCAGGTGAACCGCCAACAGCTCCTTGAGGTTCCTCTGGTGCCGCTGGAGAACTGTGAGCGTATCTTCGGGGAGTCCGTCCCGGTGAACGAAGGGCAGCTGTGCGCCGGCGGGGAGGAAGGGAAGGACGCGTGTTCCGGCTTCGGGGGAGCCCCCTTGCTACTCCTTCGAGATGACCACTACGTTCAGGTATGGCGTAGACAGAAAAGGCCATGACGAATACTGCATACCTACTCTAATTTGTTTTCAAAATAACTTCAAATTTGGCATGAAAACAGAGTTTCATGTTGCGGAATCAGTACTAGCTGACGTATGATGACGTATGATGTCACAACTTAGCCGCCCTCGTAGCTGAGAGGTTCCAGATTCGATCCCCATCCTGGCCATTAAACTATAAACGTGAGCGGTGGCCACTCCTAACACAAGCATTCACTTAGCTGGAGTGGCTAACGGGAATACTAGTAATGTGATAAAGTCACATTGCTAGTTTTTTTTTATACAATATATTTAATAGTGCATTGTTACATGAGTGGTGAAAGTTACTTATTATGTCCCGAGACGGGGTTTGGCGCCCGAGCGTAGCGAGGGCGCTAATAGTTCGAGGGACAAAAAAATTTTTTCACCCGAGGTAAACACTGTGCTTTTCATTACGAATACAAGGAAAATAAAAACAAGAATTGGCTAAAGAAATAATACAAGGAAGTATAAACAATACTCTACAACTCGAAAAAAAAATCGGATTGCCGCCTATTTTGTTTTTTTTTTTCGTTGGCCGGCCAACTTCATTATTTAGCCATTATTTTTCATTTTCATCTTTAAATATTTTGCCCAAATCCATGTTATTTTAAAGAAATTGTTGAAACTAAATTATAATGAAGTCATTTAAAAAATATATTCTTGAATTAATACTTAACTTTATGTTATTTCAATTTTACATCGTGCTGTAATTGAGTGACTGTAGAAAAAGTTTGAACATGGTTCCATAGAAATGTGAAAATGGAACTAGTCTTTTTTTTATAATTTGACAGCTGTCAGTTGAAAGCGAAACTCCCGGGCCTGAAAAGTATTACTTTCAACCCGCTTCTCAGGCAACTTCAGACCTACTTTCAGAGTATGAGTAATGAAAATGATTATTTTATAAATAAAGGGTTGGTACTTATGAGTTAATACAATAAAATATTGAATTCGATAGTAGTCAAACACTGAAATTAGAAATTCATAATTATTGTTTTCTATGTTCGGGTGTGCTATACATGAGTGTCATATTTTTATACATAATCAAATTTTTCTGTACGTATTTTTGTCACGGAACTTCTCCTAAACGGCTGGACTGATTCCGATGATATTTTTGGGTGCGTTAAAGCGGTTCCCTTAATGGCTTAAATTAACAACTAGACCCAGCAGATGGCGCTCATGTAATCTTATAGTTAGGAGTAACTTTGTTGTATAGGTGCTATTAAGAGATACCTATTGATGTTTCAGGTGGGCATAGTATCCTTTGGGTCTGAAAACTGCGGCAACGAGGGCGTCCCCAGCGTGTACACGAATATTGCTCATTATTACCGATGGATCGTTGAAAATTCACCCTCCTAATTAATGTAACAATTCCCGAATATAGTGATTATTACAAACTAACGTCTATTTGTTCGTGTATGAGGTTAATTACTAAAGTTATTCCTATTTATTATTACTTAGTATTTTGAAGCGAAGCTTCTATACGGACGTTCGGGGCGCTCGCCGCGCGGCCACTCCATCCGTGCTAAGCGTCAGTAGCGTTATTCAATGGCGTCAGTAGCGTTACACGATATATACAGGTATACAGAGGTCGCTTCTTTCGTGCGTCTCAAGACGACACTGTTTTTTTCAATTCCAAAGTCGGCAAACAAGGGTACGATACGCCTGATGTTAAGCAGTTACCGTAAACTGTAAATGCTTGGAATGCAAAGGGAATGTTACGGAGGCGGGGGAATGGACGGGAGGGTTGAGCTTCCAGCTCTCACTCATCGTACGAAAGACAGCTATAATAACGACTTTACGACGATCTTCTGTGAGAGGGTGGTACTACCCTAGTCGAGCCAGTATATGAGCAGCAGTCAGTTGCCCACAGCTCCGCTCTACCACCTTAATAATCTCTCTTAAGGCTAAAGCGCCCATCTAGCCCGCGAAGTTCAAATTTTTTGAGGTTTTTTAGTTTTTTTTCTAAATCTGACAATAATAAAAGGCACATTTTGTAATTCGCGACAAAGGCCGTGCGCAGTGCATTTATTAATATATCCAACTTACTCTAAAACATTTCAAGAACGACAGCTATCCAGATAATCTGGCAATTTTTGTATATTTAGTGATTAACTAGTATCATATCCACCGTGATAATATTTAGAGTAAAATAAATGTATTAATAAACGCACTGCATACTGTGTTTGTCGCAAATCACAAAATGTTGTCTTAAATGTTTTCAGATTTTGGATAGACTATAAAAATACTCGAAGATTTTGAATTTCGCGGGCTAGACAGGCGCCTTCACCTTAATATTTTCTACCAAGTGTCTGGCAGGGCAGGGCACAGACAACTCCTTGATTGGTTCTGAATTTAGGTTGCTTGTCACAGCCGGAGGTCACAGATTAAATGTGTTCTTCGAAAATGTTTTATTTGTAATTTGCACTGGTCCAGATTTTACCTACTGCACTGGGATCAAGAATATTTAAGATATACCCATAATTGGACATAGTTTTGCTTAAACGAACCGAGTCATACATCCGTCTGCAAACCAAAACAAACCCTAAAGCAAGTGTGAGTAGGTCGGTTCCACATTGCAAAAGTATATATCGGTTGGTTCAATTCTGCAAAAGTATGTCCAATTAAGTGTCACTTACGGCGGTATCCACAAACAATACATGTTTAGTAAGAGACCAACTGTATGAATGATTTGAAACGCGTTGACGCGCACTGTGAGACCTCATAGTAATGTTAGTGAATACAGACCTAAGTCAATTTAATACCATGATAGGTGTCTTACAAAACATAAAAACAAATAATTAATTTTAATAATAAAATTCTATTGGTGACGATTGAACCGTGGCCATATCGTTGTAATGCCGTGCGCAGATTTTCGGGTCCTTGAACATACTGCAAAGTGTTCCAATAAGGTCCTCCATTGCAGAGTCTTGTGTGGCTTGGTTGAATATCTGTAAAATAGACATTACAGTATGCAGTTTTTTTTTGTACTCGCCGGTAAACCATAGCGTAGCGGAAGGGCGGTTACTTATAAAGGCGGTGATTATGTTATGAAAAAATGGGGTATGTGAAATGTATGTCGTGGTTTCTGAGAGCGCGTTGTTGAGCCAAAATGTCAAAGATATTCTTATTTGATTGCACAGAAAGGCACATTGGCATACAAGTAGGTATATCTGACGGTAAGTAATAACCGTCGCCTAGGGTCTTTACTTTGTTTTTTTTTGTTAATGCCCACTTTCCATTGCGTCAGGCCCAATGTGATTCTACCAATGTCGACGTAGTAGAGGAGACACGATGGAGATTTATAGAAAAATCGGTATTTATTCCAAAGTGTACTTCCTAACTTTGTGACCCGCTGACAGTTTTCCAACTGTCAAAACGTCAGTATTCAGATACGCGATATGTCAGTTTTGACGTTTTGCGAGTTGAGTGTCAGCGGTTAAAAGAGTAGGGCCCAGGGATATCTGTAACTTAAGGGGAACAGACGCAGTGACGGCCTTTAAGGGACCTGTAAACTTGCTCTTTGAAGAACCTCATCTTGGAGTGGAAAGGATAGTCTTACTTCCACGTGTTCTTTTTACAGACGTCGAAACAAGAGCATTGTATACCGCTTTCTTTTATATAAACAGACGCCTTATACGAAACAAAATTATTATTAGAATGATGTATCATTAGTAGGCAGGTAATAGTTATTTAGAGTTCAAGTTCGTACTTAAATTAGTTTTAAATTTACAGTATCAAAAAATGATGTCACAAATATTTTGAGTCTAGGGCCCGCATTATTAAATTGATCTCGAGTCTGAGACTCTGATCTTGGAAATGGCAATCTTATGTCAAACCAGTACAAAATGACATGTCAAAAATAAATAAATATCGCCAGACAGACACACCAACTGTATGGTCCCAAACTAAGCAAAGCTTGTACTATGGGTACCGTACAATGTACTGGAGGCGATCCCAGTGACTCCCAGACCAGGGTAAATTACGAAAAGGCTATTTCCGAAATTTGCCCCGGCGGGAATCGAACCCGCGACCACCATGTGCAGTGAGTCGAGCGGCCTACGCTCGAACCACTGCGCCAAGCGGTCGTCAAAAAAGCGTACTCAAAATCGCTCTCAGACTAGAGATCAATTTAATAATGCGGGCCTAAATGATAAACAGATTAGATTACATTGTCAATAGTGACTGTGGGTATGAATGTGGGTCGGATCTGCTTGGTGAGGTGTTCCGAGGCGAGTTGCAGTTCGATTCCTGTGTTCGAAGACATGCACTCCTGCACTACGTCGACTGGTATGTTAGCCTGCTTTACGCACTGAAAACACGTAACATATTCTTATACCGACAAGCTGTATGGAGCTAAGTATACTTATAATAATGGAGAAATCAGACATCAATAACAGGAATGATGTCATTTTTTTAAAATTTATATTTAAGTAAAGTATGACTTAAGATTAGTACCAGTAAAATAATTAATAAATAAATATCGCCAGACTGACACACCAACTGTATAGTCCCAAACTAAGCAACAGATGTACTAGGTATGGTAACCGTACAGTGGACTGGTGACGATCCCAGTGACACCCATACGAGGGCCAATTACGAAAAGGCCATTTCCGAAATTTGCCCCGGTGGGAATCGAACCCACAATCACCCGGTGCAGTGAGCCGAGCGGCCTGCGTTCAAAGCACTGCGCCAAGCGGTCGTCAATTATTTTAAATATTGGCTGGTTAATTATGACGTCATAACGATTAGTAGTTTTAGCAAACTTTAATATTGAATATCCATGTAAGTCTTTATTTCATACTTGCATTAATTTATAATTTTAGTTTTTTGTGGTACTTGATATCTAAATATAAAAAAGAAATCACTATTTCCTTGGTCATCGCATCACGCGAGAACGGATAAAATCGAATTCAATATCCAAAGTTAAGGCAGGACAACTAGTGTAGGGTCAGCTAGTATTGTTATAAAAATATACTAATTTCAATATTAGTCATCATCCCTAAGGCTTAGGATACATACGAGCATGTCCCCAACGGTTCCAGCCTTGGTGTCCATTTCACAGGCCACATACGCGACCTTGTCCAGGTAGGACCAGCCTTTCATAGCCTCCAGGGCGCAGTCCTGGACTAAGTTGCCGCGACACTCCGACGGGCCGTGCTGACACTTGAATCCTATGCGTCCATTTTTGTTTATACTCTGTGGAAGAAAAAAGTGTCACCGATAGTTACGGAAAATAAATAAATAATAAAATTTCAGACTTCGTTATGGTGTTTTTTTTGGCTCAAATTTGAGTTGCGATACAACTATGTATACCACTGCCAACGAGAAACGATACGAAAATATATAGATTTTTTTTTTTTTTTTATTAACATTACGGCTTCATACACTCATAGCAGCACTGCGGTCGCCTACTTGATCTCGAATATCATAACCATTTCGTATCGCTTCTCGTTGGCCGTGGTATAAGTCATGCATTGAGCATTGTACTTACATCTGCCTTGCCGAAAGGCACCAAGTTAAGGATGAGGTATTTGTGCAGGAGTCCCACAGCCGGCAGCAGCTGTTCGTCTATGAAAATTCTGCTGTCTGAACATTTGCTTTCATAGTACACGGTGAGTTGTAACTAAAATGAATTAAGTAGGTATATCAAGTATGTTAATGTTTGAAAACTTAAGCATATGCTATTTCTCTTTAGCATGCTATAGTTTGTAACTTTGATAATATAACCACACACGAGTTATGATGGACAAACCTCTCTTTGGGCAGCACACTCAATTGACCGTATGAATGAATCAATCTCAAGTCTGGAAGTGATCTTGACTGCGCCAAGCGGTCGTCAATCAAATGGCAGTAAACGTTGCCTAACAACCTAACATCATGTTTAAAAATATAGGCATGGCACAGGACAACTTTCGCTGCTCTAAATTGCACAAGAGGTTGACCTCAAGTGCGGGGCAAGCCGCGTACATATCGATACCTCCCACGTAAGTTGTTGTATCCCCAAAACCGTAATTTTACAGGAGAGCATTTTAAAGATTCAAATTGCGCTAAAAACTGCATTTATTATTGTATCTTTCTGAAATTTGGTATATAAGTTTAATTTATAGTATTCTTGACTATGTTGAAAGATAATTTAAGAAAATATGAATATTTTATGAGATATTGTTCATACAACATTTCACTGCGGAGTACAAGCTGCGCCAGTTGTTGTATGTCATACTTACAACATTTTACTGCGGAGTACAGGCTGCGCCAGTTGTTGTATGTCATACTTACAACATTTTACTGCGGAGTATAGGCTGCGCCAGTTGAAGTATCTCATACTTGCAACAATATACTGCGAAGTTTAAACTTCTTCAGCTGTTGTATGTGACAATAACAATATAAATTTGTCAAAAATTTGAGTGTGTATTATTGCACGTGAACATATTATAGGTAAGGAAAATAATTCTAGGATAAATGTCTTTATTTTTGTAATAGGACATATTTAAAAATAATGTTTTTTTACAAATTGAATTTATAATAAAAGCAGTAATGTCTTCCATTACTCTGTAATAAAAATAATGTAAATAAAAACACTGATAAGGTTATTTAGCATCAAAATAAAAAAAATAAAAAATAAAACGCATAATTAAAATAAACATAATTAAGTTAAAAATTAAAATATTAATTTACCGCAGAGACTCATTAAGTCATCATAATTTAGCCTTCGTTAAGCGAAGATGGTTGGAATAGAGAGGGTATAGCTCTGCCATACTATTTCTTTGACGTCTTCGGGTATTGGTATTAATGGCAATAACATTACTGTTTGCCAAATCGTAACGATATAATTATGTTTATTTTAAATATCGGCAGACTGACACACCAACTGTATCGTCCCAAACTAAGCAATTTTTGTACTATAGGTACAGCACAATGGACTGGGAGCCAAACCGGGGCAAACTACGAAAAGGCGATTTTTTCCCCGACGCGAGTCGAACCCGCAACGACCATGTGCAGTGAGACAAACGGCCTGCGTTCGAAACACTGCAGTTGTCACTTTTAAAAGAATTTTCGGCACAAACTCGCTCTTCTATTATGTTGGTCCATTTAACTACGTCTCAACTTATATTTTTCGACCAATTATGCCCTTAATGGGACTAGTCCCGCCACACACTCCCTCCACTGTAACTCCTGTAAGCCAGGATCGACAATGGTGACCAATAATGACGTCGAGATCGGACTCTCTACAAGTCCCGGGGAAAAGTTAAAATGCCATGGAACCCGCACGAATGGCATCGAAAGAAATAATAGGATGAGTTGGAAGAAAACATGTCCACTCCCTCCGGTGCAAAGCGGGATTAAAAATTGCTGGTATAGGCTGATTGCCATAGATACAAGTCTGTTAAAGCTGATTGAAGACCAGTTGTAAGGCACCACGGATCGTAACATGATTAATTGGACCTAAACTCGTGAGCTGATTATACTTGATTCCAATAACAGGTATGGCAAGAGCGCTTGAACGCACGGAAATTGTCCCTGGTTTCCACAAGGTCTGTGTAATAAACTGCTCCAGATGTCACTTGGCTATTTAGCATAGTAGTCCGTTAATTGTGCCAGAGACTGCACTCCCACAGCATGTGATGTGCAGATTGTGCATGATTGTTTTGCTGCATCTAACATTGACAGAAAGGAGAAGGAACCAATTTGTAGTAGAATAATTTGCTCCTAAAGTTGCCATGTCCAGTCAGAAATTGAGCCACACAGTGGTCCACCTCCATCTACGCTCTCTCCAGACGTTTACGAACGCATAGATAAAATTGGTGGAGGTGGCGGCCCTTACTTGTTGTATCCCATCTGGATTGCCATTCGGTCAGAAGATCTTCGTAAACGACATATATCGGACTAAATAATCTACCGATTTTAGAGCGCTCTCGCGGTATAAGGAACTCGGTGCTTATACTCTCTCGAGTAGAAGATTACGCCCAATTACGCCCGTTCAAAGTTATTTCTAGTTATAAAAATCACTATGCTTAATATCTATGACATTATAATATGGTACTCCATCCTGTTTAGATGAACGTTCTATGAAAGCGTGAAAGCTGTCATCCTCTGCTAGTATATGACCTTTTTCGATAAAGGTATGTTTTATAGTTATATTATGTTATGTATAATTATGTGTATTAAGGCGATACGGGCAGAAAAATGAATCTCAGTTTTGGGGCGTGGTTTAGCGTAGCGAGTGCCCCGAGCGAGATCTATAGCTCTCGCTCGCAATAGTCACGTCATCACGTCGCGGTTGCCATGGTTTTGAATTCGGCACAGAACCATGGAGGGGACTTTTATAGTTTTTTTAAATAAAGCACACTTGTTTATTACAATATGTTACTTCAATATTATCTACTACATTATTATTTGATTCAATTCAATTCAAATCGTTTATTTTGTTTAGGCCTACGGGAGCACTTACAAATTGTCAATTTTACATATTTTTTTCTTATATCTTTTTTTCTCTTCTTCTCTCTTGTTCTTCTCTTTGTTAATAGGTTATCAAATATGTTATTATGAATGTATGTATACATATGTAGTTATTACGGAGTGCCGCAACAGTCCGTTTCAATCCGTGGTTTTACCTAGATTTATATGAGATTGATCGCGTAATTTATACCTACTTAGATATAACCCATATTCTCGAGTTTGACACACGGATGTCTTATAATGTAAGTAAATAATCATGTGACGTATTTTTTTATATAAAGGCGTAAATAAAATCCATAGATGATATTGGATCAAGGTAATCCAAAGCAATTGGATTTTTTTTTTATAATTATCCATAAGGTCTTTTAACATAGGTACTTCCTGTTTATTTTAACGACTCCTTAGAATTGAAAAAGGATAATAAAACCGGTCAAATTCGTGTTGGAACACGCATACTTTACGGTTCCGTAGACATTGCACCACTTTTCAATAATAATAAATGTACTTGTTTGTAAATATATATGTATGTATAATGACGACCGCTTGGCGCAGTGGTTCGAGCGTAGGCCGCTCGCTCACTACACCGGGTGGTTGCGGGTTTGATTCCCGTCAGGGTAAATTTCGGAAGTGACCTTTTCGTAATTTGCCCTGGTCTGGGTAGATGAGTTATCCCCTCTCGGCAACTGTGCTTTGCACCCAGGGCAAATCTTAGTAGCGGAAGGTAAGGATACGCACGCACGGTGGTACCCCGCAGCGCATTTATTGCATCTGACATATTCAGTCACTGACGTATATTTTCCGCAAGCCCCGCATTTGGTAGCTATTATTAAATGTGCCAAAATATTGGCGTTTCCTCATTTTATATTTTTTTATTTTCCCCCTATTTTTAATGTACAATTACTATGTACTTTTAGACACTTTATCCACACTACAGACAAAACTGACAATTTTTAATATGAATTATACCGATATAAAAAACAGGCATAAGTATGGTTATGAAAATGCCAGTGATGCATTTACTTAATGTACGGAAAATATGAGATAATGTAAAAAAAGAAAAACCCGACACGGATATTAATTTATATTAATTCTAGATTTCTAGCTAAAGTAGTTATACGATCACTAGAAAATTATATTCAGAAGTGACATATTTTTGGCACATGTCAGATGCCTTATAAAACAACAAACATACTTAAGGAGGTGTTATTCTAACTTTATATTTAACTTGTTGTTTGCGCATAACCATGGGCCAACGGGCTCACTCGCTATTGGTTCCCGATGACGCGACATAATCAAAAGCACCAATCAGAACGCGCGAACGATGACGACGACGAAGTTGCGACAGTTAAAATTTTCACACAATATAGTCGGCACGCACGGTGACCTACGCATTTAAATTTACTTTTTTTTCTAAATGGAATAACTTTGTAAAAGCGAAATTAAGGTCAATATATTTGTCAATTACACAAGATTTACGCATTTGGATTTCCTCCACCTCATCGACCTATGTGAGTTGAAGAACTCAAACAATTGTATCTCAATAAAATCGATTCAAATTGAAATCGTTTATTTTGTTTAGGCCTACGGGGGCACTTACAAATTGTCAATTTATTTTTTTTTCTTATATCTTCCACCGGATCGGAACGCGACCAGATCAAACAAGAAGATCCAACAAGAAACTCAGCGACCAGACTGAGAAGATCCAACAAGAAACTCAGCGGGCTTGTCTTTTTACGTTTTGTTATATTTCTTTTTGGAACGAAGTTCCTTATCGCTCGTTGCGAAAGGGGGCTAGACGGAAACAATTAGTTATGCTATAGTTGTAAGCCGTGCGGCGTGCGCGTGTTTCACTGTCTGTCTCTCTCTCACTTATAGAAAGCAAGCCTTACATTTACATTTACTTTTACATTTACATTTACATTTACATTTACATTTACATTTACATTTACATTTACATTTACATTTACATTTACATTTACATTTACATTTACATTTACATTTACATTTACATTTACATTTACATTTACATTTACATTTACATTTACATTTACATTTACATTTACATTTACATTTACATTTACATTTACATTTACTTTTACTTTTACTTTTACTTTTACTTTTACTTTTACTTTTACTTTTAATTTTACTTCTAATTCTACTTCTACTACCATCGACGATTGACGACCGCTTGGCACAGTGGTTTGAGCGAAGGCCGCTCGGCTCACTGTACCGGATGGTTGCGGGTTTAATTCCCACCGGGCCAACTTTCGGAAATGGCCTTACTGACCTGTGAGCATAGTGAGTATCTTCTGCGAGAGCTCGTAGTCCAAGTTGGTGTACTTGGAGTCTGTCATGTCGTAGATAAACACGAGGCCGGATAATAACAACAATGAATCCTGACAGTGATTCTGCGTAAGTTCCGGATATTGCAACTTCGTTCCAACTGGGTGTCCCTTGACACCTCTCAAGTTTTTTTACAAACTAGATATTAATATAAATATAATAGCTCCATATTAATATAAATGTGATACCCATGTACTTAGGGTGTTTGTTTTTTTGCCATCCGCCATCTTGGAATTCAAAACAAACGTCATAATCGTTATCAGCACATTAAAAAACCTAGAAATCGATACCCATGTCGGTGCTTTAGATTTTTTGCCATCCGCCATCTTGGAATTCAAAATAAACGTCATAATCGTTATCAGCACATTAAAAAACCTAGAAATCGATACCCATGTCGGTACTTTCGAATTTTTGTCATCCGCCATCTTGGATTCCAAAATTAACGTTATAATCGTTATCAGCACATCAAAAAATCTAGAAATCGACACCCATGTCGGTGTAATCGGTTTTTTTGTCATCCGCCATCTTGGATCCCAGAATTAACGTCATAATCGTTATCAGCACATCAAAAAACCTAGAAATCGATACCCATGTCGGTGTTATCGATTTTTTGTCATCCGCCATCTTGGATCCCAAAATTAACGTCATAATCGTTATCAGCATATCAAAACACCAAGAAATCGATACCCATGTCAGGTTTTAGAATTTTTCATTTTCCGTTACAAGCTCTTGGACAGTTTTTTTTATTAGACTAAAGGCGACATAAGGTGACTCCACTCTCTTTGTATCCTGTTTGGTTACCCACTCGGCACGCGACCAAATTTCACCCGGCTAGGAAATTTTTATTGTTTTATGTTATTTAAATTGGTGTTTAGCCTCCCAATTATTTAATTTATAATTTATATTTACTTACTAGTTATTACAAAATTTATTAACGTAAAATTTAATCAAATTTACGGATATGCTGATCTGAAAAAAATCGGCATAGGTCCGACCTCGATGACGTCCGCAGACGACTGAGCTAGTTAGAATATGACAGTGATGCAATTACTTCATGTATAGAAAATATGAGATGACACTAGTGACCGCGCGCCCGGAAGTAAACCACATAAGCGCTAAACAATATTTCTTTGGTTTTTAACAAAACTAGGGAATGGATTAAAACTTTCGGTTATCCGATCCTAGATATTATCAATTACTATGTGTTAGAAAACAAATCGAGATCTAATTCGTAATAATATCGTGGATGAAACGAAAATAAAAAGCAATAACAGCCAACTTTGGATTTTTTTTCTATCGAGGAAATTTCACTTAATTGTGTTTACCTTCTATGTAATCCTAGTTAATGTTCTTGAATAACACATATCTAAAAATAAGCTTCTTAATCTATAAAATGATATAAATATTTCGAATTAAAAACCCAAAATTTACGAAGGCCTCAACTTAAGTTTATTAGCACATAAACGCAAACACAATGCGATTGCGGTTCTGACCGGCACAATTATCAGACCATTATCTAAATTCGGTCGGTGACAATTTAAGTAAGTAGGGGTAGTAGGTAAGAAGTAGTATTAACGTTGTGTAAAGATAGTGGCATCACTCCAAATGATATAAATTACAAAGTCCCTGGTTATTTCTAGCTTTTTAGTGCACCCAAGTTATTTTATGTCGGTTTTATTTTTTTTATTTAAAATATCATGCATTAAGCAAAGCATTTTAAGACCCAATTTTAGAAATTACTTACGACATACAACATTGAATTGAAGTAAAAAAACAGCAATGGCAACGTAAAATATAGTATGTCACCATACAACAAACTTTTGAATAACAACTCCCGAAGTAAAATGTAGCATTTATTACATACAACAATATTTTTATTTAAATGTAAACGTAAAATGGTACATGTATCACATACAACATTTTTCAAGAACGTACAAACGACGTATACTGTTGTATGTAATCTATACAACATTGTAGGTCGGTTGAAAGTCCGGCGTAGTCTGTTTTATGTGACCAATACAACACGCGAGCGCGCGGTTCCCGCTCTCTCGCACCCCGCGTATACCATTGCAAAGGTATATACAACGTTGTTGCCCGTTCTCGTTCAAAAGTTACAACAAAATACGTCTGGAAAAACCTTGAAAAATTCGTGTTTTCATTATTTTTTCACTTTGAATGTATTAAACAATGCAAATTAGGATAGTTTTCAGTAAAAACGCTAAACGGCATTTTTGTGGCATACA
This sequence comes from Notodonta ziczac, assembly GCA_918843915.1. Lineage (NCBI taxonomy): Eukaryota > Metazoa > Arthropoda > Insecta > Lepidoptera > Notodontidae > Notodonta > Notodonta ziczac. The sequence goes on from OU974051.1 coordinate 4,121,240, forward strand.
ACAACTTACGTGGGAGGTATCGATATATTCCTTCTAAATAACAGAACATAACATTTTATATGGTGACGGAGAGTAGTTTAAATTTTTTAGGGCCTTAACCCACTAGCGGTTTACGAGCGTGTTCCCAGATCGCCGCAGGTAATGTAAGTATAATAATATTGAATAATATCTAAAGCCCATTATCCGTGTATTATGAGACTCTACCTAAACAAACGCTAACTTTGACTAAATGTTTAAAAGTTAAAAATCTACCACACGGAATTTCTGATAATAAAATGGTGTATGGCAATACCATTTCATTTCAATACCTTTTCAACGATACCCCACATGATGGAATAACTATAAAATTCCATGTTTGGGGAGATACCTCAAAAAAGTAATCTTGTTACGTTTTTGGAAGTGAGATCAACTTTTAAGGTATATTTGTCAAAATTTCGTCAACTTCTGACAAAAACTGTTGAAGTTCTGGTAATGTAACAAACCGGGACAGACGGACAAACGGACGGATGGACTGGATGATCTAGTAAGGGTTCCTCGTAGGGAGCACGGAAGCCTAAAAAATTGGTAAATAACGCTAGAAAAAATCTACAAACTTTAAAATCACTTAGCTATAATTCCATTGTGTGTTCGTAAACTCTACTTATGATGAAAGATGAATTAGTACAATCATTTATTATTAAATACCTATTGTTAAATGGATAGAAAAAGTACGAGAAAATCATCGCAAAACGCGTTTCAAACAAACATTGTGTTTTCTCTTTCACATTATTGTGTAAAGAAAGATTATTTATTGACGTCATTTCTATTCATTATAATATCAACTTAATACACTTTATAATATTACAACAACACAACAACAACAACAAATACATTGTTATATTTATAAATATATATGTTATAGTAGGTATATTAAATTATTAACATTTATGTCTTAGACTTTTTTGGGTAAAGTAATTTTAAATAATTTAGTTCCTGATATGTTTATTTTAGTTTCAGCTCAGAAAATATGATAGTTACGTAACTAGTTTGTCTTCATGGAACATCGATTTACAGCTTACGTATCCACATCTTTGATAAAGAAAGAAAATTTACACCTGAATTATTACTGCGGACTTTTGAAACACCTTGAATTATTATTATATTTATTCATAAACTTAACAGCTTCTTTCTTGTTTTTAAAGAATATGTCGGCAATTTATTTTCAGCGAAATGATAATAGATTTACATACCTTGTTAGTTATATCAGCTCTACCTATTTGATTAACTGCTAAAATTAACACAACCACGAGATAACTGATTCGTGACATTGCAAATAAATTATCTATTTGAAATAAATGTATTCTTTATTGAAGGAATTGATAAACCGTACTGTTCTAAGTAAAGGTGACGGGTTAAATACGAAACACTGCACTGAACATTTGTGTAAATAGGTACACGTTCACAATTATATGCTTTGTTATAAGAATTAACGCTTTTATTCAATATATTTGCGACCGTATCGCACCTGGCGCGACTTACGACTCAATTTCAACTGCTATTAAATGCACCAAAGAACGTGTGTTATAGACAAGTATGGTAATTGGTGGTGTATGGAGAGATATATTTCACACACGATTTTCGATTTTATAGCCTATTTTCGTAGCGTGATAATGAGTACTTAATATTAGGTAACCATCGGAAAGGACATGCCAACATTTTATGCAAACATAACTACTTAAATACGTGACTTTTAAAAACAATTAAATTTAATAAAAATAAGCGCTAATAGCTAAGTGCTATGAGGAGCCTTCGTAAAGTTCCGGGTTGTATCCTGGTTATTATTAATCTCAGTCGTCAGCTCAACATTTGTTTAAGCTGGAATAATAGTTGTATGATAACCTCACAATGCTAGTATTTTTCCAAAAAATGTAATAATTATACTTTTTAGTGAATACAAAATCATATAACTCCATTGTGTAATATTACAAGGTGAAACAAAAATGTTGTGATATTTTTCTTGCTGTAGGTAAATCTAAAAATAAGTCTTATACTAATCGTAATCTTTGGACAGTTATCTCTTTAACACCATTTGTTCTTTAACTTTCACCAAAGCCGATAGTTTACACCAAAAAAGAAATAGTATTGGTAACCTTTCCGCTACACCGCGTATAGCAGACATAAGAATGATACCTACAGTATCTACTAAGTATTAAGAACCATGGGCGTGCCCAGGGAGGCAGTCCTTAGGAAAGTAGGTATTCCACAATTTTTATTGAGAACGCATAGTTGTGTTCTATTATCTTTTACAGGAATTATTGTTTCCCCCTTAGGCACTGGGTACGTCCATGCAAGTAATATGGTAAAATTAGAAGTATATCGAGCTTACTCTCACACTAAAGCTTGCTTACCTTAAAATATCATGCTGATTTGGGTGTACAGTGTATAAATAACTGCAAATGACAATATCAGGATCCAATATGGTTGGATCAAGTATATTCCGTACGTGATCAATATTATAACAATCAAGAAGTAAACTATTTCCATTTAATGTTTGTATCCATTTTGTATGCGTCTGTGGTGGGTATTCAAAATAAAATGTAAATCAGGGGGCCATGGCCGCATGGATATCGTGATTTGCCTGACAGATGTCATCAACGTCATAGTTTCCAAAGAGAATACAATACTATCATCACAGAACAGATATAGAATCATTATCATCATAGATATTTTCATTCAACTTTTACTCTGGTTATAGTAGTTATGTAGTTATATAACTTCATTGATGGTGTGTTAGAGAATTACATAATACAATAACTAAAATTGTAAATTTAAGAAACCCCGACACGACGACTTTTTAAACTACAAAAGAGCTGATAATTTTGAACAGCTGAACCGATTTTCATGAAACATTGCTAAGAAGTCTCGATCAGAATACCTTCCTAAGAAAAAAAACAACATTAAAATCGGTTCATCTGCTTGGGCGCTACGATGACACAGACAGACACACAGATACACATGTTAAACTTATAACACCCGTCTTTTTTCGTTGAGGGTTAAAATAATTTATGGTTGCCATTATTTTATTGTTCATTCCCCCATCACCATTCTACCATCGGACGACAAGACGCACGAATACAATGCATCCATACACCGTGGACATTCCTTCGGTTCGTACCAAGCGTTTCGCTTCCACTTTTATTGTGCGAATGCCAAGGAATGGAACACCTTGCCGCCTTCTTTGTTCCCGGTTGACTATAACCTGGATGTTTTCAAGTCGAGAGTGAACAGGTACCTTCTAAGCAAGTATGCACCACCGTAGACCACATCATCACTTACCATCTGGTGAGATTGTGGTCAAATGGCCTATAACGAAAAAAAAAAAAAATATAACATGTTTCAGTATGTATTGGTCAATGCAAATTTAGGGTCCTTTGATTCGTCTGTGAGTAGTTGATTATTATTTTAATAATCTTCATTTATAATATTATTATTTTAGTGTGATCTGTGATTTGCATAAGATTCGGGTGAGATTCGAATAGGTCTTCAGCGAGAGTTAATACAATTCAAAAGTAGTGTTACACTACCCTATATTTACACCTTTTCTTTCCAATCTTTTATTTTTCTCAATATATTGATCCAATATAGAGCATACGGGTCTCCTGGACCCAACGATTGAGTTCTCCGAAGCATATTTGCTTTCGATCGTAGCCTGTTCCTCCAGCCCGCAGGCCAACATGTTGGCCAAAGAATTCTTATAAAAACTCCTTGCTTTCTCTTCGTAATTATGTATTTGTGATGTTGGCTGTAGTATTGGCGGTATATAGTTATCCCTTGCTTCAGTGCGGAAGGTTCTGTGAAATGTAAATTAATTTTAATTTATACAAATAAATAAAATTAAAGTGTCCGTCTTTTTAATAAATGCGTAATATGAAAGTATATACGGTACTAAACAAAAAACACACTTTAAATATTTTTGTCTGTCTGGCGGCTAAAATGCGGGAAGAGAAACGTCTCCACTCTGCTGAGATGCGAATGTTGAGATGGATGTGTGGAGTGACGCGAATGGATAAGGTGAAGAATGTGTATATAAGAGGTAGTGTCAGGGTAGCGCCAATAACAGATAAAGTGAGAGGTAGGAGGCTGGAATGGTTTGGACACGTGATGAGAAGGGATGAGAAGCATGTGACTAAACGAGTGATGAATATGAATGTGGATGGATACAGTGCGAGAGGAAGGCCCAAGAAAAGATGGATGGATTGTATTAAGAATGATATGAACGAGGTTGGAGTGGATGTGAGTATGACGGGAAAGCGCGATGTATGGAAGGAAAAGACATACTGCGCAGACCCCAGATAATGGAAAAAGGTAAGGCAGATGATGATGTTTGTTCCTGGTAATCTCTGAAACGGCTGAACCGATTTTCATGAGACTTCACTGTAGCTTCAATAACTTTTGTTTTATGGAAGTACTATGCAGGGAGAGATGCGGGTGACAGCTAGTTAAAATTTAGAGCGGAGTTATTTGTTGCGGCGTCAGCGCCATTGACGATTCTTAACAGTTACTTTTATAAAATATTTAGCGAATAGTGACTGCATTTTAAAGTTAGGCATTACTAACCCCGGCACCCACTGCATCTTGTTATGAGTTCTGATCTCCCTAAAGTCCTGTTTAAACTTCTCCCTGTCGTACATAGATTTTGGTCTGCTGATTGGAAGGCGCCATTCGGTTTTCGGTTTTGGAGTTCGTATCTATAATAATGGAGGCAGATTCATAATGATGGCCAATCTTAATGATATTTAAATAGTAAAGCTGTGATTCGTTGGATACAGAGTATTACGGTGGTAGAGTCAAGTTGACTCCAATTGACTACAGCTCATATGTGGACTGGCTCATCTGAGATAGTACCACACTCTCACAAAATATCTATACAAATAAATAAAATTGGAGTGTCTGTTTGTAATATCAAAATTTGACATTTTCACTAAATGCATATGAAAGTACATACGATACCTATAGCAAAAACGCGATTTAAAAAAAAATTGTCTGTCTGTCTGTGTGTTTGTTCCAGGTAATCTCTGAAACGGCTGGACCGATTTTGACGGGACTTTCACTGGCAGATAGCTGATGTTATAAGCAGTAACTTAAGACTTTTATTTTAGAAAAACAAAATTAAAAAAAATTGGTGCTATAGCGCGGGCTCCGAACGCGGGAGCGGGCTTTTTTGTTAAGTTAAATTCCACGCGGACGAAGTCGCGGGCTCAGCTAGTAAATAAATAAAATAAAAAAATATCGCCAGATAGACACACCAACTGTACGGTCCCAAATTAAGCAAAGCTTGTACTATGGGTGCCGTACAATAGACTGGGGGGGGGATCCCAGTGACACCCAGACCAGGGTAAATTACGAAAAGGCCATTTCCGAAATTTGCCCCGGCGGGAATCAAACCCGCGACCACCATGTGCAGTGAGCCGAGCGGCCTACGCTCGAACCACTGCGCCAAGCGGTCGTCGAATATCAGCGTAAAGTAGGTATTATAACTGATGCATTTCGCATGATGAGCGAGCGAGAGGGTCGGACCCACCCCCTCCATAGTTCGCTTAACTCCCTTCCTTTCCCCTTCCTTTCCCCTTCCTCTGTCCCACTCAGGTCAGCATCGTGCGAACAATACAATAACTGCTTAACATTAAAAGAGTTGGTATGCAGTATGTATGTCGCAGCCAAATAGCTTAATTCGCCGTTCAATTAACAGCCTAGGCACTTTACTAAACAGCGCCGTTCAACTAACGGCCTAAATGATATTCAGCCGTATCGTCTGTTACAACATTTAACAAACTGGCTGGCTAATGCTTAGGCAACTGGTAGATATTTAAGTACTACAAAACTTTTTCAAAATACTACCCAAGCAGAACAACCTGGATGGGTTTAGGTTAGGGTTATTTTTTTTATGACCCCACAGAAACCCCACCCGGAAAATAGATTCGGTGGATCTAAAAAAAATCGTAAAAAACCTAAGTACCTAATAAAATTATTTCATCAAAGTTGTTTTTTTCCGACGCCATATTGACCAGAGAATATAGAATATAGAGATATTGACAGTTTGGTGAGTTTCGGCGCTAGGTGGCAGGAAGTAGAACTAAATTGAAATGAACAGGCTAGGCAGGTAATTAAACGGCTAGGCAAGTAGTTAAACGACATCGATCCAAGTCATTTGCCTAGCTGTTTGATCAAATGGCTGAATATCATTCAGGCCACTAGTTGAACGGCGCCGCCGTTTAGTTAAGTGCCTAGGCTGTTAATTGAACGGCGAATTAAGCTAGTTGGCGGTGACATGTACTTAGTTGGATAAATCCCTATTATTATTTTCGGTTTTGACGTGTAATAATTTTCTGAACCACTCACCCAAGGCATATCCTTAAATGTGTAATATGTGATAATGTCTTTGGAGTTGGAAGGTTTCTCCAGCTGGTCAGCGGTGTAAGGGCGGTGGTGCAGCCTGCTGGTTGTCAGGTATGGGTCCAGGAATTTCTCGAAGCCCTCATGAGTTGTGTCCAGAGGTTCTAGTTCAGTACGCCAGCTAGGTTCCACTGGGGGCTGGGAGGTACATTTATGTAGGTATTTAGATTCGATTTCATTTTTTTGTTCTATATTTGAACTTGTTTCATTACGAAGAGGAGTAGTTGTTATTTGTTATAGGATTCTGGGAGTTTAGTGGGACACGGATTGACCTCGACTTGTGTTCGGAAAATCGTATGTTAAAATGCCGGAAGCGGACAATGCATTTATCTCATGAAGCATTATACTCGGATGTGCGGTCAATATTTGGATGGGTGACCGCTGGTGCCATTTACTACTAAGCGCTTCAGCTAGTGCTATAGAGGGCACGTTAAGTCGTCGGTACCGACTTTTGCAATAGCTAATACGATAAGAATGAAGAAAGTTTCGGTAAATAACCGTTTGTTTCTTAATAATGTAAATAAATAAAAGTGTAACAACCGGATCTTACCGGATTTTGAGGTAAGCTGCCAGGGTGTTTGAAATGGTCTTTATCGGTCACCAAACGAGGTGGTATAGTAGGCGTTGAGAAGGCGCTTCTCATTTCTGATGTTCCGTGCGCCGAACATTGTGGTATTCTATCTGCAAGCTGTTCATAGAGCATGTGAAAATATTAAAATAAATAATGGAAAAATATCCATAAATCTTAAAATTAATTATAGATTGTTGCCTGTATCCCTTTCGTGTTGAAGGGAGGCCCGTGCCCAGGAGTGGAGCTTCAAAAGGGCTAAATTATTTTGATTTTTTTTCTATGGTAAACTTAAGATTAGATTAGATAACTCTTTATTAGTCCACCACTAGAAGACAAAAAAAATTTACAAATTATTAAATAATTTACACAGAAAGTGGAAAATGGGCGGCCTTATCACTAAAAGTGATCTCTACCAGGCAACCTTAGGATGGAGACGATCTAAAGAAAAATAATACGGGGGTGTACTTACATAAAAATCACTTATAAACATATACATTACATTAAATAAACAAGAAAATAATATGGCATATACTTATACCTACTACATAATGGCTAAATGAAGATAATAGCACGCAACAGTTTAGACACAGACAAAATAAATAATAAACAAATAAATAAGAAGCAGTAATTATGGAGAAAGAATCAATTTCTTTACCTGGCCTTTGAAAATGTGTAAGGAGGGAGCGTTTCTGATAGAGACCGGTAAAGAATTCCAGAGGCGGACAGCTTCGACAGTGAAGGAACCATCATAGAAGGAACTGCGTGGGAAGGCATAAAAAGATTGAGGCTTAAGTGAGATTTACTCTTTCATACCTTTCTGCTTGGTGGATTAATATATTGATTTTCAGTACACGACGTGTGTTTATTGAACCTCTTATTTTCAGGCAGTTTGAACCCATAGTCCTGTGTCGTTTGTGAACTCGTCAGCTGCTTCGTTACATTGTAATCACGAAAGTAGTTCCTTATTTCTTCAATCGGTGTTCTCTAGAAAGGTAAAGCTATAAATTATGTTCTCAAAGCACTGTTAGGTAAGTGTATAAACCCTAATTATCACAAAAATAAGACTTACTGTTAAGGCTGGTCTAATCGTTGCTACAGCCAAAGTATAAGAGATATCTTAAAGTAAAAGTTAGCGGACATTTACACGATGAAGCCGATTTTTCACCGACACCGTTATTTTCTATACATTTTCCACGGATAATGGCCTTATTTGGGAACCAGGTGGAGGTCGGTTTCTTCATGTGAATGACTGTTGACGGTTTAATATTATCTGTTTTAAGCTGATACTTTTATTTGAGTTTTTCATGAATAAGTCGGGCTTTAGAGATACAAATATGTATAATGAAAACGAATAAACGCTATCTCTCAAAAGGTTGGTTGGACAAAGAGATACCATGCAGTTAAAGAAATTACCGGTTCTCGAATAACCTCAGGCTGGTCCCTCCATCTATGTCCAATAGTCTCGCTAGACTCCCCGCTTCCTGGGAACTTTCTCACAGGGTACTCCAAGCGAACTGGATCCCAGTGCGGTGTGGGCAATTTTTTGGGGTAATTCGCTTGCATATTTCAATACCACTTATCTTACATCTGTTGAGAGCTTTAGTTGGTACTGATGCTATTGATTTAACTGTGTCCTGTCGATTAGGATAGATACCATAGTAACGGTACAAACATACATAAGATTTTTACGTTCGTTTGTAGTTAGCGTCTAAGAAAAATTGTACGATAAATTATACAGCCCCCTAGCCATACGAATCATTTACGTTGACGCTGGTGACTCTAGCGGACGCATAAGCTCATACTCGAGCTACTTTAGTTTAAGTATTCTGGGTAATTCACTTGTTAATATTGTAACATCAAGTTTTAATAATATGCATTCTAAAAATATAATTTAGCAAACAACTGCGTTATAATAACGTCATCATGTAAATTATTGGATATAAATACATTTATTTATCGATTAAATTACAAACCGATACCAACTATATAAATATGTTCTGCTTAATTTTATTTTATACGATGTGTGTTTTCATTGCCAAGCAGGTATGTAAACAAGATATTCACCCGTATGACCCCTTAAACGTCCGCTAGAAAGAGAAATAGGTATATTTCGAAAAAAAATGCAATGTGAGGTCATCTCTTCTTCCGTTAGCACCCTCCAAGTTACAATTTCAAATATTTTTATTTCAAATAGGCCAGATTAAGGCTAAAGCGCCCATCTAGCCCGCGAAGTTCAAATTTTTTGAGGTTTTTTAGAAATACATTTTTGATTTTCCTTTTTTTAAATTATGTTTGTGTTTCCAGTAGGTATAATTAGATGTATGAGGACAATGTAGGTTAATGCATAAGGCATCACACATAATGAAGTAATAGGCCCATAATATTGCCAGAACAGAAGAGCTGACCAGTCCTGAAGTGGCCTTACGTCAATAGTTTCATGTCATGGGGATTGAACCTGGAAACTGGGCGGCTACGACGCCGATCCCTCTAACCACTGGACTATTACTGGTTCTTAGTGTATAGGTAGTTTAAGGGTACGTCATTCTTGCAATCATATCTAAGATTGAGGCTTGTACCATAAGTATAATAATAGTAGGTAAGTAATATAGTAGTAATATAGTAGGTAAGTAAAACAACAAAAAATAAGTTTGGTAAAAATCCATTTACTCCTTCACAAAATGACTGAAATCTTTATCAAAACACAATATATTACGTGTTTTACAACTAACGTTAATATATAAAATGTAATAAATACAGAATGCGCGTTACATTGCGCGGTACACGGTACACGTATTTAAAAGTTTAGTTTAGTATAGTTACATGATATTCGTACAAAACAATAGAAGACTGAAAATCTAAGGCAGTGTTTGCAGAAGACTATACGTATACTACGGCCAACGAGAAGCGATACGAAAATGAATAGATTATTTTATTCAATTAATTGATTTTCCAATGCAGAATTATTATTTTTTTTAAAAATGGCCACCCAAAGTTGGCAAGCTGGCTTTACTTTAGAATACATTTTGTGTCGCTTCTCGCTGGATGTGGTATAGTTACAATATTAGTAAAATATTTCTCTCAGAAAACTTCCTGAAAAGTATTTTTATTACAGAGATAGTTGTGTTGCAATTAGGATGACGACTTCTAACGAATTCAATAAGTATATTTTTATAATTAAGGTTTTTAACTCGTCGATGACCATTTTTCGGACATTATTCTTTAATAAGAAAATGTTCAATGTTTGCTAAAACTACTAAGTTAATACCTATTACACTAGTTATGTACGTACTGTTTCAGAAACTTTAAACATCAGTATGTATGGCAATTTTAAAGTAAAACAAACAAACGTCATCATCCCTATTAAGACCATAATATTTAAAATAAATAGACGCAAATATGTTATCATCAGTTTTATTGGCGGTTCAGTACTTTTTATCTCCATGATCGTGATCAAAGCTTCTGCCGAATACGTTTGAAACAATGAGTGAATTAGCGAAAGTAATTGTCACAGCAATTTAGTTTTAATATTAAAAGTTATACAGACATAAATTGTTTGTCGATCAGTTCAAAACAATTCGCTACCAGTTTCCCCATCATCATAATACCGTCATGTTGATTATTCACCTTAAAATTACATATAAATAAATTATATTAAGAAACGCCTCTACGAATATACAAAAATTAATACAAATCCTTACAGTATTACTAATACGATTAACATCACAGTTCATAAACAAGTTAGTAGGAGTTAAAATATGTATAGATACTTTAAAAGTAAACTAGCCACTACAAAGAGTACGAAATACTTAAAGTTTATTAACTAAAACAACAATTTGGTGAGTTTATTTAGTGTACCTACGCGTTTTGAAATTTAGGAACATACGCAAACACACGAACAAGACCGCTACCTTCATAAGGCAATTTTAGTTCCTCTGTTCAGTAACTCTACCATGAGATTTACGCTCGCTAGTCGCTTCCGTCTACGTAAAACTACAAATTGTAGAGCGCTCCCACCCCAGGAACGAACATGTACAATATTTCAACGTAGACACTAGTAATCAGAAACTCTACTGGACGTATAATTTCATGGTAGAGCGTCGATTAATCAAGAAAAAAAATCATGGTGAAAATTTATACTCATACATCAAAATTCACTCGAATTCTTAAAACATTCACACGTGATAAAAAATGTACAAAATCAGGGAGAGATACCCCGGGAGGATCAGTCAGATTACTTCATAAATTCATAAACGTTACTTATAAATTACTGAGTAAAAAAGCTACGATAAACATTAGTATGATCGTTGAGTGACTTTTAAAATACTGGGGCTAATACTGTATTGTTACACAAACTAAACTAAACACGCAATCTTTTTAATTGTGTCAACTTTAGTTTAGTCGATGTTTGTGTACAACAGAATTAGCACCGCCTTATGTATGTACTTATATGATAAGCAAGGGAAGCTTTTACAAAATTAGCTGGATACGATATCACTTTATTATAGTTTAGTGGATAAAAAATAGTATTTCCGTGTTTCCAATACAATTTTGTTAACACTTATACTGAGCATAGTTTTTATAGTTATTAAATGATTGGAACTTTTTTTGAGATTGCTGTTGGCTTGTATCTTCTGGGATTTTGTTTTCAAACACCCCTACCACGGTTGAAGTCTGTACCAATAGCCAGGTCCAACAATGACGCCGAGGTTGGACCCCCAGCGAGGCCGAGAGAAAAACTAAGTCTTGGAAACCCACAACGGATTTATTAGTTTGTTGTATTGATTATGTTGGTGACTTCCCTTTTACGGGTAGGATAGTAGTGCTTGTTGGGGCCACGCTATTTTCGCATCTATTCTCCGGTACGCAAGTGTGAAATTCTGTCCGTTTTTGTCTGACATCACTTCTTGCGGACAATCGTTCTCGTTCAACATAGTTTCTGTAAAACGAAAATGAAGATAATTATTTTTCTTAACACTTTTACGTACTTACGTAGGGTATATTGTATGTGTATGAGTAACTACAGTATTTATTATATTAATTCTGAGACGAAAATGACATTTTTTTTTTGCAGTTACCAGTATTCCTTGTAATATTTTTACAAACGTTTATTATATCAATGTATGCTGTAATTACAAAACCTTAGGAATAGGTAAGTATCTACCAGAAATAGGAAAAATAATTTCGTGTCGTAATTTTCTTCTCAGTGTATTAGGTAGGTATAACTTTTGGTTTCTAAACAACCATAACAATTTTATGTAAATAAGTGTCTCGGCAAAACAATTGTTTTTAAAATACACAGAAAATATTGCAGCAGTAATTGTAGGTACCCACTAATTCAAACAAATACCAAAGCGCCTGAAGGATCTTCCGATAAAACTTACCACAAAACTTACCATGTCCATCATGCAATGCAAACAAGGCGTAATCCTGCGGGTTGGTGATGGCGGCGGCGTGCGCGAGCGCACGGCAGAGGTCGCGCGCGCGGGCGCCGGGCCGGCACGGCACCGGCACGCGCCGGATGGAGCCGCGGCACTCGTCCGGCAGCACCACGCGCACCACCGCCACGGGACACTGCTCGCGGCAAGTGTCCAGCGAGCCGCGGCGGTACTGGTGATCATGAACATGAAACAATAGTACATTGTTACACAAGGGGTGAATGTAACTTATTTTGGCCCGAGGTTCGTGGTCGTGCCAATAGTTCGAGGGCCCAAATAAGTATTTCACCCGAGGTAAACACTGTGCTTTTCATTACGAATACAAGGAAAGTAAAAATAAAAACAGGAAATGGCTAAATAAATAATACAAGGAAGTATGAACTGATAAGTTACTTTCGTCCCTACGATAACAATGTACTATTATGCACACATTTATTTACTTATTATTTACTTATATATTATTCTAGATTATAACCTCATTTTATTTAACTCCATCAAGTATATGCGTAATGTTCGGCCAAACATAGTTAAGTGAGGGTTAGTAATGCGTGAGCAAATTGAAAGGGGCGATCGGAGCTAACAGGGAAACTTCAAAAGTACTAGTTCGTTATACTACTTGTAAGCACTTATTACGTAGTACCTAGTGTTTTAACTTACAGGTGAAGTACTATCAGGTTGTGGCTCCGGGGCGAGTCGCTTTAACACGGCAACGGCGGAGAAGAGTGCGGTCAGATAATACCCTCCCTCTCCCGCCAGCAGCGCCGCCGGAAGTAGCCCCGCCATCAGCTCCGCCTCCAGCTCGGCACAGACCAGTCGACATCGGGCTACTGTCCACGCCAAGACTGGGAGTAAATCGTCTGCCCCCACGCTGCGCTCACCACGAATCTATAACAAAGAATATAAATTTCATCCAAAGACTTGCAGTTGAAATAAGTGAAAAATTCTAGGATTGTGGGCAAGATAAAATTAGCGAATCATCAATCTAATTCAGATGAGGTTCCAGGCACTGTAATGTTGGGATCAGTTTTCACTGCACCCTGATTTGAAAACTAAAAACCTACAGGTTTGTAGTTTGATCGTTTGACCGTTTGATTCCTTCGGTTCGTACGAAGCGTTTCGCTTCTACTTTTATTGTACGAACTGCCAAGTAATGGAACACCTTGCCGGTGTCTTTCTTCCCGGTAGACTATAACCTGGATATTTTCAAGTCGAGAGTGAACAGGTACCTTGTAGGGAAGTATGCACCACCATAGACCACATCGTCACTTACCATCAGGTGAGATTGTGGTCAAATACTTGCCTAAAACTCAACAAAAAAAAAGGTTTTCAGGGTGCAGTGGAAACTGATCCTAACACAAATTGGCAAAACGACTAAGAAGAAGATAGTCTAGTAGCACCAAAGATCTACTCACAGCATTAAACATTACAGATATGGCCGCCAAAAGGTTCTCAAGTTTATCCAATGGAGAGTCAGCTTCTTGCATCTTAAGGAAGTGCTTGGAGATCACGGCCAGCACCGCTGCCGATGGAACTTTAGTAGATTCCTGAGGAAGACATCAACACACTGGTAAAGTATAACGAGATAACTTGATACCTAAAATCAAATAAAAATTTCTTGCTGAAGAAAGAAATAACCGAAAAACAAACTTAGCAAACTTAGAAAATATACCCCGAAACAATATAACCTCAATAGACAATTTTTTTATAGCATCACTGACCAATTTTCCTGATATAGAAGTAGAAATTGGATCATACCTTTATCCCAAGTTGTAGCGGAGTTGCATGATGAGCTCTTTCTATAGCAGAGTGTAAACGGCGCACGTCTGAGGAATGCCACGCCGCCAGCAGCGAATATAACCGCGCTCGTAGCGGCCTGACCACTAGCCGGTGCATCACACCTTCCAAGATGGCATCCAGGTTCAAGAACTCCGTCGGTTTTAGCTGTAGACAAAATGCTGTGTAAAGGGTGGATTGCAATGAAGCTTGCAACAGTATGAAAAAGATGGAAAGGGTTTACCTTGAGTCTTTCTTTTTCAACTTCCTTCTCGAACTCCCTCTCACCATGTTTGACGAGATAATTCTTCATTCCCGACATAAACTGCCTGATGTTCCGCATCATCACCTAGAAACAAAATATTTATCAATACAAGCGACTATAGACTTTTGTGACTAAAATACATTTGGCCTATATTTAGGTACTAAAGGCAAATCAGACCCAGTAATAACCAAGTCTTTCCTCGAAGGTGTAAGTTCCAGTACACAGCAGGGTGACCACATTTTGCACTACAGTGATGTAAATAATCTATGGATCATCTAAGGTGAAAATTCTGGATTAAGGCTACCAGTCCAATTGAACCGGGTAGGTGGGCTAGGCCAGCTAGCTCGGTCGCATCGACCAATAGGATTTATTAATTTTCCTTAGCTTATCAAAATTAAGGCCGGATAACCACCTCCTTGAGAAAAACCAGATATTTAATTAATACTGACTTGTGGACAAGTCTCCTTAGAATCCAGCGTGCATGCTATAAAGTTGTCAACGTTTTGCGCAAAGGTGGTGCTCTTGTCCTGCGCTAGATGGAGCGCGTACGCCCGCAGCGCTGCGCCGGCGACGCGTGTCGAGCGGCCGCCGCGGAGCGCCCGGACGCGTCCAGCTGCTGTTGACAAATACACGCTTAAATATAGGCTCCAATTATAAAACAAAAAGGTACAAAATAAAACAAACTCTATTCATTACTGCATTGGACACATTTTCTAAAACCAAACAAGTCGTGGGTTGGACATTCTTGTTTTTTTTTTAAGAAATGTGCCCAGTGCAGAACTATATTGAGTTTTTTTTAACATTAGCAAAATTATATATACGCGTGTATTTTATGCGGCAGTCGGTTGCAGTCTTAGTTATAACCTATAAGTAAAATGTGGTGATAGTGAGGTCATTTCATTAAAAAATACCGCAATGATAACATTGATGACTGGCCTGAAATTTATCGAACTACTTGTATACTCCAACAAAACAAAGAAGAAATGCGTGATGTTAAATGACTAATAATAAAAGCGTTAGGTACTTATTTATTGAGTTTCATTGTTTGTTTTGAAACTAGGCAGTAATAAAGTAGGTACCAAACTGTTGTGTTTGTATGCAATAATAATTGGTATTGATAACAATGACATTACAAATAAATTGTATTGAAATGTTCATATTAGCAGATCACAAACGGCATATGCACGCCGCACACGCATCCGGTGACCTTATCATCTAGATAACATTGTTGATAAATTTCAATGCAATAGTCCAAGGTTTCATCACAACCATCTGGTTGTGTAGGCTTGCAAACATAGTTTTCATTAAACCAAAATATGACAAAGAAAGATGGTGGTGGGCCTTATTATGTTATGGAGGCTTTCATTCGTGCTTCGGATGTTTAGGTCAAGTCTCTGTTCAGAAGGGACTATCTTGGGGCGGCCCGAAAACTCGGACACCCGAGTTGGCCACTTGCTCATGAAAAAGAAAATAAGAAATATATAGTAATAATTTGCCCCTTTCATGTGAAAGGGATTCAGGCTATTATCACGCTGGCTTGAAATGTAGGTACTAAGGATTATTTTTTAAAACATGGATTTAAAAAGCTGTGAAAAACTGTGAGCTCTATGTTGAAATATTTAAGAAAGGATAATTAATTATTTGGGTAAATACATAGCTATCTGAAAAATATATAATAATAGTTACCTAAGTACATTTAAAAAAATTACGTGCCATGACTGAAGAAAAAAAAAAGCTGTGATAGCCGATTGGTTAAAGCACGCGTCTTGGGTTCAAACCCCGGCTCGCACCTCTGGATTTTTCAAAATCTATGTGCGAATCATAATTTCTATAATGATTATCACTTGCTTACGGTGAAGGAAAACATCGTGAGAAAACCGGCATGTCTTAAAAGATCTAACCAATTTTCGAAAGACATGTGAAATCCGCCAACTCGCACTGGGCCAGCGTGGTGGATTATGGCTTGAATCCCCCTCGTGTTGAGGCGAGGCCCGTGCCCAGTAGTGGGACGTCAAAAGGGCTTAATTATTATAATGACTGAAGACCGTGATAAATATTATTTGACGGACAATTGGGATCTGAAAGCGCTTGAATATCTCTCCAAGGTTATACTGCATTGTTATACCTACCTAGTTTACACAAATTATAAATACCTAGATAATTAGCACACAGTGATACAATAAACTGATATATTTATTGCCGCAACCTCATTTTAGCGATAATTATAGAACGCAACCGACCCTCATCTGATATAGAACGCACATAGAACAAGTCTGTCTGAGAACGTAACTTAGAAATAAAATATTACCTACATAAGTACTTGTTGGTAGAGCTGAATAGATCTAGAGGGTCTTCTAATACTTTCTGCGGCGCTGCGACATTTTCTCTTGCAAACAATGTGCACCGTTTCAGCTTATTGTAAACACAGCGACAAATATATTTCAGACCATTCACGAGTCGTCGAAAAGCACTTGTTTTCGGTCGTTTGGCATATTCATCTCTGTGCACATAATGGCAGTGACAATTGGGCGGTTTTGCGACAATTTCAGCTTTTATCTGATTGACACTGTTCTCAGCTAACGACTTACATAAGTCAGTCAACGTGTCGCTTTTGATCAGCCGTCTTTGGAACTTCGGCTCCAAAAGTTGTTCTCGAGTGACGACCACCCATTCGCTTTCGTAGACGAACTCGTCCAGGCTGTCCCCGCGAAAGTTTCTTATTGTTGTCAAAGCGTACACTTCACTCGGAACTGGCACGAACACATCCAAGGCTTCTAAGGCTTCTGCCGCCTCTGTGTCGCTTTCATCTGAAGGTTGGAAGTGATTCAACGATTCATACTTGTTTATCCACGGATCGCTCTTGCTGGCCACCCGCTTCTCCTCAGTCAGACTCCCGCACCTTCCTCGGAACAACTTTCTGTACCACTTCATGGCTGATCACCCTGCGGTTTCTCCCCGCGTGAACGAAGGATTTAAAACGATAGTTTCTCATTCACACTAAAGGAGCTCCGGCCGTCTAATGCTTCTCCAAATCAATTTGGTAAGCGTCTGTCACCGCACGCTGCACGCGACTGATGACTGAGGAACTCACGGCACGCGCAGACCTTTGCTCTTTAGCCATAATTATTTTATTTACAGAACAAATGTAGTAATAGATAACAGATGTGCGCTGCGGTGCTATTGTGTGCGCTCTACTAAATTAATTAATTTGATAATGATGTAAAATAAATTAATTATGAGTTTTATCTGGTCGCATTGTGCGCATCTGGGATGTTATAGATATAGGGCACGACGACCCACATAAAATATAATTGATTTTGAATATGTCTGATTATAGGTAGGTATAGCTAGAGAAACGAATACATTATACAGTCGAGACAATTATTTTCATTAAAAAAGTATGCTCACGTTCAATCCAATTCAAACATTTCAAATCAGTAACACGTGTAGCTTATACAAGTATATTTGTACAACGTGTAATTGACGTGAATTGTATAATGCGGGTAAACAATAAAACAATGGAAGACACGTGAACTTACACCGAATATGATCTTAAAGAAGAATAGGAGCCTATTATTAAGTTATTAGTACATTAGATACCAAAATACTACCTACATGTAATTTAAAAATAATAAAGAAATATACGGTACCTATAAAGACAACATACATAGTAGTACATAGTACCTACAATAAGCTGAACTACATAATGTGATGATATAAGTTATAGCTTACCGAGCAAGGGATCCAGTCGATCTCGGAAACTTTTCGCCCTTGTAGCTACAGTGGGACCTCGTCTTGGAATTGGGGACTCCCACTCACAAGGCTCCTCCTAAATAAGATAAACATTTATTAAGCAATGAGTTGGGAGACTTGGTTATTGTATTTAAGAAGGCATCAATTAATTTAGCATCTCCTACCTAGAAGAAGGAACTGTGAACAATTTGATAATTGGAAATAGAGACAAAAAAATATTTTATAGAGTGTCTTGTATATGTGGCCAATTTAAAAGGACCTGCTGGCGAATATGCATCAATTAACTTTTCTCACGAAAAATTGTATGTGCGTATACATGAAAACAGAAGCGCTCTAGCATTGTGGCATTTACAACTGAGCGCTTTCTTTCGTGCTTTGAAGGGCACGTTAAGTTATCGGTCTCGCAAAAATGGTGGCCTTCGGGCGGCCTGAGAACTCCAACACCAGAGTTGGCCACTAGGTCATAAAACCAGAAGAAGAATTGGACAGGAATATACTGACGAGTTCTCACACAAGTTACATCTAGATACTAACATTATCATAAAGTTGATGTCCATTAGGCGCCGGTATCAGTCCATCCCATTGTGAACTATCCCACGGCTCAGAGAATACAGTGCCGTCATCGCTTGCCTGCAAAAGTAGTGTCATTTAAATTTATATCATATATAGTAGTAACACAAGTTTTATTTTAGCTTATACACTAAATTACCGAATTCATTTTGTGGTTTAGCGCGTCTTCATATTTCGAGGCAAGACAGTGAAGGGTACTTATATCTGATATAAAATCTCTGACTGGTTATCCGGAGTGAGACAAAGCATTTGCTTCGTGCGGCTGTTCAGTATATGTGGACGTTCCAAATATCGCCTAACTTCCGAACTGTATGGCCCCAAACTAAACAACGCTTGTACTGTGGTTAGCTACTATACAATCGTCCGGGAGCGATCTCAGTGAGACCCAGACCAGAGCAAATTACGAAAATGCCATTCTCGAAATTTACCTCGACGGGAATCAAACCCACAGGCACATGGTGCTGTGAGCCGAGCGGCCTACTCTTGAACCACAAACCCATTTATAATGAACGTATCTTATTGATTTGTTTTGGTTCATACTAAAACAAATGAAGCTATCAACAACAATACATCAAGTAAACAATGGGATTAACTTTTTTTATTTAAACCATTTACGGATTTCCTTTTCTAATGACTTTATGGCCACTTCACTCTAATTACCTGTTCAGATAAGGGCCTCAAATCGTGAACGTTGTCATAACACGACGCCCGCGGTGGGGATTTCATTTCTTCAGGCAATAATGTTGGCTCCGCATTCAAACGTAACTCGGGGAATCTACGAACAAAACCATTTCAATTTTGTAAAATAATTGGACAATACTGTAAACATACGATATAATAATAATTTTAGCCCTTTTGACGTCCCACTCCTGGGCACAGGCCTCCCCTCAACACGAGGGGGATTCAGGCCATAATCCACCACGCTGGCCCAGTGCGGGTTTACGGATATCACATGTCTTTCGAAAATTTGTTAAATCTTCTAAGACATGCAGGTTTCCTCACGATGTTTTCCTTCACCATTTAAAAGTATAAACGTTGTTATCTCATTGTAAAGATACTAATACACACGTAATGATATCATAAATAGTAGAGTTAAATTTTGTATTTTTTAACTCAATGAATGCCACGAATATTGTGTAGTCACCTACTGGTTTCTTTTAACGTCTCGTCGATATTTTCGGTCGTACGAGCTGCCTGATGTTAAGCAGTTACTGTAGAGATAGATACTTGCGCTACCAACACCATTGCTCGCACATTGTCGACCTAAGGGGAATTGGGGATTGGGGAATAAGTGGGAATTGGGGTAGAGGTAGGTGAAGAGGGGTTTGGGCTTTCGGCTCTATCACTCATGGTACGAAACGCAGCATATATAAGTTTTTTTTTTCTTCAATTTTATATTGCAATGTGTCAATGTGGGACATTGGGCAATAGTTTTGAGTATTTAATGACAGTGCAAGGTACTTCTCCAGTGACAAGCCCTTATAATTCTCTAAATTAGAGTAAATCTTGTGGTACTCTTTTCTTTAGTCTCCGGGTGCTTGGGAATATTTCATCGTCCATAAGGTGATGTGCCAGTGTATTTGGATGTAGCTCCTCTGGATGTAGCAACATATAAGTAATTGAAAAAAAAATCTGTAGGATATACAAGCGGATGCGGCAAGCTGAAGACAGGGCGGTATGGCGCTCATTAGGGGATGCCTATGTCCAGCAGCGGACAAGCATAGGCTGATGATGATGATGATATACAAGCTGGGTATTATCTTTTGATTGATTGAAATATAATTATGTCTTAACAGATCAGAGGATGTGTTACCTTTGTGCAACCACTTGATGTACAGTCAAGTGCTGAGTGCCGTCGTCTACACCACTGAGCCTGCACTCCTGTTCCGCTAGCGACGGGAACATTCCACTCTCACTGTTTGATCCCTCATCATGTTTATCTATACACGCAAAAAAAAAATCAATTCATCTGATATTAGGAAAAAAGGTAAGTATTAATTTTATTGATGCAAACAAAACTGTGCAAGAAAGCAAAATCCAGTCAGAATAAAACGTAGATATTAAAACCATAGCAGATAACAATTATTGAAAAATTAAGAGGTTCCTATGCCAAGTGTAAAGAAGTCTAATAAGTCTGAGTCTTTCTTTCATTTGATTGGATAAAATCTCTGAACTAAAGCAAGGAGTTTGAGTGTGTACAACAGCAATAATAACAAAGCAGAGTCTACGCTTCTACTGTATCACTGTCGTTACACTGACTTATAAACTCCCAGCTGGAATCAACGGTCCAAGTTTGGTCGTTCTTGCCTGTTGGTGGCTTGGCGGCGACGCGAGGCGGCTGTACTGGCTTCATCTTGGGCTTACTGCGTAGAGAGACTAGGTTGTCGACTGATGACGACGTGTTTGGTGATGACGCTAAAAATAAAATATAATATTTAAATCAGTAGGAGCTGTGATAGCAGAATGGTTAAAGCACGCGTCTTGCACCAGGTCTTACGGTGAAAAAAACGGCACTTGCTTACGGTGAAAAAAAACATCGTGAGGAAACCTGCATGTCTTAGAAGATCTAACCTATTTTCGAAAGACATGTGTAATCCGTCAACCCGCACTGAGCCCGCGCTGGACCAGCGTGGTGGATTATGGCCTGAATCACCCTCGTGTTGAGGGGAGGCCCGTGCCCAGGAGTGGGACGTCAAAAGGGCTGAATTATTATTATTTATAAATCAGTAGATGAAGGAATCTTATACTTGCATCGTACGGTTAAATCACATGATTTATTTATTTATAGTAGGTATTCTAAAATCGTTTAAAAAATCAAATATTTGCTAAACTTTTCTGATGAATACTGGAGATACCTACTAAGATATTAAGGCTGGTACTCACGAGAAAGTTCCTCAATGCTATGCATATCACGAAGTGGATAATAAGGGAGATTTTGGTTTGGCGGTTCCGAGTATCTTTGCGAAAGATTTACTCCAACTCTAAGTAGTTTTCGTCTTTGCACCGGGGGCAGGATACCAGCCTGTAATATCAAAAAAATATGTATTAAATACAAATAGATCTTAACTATTTATTTTTATTCAATATTCTATTTCCTATAATATAATGTTATAAACTAAATTTTCCGTAATTATACTCACTTCTTTCAATGTGTCTACGGGATCAGCGTAGAAAGGACTACCAGCATTATCTTTTTCAGAATCTTCACCTATAGAATCCTTAACACAGTCATCTTCCAATTTCACTGTTTCCATACTTTCTGCACTATAATTTTCTCTATGTTTTATCACGGCTTCAATTTCTTCGGTCAACTTTTTGTTCATGTTCATAGCAATGTTAAGTTTATCTGGCCTTTTTGCCACGATGTCTCCTTTGCTGTTAGTTGTAGCAATGATTTCATTGGAGCCTTTAAAACTTTTCTTCAGAGAACTATCAGATAATGTTTTCTTTTCATTTAGACTTTCCGTGGATTTAAGTATAATGTGCATGTTTTCCTTTTCTAAAATAGACTGAGTACTTTTAGCTCCGTTCAGTTTCGCTGTAATTTCAAATGATAATTATGATTGGCTTGCTAATGAAAATACAAGGTGTATTTCGTGTTCACGGGTAATTTACTTACGTAACGTATCTGGAAGAAGGTCCGGTCGCTTGCTTTTCATAAAACCATTGTGTATATTATTATCGTTTTCAGATTTTAAGGGCTTAAAGGTAGAACAACTGTTACTCTCTGGTCCCCAAATATCTTCATAGTCCGATACTTTGTCCACTAATGAACTTCTGCAGTACACCCCTGGAGATTCCAATATATCTGATTCCTGGAATGGAATAGAAATATTACAACATTGAAAGATAATGAAAAATGACTCAATTATAACATTATCATACAGTTTATTTTTTAATTACACTCATCATTGGTTAATACTTAATATACAATGGCGTGCGATTAGTATTATAATTACATAATAATACATATGCTATGGGGTTCGGAAAACAAAGCTACAGTACCTGGTAATGTCTGGACTCCTTTCGTAGGGAGTGTTTACTCCTCCTTGATCTACCAGATGGTGTAGTACTTGTTGTATTTGTATTTGGCGACAAAACTTTTTCTCTATCTTTCTCCATTATTGGAGATACAAAAGATTGATTGGATGACGGAGAAAAAACATTTTTTGCAGACATTGGGGAACTTCTGGATACAGGAGAGAATATCTCACTTTTGTTTGTCTGACTTAGAGGTGAAAACACCCCGCTTTTAGATGAGATTGTGTCATTCGACACTGGCGAGTTTATTTGACTTGTTGGTGAGAATATTCCACTTGTGACAGAATTCGTACCATTTGGTGAAACTAATTGGTTAGGAGCAAATGTGCTGCTCGATTTAGTGTAACTATTCACAATAGGATCCACTGAGTCGGAAGTGTTTGTCTGAGACTGTGGTTCTACTGGTGATCCTGCTTCGACTGTATTCTGCTCTGTCATTTGACGTTTAAAGCTCCCGTGCAAACTAGCCGTCATTGCATTGATGCACTCTCCCTCTGGTGACATACGGTGCATCATGTTCTATAGAGGAACAGGAAGGTATAGTCAGTAATAACCATATTTATTACAATACGATATAATACTTTATCTGTTAGATACACACATGCTGCACAAACGTTGGGCAGAATAATTTCATGCAAAGCGTAAATAATGCACAAGTCATGCCTACTTCCAATAATCCTCACCTGTATTTCTCCATTAGGCTCAGCAATGTTTTTTACTGTATCCATAACATTGAATACAGCGTCTGCGCTACTGTTGTTATTCATGGCATTAGACGCAAGCGTTAGTTGTAACCTGTCGTTTTGTATGCTTTCATTGATTTGGTGATTGTGAATTTGTGTGTTATTGACACAGAATGTAACCGTTGTAGTGACTGTTATGTTTCCATTCTGTGATGCCTTGTTAATTGGACTGAAAGCTGTGACTTCGGATTTTGGGGATATAGATGTTTTAGCGAACGGTGGCTTTGCCCATCGCGGAGGCGGTGGAGGTGGAGTAGTTTTGACACTATTCAAGGTGGGAGAATGTTGAGAGTTCGTAGTGGGAAATGTATGAGGATGCGTTATATGAGCCTGAAAACAGGTGAAGCGTCAATTAATATTTTGTTTTAGCTTACAACTCTAATAAAGCTGAATAATTGATCATGTTTGTACTTACTGTACTAGACATAAGGTTCAATGTATTTGGTGGGGTCGGTCTAGGTGCTCTGATAAACGAATTGCTAGGCTTGGCCGGTGGTGATGGAGCAGTTTTGCCTTTAAAAGTGCTAAGGCTCTGGTTTTGACTCGGTGGGGAACCTGAGGTGTCTAACGGCGACATTTTTAGCACTACGTTTTGTTCTTTCTCTGGACTGAGAATGTGTTCACGGGAATTTGTTCTGGTACCTGAAATATGGGATTCGATTATAGGACATAATATTATTATCTAATTAGTAGCATTATTTCTAATTATCTTGGACTTACTGCAATTGAAGCTGCTAAGACTAGATCCGGTGTCGGAAGGTGTAACAGCCATAGGTACCACACCATTAGCCAACGGACATGGTGAAAGCATATTACTAGGGTTATTCTTCGGATTCGCCATTGGGTAACCCCAGAACTCCTGGCCGAGTAGAGCTAGGGAACTAAGCTGGTGACGACTCTTTGCTTCACGAAGGGGACGTGGCAACTGCAGCTGCACTGGTAACTCATCACTGTGGAGGAGAAAAATAAAATCAGTTATTTAAATAATCGTCAAGAAGCTGTTTTGTTTTGACTTGGTGTTTTTAATACTGCTTAATATTGCTTGAAATCAATCGTAATACTTTTACAGTCTAAATGAAGATTTGGCACCGCCAATAATATATTTTTATAGCCTTTACTTATCCTATATATTCCTTAAGGATTTGAAGATAATAGACGTTATAAAACAAAGGTTGCCTTGTCAGGTTTATTATTTAGGTCATCAACTTACCAACACTGCGAGTAATGTGCAATTAGTTCAGGTATGTTATCGAATCGGTTGAGGGAGGTTTCAAGTCCTATGCGTCCTGCAGACGCCTGGATGAGGTAGTGCTCGATATAGGGGCCTTTGTCGGCGGGCAGGCGGACGCTGATCGCCATTGTATCAGGTTGGCTCGATTGCCGGACCACGAAGTTCTGGAAAAAAACATGATTTATAAAGTGTATGAATTAAACGCTTAAAGCTTTGATAGCCGATTGGTTAAAGCACGCGTCTGCGTTAATCGCGTCTTGCAGGCACCAGGTCTTGGGTTCAAACACTGGCTCGCACCTCTGGATTTTTCGAAATCTATGTGCAAATCATTATTTCTATATGTTTATCACTTGCTTACGGTGAAGGAAAACATATTGAGGAAACCTGCATGTCTTAGAAGATCTAACCAATTTTCGAAAGACATGTGATATCCGCCAACCCGCACTGGGCCGGCGTGGTGGATTATGGCCTGAAACCTCGTGATGAGGGGAAGCCCGTGCCCAGGAGTGGGACGTCAAAAGGGCTAAATTATTACTTATTATTATTATAATGAATTAAACGGTGATAGAACCAAGCTGAAGCTAATTGACTACAGTCCATATACAGGCTGGATCGAACGGGGAAGTACCACCCTCTTATAGAAGACTAGCTGAGCCCGCGACTTTGTCCGCGTGGAGTTTAACTTAACAAACTTCCATCCCCTATTTTATCCCCTCTGGGGGTAGAATTAATCAAAATCCTTTCGTAGGTACCACGTCATAACATCTACTTGCATGCCAAATTTCAGCCCGATCCGTCCAGTGGTTTGGGCTGTGCGTTGATAGATCACTATGTCAGTCAGTCACCTTTGAGTTATATATATTTAGATAAGCCCGAAGTAGCTATTATACTTGAATTTTTTATAATGAATTGGAGTGCCGGAAGACCATCCTCCCCTCCCTTCCCCTTCCTCTGTCCCATTCCCTTTCAGGTAGGTAATGCCTTTGATATTGCAAGCATCTATAGGCTAGGGCTTTGTTGATACCTTGCTTGCCGGCTTTGTTTTATATAATTTTAATTTAACTATCTCGTAAAAGTAGACACAATGGATATTCTACTATTCGATGTACGCTCAAAATTAGGAAAAAATCTGATCCATCATCCATCTTATCATGGCGACTATTCACGGCCATTCGTGCCAACCATCTCAATTCTAAGCTAATTCCTTATTTCAGGCTCTTCCACAAATTTTACCTACTCTACCATGTTTATCTACTCGTTGCAGAACACCATTTAGTAATAGGTGTACTTCACATGTCGCTAGCCACCAGTCCCTGGTCCTGTGATAGATTTACCTGAGATGGCTGCATAAGGGCTCTCCCATTGTCTTCTATAATAGTTATATCACAGTCATCTTTTAGGGGGTCACCTAACACTACGTCTCCCGTTTCGTGGTATATTTAAGCCCATTTTTTTTTTCTTCCGACTCCTATTTTTTTTTCAATTAAATTCGTGCAGGTTCCAAGACAATTTGTCTTTTCCCCGGGACTCATTATTGGTCACCATTGTCGATCCTGGTTTACAGGAGTAACAGTGAAATCACAAATATGGAATCCCTAAAACTGGTACAACCCTCACATCATTTTGTTTACTAAAATCTGGCATTAAAACAAGGGTGCTGTTACCCCTTCCTCTTTCCCTTGCAGCAAGTGGAACGCGCCAGCCCTCTGAATGCCGGGCAGGAACCACACTGGGTGCGTCCTGATCAGCCTCTCCAGGAGTCCGATGTCGCATGGCGGCTGCTCCTCGGAACCTGACCCCGATGAGTCAACTGAGGAGCAATCGCCTCGTGCGCCTTCGCCGTCTGATGATAGACTCTCTCGACTCTGGAAATAAATTACAAGAAAGTTTCAAACAGTTGTTTTTAAGTTACAAAATCATAATATTATTAACGCATGGAGTTAGAACTGACAGACAGTTCTATCCGTATTTGGCTAACTTTGATGCGTGTCTTTGGTACCGTCATTTATAGCAAGACGCGCAACGCAGGCAGACGTAGTATTGTATTCTCTTTGAGGCAGACTTGCCTACAGAATCGCAGTAATACAAAAGGTAAAGGCGAAGGCGCCTGACTAGCCCGCGAAATTCAAAATTTTCGAGTATTTTTATAGTTAATCCAAAATCTGAAAACATTTAAGACAACATTTTGTGATTTGCGACAAACACAGTATGCATGCAGTGCGTTTATTAATACATTTATTTTACTCAAAAATTATCACGGTGGATATGATACTAGTAAATCACTAAACATTGCAACTAAATTGCCAGATTATGTGGATAGCTGTTTTAGAGTAAGTTGGATATATTAATAAATGCACTGCACACGGTCTTTGTCGCGAATTACAAAATGTGCCTTTTATTATTGTCAGTATTTGAAAAATTTCTAAAAAACCTCAAAAAATTTTAACTTCGCGGGCTAGATGGGCGCTTTAGCCTTAATAAAAATCTTTATTGTAAATATTCAAAACATTTACATTTATTCATAATTATGGTTACCATTCACCCGCCATATTGTATGATGTAATGGTCTAACAACTTAATTATTCGCAAATGGCCGACGAAAATTCAGTAACAGCTTTATTAGCTCGCCGTTTATTTTCATTCAACACATGTTATTATTTTATACGCAAAACAGAGAGAGAAAATGGCACTAATTGGTATGCTCTAGTGTGGGGCGCGAAAATAATCATAATAGGCAAATATTAGTGAGTCCCTTTATGAGGCTGGGGCGGGCGGCGCGGGTTTTAGAGGCTCATGGTGGATACCGTGTCTGCGGTGCGGCTTTATGGCTTTATAGCCAAATGTACACACAACCTATTAAATTCGCTGTGAATTTTGCGATGTTATGCCCCTAGAAAATTATTTGTTTAGTTTATGGAAAGCTAGAATATAAATAGCAAATTTATATTCATACAAAGAGTTTAGACCACAAAAAACCTTATTACGTTTTCGAGATGAAATTTTTCTTTCAGCTGAAAAGATTTACGCGTAATACGCGTACTAGAGGGTAAACGAATCAAAACAATACGAGACGCTTCATATAAATGTCACTTGGGTAAAAAGTGAGTACAATATTCCGGGCGAATATCCACAAGATGTTTGCATCAAACCAAAAAGAAGCTTTGTTCACCAACTTGGAAATATTATTATTACTCGATTTCCCCGCAAAAGGTTTGGTTTGGCGGCGGTTGGCACAAAGGCGGAGGGCAGCAATTTCATATATTTCCTTCATTCTCGTTTCAGCTTCGTTGTTTATATGTTAAAGTTGTACCTACCCTTTTCGGTACGGTTGTTGCTCTCAAATAAGATTTTTATCATGATATCTTTTTGAGAAACGAATTCTGAGGCTCGCAATTTTCCCTTTAATGAATTTTAAGTAGCCTAAGGGTAATATTCAGTATGTGAATATAGACTTGAAAGGAATTCATTATAAAATAATAATTGGTGTTGTTTTATATTTTCTAATGATTTTATTTTCTGTCCGTTCGTAGCCGCTTTGCAGGAAGTGTATATTATTTAGAATGAGGCCTTTAAGCTTTGCATAATAATTTAGAAAATAGTTCAGTTAAGCAGTAGATGTAAAAAAAGGTTTTTCAAACAATAGTTGCGTTCTGGTGATCGATCTATAATTGCTTACTGG
Source organism: Notodonta ziczac (assembly GCA_918843915.1). Lineage (NCBI taxonomy): Eukaryota > Metazoa > Arthropoda > Insecta > Lepidoptera > Notodontidae > Notodonta > Notodonta ziczac. The sequence goes on from OU974051.1 coordinate 4,149,733, forward strand.
ACAATAAGCTCTTATACTTAAAATTAAAATGGATAATCATATTTTTTTCACTCAATAGCTTACGTTAGTTCAATAATATTAATCAATGAGATATGTTTGTTAATTGACACAAAATTGTAATGGGCTTAAGCCATGAATAAATATATTTTGTGTGATGTTGAAATATTATTTAAATATTGGTTTAATTATTAATTAAGTAGCGAAAACACTTGATATTCTGAAACTAGTGAACATGCGAATAAATTGAAAAGGCAGTTTCTTATTATAATTTCTAGTCTGAACCCTTTACAGCTGTAATTGAGACGTAATCTGTTGCAACCGTAATTTAGAAGGAGTAATTGCTAGAAAGCCATGCTGCCGTCTCATTTGTCGCATTAGATTTCACCGCGATGTAATCAAACAGTAAATAAATTGCTTGAAAACGTGCAAATGGATTAACTGCCGGTACATAGTAACTTTCAGCTACAGTCAAAATAAAATGAATTCAAATTATATAAATATTTTAACTAGTATTCCCGTTGTAATGGTTCATATTCAGGACCATAATTCATAAAAATAATAATTTTAAACGTCTTTAAAGTTTTATTGTCAAAGACTATTTGATACTGGCACGCAGAATGCACTATGAAAGTGCCGCCCTCCAAAAACTGTCACCGTTTGTCAGTCAGACAGTCAGTCGGTGTGGAGGTTACAAATGTGTGTGTGTCATGGTTAGTATGTGTTATGTTTTATTTATGGATTTTAATGTATTTCTAAGTATTACCTATACCATAAAAATATTAGCATACTACACACCTTCTAAACATAAACTATAAGTGTGCCAATTTTTATACTCCTCCGTCCGCGCAATTGTCGTATTAAGCGTTAGAAAGTTTTTCCTTCACGTCATAGATTTTATGCAAAAATTTTAATTATAATTACCTTGTATTTAATTTAAAAATTTGTCCATGTATAGTTTCGTGAGGCATATAAGGCCTCCGCTGAAAACCAGCGCTGTATTCGACTACTGTAGCTGATACCTAGTAGGTACATAGCAATAGTACTGTATTTAGAGTATTTTTTATTTTTATTAAGTATACTGCATAAGCTCCAAGTCACGCAGCGAGCTATGGAGAGAGCTATGCTCGGAGTTTCTTTGCGTAATAAGATCCGGAACCAGGATATCCGCAAAAGAACCAAAGTCACCGACATAGCTCACAGAATCAGCAAGCTGAAGTGGCAATGGGCAGGCCACATCGCTCGTAGAACCGACAACCGTTGGGGAAGAAAGGTTCTCGAGTGGCGACCTCGAACCGGAAGACGCAGAGTTGGACGGCCCCCCACTAGATGGACCGACGATCTGGTGAGAGTCGCGGGGAGCCGTTGGATGCGGATAGCGGGCAACCGTCCATTGTGGCGTTCCATGGGGGAGGCCTATGTCCAGCAGTGGACGTCTTCCGGCTGATGATGATGATGATGATGATGATAGTGTTTGACATTTTGTGTTACCTAGTCAATGGTTTTCTATTCTATTTATTCTATAAATTCGTAGTAATTTATTTATATATCTCCATTACAAATTCACTTTTTAGCCACATAAAAGCTCCTTAATAACCACAGCACCGCACTTAATAGTTAGCAAGATGATTTATTCAGTTACTTAATCTTAAGCGGCTATCTCAAGGAAAATTTGTTTCCCTTTATGTTCAGAGAGAATACATAATAAGCCACAATTTTCGTGGTAGAGACGGGTGAATTAAATTTGGGACCGCGTTTTGACTCTTAAGATTTTAATCATAATTTTAAATTGTTGGCCATTTATGGTTAGTGTCTGTTCAAACTTGTTGATAAAAGAAAGAAAATGAATAAATATTTTGAAATTATTATTTTCGCAATAGCATCTGTGCCACTTTGTTCGCGAGATAGATACAGTGTTTGATGTATTATAACTACGTTCACTAAGTATATTCTCATATTTTCTTGCTATTAACAATTAAATTTTTTATTACATCTAGATACAAATCCAAAATTAATGTAACCGCGAAAATTACGCTCACAAAATTAATTTTCATTCAGCGATTCGGAGCATTTAAACGGGCGACATTACAACCTGAAAATGCGACGCGCCAAATTAATTCCGGCATCCGTAACAATAATAACTGCCATGAATCATGCGCACAATAGTATCCCTGCCACCACTCAGCGGTTAAGGTGTTAAATTTTGTGGTACAATAGCCGGGCTATGGTAACAGATACGGCCGCGTTGGTTTACGATTTATGCGGAAAGTTGGATTGCAATTAGTTTTCTTCGGCGACTGGCACGTACGTTTTCCTGCATGTTACAGTGTATCTGGACATACCTATGTGGGGTAGAATTTATGCGCTGTAATTTAAAATTTAAACGTAGAGTAAGTATTTCATACGCAGTGTATTGCATATGATTAATATTGTTTCAAATCGTTTTCATCACGAGATTAAATGCGTGATAAATGAGGCAGTTATTTTTTAACCCCAGACGTAAAAAGAGGGTTATAAGTTGCACATGTGTATATGTGTGTCTGTCCGTGGCATCGTAGAGCCCAAGCGGATAAACTAATTTTAATTTTGTTTATTTTGTTAGAAAGGTGACCGCAAGTGTGCTTAGCTATGTTTCATGAAAATCGGTTCAGCCATTTGAAAATTATCAGCTCTTTTGTAGTTTAAAAGGAAGTGGAATCGGCGGTTTTTTAATTTAAAATTAGAGTTATTTAGTAGAAGCTAATATAACGTATTTGTTGTTTTAGAGAGTCGACGCTACGAAGTGGCTAGACCTCTGTCTAATCCTTCTGAATAGAGACGTAATGGTATATTTTTTACGCTTGCGGTAGGAGTTAACTGGCTGAAATCGTCACGCTTCAAAAGCGTTATACATAACTTTGTAATGTCGACAGTGAAAAAGTTCAGGTGAATGGATAAAAGACATCAAAAAAAAATTTGCATGTAACACACTTAACTTAATTTCCTTCGACCGTATAATTTCTTTTTTTATACAGATTATTTCAACACTGCTCTTATAACGCTACAATAGCTATACTACTACCGAACACTCTGGTTTGGAATTCATGGTCTGAGTAGGTCGGTGTCGGTCTGTCGTTGTCGAGAAATAAATTCCCGAGACAAATGTAGCAGTAAGAAAGATTTAGTATTAAGTAATGTATTATGTTCTAGTTAATAAGCAAGGTTATTTTAATAAACGAGCGCTTCTCGCCATCAAACTGTTAAGTTTGGCGAGTAAAACAAATGTAAATATGTATCTACTTGTTTTTTTTGAGAGAAAAAAAAAAAAGATACGATACAGAGGTACTACTCCTAGCAACGATAATCGATATATCGTGACATTCGTATTGTCGAATCCTACTCTAAATTACATATTTTTTGCTGTCATATATCGTCTCAATGAACGATAGTTTTGTATGGTTCGTTCAGTAATCGATACGACGGCAAAAAAGAAATTTAGAGTACGATTCAACAATACGAATGTCACGATATATCGATTATCGTTGCTAAGAGGCGCACCCCTGAACATCTTACCTAATTAAAACTTCCGTCTACACAGCCACAGGTGCTCAACGTTTGCTCCTAAAACGTTCATCCCATTTGCAGGCGCATCGCACGTGCGACCGCTTTGCACTTAGTTCAAAAGTCGTGTAAAAGTGAACTGCTATGTAGTATGGACCGGTGTTGAGTGCTTTCGGTATTTTCATGGGTATGACACAGCTGTTTCGGTAAGAAATTGCTTATGGGGAACGGTAAGTGTCGCAGAAGTTACAGGAACGATTTGCGGGCTTTTGAATTGCGCAATTTCGTTATTAATGCAGATTTGAAAACACATCTAGATATAGTTTTGTTAAAATATTGGTAGCGCATTATAATATTGGTATTAATTTAATCTGTATTCAAATAAATAATAATAATATCATTACGTCTGTATGCGCAAAACTGTGGACCTTGCTACTGTGAACATAAAATTGCATTTATGTTGATCTCAGGAATTTGACATTCGCTGACTGTAAACCATAGAAAACTGTTAATCCTCTGCTGTAAACGCATCTAATCCCAAATTGAATTTAACCTATTTGTATTCCAAATACTGCCTGGTTATCATGAAAATCCCTTCCAAATTCGTATTAAGTATTTAGAGGAAATCATTGTTTAATAGATTATCCAGATTTCTATGAAGTCTTCAGCTTATTCCAGTAAAAATATTTAAAAGCGCAGTTCTTAGAACGACACTCACACAATTTGCGCCTCATTAACAGTTTCAGGACCATTCGACAAGTTTCACAGAAACGCAAACTTTGGTTTTATTTCTTAGTTCGAGAAACCCGCTGTGGACGGAGCAGTGGCAACTTTTAACGAGCGCCAATTGAATGCAGACAGTGAAAAAAAAACTTACAAAATCTAAAAGTTAAAATGGGTAATTTGACTGGTTTTTGAAAACCATCTCAGATTATTTAGTTGATGATTAGCGAGTGCACAAAAGGTGGTTATATAGTGTTAATGCTTTAATTAATTCCTTAAAAAAATACTACGTGAAATGCATTACTTATTTAAATAAGCCGCCAAAATAGAATCACACGTGTTTGAGTGACATCACACCAAATCGAAATCGAAATCCATGAGAGACGTTAGACATATTTACTGTGATGTGACGTAATTATAGATTCAGCCAATCCTAGACTGTCTACAATAACAGGGCGCCTGCAAAAAAAATAAGGGTTTTTTAAAATTAATGATTGTTTTATGTCAGACTAGCTGTGCCCACGGACTTCGTCCGCGTAGTATTTAACGTAACAAAAAATTCGGGATTATCGGGATAAAAAGTATCCTATATGTTAATCCCGGTTATAAACTATCTGTGTTCCAAATTTCATCCAAATCCGTTCAGTAGTTTTTGCGTGAAGGAGTAACAAACATACATACATACATACATACATACATACATACATCCACACTCACAAACTTTCACATTTATAATATTAGTAGGATTAATACTTATCGATTTTAAAACCTATAATCGATACGGATGTAAATAATTACATTATTTTAATATTGTCAAACAGCGTACTGTAGAGTCCAAATAAAACAGTTATCACTTGACAAACAAACTTACAACCGCCCTTTAGTTTTCTTCAAGTTCAATCAAAGAGAGCAAACAGTGTTGTGGTCCAGGCATAGGGATGAAGGGAGGGTGGCTGCAGCAGATGACTCACCCGGGGCGGTTAAAATCAATAAGTCGGGTCGCCCCGTCGTGTGTAACGACCAGATTGCCGTAACACACTTTTTATGATGTTCCTATATATTTGTTAATTAATTCGCTGTTGTATTAGAGATAATTATTTTAATTTCACGTTAATTAATTAAGAATTTGCGCACTTAATTTTAATAAAGTAACTAAGCGCTCTCAGAATTATTAACGATAAGAGCTTCTGTAATTATTTTATGCTCATTAATTAATTTTATGGTGAAGGTCAGCTTATGGATTGCAAAAAGGTTATTATTATAAATTTTCAGGTTTTGTGATCAATGTATTACAATTGTATATCTAGTGCTTTGTAATAAAATGCCAATCTTTAGTAATATCTTCATTTATTTTACTAAAACAAACAAACTTATACGTAAGCGGTTTTATATTTCATTGTTCCCAAAACGTTTTCCTTGATATTGTTTCCCACTATTCGCAAACATCAGTTGCCTAATTAAGATTATTTTAATTATTAAATCCAGAGTCCCACAAAACGGTCAGGTAGGGGTGACTATGTTTTGTGGGGGAGAGGGGAGGTTGAGCCCGATGTCTCTACATTTACTTGACATCTGACTTATGCGGTTACCATTTCCTGTTATTGGCACCCTAATTGCGTATTTCCTAAGATTTGTAGCGTTTCTAATAGGCAATTAAATTGTGAAATCGGCTGGTATATGTGGAGTGGTTTGTCATCTTCAAAGGGAATATTCTCTGATACGCGACATCGTAGTACCGCATGCAAATTAAACTAGATATGGATTTTTTTCACCCGCGATTCTGTATAGGGCGCGAAGGGCGGGTTCCGGTACTGGCCGGTAATAGGTCCGTGTTGACAATGCACGCAATTATAGAGTTGAACCGATTTGAACAACCAACTTCCGAAGCGTAGAGTACCTACTCTACTACTTGGTAGAGATACGGACGCAATTCCGAGTTAAATGTGAGATAATGGGGATGTTTAGTAATATATATATAGTAATAGATTTTTGTAACACGAAACACGAAACTTAAAATAAGATTAATGTCAAAGTCAAAGTGTTTATTTTGTTTAGGCTTACAGGGGAACTTTACAAATTGTTATTTTTACATATTTTTCTCAAATCTACATCCGGATCGGAACGCGACTTTGACTGAGAAGATCCGGCAAGAAACTCAGCGGCCTTGTGTTTTTACATTTTGGATTATTATTATTTTTCATGGAAATTAGCATTAATATTCATCGCGGTTACGCTCGATATTGACCGAAAATATACAAAATTACAATGAGTGACCAATTTTTTTTTAAGGTAACTACTTAAATTTAGTAACTTATTCAATAGAATATTAAAATCTCACGTATATTAAGAGTACTAAGTAATTAATCAGAAAACGAGTTTAATCTGCATTAATTGGAAAATCTCTAGCGTCATACCGCAGTCTCCACTTTGTCGTCTGCCGCTAAACACTGATAAATGAGGGTTTCCCCGAGTTTCATTACGTTATCTATTCATTTCCACGCAAAAACCATCGCGCTGGTTATTCAAACATGAAATATGAATTACCGCTTGAATATCAACCCTTTATAATGCAAATGATGAATAAATAAAATCGCGCTCTAACTTTCCAATTTTCATGTTTACTAAAATATTTAGGACCATTTTTTTAAGGTTTTTTAATTCAATATTTTATCTTTGCCAGCTCTTTCTGGATGTCGATAACGGCGCCACCTACCGGGTCCAATTATAGCTAAATACCATCCAGGTGACCATAAGTACCAAAAAATATCATAAAAATCGGTCAAGCCGTTTGGAGGAGAAGAAATACAAAAACACACAAACCTTAATTTTATATGAGTGTTACTAGTACATTGTTACACGAGTGGTGAAAGTGACTTATTTAATCCCGAGACGGGGTTTGGCGTAGCGAGGGCGCTAATAGTTCGAGGGACAAAATACGTCTTTCAAACGAGGTAAACACTGTGCTTTTCATTACGAATACAAGGAAAGTAAAAAAAAAAACAGGAATTGGCTAAATAAATAATACAAGGAAGTATGAACAATACTCTGCAACTCGAAAAAAAGATCGGATTGCCACCTATTTTGTTTTTTTTCGTTGGCCGGCCAACTTCATTATTTAGCCATTATTTTTCATTTTCATCTTAAAATATTTTGCCCAACAGTATGTTATTTTAAAGAAATTGTTGGAACTAAATTATAATTAAGTCATTTAAAAATATATATTATTTAATCAATACTTAACTTTATGTTATTTCAATTTTACATCGTGCTGTAATTGAGTGACTGTAGAAAAAGTTTGAACATGGTTCCATAGAAATGTGAAAATATAACTAGTTTTTTTATAATTTGACAGCTGTCAGTTGAAAGCGATTCTCCCGGGCCGGAAAAGTATTACTTTCAACCCGCTCCTCAGGCAACTTTCAGAGTATGAGTAATGAAAAATATATTTACAATTCAAGTGGAAAAAGAAAAAGTGTCGAAGAAACGACATTAAAAACAATGCATTAATTTAAACATTAATAAAAATGTAAAACTTTGCTTCTATGTAATCATTAAAATTAATTAAACCCACAAAACTTCCGACTTAAAAATAAATTTAACCCCCAAAAACCGAAACGCGGCCAGTAATCACCCGCAAAATAATTAAAAACACCATTACAGGCGCATAACGATGCGAGTTCCCTTCCAACATCCTAAGGCGCACATGTCGTTTATGTCCCGCAAGAGGCAGTTAACTTCGGACCAGGCCTCTCATTTGAGGGTTAATCGGCGACAGCATAGACCTAAGTGTTGTGTAATGAATATGATGCGTTTAGAACCCTTTACTTTTCGGTAACAGTTGCGTTGCTGCGGTTGTGAGAGGGTTACTACAATATCAAAAAGTTTTGACGATCGGGTTGGTTTACGGTGACCGTCCACTTGGCTGTGCTGTGAAGCTCGCCGGCCCGTTTCGACAAATTATAATAATAATAATAATATTTTAGTACCATTATCTTATATATAAATTACAAAGATAATGGACAACTCCTTTTAAGTTTAAAAAAACTTGTGATAGGAGAATTTTATCGCTTCATTAGCTTCACTCGGTATAGCTCAAGTTGTCAGGAAACGAAGCAATCCTATTGGTCGAAGCGGGTGAGCCCGCTTCATATCATAGGTTCACCCCATGTCTTTAGTTAATTTCAGTCGGAGGGAATGTAAAGATTTTTGCAGCAAAGCTTTTCCTTAATGGCGGTGACAGACTTGAGCTGATTATTCAATGGAAAATGATGAAAATCACATTGTATTTTTTTTGGAATATTCTATTCCGTTAGGGTTCAGCACAGGTTTGTTATCACCATTAAATATACTCCAAATTATTTTAATTTATTTATTTACCTTATTAAATTATTTACCAAGCTATTGCTACTTAATATTATGTAGTTTATAGCTTAGTATAGCTCAATATTGACGCCATTGATGTTATGCAGCTATAACAAGTGTCAAACTGTAGTTTTTTAAACGTTTTGTTTCAGTACGGTATCAAAAACAAACGCCGCGGCTATTACACCCTACATTTTGAAGCCGACAGCCGAGGGTTAGGCTTCAAGCACAAAGCGAGGCTCGCAATTGACTGAGAACTTTTACACGCAGAGAGCGCCCTGAGTGCGGCTGAGTGCAGGAATGGTGGGGTTGTGCGCAAATATTGTGGTGTTGGAACAACAGCTAATTGTCACTTTGAAAAATACGAATGAGAAAAATGTGGTCGTGAGGTAACTTAAAAAAGTAGTGATGCATTAGTAGGGTTAAGTATTTTAATAAATAACTAAAATTGAAAATACACGACTTTTTAGACCACAAAAGAGCTGATAATTTTCAAACGGCTAAACCGATTTTGATGAAACCTAAATAATAAAGAAATACCGCCAGACAGTTTTAATAAAAAAAACGTATCGTCAAAAATGATTATACTTTTCGGTATTTTAAAATGTTTTACATGAATATTTCACATCTTCGTCGTACCGCATTATTATTCCAATACCAATAAACGGTATATCAAAAGGAAAGCTCCCCCCTTGTAAAGCATCGATACAACCGCAAATTTAATTCAGCGCCGAGTATTGGAAAATACCGCTTTCATGTAACGCGGCTGACGTCGCATTCTCATGATAATGGACGCGAAATATAAGGAGCGCATTCCGCCATCGCACACTGAGAAAATGCACAAATACACGCTTTGTACCTGTTTGTAAAAGGTTACTTCTTTTTTTATGTTGCTATAAGCTAAGGGTCGGTGATCATAAGAACTATCTTTCCTTTGGGCCGTCCAAAATAGAGTCCTTAGAATGTCTAAGCCATGTTTATCTGCAGCCAGGTCATCTTTGCTGCTGTTAAATTACTAGAAAAATTGCTAGTAAAAATCACGATGACTGATGAAAATATTGGATTTCGTGTAACAAAGTAAAAGTAATAGTTGTTATATTTAAGCTCCTCTATCACACCCTGCGAGGAGAGTGGAGAGGAATGCGACGAATTACCAATGACACTGTAGGTATATCGAACTCTAATTAATTTGACACAAGCATTAGGGAAATAGTACCTCAACTTCTCAAATCATAATGACACAAGTTTTACAGCTGCATTTGCAGATATTTATCACCTTAATTCCTACAATTCAATCAGCTATGTAAATAACGGGTACCTACTCATGCTACAAGATAGAGTTTAAGAGCAAGTCTGTGAAACAAAAAAAAAGCAAACGGCTCGGAACGGTTCATTACGCTACTCCCGGATAAACTTGCATTCCGGATTCAAAACTTTGTCTTCAATGAAGGTAGATCAGACCGAGTTTTGAATCTACGATATGTATTATTATACCGTAAAATACTATATATATTAAACTAAATATTATATTTCTTTTACTAATATTTAATTCGCCTAGGTAGCCATCATTATAATAAATTCACATAGTACGCGTATGTTGCCGCGCGGGTTTAGCGCTACACTTTGTGATGTTATCACTACAGTGCTTGATATACGCTGTCACAGATCCGAGTATGTTCAGAGAATAAACAGAAGAATTAAGTAAATAAATAAATATTGCCAGACCAACACAATAACTGTAAGGTTTCAAACGCTTGTACTATGGGCACGACAGGGTTTCCAGTAGCATTCAGGTCTGAGCAGATGATGGAATGGACATATCCGAAGACGGCTGCGTTCCTATCGTTAATTATCTACTAGAGGTATTTATGCTTTAACAGTTCTTACCTGACTAAGGCTATCTCCCAGACTGCCGTCAGCGTCAACGGGCCTGAACAACTGGCTCGATTCTTTTATCGATATGTCCCTCGATCTATGCTTTCTCTCCTGCGCTTCCCTCATAGCTTGACTCTGTAGTCTTTCAAAAAACTCCCGAGGCTTCAGCGGGGGTGGCTCGTCGTCTGGAGGGGGTGGCGGGGGCGGCGGTAGCCTCGTGCGAGGGGAGCTTCGGAGCAGGCACCTCTCGTCGTCCTCCGTGGAGCGCTCATCGTGATCCGAGTCGGAGCTTCTGCTGTCGCGACGCCTCACGCCTTGGAGATGGGGTTCCAGGAATGTTGCATTTCTGAAACAAGAATAAGAAAATTGTTATTGAAATGTTTTTAAGGCCATCATTAATTGTGTATCTTATATCTATGATTAAAATCCATTTTAGATTGCTGCGGGCGTCAAATCTTTTTTATCAGGATTGGAGATGAGTCCAATCTCTGTATATGCCTCTGTAGATCTAGTGTTATAATGGTCGGAGTGAATATTGGGCCAAGGCTTCTAAAAACCTACATGGAAGGTACAACAAAATTTCAAAATTAACCACAGAGTTCATTTACGAGTGAAAATTAATTATTTAATGACCACAGAATGGATTTCCGTCCGCTCACAGTATCACAGTCCACGGGGCCTCACTGACCAGACTAAAGGGACATTAACTAAGATTTATTCCGCAACGCGGGCCGGCTCCGCTTAGGTATTAATTAAAAACCTGTGCACGCCGCCCGGCCGAGTGCGTTGGACATTCTTTTGAATTATATACACTGTATTTTCGCTTGTTGCCGATTCGGCGCGTGCGGGTCGTAAAAATTTTTTTGGCGACAAGGAAGGTGTATTTTATTTCTCGTAAGTTTTGTTTGTTTTTTGAAGAGACGGTGAGTATAAATGTTTATTTTTAATTTAATCCCCCACGCATGTAAAGGGAATACGCATGGTTTATTGCAATAGACTCGCGCCCAATTACATTCACTGAAAAAATACCTTTTGATATTTTACTAAACTAATTAAAGCATAGATAAATAGCATAGATAAGTAATGCTTTGTATTAATAAATTATTTTATGTACTTAATACAAAATAATTTATTAAAAATACTGAAACAATATAGGAATTACATAAACAATTTGTTGTCGTTATTTTGTTTTCTCATTGTAAGTTCAGTGCGGTACACCTCAAATATTTAAAGTATCCCAGTGTCAGTGTGTTATCTACTTTACCTATTTAATTAAACATTCAAGTTCCTCAATTTAACCCGCCGCCGCCGCATGCTATTAAAAAGATTAAAAACGTTGAACATCGTCTCGTCCGGAGTTGACACGGAGGTGACACTCAATTTGTTAGTGACGGGCGACATAACGACCGGAACATGGTCGCGAGGCGGCAGCGTCAAATTCTCGGCAGTTCACAAGACATATCGCTAGGGACTACGGGACCTTTCAGGTACATACACTTACCTAATATTGGGTGTTATTTTTATAATGCACTATATTTTACTGAGCGCCTTAGTAAACGGTAAAGATGATGTACCACAAAAATAATTTTCCTTAGGATGCGTATTAAGTAAACAATCTTGGCATGTCTTTCTAATGTTATATTTTTTTATATCTGTTTATAATATAGAATTACTAGTACCAAGTCCCAAATGGTATTATATGAAAAAATATATACTTTTGTTCAATTATTATGAGAACGTCTTTTAATCATTTTTATAGACGAAATACATTAAAATCATACATGCCAACATTGTTGACTAAATTTGAAAAATACAGTTTAGAGATGTCTACCGACTCACAGATGATTCACTAATTAATTGGCCAGTAATCAAGAACATTTTTGACCCAACACTTTACACCAGCATCCATAGTGTCCACACTTTCCAGTTCGGTAACAAATCTATCTCGTCACATGTCACCCCATCGTTACGGGTGACGCCGACCAATGACCACGGTGATTAATTATAACGTCATATTCGTTCACTTCGTCACAGGTGCAGTGGTGACGATCCTTAATTAATTTTAATGCCGTGTCGTGTTGCGCTCTCAACTCATTAATATTAAAAGTCATTAATAGTAAATTGAGAGCACCTACACTGTGTTGAGCTGTTCTTGTTAAAATAATAACACATGTTTGTATACAGCTGGTATAAAAATAACGTACTACATTGTGCGTGTTATAGCTAGAAATTGTACAGGATGTTCTAAATACTAGGGGGGTTGAATACTATCGGGTATAGAAATTAATTTTATAAGCTATATATTTTTAATTTATAATTATTTTAATTAAATTAATACAATTTTAAAATTATAATATCATAAATTTTATACAAACAAATTAATAACATTGTAATATCTCTAATACTTTGCTATTTTATTAAAAGTGTTTCTTGATTGGTAGAGGCTGCTACTCGTAAATGAAGTTTACAGTAATTTATTGGGCATTTGATGTGCTCAAAGGACGCACACGAAAGTTTTGAAATTTATTCAAAGACCTATAACTCAAAATATATTATGATCTTACGTAGAGTCTGCGTTTACGAAGCTACTACATATCAGCTACCTTATACATATTATGTGATTAAATTAGTGTCCTGACTTCCTAGCGTCTCATTGATTGATACGGGCAAGCAAGGAACAACCGTAAGCTAGTGTCGCATGAAAACCTATTGGGATAAAAAAAGCGCTTTTTCTTTATCGTAACTTTTCCGGTCTTTAGATCAGAATTTTGTCTCACTTGTGCGTTGAAGGCAAACAGTATAGATTTTCGGACACAGGTCGGAAGTGTCGGAACCACGAGATTAATGTGGATTCCACACACGCACCATGGGAGAAATATATTTTGATGCTAGGGTTCACACAGATGGGTAATTTATTAAAAAAAAACTATTTTTTTTCAACACTTTAGGCCAGCATTTAATTAATGTGAGCTTTTTCCAACCAAGAACAATTTTCGTATGTTCCATGAAAAATGTTTCAAACCTTACTTTTTAAACTGTGGTGTTATTACAAAAAGTTAAGCACGTGATCAGGCACATGTCCTTTCAAACGTCCCTTGTAATATTTAATAAGACACTCGTTCATCATGTTAAACTTTTTGTGATAACACCGTTGTTGTTTTAAATTAATTAAATATTCTTAAATTAACAGAACGCATGATAATTTTCGAAGATGTTAAAATTGATCTCGTCTATCTATACCTCAATAAAACTAACTTATAATTCAAGTACATGTTAGTTTTGTTTATTTTATAAATTGTAATAAGTAAGGGTGCTCCCGATTTATTTCCTTTTATATTTATCGTAACACCGTTTCCAAATTAACGCTCGCTCTCAAATCTGGCAACCCTACAATTGTCGAGTGGGCATTGTTTGTCATCGCCAACGTAGCCCTAATGGTCGGCTTTTGTTTTTCTTCATTTACTGACCGCCCGTAGGCCCACTCAGATACACAAAGCGCCCAACGCTCGCTCGGGAAACTCCAGTTGATTTAATATAATAAAGAGGCCAACATTCCTATTTAATTGTTGTTTTTATGATGTTGTAGCTTATTAACTCTATAAAAAATACAATAGCACCTTGTAGACCAGACCTCCTACTCTCTTTCTTCTCTACACGTGTGGTATGAAAATCCATATATTTTTTTTAATTTTTCTAATAAGACCACAGCTTTATAGCTCAACTATTCGTTTTAGACTGGCTAGATATTAGTGTCTACGTAATTTACTGAATTGCGACCACATATGTTCTATCGTTTAGCCAACATAATATAACTGACCGTAGAGATAGTATTCATATATATTATAAACTCTTGTAGAGCTCATATACAATAAAGCTGGCAAACAAGCATATGGCCCGCCTAATGTTAAGCAGTAACCGTTGCTTATAGATATTTGCAGTACCAATGGCATTGCTCACAGGTTGCCGACCTAAGGGGTATTGCGATATAGGGAGGCGAAGGGAGGTCGAGTTTGGGCTTCGAGCTCTCTCACTACCGAGCTTCTGTGAGAGGGGGGTACTGCCCCGATTGAGCTTCAATTGGGTACTGCTTAGCTCTACCACGAGTTTTCTATCAGAGAACCGCTAACAACAATTTGTAAATGAAACACGCTTTGAGTCGTTCCGCCGTCGAGAACCAAAAGTAAATATATTAGTGGCGGCGTCGTCGCGGGTGACGTTGAAGTGGGTGCTTGGGCTATGAACCGATAGCGGCCACTCGGCTGGCTCACTCGGCGGAGTACTTATATCGACACTCTCTGCACTCGACTGTAATCTGTATTTAATCTGTTAATAAGCCGTTTGATACAGCCAGCTGCATACCTAAAGTTAAGGTATTTATATTTTGTCAACACAGTATATTTATAAGCCATCATTGAATAGATGATTATTAAATAAAATCTGGTCACACCAAATAAATATCGCCAGACAGACACACCAACTGTACGGTCCCAAACTAAGCGAAGCTTGTACTATGGGTAACGTACAATGGACTGGGAGCGATCCCAGTGACACCCAAACCAGGGTAAATTACGAAAAAGCCATTTCCGAAATTTTCGCCGGCGGGAATCGTAGCCGCGACCACCATGTGCAGTGAGCCGAACTGCCTACGGTCGAACCACTGCGCCAAGCGGTCGTCAATGGAGTCATAGTTTAAAATTGCCATCGATTCCGAGGTTTTTAGATCCACTGTATACTAGATTATGACATCTTATTTCGTTCATGTACACAAATACATAATACATACACAAAAGCGAATAAAAAATCCTAGTACTAAAAGGTTTTTACTATTCTTTTGTAATTACATCAAATAAATGTGTACAACGAATACCAGGGTATTACATAAATATTTTCTGTATTGAGAAACCCTATTGCTGTAGATCTAAATACATTACACAAACAATGCATAAATATACTATGGCTTTATAATTCAAACATTAAATCATTAAGGTGAAGGCGCCTGTCTAGCCCGCGAAATTCAAATTTTTTGAGGTTTTTTAGAATTTTTTCAAAATCTGACAACAATAAAGGGCACATTTTGTAATTCGCGACAAAGACCATATATTAATATATCCAACTTACTCTAAAACATTTCAAAAACGACAGCTATACAGATAATCTGGCAATTTTTGTATATTTTGTGATTAACTAGTATCATATCCACCGTGATAATATTTAGATTAAAATAAATGTATTAATAAACGCACTGCATACTGTGTTTGTCGCAAATCACTAAATGTTGTCTTAAATGTTTTCAGATTTTGGATAAACTATAAAAATACTCGAAAATTTTGAATTTCGCGGGCGAGACAGGCGTTTTCACTGGCTTTTATGGCATTTATCTATTATTTTACACTAAAATCAGTTTGTGCAAAGCCTAAACTTACGTTGTGTCGTCTGACAGCACATGCATCGTGCGCTCGACGCCTCACTAATACGATTATAAGAGCACCGAAGTAATGCTTTTATCGTCACGATGTTAGTACTGACGGCTTTCAGTCTTCCCTTTATATCGTAGGATACTTTAGCTAGGAATTTTAAGTGCTTTAAAATTTGTAGACGTTACGAGAGACAAGTTGTCTTAACTCCAGAAATCACCGTGCTGCCTATTTTGATGGCAAGTCGGTCTAAACACTGAAGAGACATAATGATAATTGTTTTATTACATAATCATTATAGGTATTATATTACGATTACTGCCAGTTAAATAATTTTCAATATAACTTCTAAATCGATAAAAGTACAAACTTTAAAAAACATAACTGTGAAATTGTAGCATACATAGATCTTTGTAATCATTAAATATTTCGGAAAAAATATATCACGTTTTGTTAAAAAAGAATTGATGCTAATGAGTTAACATAAAAAACAATTACTAAGTTTAATCGTCATGAACTATATATTATACCTAGAATATGTTGAAAATCTTGTTAATTTAATTCTGTGAATTCCTGAGGCAATTCTGAGACGATTTCGGGAGCAGTGAACTTAACATTATTGAACATAACTCATATAAGTAACTGCGTCCAATCTATCTATATCATGTAAGTCATGCAGGTATGAGCCGACACAAAAGACAATGTAACCCCACTAGAGTTGATGTGTATCGGCCCGGAATGACCCGGAAGCTTCCGTCCCGAGCCTGATAACGCAGATAATGTCCACCTTCACTGACTTTCTCTGTACCAGTGATAATGATAAAAGATATCTTTAATTTTAATGTATGGTTGCTGTTTATGATGTACAGTTTCTTGTGTGATGATTTCACCACACTGTAAAAAGGTCCTTTTACTGCAGTAGAGAGATACACTTATCATATGAGTAACGCTACGCATTCATACTTAGTGCTCAATTTGGCAGTATCTGGTGTACATCTGAGGTCCAATACAATGGAATGTTAACAACCCTGTAATTAAACGTGAAAAAAACGGGCTTGAGGGGGAGTTTATTTACTATAGTAACTATCTAAGTTGTGGTTTCACACGTCATTTGAATCAACTTTATTAAAGCTATATCAATTATTACAAAGTATGAACCTCTTTTTATTTATTAATTTCCCAATTTATTTGTAAGACCAATCGGCGAATTAACCGATTCAATAATCGAAATCGAGGTATGAATTGGACTACTTGAAAATCATAGGATACCAAGTAGTATGTATATATTCCTGTACGTCACTGGAGTCCACTTTCTACAGTAAGTGTAGGCGAACAATAGCTGCTTGTAATATGTCTACATACCCGGATTAAGTACACCGCTCGCCCATACAGAGAAAGTGATATGATAGGTACTTCCTGAAGAATAGATGAACCTATTTAGATACGATTTTTTGTTGATGGATGAGAGAATTCTCAGGTATAATTGGTTTGACTGTTTTCAGGATCACGCATCGAGGAGATTATGTTCATATCTATAAATTTACAAGGTTGTTTATCTTGCAAATTGATGATAAAAATTATGGAACGAGACCATAAAGTGACTTAGATCAGCTCATATTATATTATGATACCTACATGAAACGATATTACTTACTACACGGAGAAAGTATCGTCCATTATGTAACACTGATGCAACATCTGCCTCAGTGCCTGCAGTTAATTTCCTTGGACGCGAGTAAATTGCAATCAATCATATTTCTTGCATAAGCATTGATGGGTCACAAATACAACGCGTTGTATGGTTTTTGTAGTTTAACCAAATTGCAGAAGACACATAAGGAGATTGAGAGACGTGACATCATGAATGACTGTCATAAAAGGGGAGAGTGGAGTAAGGAAAGGGCACCACGTTTTCCCAGCCAGCCAAACGACTCAGATTGGAAAAGAAAAATACACCTGGCGTGATTCATTGACTCATTACACCATTCTTCAGGGCATATAAAAGCTCGTTGTAATAAGTAACACGAGCCGAGGAGGGGTCCTCGGCTTCTTCAAATTGATTTTCAGCTGATAAAGCGAATAATTATGCAAAAGTGAGACATCGTCAGTGCTTCTTAATCTGAGGATTAGAGTCAAGAGGGGCGATCAAAGGGAAGCAAAACGGTACATCCCTTTTGGTTAATATATAATGAGAGTTCCGTTTAAATCTCTGTGTTTACATTCATTACGCGAATATAAATGGTTCTGTAGACTCCTGCTAGAGGTTTGTTTACGAGCCCCGGTCGCAGACAAAATATATTTGTCGACTTCTAAAGAAATTGAGATGTTTGACTTTAGGAGCCGCATATCAATATTATTCTTCATAATTTATTGGTTCTTTTTTCTGAGATTTAACATTTCACATCTTCTTGTTTAATTATTGAATAAGTTCTTTCAGAATTCTTTTGATCCAAAAATGCTTTGATGTATCTACTATTGAAGAAGGTTAAAGATGCAAACCAAAGTGAAACCGGGGAGGCCTTAAATTTGGCATGCCATTTAGACTGGGCCAATAAATGCCAGACAGACCATGTAGACGGTAGTAAAATGTAATACGTACCTACTTTGCTAATTTGTTCACATAATTTTCCTATATTTTTATGGGACTTGTCCCGGCACACACTCCCAGCACTGTTTCTCCCGAAAACCAGGATCGACAACAGTGGCAATGATGTCGCTGAGGCAAACCTCGGATCGAAACCTACAAGTCCCGCGATAAAGCTGAAGTGTCACAACCTTTAAGTATTTAATCCTGAATTTTATTCCAACTTTAATTTTTGTTTATATAAATTTCGTTGCGAGTTTCAAGACTATTGAGGCTTTCCCCGGAATTTGTCAAGAGTCAAACCTCGACAACATTGTGGGACACCACTATCAATACCTGTCTGACAGGAGGAGTAATAATCTGTGGCGGGCTAAGTCGCAAGAAAAAACACACACTCAGCTACTGATCAACTGAATCAATAAAAAT
The DNA here is from genome assembly GCA_918843915.1 of Notodonta ziczac. Classification (NCBI taxonomy): domain Eukaryota; kingdom Metazoa; phylum Arthropoda; class Insecta; order Lepidoptera; family Notodontidae; genus Notodonta; species Notodonta ziczac. The sequence goes on from OU974051.1 coordinate 4,168,654, forward strand.
GAATTTTTGCTGTCGTCGTAATGTAAGTATATTTTGCTGAGAGTTATTTTAACAAGCTACTTGGATGCTATCATGAGATTAAAACAGGTATAATAATACAGATATTCAATACTAGGCAAACTACGGACGATAATGAAAATAATTGGCAGCCCCTGTCAATATTTCTCAGACAAGGTTTAATGGTCTTGTTTGTTTTCTATCTCATTATTTCGCTTTCATAATAAATTCGCTATTTCATGTCATAATAAGACGTGGAGGTTTGTATCAAGTTAATGAGCATTGTAATAACAACGTTTTGCTGGAAGTAAAAGTACCTATTATAGTGGACGATTTTCGAGTCAAGATTTCTTAGTTTCTACTTTGAATTTATAAGTTAAGTTAATGTGCATTCAACCTTTCAGTCATTCACACGAATAGGACGACATCGTTTTGTCTGTACATTTTTGACAGATAACGGCCGTAGGTATTTGTCATCCGGATAAGGTAAAATATATATTAGAAATTATCGGTGCCGGGTTAACTGTGTGAATGATCACTTAATTCATTTTTGCCTATCGATAATATTTTATACGTATATTAAATAAATAGCGATATTCCCACATAATACCAATAGTTATAGGTATTGAAGTTGTGCGAAATCTTTTCCATAAAATTCCTATTCCTTTCAACCAACAGCTTTGAATACAAAATTAATTTTGCACGCATAACTCGTTACTTCAGACCCTATTCCAAGGGCGTTAGGGTTTCAGCTCTGACTATATTGATTTTGTTCAGCACAAATGCACCAGAATTGGTTTGGGATACACTTGAGGCATTTACTGAGAATTTTATTGATGCAATAGACTTGACGACTATCTAAACTAAATCAATCCAATCTTCGTACTTTAATAGGTAATAACTTCAATAAGTATGTACAACGTGTTTTTTACTTAAAAAAATGAAAACAGTATTTTATGAACATTTTTTTAATTTTCTTTTTTAATTGGACTAGCCCCGTCACACTCTCCCACCACTGTAACTCCTGTAGGCCAGGATCGAAAATGGTGACGTCGAGGTTTGACCCTCGACGAGTTCCGGGGAAAAGTTAAATTGTCTTGGAACCCACACGAATTTAATCAAAAGAAATAATAGGAGTTGGAAGAAAAATTGATTTATGTTTTTTTATTATTTTTCTTGAAACTTGATGAAACTTATTATCTAGTAACATTCATAAGTAAGTACCTTCTCTTTATTTAACTTTACTGCAGCTAGGAAGCATGCAGGAACATAATAAAATGTAAGATGTTGGTACCTAAATCCCAAAAGCTCTCGGGAACTTTGCCTTATTAAAATTTCTCTCAAAAACTGCTACCCGAGCGCTCGCGGGCGGACGATGATGACGTAGAGAATGGCGTTCGACACTGCACTATGTATTTGTATAATAATAAAAAATATAATTTAGCCTTTTTGATGTCCGACTCCTGGGCACTGGCCTTGCCTCACTACGAGGGGGTTTCAGGCCGTAATCCACTTCGCTGGCCCATTGCGGGTTGGCGGATTTCACATGTCTTTGTATAAGGGTGTTTATTTGCTTAGTTTCATAACCATTATAACTTATTGTAGACTTAATCCAGCCGAATCCACAATAACGCTCAAGCATTTTTTAAAATCCTCTTTAATAATACGGTCATTGAAATTCAATGCGCGGTGTACTTTATCGCTGGCTATTAAGGAGGTCCATGCTTTAGGTGATGGCGTTTAATTAAAAACAGAACAAAATAGGTTTGTGTTGCGGATATTTCATTAGATGATATTTATTGTTAGCTTAAATTTATTTGAGTGCACTTAGTTGTTATAGTAATAAGATCCTATACACATATGCGACACATTATTATTACCTAGGTAATAACTATGAGGAATAATAAATTGGGTACCCACAGTCTCATCACACATACGGAAACTAGATTTGAATTTAAAAAACATGAGTTATATCGATAAGTATTTGTGTGCTAAATAAAACACCTAATTAATTTCAAAACACTTTGAAATATTCCAAATTAAGTCAGTAGATACCTTCGAAAATGGAATAGGTGCCATAGTAATCAAATCGGAGCGATATTTCAATTTGGCTTTACATACCATGTTCGAAATGTTTCGAAATTCCCACGGGAACATAAAAAGTACAACTTTAATATTTCCAATCTAACGCACATTATTGTATGTAATAAATAAAACAATGTAAACATAGCTTACAGGAAGTAATCCTGGGAACTCAATAGAGAGAGACCTAAATAGGTCCACAGCTGCGCCCTATTGTATAGGATTATTTGAGAGCTAAAAACTGTGGTCACATTTGGGGAACATGTGTTACCCGCTTTCAATTAGCTATCTGTGTTTTAGACATTTGTATCTCATACAATAGGTATTATTATATATACCTCGCCTTTAGAACTGGTAATTCATTTGGTATATTGTATACTTTTGTCCCATTTAGATAAGTATCTAGGCGCCTGACGCAATGCAACTTTTTAATACGCTCATTATTTTTATATGTATACTAGTTTTTGCCCGCGACTTCGTCCATTGGACTTAAGTAAAGTATTTTTTGTGTTAATCTAGGTTATAAACTATCTGTGTTCCAAATTTCATCCAAATCCGTTCAGTGGTTTTTGCGTGTAAGAGTAACAAACATACATCAAAGTCGGCAAACAGGCGTACGACCCGCCTGATGTTATGCAGTTCCCGTAGCCTATAGACATCCCTGGACACTGGCCTACCCTAAATACGAGGGGGATTCAGACCGTAAAACCACTACACTGTCCCGGTGCATGTTGGCAGATTTCATATGTCTTTCGAAAATCGGTTAGATTTTCTAAGACATGCAGGATTCCACATGATATTTTCCTTGACCGTAAGCAAGTGATAATCATAATTGAAATTATGATTCGTATAAAGAGTTTCAGAAACCCAAAGCGAGCCGGGGTTGAACCCAAGACTTAGGCTATCACTGCTAGTTGCCATGCCTAAATACCTCTACCGTTCCGATCCCCACCGTCCCCTGTGGACACCCTAATAGAAAGGGACACAGTGAGTCATTTCCTTTGAAGCCTCACAAAGATTAATACGTTCCGTAGGCAGATGTCATGACGGTCTCCTGAAGGGGTGCGATACCCCGAGGCGGCGTCAATGCTTTACACTACATAACCCGTTGCGCGTCATTGCACCCGCGAAATGTCTTTGCTTCAAGCTATACCTTCCTTTAGGGTTGAACGGATTTCGATTCGTTAATGATTCGTACCAGTGACTTTCTTAGTATGTCCCACACCGGTGACGACTGGCACCGCGGTATGTGGCCTCTCTTCTTGATTGATTCCAGTAATTTAATAAATAAATTTTTGTATGGGGCAATGAAACGCCATCGTCTAAACTTCACGAAGGCGTACGTACGTAGGAGGTCCACTCGTGACCTATAAGTAGACATTTATATATATCACTCCTATAGAATTAAAATTCCAAAGCTCTATTAATATTCTGGGTACACTTCTGTAGGCTGTAAATTCGAGTTTGGTAACAAAACAGTTCGGTTTTGAAAGTTACTAATTACTAAATTTAACCAAAGACTGTAAAACCAGAGCCCTACCAGATACCCTTTTGGGTCATAAAATAATACCAGAACACAACCTTTTGGGTCATAAAATAAAAACACAGTCGAATTCTTCCTTCATAGATATAAAAAGGTACGTATAATACGGTAGCTATTCAATGCCATACAATACAGGGCTCCAATTTTTTGCAGTAAATCGCCATTCAAGCAGAAGCTCTCCACCCCACCGTTAGTGGGCGAATAGAAAAACACTTTGCAGTCATTTCCTTAGCGAGATGTACTGCGAGGGATTCATTATCAGCCCTCGACAAATCCCCAGCTTTCTTGCAGTATACAACGAGCTACGAAGGTGAGTGGAATTGTATTTTTGGATATCAAAACAAAGTAATTCAGAGATTAATACTAATATTAGTATTTCTCCTCAATATTCACTGACTGATAACAGAGATCTCTGAAGACTTGGCGAAGAGTTCACTCAACGATGGAATATGCTACAAGACAAAAGCAATGCAACATAATAAAACGTTTTAAAACTTGTTACGAACTCCCATTAGCAATCCCATCTAAAAGGGTCATCAGCGAGTATCATAATAATTATTAATTAGTATTGACCTGCATAAAACAGAAGCAAATGCTAAGGTTATCGGTACCTTTAAGACCACTGACTTTTAAGTCACAGGTCCCCTAGTTTACAGGTCAGAATGTTAATTGTCTCTTTCTTACTTCATTACGTTGTTGATCTTTTCTGTTTTTTGACTTCAGAAAAGGTCATAAGTCATAACAGCTGCAATAAAATAGTTATTTGGTAAATAATATTTGCATTTTATCAAGCTAAATGCTAAGTGTATTTGATAATAACACTAAATTAAATATTTAAAACTACAAAAGAGCTGATAATTTTCAAACAGATGAACCGATTTTCACGAAATATAGCTAAGAACACTCTCGATCAAAATACCTTTCTAACAATATTTCAATACTCCAAATTAAAATCGGTTCATCCGCTTGGGCGCTACGATGCTACAGACAGACACACTGATACACATGTTGAACTTATAACACCCCTCTTTTTTTTTCGGGGGCTAAAAATAAACATTTTTGTTTATTATATTTTTTTTATTTATATCAATAAACCTTCATCATTTCATGCCCTTACATGCGAGTGTTTTCACTGCTAATAAGCACAGACGAGCGTTCCGCTAAGGGAAAGGGCACATGTGCGGATGTTTTAAAGGTGCACTCTAATAGGCTAAAGCCTGAATAGGCTGTGCGGATTGCGGTTCTGAGAGGTTTTAGGGGACGTTGACTTAATGAAATGTATGTTACACGTCCCCATACACTTATCAGTTTTGTGGGTTGTATTTAAAGTTATGAAGAGAAGGGACAAAAATAAGTGCCGATTCCTCACAACTTTTTACCAAACGGAGGTAGGTAATTATTTAAAACATAAATATTAATTATTATTCTTTATCAACTAGTACGGATTTTAAGGCACAGTAAAAATAGAGTGATAAAACCACTGTTGTCCAATTTAATGATTTTATAGTGCTATAAACTGAGTAACAATGTTCCTTATAAAATGTCACGTCAAAAGGACTAGTGGCTGCCAATGCTGGATTGATACATAAACTTAACTTTGTAATTCTAAAACTGTAGCTTTGGAGGAAACTTGAAAAATAAAAGGTGTTATAGATACAGCTGGTGACAGATTTCTCAAGTCTACAAAACCTTTAGTACTTCAACTGTCCCACAAAGCCGATACTTTAAGATTTACAAAGTAAAGTTGCAAAAAAATAGATACCCTTTTTGTTTCACCTAGTAGTTAACTACTACGATAGGCATCCGACAAAAAACAATCAATTTAAAAAGACTTTAAATACGTTTTCATAACATTTTGACGACTTTATTCATAGTAGTAAAGGCTGGTGCAGATCTGTTCTTGGAGTTCTGTGGCTTATACCATACTACACCAAACTAAGTCAATAACTTAAGACAATGGAGAGTAAAATTAGGTATATTTTACTTATTATTATTAAGTTTACTGATGTCTTCTGATGTAATAATTTATGTATTGAAGCTAGTGTTTATAAAGCCGATGGCCCAACGTATCTAGTACAGATATATTTAGAAATTCCTTCCTAGCACAGGAAAATATTGTTTCTCATACACCGATAGGGTCGACGAACTCAGCTCGGCTAATCCTGAGAAGCGAACATTGCTGTTCGGATACTTACAAATATTGAATACTTATCCACCATTTATATACGATTACAGAATGCTGTTCAGAAAAAAAATCCACGCCCTGTTAAATCAGGACCAACATTGATAGCCTGTGCAGGTTGAGTTAAACGCAGTTACGGTATTAACAAATTACCTTTAATTGCAGCAAAATCCGCATTTTATTGGTAAAGTATGCGTTTTACTACACACGTTATGTTACGGGAAATAATTAATTTAATAGTGTACTAGAAAATTACCGTCTTTCACTTTTGTATTCAATTATTGAACTGTAAGGTAACTAATATAGCACAGCACGTCTTTTGCTTTCAGTTTTGTAGTTTTGTTTTATAAAGTACGTGACGTCACTGTACTGCGACCGCACAGTGGATCCGCCTCGTGAAAAATGCATGCACCAGCCTCCATTACTCTTTCCTCACCGACATTCTTGCAGGACGTGAGCTAGAAAATGCAATGCATACGTAAACAAACATATTTTCGCAGTTTTGTATGCAGTGAAAGTTTGCAACTGTCCTTGCAGATAAAAGTGCCTAGATTTTATGTAAGCTACGACCCAGCTGACCTGGCGCGGAAGTGTAATATGTTTTATCGTTGAAAAGCGAAAGTTGAATAATAAAGAATTTTATCTAACCACCAATCAGGTTACGTGATTTATGTTCTTATAAACTCAATATTCAAGTTTGATACGCGCTCCTTACGATATGAAAATATCAAATGTTAAACTTAGAATACTGTTGGAACAGGGTGTGCTATTTAAAGATTTTAGGATTACGGATACATTGTAAGCGGGAATGGATTCAGAATTTATTACACATTGGGTACTGAATACACTGCAGACGATACTACTCTAACAGATTACTCAGAAACCTCTACAGCTAAGACAATTTATGAGTCTCGGGAAGCAGAGACTAGACGACAGTTACTGAAGAAGAAACATTTCCCATTTTTTATTGTGGTGTTGACTGTTTATTTAACTTATCCAATGACGAGAAAAAAATGTAACGCTATTTAGTATGTTGAATTACAGTTCGCCATTTTTTTATTGTGGTATTGAATGTTTATTTAACTTATCCAATGACGAGAAAATATACGATATTTAGTATAATGAATTACAGTTGAGTTCGTGAAAGAGTTAACACTTATCAAATGTGTCCACTTCCGCGACACAATATTAACGACGTGGGCACAAATTGGTCGGGTCTATAAAGTCAAATGTGTATATTTAGCCCCTATATAAATAGTGGTGGAATTTATGCCCGTGGCGGCACGCGGCTCGGCGCACTGGGCGCGAATGTATTGCCCCCAAAATATTTGTCTGTCGTGATCCTGGCGTTCGGCCAGTGGGATCACTTTCGGCAAACTAGATAAAGATAAAATATAATGGCTTAGTCTGGATTGGGATGGTATGTGTATTGCCGTTTGACTCACTTGTGCGGATATACTCGTTGGCTATCAGTTAATAAATAAATGAATATCGCCAGACTGAAACACCAACTGTATGGTCCCAAACTAAGCAACGCTTGTACTACGGGTACCATACAATGGACTGGAGGCGATTCCAGTGACACCCAGACGTGGGCAAATTACGAAGATACCATTTCCGAAATTTTCCTCGGCGGGAATCGAATCCGCAACCACCATGTGCAGTGAGCCGAGCGGCCTACGCTCAAACCACTGCGCCAAGCGGTCGTCGACAATGATGGCACTTATTGGATAAATTCTCGTGAACAATATATGAGAGCGATGTAAAGCAATGTATTTAAAGATTTCAGTTAAACTCTACGTTAGACGGTATACGACCGAGCGCATCATATCTACTGTAAAAAAATATTCATAATGGATCAGCAAGATCAGTATCATATTCTATAATTAATTACCATGTCATAAACTCATAATATGTTGAAGCACCAAATGGAAATGGCGCCAGTAGATATAGATACACTCGACTGATTAAAGCAGGAAAGTCCGAGATGTAATTCCTGACTTAGATGTGTTTAGTTCAGAAATGAAAATTGCACTAGCAGTAATTACCGACTAATGAATGAATGTGTATAAATAGACCACGAGTTAGCGCCGTGGCTGGTGGCGAGTATAAGGGTGATCGTCCACTTGGCTGCTCTGCGTTATACTTGCTTCAGCGTACAGCGTAATTACTTAATAACATAGTTATAGCGGAAATTAATAATAAGAGAATAAGAATAAATCTAAATATATATAACTCAAAGGTGACTGACCGACTGACTGACATAGTGATCTATCAACGCACAACCCAAACCACTAGACGGATCGGGCTGAAATTTGGCATGCAGGTAGATGTTATGACGTAGGCATCCACTAAGATAGGATTTTGATTAATTCTACCCCCAAGGGGATAAAATAGGGGATGAATAATCCCGAAATTTATGTTAAGTTAAATTACACGCGGACGATCTCGCGGGCACAGCTAGTTTATTATAAAACAGTATCAATAGTACGTATCAGTATCAATAGGATCGCTTTATTTCCTCAGCTCCACTCGAATTAGCTCAAATTAATAGAAAATGAAGCGGTCCTTTGCTCGGAGCGGGCATGCCCGCTTCATAGCATAGCCAAGTGGACAGTTAACCTAAGACCTACGTATCACTAATGTATACTAGATATTCGTTCCATTTTTGTGTCGTTTTCTAAGTACTATATCTATACAAATAAATAAAATTGGAGTGTCTGTTTGTAATATCAAAATAACACCTTTTCACTAAATGCATATGAAAGTACATACGCCACCTATAGCGAAAACGCGATTTAAAAATGTTTTGTCTGTCTCTCTATCTGTCTGTCTGTCTGTCTGTCTGTCTGTCTGTGTGTTTGTTCCGGGTAATCTCCATAACGGCTGGACCTATTTTGACGGGACTTTCACTGGCAGATAGCTGATGTTATAAGGAGTAACTTAGGCTACTTTAATTTTAGAAAAACAATTAGGGTTCCGCGTAAAAAAATAAAAACACTTGAAATCAAAGAGTATCTCCGAAACGGCTGGACCGATTTTGACGGGACTTTCATTGGCAGATAGCTGATGTTATAAGCAGCAACTTGGGCTACTTTTATTTTAGAAAAACAATATTTAAAAAAAATTGATCGTGTCGCGCGGGCTCAGAACGCGGGAGCGGGCTTTTTTGTTAAGTTAAATTCCACGCGGACGAAGTCGCGGGCTCAGCTAGTCTATCTAATAACAAGTACAGAGCTGCAGAGCCTGGAACACCGCAGGGTTACCAGCCTATCAGTTTTCTACAGAATACATTTCGGGGAGTGTGCGATGGAATTACACGAGTTAATTCCCCCATCTCCATTCTACCATCGGACGACAAGACGCACGCATACAATGCATCGATACACCGCACCGTGGACATTCCTTCAGTTCGTACCAAGCGTTTCGCTTCCACTTTTATTGTGCGAACTGCCAAGGAATGGAACACCTTGCCGGCGTCTTTGTTCCCGGTTGACTATAACCTGGATGTTTTCAAGTCGAGAGTGAACAGGTACCTTCTAGGCAAGTATGCACCACCGTAGACCACATCGTCACTTACAATCAGGTGAGATTGTGGTCAAATACTTGCCTATACCGAAAAAAAAAAAAAAAAGTACCTTCTCAGTAATTTAATGTTTATAGGGAACACACTTTTGGGTAAAAGTCAAGAGATTTTATGAGAGGAACACGTACACATTTTAACAAGAAATTCTTTACACACTCCATAAATCCAAAGATTCTATCCGAAGCTGAAATTCCTTAACCGGGTGGCTCCGTAAAACTATTTGCAGTAATTCAGCGACGGCGCCATTCTGCAATCTCTTAGATCCGCGGCTTATTCCCGAGAACGACGGAGACTATAGCCGAATCAACCAGCTTATTATTAGGTTACTTACTTAGTTAAGTATATTGAAATTCTTTTCGAGGTTACTTGACATTATTATGAAGAATTATGTTCATTTTGTGGATGACAATCGCAATAATGTATGGATATTCCTGTGTTTTATTGGAGTTGTATAACATAGTTAAATGTATGTGGAACATTCAGGGCCGATTACAATGTAAAAAAGCTTATTCTCTAAATAAATTTGACGTATTGACGAATATTCTAGGGAAAAACAGTTAATACGCTAAATTTATTAGTCTAAATTTGGAGAATAAAACTGTATTTATGGATGTTGAAACAGGACCGTAAATAACAATCGGTTCTGTAAGAGGTACGAAATTAAAATGATTGGGATTGTAGGATGTACATAAAAAAGAGCTCTCTCGGGCACTTATAGTTGCATAGGGAGAGCGTTTGTGAACGGGCATTTATGATGCTGGGATCCGTTTTAGTCAGACGTATACTTATGAAAATTAATAATATTATATAACAGTTGTTCTGAAAGAAAGGAAGTACAAATAAAAGTGATGAAGTAAAATCATTATGTGTTTCATTGAAGAAAGGACAATAATCTGTCTGTAAGCGAATACATAATCTTAAGTTAATCGCAGATTTTGAAGAACATACCTGACATTATAATACTTATGGGGAATAAAAATAATATCTATTTAGCTTCTGAAATTCAACCTTCAAAGCTTCCTGTAGTACTCAAGAGGGCATATATCAATCACAAAAGCAACCGCAACAGTATAGGATAACAAACACCGCGAACCGACCCTAGCAACTATGTTTATAATTTAGATTCTCTTGTTTAGAGATATTTGATTTTATGTAAGAAACTTATGAGTTTACTATATGAATATTTATAATTCTAAGAAGCAGTATCGCCTTTGTAACTTGCTTTCATAATCAGCTGTCCTATCGTGATGTTTAGACTTGATAACGACTTCAGTACAGGATTCTTGTTGTAATTTGTTTAAAAACTTCGATTAATGTATGGTTTACATATGATATGAGTTGGCGACTGTTATATAGACACTTTAAAAATATTTTTATTTATTTATAAACTTACTTTGTAGGTAAATAAAAATGCGTACAAATAACGAATGCATAAACATTGCCTAAGTATTTACAACATCACGTTCAAAGAACTGATAAGTTTACTGGACTTAACGTTAGGGTGACAATGAGTTAAAATAACATTGTCAGTACATTATTTTCTCTGCTTCTTTGGTTAGAGAATGAGACATCTACATGAAGACTCCAAATATTTATCACAATAAAGATGATACAAAATAGAATAAAACCACAAAAAATAAATGCTGCCTCAAAAATTAAGGACAAGTCTATCAAAAACAAAACATATGTTGAACATAACATAATCGATATGTATCATTTACCTGGTCCGTTGACCTGCAAATTCTACTCAAAAGATACGAATAGTGGGCACAATAGTGACGATAGCTTAATGAGGAGATGTTGTCTTTTGTTACCTGGTTATACACGTTTTATGTGATTCTAATCATAATGCAAAAAAGTTTTTTTTTTAAAAGAGGTCGTACATACACCTTTATAGTTCCTTCATTTTACGAAGACGCTTGGTGTGTGTCTTATGCCACAAGCATATGGGTAATAATTCAAGCGCTCTGTTTCGGTCAGTCAGCCTTTATGTGTGAGATCTGTGGCATTGTCTCTATAGACACAGTAGCATATTATATTATATTGAGGGTTGACCTACATTGTGTGACAGGTAAAGGCACTTTACGGCCATAATAATACGTGTCATAATACGGCATCTGCACATAACAAAACACATCAAAAGCAAAAAATATCACCACTGTTTCCACGAATGTAGCTGGGAAGTTGAAAGCAGACAATGAACGTTTCAAGTAAAGGCTTCAAAGGCAATTTTCACTTAAATTATATGTATGAAAGTTCCCAGACGGCTGGGACCTTACGTAGAATGCGTTTTGCAGCCTCGGCTGCTCGAGGCGGTGGTTGGCGTCGACAAAGAAAAAGTGCAAACGATACGCTTTGGAGTCCTATGCGGAATATGCATGCATGCTCAAAGGTACACTAAGTGAATTTGGAATGGGGATATAAGCTTTAAACTGGGCGGATACGGTAAGTAAGACAATAAAGTTTTACGCTTTCTTACTAAGAAATAAGCTGAGGGAAAGATGTTGAAAATAAACCTGACATCACGCCTCCTTGAGGGATTGGTTAAATTCATACCAAGCAGTTGAACAGACCTCAAACTTGTTTTTTTTTCAAAATTTGACAGTTACTTACATTTAATTAAATCTATAGAATGTATAATACGTAAGTGTTCTGCATCCACACAATGTAAAACTTTTAGATGTCGCATTATCCACTCACCTGAACAACTCACTTACGCCATCTTGTTGATTTCTGAGAGAACTTTTTCACAGTGGACGTTACGAAGTAGCATACCAAATTACTAGCTGATGCCTGGAGGGGGCATAACGATTTACAATCGTGGCGATTTCTCTCATTTAACTTAAACCGCGTAAAGGAACTTCGATTCAAAAATATAAATTACTAGCTGTGCACACGGACTTCGTCCGCGTAGTATTTAACTTAACAAAAATTTCGGGATTATCGGGATAAAAAGTATCCTATATGTTAATCCCGGTTATAAACTATCTGTGTTCCAAATTTCATCCAAATCCGTTCAGTAGTTTTTGCATGAAGGAGTAACAAACATACATACATACATACATACATCCACACTCACAAACTCTCACATTTATAATATTAAGTAGGATATAAATAAGATAACCAACATTAAAAGCAGTTCCATTAGCCTCTCTGACGCTTGTGCTAAAAGTCAGCTCATGGCAATAGCTGGGATCGAATCTTACGAAAGACGCCCCTCCAAAGAATTTGTAATAATTTTGTAATAATGTCTTATTATTACAAATTCTTTGCGCCCCTCTAACCATTAGACTATCGACGACATCCCGTAAACTTATTGAAGCGAAGCTTCTATTCTATACGGACGTTCAGGGCACTCGCTGCGCGGCCTCTCTATCCGTGCTAAGCGTCAGTAGCGTTACACGATGTATATAGGTATACAGAGTGGCAGCTGCGGCGCCCTACGCTTTATACTATCAAGCAACACAACAAACACAACAAACTTATGTATGTAAGTAGTGCATTGAGTCTATCGACCTTGTGAATCTAAGAACGCGACTGCAATGTGAATATATGCTTGTGCACAATAGATTCCTATTGTGAGCGTTGATTTGCAACAAGTCACGCTATTGGAAATATTGCGCCTTTGAGATTTATAGAATGGAATTTCCGATAACAGCTACCTGTATGCTTCAAGTAAGAGAAAATAGAAAAGTAAAGCATTTTATCACGCGTTCTTACACGGAAAATCTTTCCAAAAGTAACTACCTATAAATATCGCCAGAATGACACACCAACTGGATGGTCCCACACTAATTAGTAACGCTTATACTATGGGTACGGTAAAATGGACTAGGTGCGATCCCAGTGACACCCAGCCTAGGGCAAATTACGAAAATGCCATTTCCGTAATTTGCTTCGGCGGGAACCGAACCCGCCTCCACCATGTGCAGTGAGCGGAGCGGCCTACGCTCGAACCACTGCGACAAGCGGTCGTCAGCGGCGCCTATACCAAAAAAGATCATGCTGTATTAAAATGCGTGCAGCGTAAATAATCGTAATCCTTAGACTTTAGAGCTATCTTCAATGTATAATTATTTATGTCACTCGTAATTGTTCAGATCCCATAGGACTAAAGATAAAATTATCATTAAGTCTTCTGCCGACACAGGCAGCTACAAATATATGCACCATCGCTTGCAGCGGAAATATGAGAAGGGGGTAACTCTCAAAGCCGCAAAGATGATGACAGGGGCCAACAGTAATAGTCCTCAGGCCTGCAATAAATAAGGCCTAAGTTAAGGGGCTACCTTCATTGTTATTTCCTTAACGGGCCGTCTTATGGCCCTCTTAATTAATTTGAAACTTTCTGAGGTCTCCCGTGGCTTGCAATTTGAATAATAGCCCGGATAGGGTGGTGAAGCTTAATTTTAATTGCAAATATTTATGTTAAACGAGTCTCAAGACGCCGAATGCCTTTCTCGGATATTGCAAAGTATGATATATTGAAGAAGCCTTATGCAATACCCAAATAAATAAATTTATTGTGTAAACAACGGAATTCTTTGTTTTACATTACGGATTGTATTTATTTATTTTTGTTACGTAATAAGGTTAAAAGCTACTTTCTCTAATAATTCACAGTTCATTAATTCCATTACAACAGTGGCCATTAGTTTAAGCAATCTATTTTGCTAACGCCTATCGGATATTTGACACAATTCCTATAAGAATAGAAGCGCTTACGAAAAGTGTAAACAAAGTTTTTGTTTAAATTTGTAGTTCAATCACGCAGTTCAATGAACCCGGTGGGCACTAAGATGCTGCTTAACCACTTACTGTGAAGATTAATAAAGTAGTATGTGATCGATTACCTGAAACAATTGAAGTAAATCGTGAATAATACTATTTCGGCAACGATACAATGTCTTACTTAACAAATCATTTAAATGAAAAATAAATATAAGTGTAGGTAAAAAAACATAATCTTTCGCGGATTCAAAGCGCTGTTGTTGGTACTACAGAGAAGGGCGAAGGGGTAAGAAACTCTAGTAAGCGGCCATTCACACAGAGAAGACGTTTCTGTCTATAAATTTCCGTCAGATAATGGCGGTATTAAAAATCTAGATACAGTAATATGTATATAAATGATTGGTACCGGGTTAAACATGTGAATTACTGCTTAGGTGCTCTTTTAAAAAGATTTAGATGAGTTTATCTCATCAGAAATTTAAAAAAAAAATTACTCTTACGTTACTTAATCGGAGCATTGCAGCTATTTCCTTTACAACATTAAAGGTGATGCTTTGTGATTGTTTGTTAGCATAATAGCCCAGCATATTGAAGCAATCTATTAGGTGCATGTGACTAACGAGATCGGATAATGACACTTGCAATAACGCAATAAAGACCATAATGGCCTAAGGTAACAGATAGCGCAATGTCTGGAAGTACATAGGTCTAGTCAATAGGAAATTAAGCTTGAGGAGATGGAACTTAAGTTGAAATTAGTGTAACGATAATACTGGGTAAACCTTTCTTATACTCAATGGTTGTAGTTGAAGTGGCAAGTTGTGGAATTGCAAATATGTTTTGTTTGTTTATGACAAATTATTTCAATAGTGGTAGAGCTAGGCCGTAGTCAATTGACCACAGCTCATGTACAGGCCGGACTGGAACGGGGCAGTACGAGTAGTACCACTCTCACACAAAATATCGGCGTTACATAAAGAATACAGACCTAGGACCGTATTAATATACCGATGTCAAGTCTTCAGTACGCTTTTGACATGTCATTTTGTACTAATATGATATAAAAATTTCATTTCCAAGATCGCTCTCAGACTAGAGATAGATTTATTAATCCGGGCCCCATTTAAATAAAAGATCTCATTTATTTACCCTGTGATCTGACTTCAAGACCTTTCCCCAGCTCCACAATCCAAACAAATCACTATCACAAAACAATTCAATCCAACTTGAAAACAGGTACAGCAAGTCGAAAGCGTAACACTACACTGAAACAGTGGGCATTCAAGATTTCATAGGAATTTCGCACGGTACATCGCGTCCATTCGTCATCGTCGAGTAATTAGGCGAGACGCGGAACCAATCTAATAAACCTTATCATGAGTTAATAAAGTATATTTTCTAATAAATGAAGAGCGTGCGACAACGGACTCACGCAATGTCTGGTGATGTACTGATGAATTTGAAAACGAGTATGCTTTAAGCCCGGTACACACGGTAGGTGATTGCCTTATTAGTGTTTTTGTATTATAAAGCGGTCCATGCACCCAGTTTATGGTCTGTAGACCATAACATTGTAGTTCTAGTAGGCATGTTAGAAATTATAATGAAGTTGTAAATATAATACCCTGGGGTACTACTCTTAGCAACGATAATCGATAGATCGTGACATTCGTATAGTCGAATCCTACTCTACATTACATCCTTTTCGCCGTCGTATCGATTACTGCACGAACAATACAAAAAATCGTTCGTTCAGACGATATACGACGGAATAAAGATGGAATTTAGAGTAGGATTCGACTATACGAATATCACGATATTTGGATGATTTTTGCTTAGAGTAGCACCTCTGGATAGATCAATAAATCGAATGCAACCAGTACAAAACAGAATATTATTTAATCATGCTCTTTGTACACTACTTATACTCTTGAAAAATCCAATGGTTTAAGAATTCAGGTAACCAAACATGTAGTTCAACTAGTCGCTCAACGTTTATCGTGTCATGAACACATGGCCCAACTGCCAATGCCCGGGTGGTAATGATCGATAGACATACGACCGACGACTATAAATAATATTAGCGATAACTAGGTCAACAGAACTCACTGTTCTGCTGCGCATGAGCAACTACAATTAGCGTAATACATAATAATCATTTTGCTGCCACCAACGTTGATGTACATATAAATAAGAAAAAAAATTATTATAATTTATATTTACCCATATATATATTACATGGTTTACACACTCCCAATACTATCCTGGCTTACATGAGTCTGTAAGCCTGGATCTATAATAACAATGGCCCCAAACTAAGACTAAATACACCCCTACGCTGATTTTGAATTGAGTCCCACAAAGAAGTCCAAGAAAAGTTCTTACACGGTTGTCAATGAAATATGTTTTTTATTAAATAATAATTTAATAGGATGAACCTTTTAAACCCGATTCTGGTTTGCACAATAGTTTGACCTGCTAAGTAATAATGGATTTACAATGATATTACAAAGCACTTTTGTGCTTTAAATATCACAAAATGCGTTGGAGGTTAATTGTTCGGATCCGAGGAAAATAAAAATGTAAAAATTACAATTTGTAAGTGGTAAGCCCACGGCCTTAACAAAATAAACGATTTGACTTTCTAAATTTATTGTTTTCTTATATTTACGCGAATACTACACATTGAAATAAAACTATTTTTCGGATTTTATCGCGTTTATTTAATTTATGTGGGCTCTCATACATAGGGCAAACTAAAAGATCAGTAAAAACCCGCGTAAAAGAACATATAGCTGACGTGAAACACCGGCGCTCCACGAAGTCTGCAATCTGTGAACATGTACAGGACCGCACCCGCCATTATATCAGATTTGATAAACCACAGATCCTCGCAATAGAACACCGATTCCGACCAAGGATGATACGTGAGGCCATTGAAATTAAAAAACGTCCTAATTCCAATAGGGAAGATGGCTGGGTGCTACCACCAACTTGGGATCCAGTAATTAATATAATTAAATCCAAAACCAAGTGTACCATTGCAAGACCTCGAGACACTGTGAGCACTTTCTGCGTGGATCGGACCGCAAACAACAACTTAATATGAGGGTACCCAGTTACTAACTATGACATCAGGACGTCTAACACCTCAGTCCCCCCGTGACCATGGCTGCTGTAAAGCAGCCGAAACGTCGGGAACATAAATTAAATAAACGCGATAAAAACCGAAAAATAGTTTTATTTCAATTTCAAAATTTATTAATATTTCTAGTTTTCGTCGGTGACCAAAATTTTACCAACAACAGTGTCCTCCACAACACATGTTCCCAACGCCCATAGTTCGTCAACAATATGGCCCCGATTAAAACGGCGATCGATCAACTTCCCTTATGGTAATACACCACAAGCCGTGTGCACCGACCGGCGCCGCCAGGTGCCGCCCTTCCGATATCGTCCGCCCGCCCAACCGTGACGACTACGGCTTACGAACTTTACGCAGGCTGTAATATCGAATTACAGAACATTTGCGGTTGCACGTGGTTACTAGGAAACTGAGGCCCAATTCTTTTTTTTTATCTATGGCCTCTTGCCATTGAGTCCCGAGCCCGATGTGGTTCTGCCAATTGCAACATAGTAGAAGAGACAAAATGGAGATTGATTGAACAATTGGAGGCCCAACTCTATTAACGACTGTCGCTCGATTCGATTAGCAATAAGTCAAAACTGACGTATCGCGTATCTGAATACGTCACTTTTGACAGTTTTCCCATACAAAAACTGTCAAATTTGACGTATTTATTTATGCGTAGGAAGTGTTAGTTCCTTTAAAAGCTAGAATAGGGATAATGATATACATTTTTTATTGCATAATAATACAAAATATATCTTAAAATTACCACCAGTAGACTCATTTTTAAAAAACCTTTATAATTGGCAAAAACATTTCATCAAATAGGCTAGACTGGCACGGGATAGTAATGTTACGAAGTCTTTAGATCAATAACAAATACATACTTAAGCCAAAATACATGCATTAGATTACTTCTTTCAGAATATTTTAGGTTAGAGCTCCTATAAACATTACAGGTTTAAAGAACCAAGAACTGTTTCAGGTGAAGTTTGCGTACTATCCCTTCTTATTTTTAAAAGTCAAATAATATCTTATAAACATCGCGATATGAATCAAAATGAAACAATGGATTGCGAATGTATAGGGGTCAACGGCCTGTAGTTAACGTTTTTATTGTAACGGAAATAATATGTGGAAAAAACACTTGTTGAATGCAATAATACCGCAAGATTTCACTCTTTACAAAGCTCTGTTTGCAATCTACTTTTTAACTATGGGAATATACTTTGCCTGATGTAGAAATGTAAGCTTTGTCACTAGGTTGCATTATAACTATAAATTATTAAAATAAATAATCCTCTAGTAGTGACTTCATTGCGACACCAATCAAAATGGAATCACTATTAATGATTGTAATTTCGTAATCCACAGTCGTGCTCAACCATAAGTCTGAAATGAGGTTCCTTACGAACCATTGTAACCTCAAAATCTTGTTCTTTACAGATATCAATGCAAAATGAACCATTAAGTAAAAGTGCTCAAACAATTAATATATTATTTGATAGAAACGTTATTGGATTTAATGTAGTGGAATCACTTCTAAACGTTCATAATTACGATAGGTATTTTGGATCTCTTCTAAGTCGTTACGCTCTTGACAGAGCGGTCGTGGTCGTCATGTATTGGTTTTCCTGGGCAGATGTTGTTTATTTACCTCAGGTCTTCTATAGTAAATTAATACCCAGATAATATATCTTGGTAGGATGGTCTAGTATTCTCGCTGGAGGCAGCGTTGTCTCCTTAAATGTTTTACGACGTGCGGAAGGTAGATAAGGTGAGAACTCCGAGGCTACTTTGACAGAGATTTATAAACAAGTATTTTATTTTTAATTCAAGTGCATTCGACTCCGCAAACTTGTTATTTTTGAAACTTGAGTAACCGTAAGTCTAGATCTTTTTAAAATACATTGCAATGAAATGTGAGGGTTAAAGTGGGTCAATACAGATTGATGTCATGGTAGAGAGGTAATAATATTAGGACTTTTCATTCATACCTATATAAGTTATTTATTATAAATACTTACAGTGAATGCGTAAACCTTTTAAAACTAAGCTACAGGGATAAAAACGCTATTGAACAATTTAGTTTCGAGGTTATTTAAATGAGTTCACCAGATACATGTAAAAAGTCTCGTCTACGATATCTCAAAAAATACTGACGGCAAAACAAAACAAACATACTAATATCCAGCATAGTATTAGTAAATTATGAATAGCAGCTGTTATCAGTATGAATGGACGTTATGGATACGGTAACATACGTGCCAGTGTAGCCAATCACCTTGGCGATTAGTAGAGCGATGCGACCGCAGACATGTTTGGCAACGGCGGCCGAGGTCACATGTCGTACATTTCGAGGAAGATCATACACAAGGTGCAACGCAAATTAATTTGTAATCTATGCCAAAATCTGCGAAATAGATAACCATGCTTAGGCATTATCAGTACCCCAAGAGTGAGTTTCTTCATTAACAAAACAATAACCTTATAGTCAAGTGAACCACACACAGTAAATACGCCGAAGTTAAATTCATCGAATCAGGTTTCGTCGAAGCACTATCTCAATTAATTAATACATGAGTTGTGTTGTGTATTTGTACATTTTTATGACAAATTGATAAAACTTTCATTTTTCCTAACTAAATAGATAAATAAACAATTTTTATTAAAATACCTACCAACAAAAAATGTTTAATTAAATTCCCACGACTGTAAGATAATTACTTTGTAAGCAAAAGTCATATAAAAGTGGTCAGCATAAATTACGCTACTTGAATTATCAAAGTTACGATACAAAAAGTCATAATTGCTCCGCCATTGAGATTTAACAAAAGTGTTACAATATTCAGTATATATTATTATTGCGATAACGCGCTTTTATAAGTGAAACTTTGAGTGAGCAATTAAAAGAGTTGAAATCTGCTTGAAAGCGGAGTTTACAATAAGTTTAATAGCTGCGTAGCCTTATTATGCTAATGCCCTATAAGTTAGTTCAAGCCAGCAAAACAATGCAATATTAAGAGATTTTACGCTTGATTAGTAAGTATTCCCTACTCACTCGTACTTTGCTCTATATTGATTGCTATAAGTTATTGATGATAGTTTTCGAAGATGAAAGATGAGTTGTTTTTTACTGTGCAAAATAACAGAGTCAATGCCAAAAAATATTTATTGTAGTAACTTAAACAATAGGTAAATATAGTTACACAAAACGATGTCTGCAAAGTCTCTATCCCTAAACGATGTACTTTAGCTCCCGTCGGTATTAAACAAAACTTCGTTATAAATGCAAATCCCGGAAACTGGTCGTATTCAAATGTTACCAATTATGTGGCGTTTACATTATTTTTTTAATAATGGAGACCATTATAATTTTTTGTTTTACATAATTTTCGTAATGAATTGTTAAAGAGCTATGTTTGTTTATATTTCAGTGATTTGCTATGAACCTCTCCCTTGCCATCACAGTATATATAATAGTTTTGTATACTGCTCAGTAGCTCTATAATTACGTTACCAGAGAGTGCCTATGTCTATGTATTTTTTTTATTACACATTGCTTGTTCGTCGGATGATCGAAAAAGGCAGGTAAACTACCTACATAGACGCTACAGACGAATGTATGACACGCGTAAAACTCCTAGTAGAGCTACAGACAATTTCACTAATAACTGTGCAAGCGATAAACGTGAGTGATACGTGCACAGTATTTCAGAGTGTTATTTACTTCAAGGATATCCAGCACTGTGTGTTTAAATACCTGTGAGTTTAAAACGTTGTTTGACAGAAAAAATGTCGCCAGAGTAGGTCAAACACTTGTTCTAATGGTTAATACATTAAGTTTGAGTGATATTGCATTGATTGCCTTTACTTCCTTCCTTTCACAATTATTGTTGTCTTGCACACATAACCGTGTTTGTGCATTCTGTACCTATTCGGCCAATTTTAATGAGAAAAATAAATAAATATAAAATCTATTGAGCAATAATAAATGTATATTAGTATGCTAATAAATTGCAGGAAAAATTAAAGTAAATAACGTTATAATTTTAAAGTGTATCACTGACAGCGTTTTAAGCCGTGTTTATTTTATAAGCGCTCATCGTAGTCGGCGCCTGCGCATTAAATACTATAAACAGTTTACCTATAAAAAATCCGTCAAAAAATCTGATTTATCGTTATAATCTCTAGAATGTTTTGATAAATTCCATAAACGCCGTTCAGTTTATAGAAAACAGTCGTAATTTTAATGGTATGACAGTTTTATTACGCTTTTAGGAGGGCGTTTAAATAAACAGCGTAAATTGTATTAAAGTGTGTGCTTAATGTTTTATTGGGGAATAAAGGGCTAAATGAAATATTAACAGCCAAGATTTTTTTAGATTTTTGCTCACGTGTTTACAGAATAAGATGATGGTAATAACTTGGTTAAAAATCTATATCGATCTGAAAGGGGTTCAAAGGCTTTACCTACTCCTGCAGTGTAATCATTCGCAAATGCTCTACAATGTACCTAGCTTAGACTTTATCACTTTTGTATTTATATTGCATAGTAATTGAATACTTACCTTAGTAAATTTAAGGTCTAACTTTAACAATCCACGATATTTTGCATAACGCCTTAGGAATTCCTGAATATAATGTACCCACCACGAAACAATATCTGATAGGTGTCTTACCAACAGACCTTAATCACTTGCTATAACTACAGAAAATTAAATACCATTATAGTATTTTTTGGTTGTAGATAAGTACCTATATAATATCATTATTAGAATTATCAAAATAAGACCTTATATTGTTAGAGTATTACAACTTGAGAGTTAGTTCTCACGTAGATCCATTGTTTGTTCACTGCAAAATCGACTACTTAATAAAAGTGTGAGATAAAACAAATAAGAAATTAATTGACTTTGCATGATAGCCCTTCGTTAAATGCACAGACATCATTTAACTTTAGCACATTGTGAATAGATGTGAATGGCCGCTAAACAATGATTGGCGTTGTACCGTCTGTCGTGCTGCTGACTTCATTATATTTAAATGACGAATATACAGTCATACCTTGACGTAACAACTAAGAAATGTAATACAATTTGTTGGGATACATTTCCGCTCATTCTTAAAAAGCAGGGTGTATACTGAACGACTGAAGTTTCGAGGCGGTTATCTGTATTTTTTAAAGCATATATTCTTGACCTATTTAGAGGAATTCTGCAAATCTGTCGCTATCCTAATAAACTTATGATAGTATTGAAATGTTATAGCCGCCAAAATGTATCTGACTAAACTCAATTGATGTATTCAATGAAAATTATAAGATTGCAGTTTAGCACGACGACTCTGCCGCGCGCAACCGACATCACAGTTTGAATGGCCGTGGTGAACGACCGTTAACGTAAACAATGGTTCCCGCGGTTGTATGGTATTGCTGATACATTGTATATATTAATTATGATTAATTATCTAATAATCATAATTTCTATATGATTATCACTAGCTTGGGGTGAAGAAGACATCTCGAGGAAACCTGCATGTCATAGAAAATCTAACCAATTAAGACATGCAAATCCGCCAACCCATACTGGGCCAGCGTGGTGGATTATGGCCTGAATCCCCCTCGTAGTGAGGGGAGGCCCATGCCCGGGAGTAGGACGTTAAAAGGGCTAAATTGTTTTTCATTTCATATTTTTAATAAAAGATTACTTTCAGTGTGTGTTTATCACATTACTAGTATTCCTTTTAGCCACTCTAACTAAGCTAATGCTTGTGCTAGGAGTGGGCTCACGTCGTCTCCTGCCAAATATGGGAGTCCCAGGTGCGAGTTGTCGTAGACTTTACACCGGGGTGGTGCGGTCCATGGCTCTTTATGGCGCACCTGTGTGGGCGGATACCCTGATCACCCATAATAAGGCCTTGCTGCGAAGGGCGCAGAGGGTCATGGCAGTCAGGGTAATACGTGGGTACCGCACGGTATCATATGAGGCTGCCTGTGTGTTAGCGGGGACCCCACCCTGGGACTTGGAGGCGGAAGTCTTAGCCTCAGTCTACCGGCGAATGGTGCAATCGCGGAGCCATAACCCGCACGTCTCCCCCGGGGCGTGCGGGTATCCATGAGGATTTCCCCACAATAAAAAAAAAAAAAAAAAAAGGAGTGGGCTCACGTCAATAGTTTAATGGCCAGGATGGGGATCGAACCCGGAACCTCTTAGCTACGAGGACGGCCCCTCTAACCACTAGGCTATTGACGCTTCAATTTAAATTATTACTCTATTAAACCTAAGCGTACATCATTTTGAAAGTAATTAAACAACATTTTATAAACATCTACCTTAAAAAACTCAGGTTACCGTAGCTTTTGGGGGAGAAAAATGCTACGTCGCTGTACTGGGGGAGAATTATATACTCATCTCCTGACAAATAGATTGTAAGGGCACCAGGCGTGTGCGGGGCCGCTTGTCAAATGGATACAAGGGGTTAGAAGCCTTCGGGCCGTAGGGGCGGGCACAAAGAAATCTGCCAAAATCGACAGCCCGAAACTAATACAACTTGCGACGACATGGATTGGGTTTTTTATCAGTGAACTTTAGAATAGATAAGTACCTATTGACCAAAGGAGTGATATTGCAACTCTTACCGGAGGTCTGATATGAAGATAACAATTTTAATAAGGTCAGACTTGAATCTACTTCGATTTGCCTGTACTCAACTCTTCTGCCGTCAAAATGTCCATCTATAAGAACTTTTAGGTGAGTGTTTTTTTTTGTAGTTTACCAGCAATGTGAGTTTATCACATTACTAATATTCCCGATAGCCCCTCCAGGTGAGCTAATTCTTGTGTAGTTTAATAGCCAGGATGGGGATCGAACCTTTTAGCTACGAGGGCGGCCCTCTAACCACCAGGCTATTCCCATATTGGGTTGGGTTAATTGGGGTTTCATAGATGTTAGAATGACAGCAAGAATCACCAGCTTAACGTGGTCTCTTAAGCACGGAGGTCTGCGAGCACTGTTTCTTACAGCGTGGACTAAATTATTAGTCTATGCTTGAAGTTACTAACTTTTTATGAAAGTCGATAAAAAAATCTATGGTGAAATCGTGATACGTGTGGGCAATTTGAAATAAACCAAAATGAACGAAAGTAGGCTATGGTTGGTAAATGTTCTTTTCAATAAACTGCGATAGTAATTTTCATCCCACTCGATGGAATAAAAACCACTATAGCGGTTTTCAAAGCACTTTTGTTGGTTTCAAATAAACACAAAAAATATTTGATAGCTTGGACATGGCAATGACTAACATAAAAGGTAAATCAAATGGAACAATTGGATTTACTAACAGTTCGTTACAGGTACACGTGGTCTACCACTGAAATGTTAAATTGTTTGTCATAAATATTAAAGTCAAATTGTTGGACTTTTAGCATTATAGGTACTTCGTAATTCTAACTCTATGGAGAAAACCCATTCCTTCATGAACTCATGAGGGGACAATCAAAATAAAATAAAAACTTCAATACAGCATTATAAAAGGTTTCCTAGTATCTGTAATGAAAAGAATTCGCTATACCTAACCGAATGAAAGTGGATTCTATAAACAATGTATTAAAGCTGAATACCACTCAAAAGGTAAATTATAAAAAATCAGGCGCATAAGTATACATTTACTTCAATGAATGGAGTTCAAATTTATTCGCAAAAAATCTTTCTAATAATCCCAGTCTCCAAACAGAGTAAATATTGAACGAAGGTTGGAGTGTGTATCCCAATATGTCAACTGTCCAGCGGGAGTGGAGGACAGGAACTCGGCTAGTGAGACCTCCCCAGGGATACGGGACACAATGAGTTTTTACATAATAATGAAAATACCGTATTGACCCTTCTTTCATTGTTGCCGTTTCATAAAGAATAGTTTACTTTTATATAATAGTTGTAGATTTGGTATATTGGATTGTTACGCTACGAGAATTGGCAGGGTTGCTGTTTTATTTATAAGTATTAGTATGAATAAACGCACTATACACCATAATGATTGTTTATGCAGGTATACATAGGTAGGTACTAATTGCTGCAATTACACTCTAAGTTCATTACGTTTTAGAAATTCGCTTTTGTAGATCAACCTAATTTCTCTCGTATAATAGTCATTACATTTAGTTATTCGTTCTTTAGGCATTACATGCCAAATAGTTGAATATTACAATACAATAATAATCGTTCTACTATTATAGAGCTATGTAATTATTAAGTATAAGTAAAATATTTGTATAGCAAATTGATAGTTGCTCGGGTGGCTTCACTGTTCAATTTTCCAATTATTTACGTAGGTACTACTGTTGACCGCGTCGCCACCCGCGTGGTACTTCCATAAAATAAGAGCAGCCTAAGTTACTTCTTAATACATCAGCTATCTGCCAGTGAAAGTCCCGTCAAAATCGGTCCAGCCGTCGGAGGTTAGCCGGAATAAACAGACAGGCTAAAATGTTTAAAATTTGTTTTTGTTATAACTTAGTACCGTATTTAAGTAAAAAGTTATTATTTTTATATTACAAACTAACACCTTAATTTTATTTATTTATATAGATACGACTGATGAGAGTAAAAAAACACGCAAAACCCTTGGTAGTAGAGCTTACAATAATGTCCTCTTTGACGTGAACTTGTTCCGTAGTTTATTTATTTTACCTTTAATTTGTCTGATTCCGCAGGTTGTTCGAAATATAGTTCGGTTCTTTAACGAACACTAATAAAATGAGAGCAAACGGCTTAGCCGGGGCAAAAAGATGTTCCCATTTGGAGCACGCTCCAGACTTGTTACGAGAATCAAATAATTATTGGACTAGTTTTTACTTGGACAACATTCTGAACTACAGAGGTGGCCAACCATAATCTAAGAAAGGATATGTTATTTAAGGGATTTATTTCAAGGGTGTTTTCCTACATATACCTTAGTATTTAAATCTATCCATTGTAATAGTAGCAAAGCATTGCTTTAAAGGTATCCTATAAGAACATTTTCCTTGGTATTTTTTTATATTTTACATAACTTAAGTTAATAGGGGGCCATACATTATCTAAGAATTACATTATTTTTGACAGTTTTGTGGTTGGAATGGAGGAATAACCGGAAATTGAAAGGTTTTGTGATGTCAATATTACAGTAGGTACTAATGCCATTAATGTCATTCCTTTGTTTCGACTGACAATGTTTCGAAACCTTTTGAATAAAAACAAATTTATAGTTTGAATTAAATTAAAGATAATGTATTAATCCAAAATGAGAATCAGCATCAAAGTGACTGAAAATCAACTCTAAAGTAGATGCTTACATAATGTCATCAGTAGATTGCCCATCTAGAATGTTATGAGACTATAAAATGGATCCACTTCCTACAAGACGTCGAGACATCAGACGACTTATTTTAGCTACTTTATGTGCACAGTCCCTGTCTGTGACATTCGATAGGGCTTGCGACACTTTCGACTCCAACATGACTTACAGATACTAATTAAATTTAAACCCTATTCTTATACAGCTACGGTTTCAATTTGCTTCAAAAGTGATGGCGTCAATTAAAAATAAACATTTTCAATGTTTGTTTTAGGTTGAATTTGTTTTGATGATAAAAATGCACAGTGTTGCGAGAGAAAATATTGGCGGCAACGCTTTTGCAAACATGGCTGCAGTTGATAAGTTTATTGTTATTGCGTGGAGCTTGTGGAAACAAAACCTTTTTGACGTAAGTTTAAAATAAAATGCATAAGTTTAGAAATTATTCGGTACTTACCATTGGATAATTAATAAAATTATATTTTACACTTTATTATACTAATAATACATTTTATAATTAATCAACCCCAATTCTAGTGAATCCATTCAGTTTATTACCATTGCTCAGCATTGTCCTCGTTTACCTGAAATAATAAAACAAATATTTGAGTAAAATTAACAAAAGTATGTTATCAGGTGAACCTACAAAGTGTCCCCGTTTTCCTTTTATCGTAATTGTTAAATGATAATGAGTGTTTTGGACGCTTTGATAACGCATATCAACATTTTAAAGTGCATAAAAGACATGCGTTTGACTACAAAAAGGTCTCAGTGCGTTTATTGAGTAGGTACATAAAATATAAATTCGTTTATTGAGAATTTGAACGCCGCCGAGGTCACCGGTGACCGCGGTGGTTAGAATATGTGATGCTCGAAATATGTAATACTAGCTGTGCCCCCCGACTTCGTCCGCGTAGTATTTAACGTAACAAAAATTTCGGGATTATCGGGATATAAAGTATCCTATATGTTAATCCCGGTTATAAACTATCTGTGTTCCAAATTTCATCCAAATCCGTTCAGTAGTTTTTGCGTGAAGGAGTAACAAACATACATACATACATCCACACTCACAAACTTTCACATTTATAATATTAGTAATATTATATACGCACGTAGGAGTTGGCAGGTTTAAAATATGTACATGTGAAACTATTGACTATTAATTTTACGTTATAATTTAATAATAATAACTTGCCCTTTTAATGTCCCAATCCCGGGCACAGGCCTCACCTTAATGCGAAGGGATTCAGGCCATCATCGACTACACTAGCCTAGTGCGGGTTGAAGGTTCTCTCACGATGGTTTCCTTAACCGTAAGCAAGTTTTGTCTATAATACATGGATTAATTTATAGGCGTCCACCTACCTAAGTATCTGAGATAAAGGCAGGTCGTCTACCTACACGACTTTTATCATAAGATGACATCAGTTTTATTGGTTGCTACCAACCAATAAAACTGGTGGACCTTGTATAGTAACTTAATTATAGAACACAAGAGGGCCAATATAATAAAAAAAAATCAGTAGCAACCTATTTAATAACTTTGATGTTAGAATCAGAAATAGTGACGACACACAAACTTACGTCACAAGGTTATAATCGCAAGAGATCTACAAACTCGTTAAACAAAAGAAGGTCATAAACAAACGCTATACATTAAAGCATTTGAACTCCAAGTATACAAACAGACAGAATCGTTTCGTCTCTTTCTTCACTCTTTGATGTACTCAATTTGTGCTACTTAAGTAAGACAATTGAGAGTCGCCCTAGATCCCTTTGAGAGGTCCCTAAAGACTGCCTCAACAGGTAACTTTTAGAATTATACGGTCAAAGCAATTTCGTAATGCAGACCTGTAGGTATCTCGAGGAAGATGTAATCTTACTTGGGTCAGTAGGTAGGTATCGTATAAGTGTTCATATTTTCTAATGTAATTTTGTATATATTAAGTATATATTAAGCCAGAGAGGAGTATTAATTTTGTTATGACAGGTTTTTGGTGTGTTAAATTTATGTGACGTAATCTTCTCTTAAATTAACTAATTTGACTATTTAATAATATTAAAACACCTAATAAAGCAGCAGCTATGTAGGTTTGTTAAGTGCCCCAGATAAGAACAGAAATGTGAGAAAGTATCTTTATGCGTTTATAGTTTATATAGTTTCCAATTATGCAGGAAAGCATAATGATTTGCGTAGTGTTACTCGAAATTGTGCAAACCTACCAATTTCTGAAGATTCTGTACGGTACGTAAATGTCGAAATAACAGGCAATAGGGCGTAACAGAGAGTTGCGCCCATGCGTAAAATAACCATTCGAGGAACTGCTCTCGGTAAGCCGATTGCAGACGTTTGTAGGGCATTTGGCTGAAGCGTTACGTACTTAGTCCGTCGTGAAATCAATTTGGCCTTAACGATGGGGCAAGACCAATCGGTCCAATGACATGACGTGACCATTGTTAATTTGAATTAGGAACATGTTTATTTGAATTGATTGGACCATTTGAAATTAGAACACTTAAGATAACTCTTTTATTATTCCACCACATAATGTGCAAGAAGTAAAAAGCATCCTAGTAAAAAAGCCACGGTACATGACCAAAATATTATCTTACAGATTTTGATTCTCATTTTCAATTAATAAGTTCAAAGTCATTCTCGTGTAGTCATAGCCTAGATCTTGTCTCCTAACATCTTGATATACAAATAAAATAGGAACAACTCCAAATACGATCATCACGCTGCTCGTACGGTATAATCCATTAAACTTATTCGCAAGTCCAGTTTACCGCCAGAATTACTTGTTTCCGTTACTACTTAACTTATGAGTGTCTGTATAAATAAACATTCGAACTTTTTGCTTCACCGTCTTCATTCCCAAGTATTTAAGACTTGTAGGGCTGTCAACGGATTTTTCCTAGACGTTTTCATACTTTTGAAACTGGATTAGTTTTACATCTTGGGATAGTACGAAAATTAAATACTTTTTCAGTTAATCAGACGGTTACGTTTTATAAAAAAAAAACTTTCCTGCCTATTTGAAAGAAGACAGTAGTTTAGCTAAGTACTTCATTTTTTGTTATTTATACTATTTATCTGAACAAACACACTCGGGTGATTGCACAACCCTATTATAGTTATATTAGTAGCAAGGACAATGAAAACAGTCGTCAATTGAAATTAATTTGCGCGTGAATTACAAGCATCTTTGTAATGACGTCATAGTCCCATGGTTCTTGAATGGAAAACATGGGATCGCTTCGCTACTTGTCTAGAGAAGAAGTTCCCTTAAATCTTTCAGTCTGATCTTTAAGCAATGATAGGAGACGAAGACCGTGCACAAGAACGCCCGATTAATGTCCCCAGCGGGCTTCACTACCGAATTCGGAGCCCGCATCGGCGAGGTCGGCGACCTTTTGCGGCGTGTGCACACTGGCGCACGATCGACATCGGTGCCGATGCCGCATGCCGATTCGATACGCTCTAGCGCACAGAAAGGTGCACTAGGTTTTAGCATGTCACTTCGAGCGGTCGTTGTGGATATTATAATTGAGTTAACTTCTAGTTGGCATGGCTATAAAGAAAATTAACAAGTCCTTAATTATATATTTGTTAAAAACTATTTTGTTTGTCGGTCATGTATTAACGTTGCCGGCGCGGTCACCGATGACCGCGAACAGTTCAATAAGGATACTCGATTACAGCACTATTTCACTTGAATGTAATAATCAAATCAAAGTCCAGGTACACGTCTACAAGACAATGTAATATTGTATTTAAATAAAGTAGAATTACCTACAAAACACGCTTTGTTTTTAAATTACACTTCATGTTACAAATTAACAAGTAAACGGTAAAAGTTCACTGCACTATGCCGATGTGTTGCCGATAAAATTGTTAACTGTCAATTATGAACACTGTGCTTTACATCGGTAACACTTTTAGTGTGTGTTTATGTAATAGTGGTATTGCCTATTCGGGACTGGAAGTCCGTCATTATTGATATTTTATGCGTTTGAAGCGCTCGCTTCTCTCGCGTAGGCCATTATTTTTTGTTAACAAAATTTGAGGTATTTATTTAGTGTCGGTAGCCACCTACACAGTTTGCCTAGTGTTTTGAGTTGAATAAAATGGTGATAAAATATATAATTTTTCATTAGATATATTTCAACTGGTGACTAAGGGCCTATGCACACCACGCTTTTGTAGCTATACTGACGCGATACGCTCGCTACTCAGACGCAGCCAGAGGACTTTAAACTTTAGACTATGTAGGATAAAAGCGCGGGTCGACGGCGCGTTTAAAAAACGTAGTGAGCACAGGCTCTTAGCCAAAGACAAAAGCTCCTTTCGACTTCGGATGACAAGTTTGGCTATGCGCATAATGGGCATGAGACATAAAACGATACTCGCTCTAAAAGCATAAAATACACAAAAATACATATTAAGTAATATTCCGGGCACACAGAGAATAAAACGCTAAGCGCGAATTGAAATTCCCGAAACGTTTTGCGAGATTGAAGAGGCTTTTATGGAAATGGACTGTGCGCCTCGATAGCAGGTAGGCTCTGGGTGCCCGCCCTAACGCGGCGTTACCCGACCGATTCAAATATTTACACCCACCTATTGCAATTTGCACACACCTGATGACGATTTATTTCGGCCGGGTTGCAGCTGCATGTCGGTTCGGAAATGCAAATGTACTGCAATAATATTTATCGTAAATTGTTCAACGTATCGCGTATTTTATACCTATGTGACTTTCTATTATATTGATTACAATTTCGTGATTTTGGTAAACCGACAAGGTAATGAGACGATTTGGCACCTTTTGATGTCGTAGGCTTAGGTAGGTTATGTATCTATTATACTTATAATATTATAAAGAGGAAAACTTTGTTTGTTTGATTGTAATGAATAGGCTCCGAAACTACTGAACCGATTTGAAAAATTATTTCACTGTTGGGAAGCTACACTATCCCCGGGTGACATAGGCTATAATATATTTAAAAAAAAAATTGGTATCCTTACTAAAACTCGAATAATGTAACCGCAATGTACCCGTGCGAAGCCGGGGCGGGCCGCTAGTAAGGTATATAACTGTAAATATAAAATTTAAAAATCCCCGATTCGACGCCTTTTTAAACTACAAAAGGGCTGATAATTTTCAATCGGCTGAACCAATTTTCATGAAACATAGTTAAGAACACTCTCGATCAAAATCGGTTCATCCGCTCGGGCGCTACAATGCCACATACATACACACATATACACAGATACACATTTTAAACTTATAACACCCCTGTTTTTTCGTCGGGGGTAAAAAGCAACAACTTTTTATTTATTTTACCATACTTTTTGATTATGAGTATTCGTAAAGCAATAAGTTATTTGAAATTGAGCGTACATTCGCGCATTGCTCAATATTCACATGTATTCATCGTCAGTCGTCTGCCACACACCATGATTTATTCATTTGCTGCCAACCGTTGTGTGACGAACTTACTAAACTGGCTAAACAAATTACCAACTGAATAATATTGCTTGCCCACCGATATTGTTACATTTAGTTTATTTAGTCAGATTCCTTTGTCCCCATGTCCCCATATACTGTTCAGTATAATAATAAAAAAATATCGCCCGACGAACACCAACTTTATGGTCTCAAACTAAGCAACGCTTGTACTATGAGTACCGTACAATGGACTGGAGTCGATCCTAGTGACATTCAGACCCGGAAAGGCAATTTTCAAAATATGCCCAGGTGGGAATCGAGCTCGTTATCACGCAGTGCAGCGAACCGAGCTGCCTTCGTTCAAACTACTGCTACAAGCAGCCGTTCAAATAATCAAAATAGTGATATTTTTGTATTGACAACGGAATTTACAGCTCACGACTTCAAAGGACATCTTATTACTGGCTCTTTTTTCTATTCAGGAAAGGTTTCTTTTCAACACTTTTGAATCAATCCACTCTAAGACTAAATGCATCGGATCAACAACCTGCATTGAGAAATGAAAGGAAATGAAACGACTGCCCGGAAATTTCACTCCTTCATTAGGTACATAAGTAGTTACGCTGCGGATGCGAAATGCGCTCCCATAAATAGAGCTATGAATCCCAATTATTTTTTAAAGATTACTAGCAATTTCATTATATCACATTACTAGTATTCCCGTTAGCCCCTCCAGCTAAGCTAACGCTTGTGTTAGGAGTGGGCGCACGTCAATAGTTTAATAGCGAGAATGGGGATCGAACCTGGAACCTCTCAGCTACGAGCGTGACCCCTCTAATCACGCTATTGACGCCTAAAAAACTTAAACAAATGATAAACTCGAGGTTAACTTTCTTTTTAAAACACTGTTCTTATATTATCATCACTAACTTTCAATTTCACTTATAATTACAACCATGTATTCCATGCTTAAACAAGTCTTGCTACCATTGCTATGCATAAATCCATTCGGATGGCATTTGCCATTTGCTATTATGGATATTAAAATATGCGCTCTCCCTAGTACAGCTAGCGCCATGTTTGATTTAGAATGGTGACTTCCGGTTCGATGGGGGTTCGAATTAAGGATATTAATGGCGCCGGAAGGCATCTCATTGCCACTCTGAATATTATATCGATAAATTTCGAGATCATTGCCTATTCGATCTCATTAGGAATGACTGGATGGCAAAATACGAGGTGTTTGTTATGTTGATGGGCATCCCCCTAGTCGTGAGGGGAGGCCTGTGTTCGATAGCAGAATATAAATATATATGGGACTAGTTCCGTCACACACTCCCACCTCTGTTATTCCTGTAAGCTAGGATCGACAATGGTATCTAATGATGACGTCGAGGTTTGACCCTCGACGAGTCCCAGGGAAAAGTTAAATTTACTTGAAACCCGCACGTATTTAATCGAAAGAAAGCGTTGGAAGAAAATTATCCACTATTAAAGCAAGTAGCAGTTTTTTTTTAATAACAAGTACTACCCGCCTGATGGCTAAAGCGCCCATCTAGCCCGCGAAGTTCAAATTTTTTTGAGGTTTTTTAGAAATGTTTCAAAATCTTGGAATAATAAAAGGCACATTTTGTAATTCGCGACAAATACCGTGTGCAGTGCATTTATTAATGTATATCCAACTTACTCTAAAACATTTCAAGAACGACAGCTATGCAGATATTCTGGCAATTTTTGTATATTTAGTGATTAACTAGTATCATAATCACCATGATAATATTTAGAGTAAAATAAATGTATTAATAAACGCACTGCATACTGTGTTTGTCGCAAATCACAAAATGTTGTCTTAAATGTTTTCAGATTTTGGATAAACTAAAAATACTCGGAAATTTTGAATTTCGTGGGCTAGACAGGCGCCTTCACCTTAAGCCGTTACCGTAGCCTATAGATGCTTGCAGTACTAATGGCATTGCTCGTACATTGCCGATTTGAAGAGGAGTGTGATTTTGGAACTAAAAGCGGAGGAGAGGAGGGATAGACTGCCGGCATTTTCACTCATCGTAAGAAGAGCGGTTATATTAGCGATTTTTAGCCAATTTTCTGCGAGAGGGTGGTACTACCCCAGTTGAGCTATGGCACGGTCGCTGATCACGAAGAAATTCGTACAATGACCTGTTATTACCTGTCTTTGTCACTCCCGCGTAAATCTAATACGTCTCGAATACGACAGGTCATTGTACGAATTTCTTCGTGATCAGCGACCGTGCCATAGCATGTATATGAACTGTAGTCAGTTAGCTTCATGTTAGCTCTGCCACAGTAAGATGGCCTTTACAAGCAACAAGTACTCTATCACTAATCTATACAAATAAATAAAATTCGAGTGTCTGTTTGTAATATCAAAATAACACCTTCTCACTAAATGCATATGAAAGTACATACGACAACTATCTATATATATCATACGATAACTAACAGAAAAAAAAATTGTCTGTCTGTCTGTGTGTTTGTTACGGGTAATCTCCGAAACGGCTGAACCGATTTCGACGGGACTTTCACTGGCAGATAGCTGATGTTATAGGGAGTAACTTAGGCTACTTTAATTTTAGAAAAACAATTAGGGTTTCCCATAAAAAATAAAAACACATGAAATTAAAGAGTATCTCCGAAACGGCTGGACCGATTTTGACGGGACTTGCACTGGTAGATAGCTGATGTTATAAGCAGTAACTTGGACTACTTTTATTTTAGAAAAAGAAAGGTGGTCCTTTTTAAAGCAACATAATATATCAACATAAACAGCTGTTAGGTGAAGGCAGCTGATACAAAGGTGACCTCGTATCGCGGCCCCTTATTATGGTTTAGTCGGTCGTTTTACAATACACTCATTCCATGTATTGTTAAACGACCAACGGGATCCGCCTACAACGAGTTCCGGGTCCGGTACATTTTTGTATCACAACATAACTTGTCTTGGTAGAGGTGCCTATCGCCTTATAAGGAAAGTGGGTACAGGTAGACCATAAAATGTATTACTTTTGTACCTATTTGGTGCTTCGGCTACCTTAAACTGGAGTACGTCATAAAAGTTTTACACGCTCTTAAAGTGTATTTTCACTCGTATTTAAATAAATATTAAGTTTATAAAGAATATTTATAAAGAGTGAAAATATAATGTATGTAAGTTTATATGAGGTGGTCTCGAGAACTACTGATCCGATTCAAAAAATGTTTTATGGTTAGAAAACTAAACAACCCCTGAGTTGCATAGAATAATCTCAAAGTACAACTAACAATGTTAAAATTAAAAAGCTAATCCTACTACTTAACGGTAATAATAAAACAGGCTAAATCCTGATTCACAAGGGCATCAAATAAAAGAGCTTAAAAATCCAATATCAATTTACCACCGTGGCCATGATTTAATAATCAAAATCACTGCAGCTTTCGAAGTGCAATTTCATTATTGGGAAACAGAATATTGAATCTGGGTGGAGCGTATTTGGAATACACAGGGGTATAGCAGACCCAATAAACTTTTCACTTTGTCCATTATGAAATGAGCTTTATTATGTCTGGTGAGTTTATTTTTGACCATTTGATACGACACGACATTCACTTTTTCCTTCACTTGGTCGAAATAGCTTCTCCTAGGTCTTCCTCTTCCCCTCTTGCCTTCTATCTTCCCTTCTATGATTGATTTCATAAAAGCGTCATGTCGTATCAAATGCCCGATCATCTTTCCTCTTCTATTTGCAATGCTGGTCAAATGGTCAAAGAACTGGGAGAAAATCGCAATAAATGGAAAAAACTCCACCGACAAGAGCATCGCTCTTAAGTTAATGATGATGATGAGTTTATTTTTTTGGTAATAATAATGATGAGAGATGAGAAAACAAATAAAAAAGGTTTTTTTTTTATTTCTTATTTTAATTTATATACCTAACTATCATAATAAAATATTAAACGTGCAGTTTGCTGAAAATTCATCAATTAAGTCCAATTAGTCCACACAGGTTCTCAATGTTGATTGTTTACTTAAGGATTCTAACGATCTCGCATTAAACGCTCCCAGTGAAACTGGTCTGATAAGAATATTAATATTCTGGTTATTCAAGTTACAGACCGCCGTAATAAAAACTAGCCAAATATAAAATAGAGATAATAAATTGTAGTAGGTACGAAAATAATACAAATTTCGAAAAGGTAAAAAAATTGCCTTGTAAGTAATTACAATTACTTATTAACATTTTAAAGCAGTTTACGTTGAGTTAGTTTTTTTGTTCCAATAAAGCAAAGCCGGTTTTAATCTCTCGCAACGCAACAATTTTGATAAATGTGAGGGTACCCTTGCGCGAAATAGACACCACTTTTTTAAGCTCCGTGCAATTAAATTGCTTAAAGTTGTTAATAGTTGTTTAAAAGTGCAGTGACTGTGCAATAGATATAGTGCAATATATATCCTGTACGTGAGTAACAAACACTGAACCGTTGAACCACATAAACACCTATAAATACTAAAAACATAAATAGAACTTTTATCTATTCATCTACAACCCCAGATGACCTAAGTTTCGAGCCGAACGCGTAAGCGACGTGCGCTACACGGCGCTTCCGACCTTTTGGACGCGAAGTTAATCGAGCCATACCCGTGGGCATTTATTTGTGAGCGACAGTAGTAGTTCTGCATCGAAGAACTCCGTCCGAGGGCATTTACTAGTGACTGAATTACGTAAATTAACAAAAAAAAAATCAAGAGGGGGAAAAAAAAGGAAGACTAAAAGGTGCTTAGTGCTTACTTTAAAATACAGAAAACAACTAAATAAAATGGATTGGGGATGCTGTAAGAAAGAAGATAAAAATGAAAATGAGAACTTCCTTCAATGTGTAAAATGCAAGAAAGCATTTCACCACGATTGCTTATCCCTGGGGAATCCTCCTGAATTGTCATCTTGGGTCTGTCCTTTATGTGCAACAAAGAAAAACAAAGGAAAAAACAATGACAGCACTCCCGTCCGTTTTAACCCAAATATAACTGTTCGTCCAAATAAGAAAGCAGCGTTGCAATCCCCGCCCTGTTCAACGTCAACCGCATTGACAGAAGATGGCGTACGCACTATCATTGCGGATGTCATGCAATCGCAGACTGATTCGCTGTTACAAAAATTTACTTCGGCTATGAGCACACTATTAGACACGCAACTAAAACGTATGCGAGAAGAAGTCCAGGAACTCAAGGATTCCGTAGTCCATATGAGCGATCAGTACGACGACATTCTGAAGCAAAATATAGCGGCTCAAACCAGTATTAAACAGTTAGAGGATGAAAACGTAAAATTATCCAGCACTATTAATGATATGTCAGCACGTATCAATACTCTGGAGCAACAAGCTCGCGCGAACAACATTGAGATACAGTGTGTTCCCGAGAAAAAAGACGAAAACCTTCTGAGCATCATCAAACAATTGGGCAAGGTCATTGATTGTGATATCAAGGGAGATGATATCTCTAATTGTACACGTGTGATGAAGTTTAATAGCAGCAGTACACGTCCGAGATCTATAGTAGTCCAATTTAGCACACCAAAATGGCGTGATTCATTCTTGGCCGCATCAATCAAGTTCAATAAGTCGAAACCCATCAATGAAAAATTAAACACCTCCCATCTTAGTTTTGTGGGCGAGAAATCTCCAATATTTGTTGTTGAACATTTGAGTCCATCTAACAAGGCATTACATGCAGCTACACGTTTAAGATCAAAAGAAAAAGGTTACAAGCATGTTTGGATAAGAGGAGGACGTATTTATGTTAGGAAAACCGATGACTCCGAGTATAAATTGATCAAGGACTTTGACTCATTGAACAAAATTTTTTAAATTTACTAAAAGCTATTTCCTGGCTATAAACTAGCTTAAACTAAATAAAGTTCGCTACTTTTGATATATATTATCAGAATACTCGTGGTCTACGCTCAAAAACTCAAGACTTTCATTGTAATCTAGCATGTACTAACTATGATGCAATTGTCTTAACCGAAACTTGGCTTAATAACAATATTCTCAGCAGTGAACTTTTTGACAGTAGATACAAGGTTTTTAGACGAGATAGGGTTACTTCTAGATTCCAAAATAAAATAGATGGTGGCGGTGTTCTAGTTGCAATTAACAAAAAGTTCAATGCTTACAGAATGTCAAATTGTGAGAGTGAATGCGAGGACCTGTGGATAACTGTAGATGTTGCACCAAATTTCAAAATAGTACTGTGCGCAATTTATTTACCACCACCAATGCAACATCCAGTTTTAAGACACTTCATGGATAATTTCAACTCTGTGGCTGAAAACAATAACTGTCATACTGTACTCATTGGCGATTTCAACATGAGTAGTATAGATTGGAGTGTTATAAACAGTACCGCAAGTCCTTCCTCGTATTTACAGTCAAATATGTGTCAAGAATTCTTAGACTTTACGTACACCAATAACCTAAGGCAATGTAATGCAATACGCAATAAAACAAATAAAGTTCTGGACCTGGTTCTTGTTGATTTACCACATTGTGATGTAACTTCAGCTTCACATATACTATCCGTAATCGATCACTACCATCCGCCTCTCGAGATCCTTGTACTATATAAATCAAATAATAACTTAAAGCCGAATATTACACCTAGATTAAATTTTAACAGGGCTGACTACAGTGCTATTAATAATGAATTGCAAAAACTTGATTGGAGTGAGTTATTCATGAATATCAATGATCCCAGTATTATGCTCGACTTATTTTATGACGTGATAAACGAACTAATAAAGAGGTTTGTTCCATCGACTACAATTAAAAGCAATTCAACTCCCCCTTGGTTCAACAAAAACCTACAGAGGTTGTTACGCGAAAAAAATAAATATAGAAAACGATATAATATGTATAAAAATCCAATGGATAAAATTTCTCTTCGTATATGTAGTAAGCGCTGCGATCAACTGGCAAAAAAGTGTTACAACTCTTATATAAACAGCATCGAGCAGAAAATATCTACTAATTGCAAATTCTTTTGGTCATACATTAAAGCTAAGCGCAAACAGACCAGTACCTACCCGGCCTCTGTGATAGATGGAAATAAAACGGCTAATAATGGTGTGGACATATGTAACATGTTTGGCTCTTACTTTTCGTCAGTATATTCTCCACCTCTAAGACAAACGCAAAATGTAATTAACATGCACCCATATTTACAAAAAATATCTAATTCCTCTGATTGTTTTCCCACACTTAGTATTAATGAAGTATCAATTGCTAAATTTCTCAAGAATCTTGATGTATCTAAAGGACCAGGCTGTGACGGAATTCCTCCGGGTTTTATTGTAAAGTGCGCCAATATGTTGGCTAACCCTCTCCATTCTATATTTAATAAATCTCTTACGAGTGGTATCTTTCCTGAGCAGTGGAAACTTGCAAAAGTCGTTCCTGTTCATAAATCAGATTCGGAGGACTACGTGGGTAATTATAGACCTATATCAATCCTTTCAACTTTAGCTAAGGTGTTTGAAGCACTAGTATGCCCGAGCATTCAAAACTATTTTAAAAAGTATATTTCCGATCACCAGCATGGTTTTACCTCTAATAGATCTACCTGCAGTAATTTGATTACTTTTATCGAGAGTACTGTGGAGTCAGTCGACTCAAGGAAACAAGTTGATGTAGTTTATACTGACTTCAGTAAGGCTTTTGATAAGGTTTCTCATGAAATATTAATTCAGAAATTGTATGCATATGGTTTTACGGGTCCCTTTCTCAAATGGCTCAATTCTTATCTAACAAACAGGTCATTTTATGTGGTTGTGGATGGATTTAAATCTAGCATTTTTAACATTACCTCTGGAGTTCCGCAGGGATCTCATTTAGGACCAATACTGTTTGATATCTTCATCAACGACCTTCCAAATTGTTTTGTCCACTCAACACCCTACCTGTTCGCAGATGATTTAAAATTAACCAGAGTCATAGACACCCATAATGACGCTTTGCTGCTCCAGATTGACATTGATAGACTTATAAGTTGGTGCACGAATAATGATATGAAGCTTAATGTTGAGAAGTGCTCTCAGATTACATTCACGCGCAAACTAAATCCTATCTACTTCAATTACCACATAAATGGCCTGCATCTGAAAGTAGTAGACGTTGTCCGAGATTTGGGAGTCCTGTTGGACCAGAAACTTACGTTTATTCCTCATATAGATCATATTATTAGGAAAGCTTCAAAATCACTAGGTTTCATCATTAGAAATACCAAATCTTTTAACCCAAACACAAAAATACTTCTCTATAACTGTCTTGTGCGTAGTATTGTTGAGTATTGTGTGGTTGTTTGGCGTCCTCACTATGCAACACATTGTTTGAGACTTGAACGTCTTCAAAAACGTTTTATGAGGCATTTGGCTTATTCTACAGGTACAGCCAAGAGTCAATCAAGTTACTCAAAACAACTCAAAAGATTTAAACTGGCTACACTTGAATCACGTAGAGATCACCTTGACTTAAAATACCTTGTCAAAATTCTGCGCAGTAACATTGATTGTCCCCAATTGCTGAAACTATTTAATTTTAATACCCCAAACAAATACCCCCGACACCGTATCAGATTGTTAAGTCCTCCTTTCCGTAAAACTGTTCTTGGTTCCAATTCACCCGTATCAAGGCTCTCTAAACTTTTAAACAAAATGGATAAAATCGATGTATTTTACACATCTTTCCACAAGCTCAAGTACCAGGTCCAACTAAACCAAATTAATTAAATAGTATTTATATTGGTGTTTTAATTTATTTTCTTTGTTATTTTTAATTCTTTAGGTTAATTTTATTTTTAAAAGTGAAATAATTATTACTAAGTGTTTCTTTTTTTTTTAACATACCCTACTGGT
Organism: Notodonta ziczac; assembly: GCA_918843915.1. NCBI lineage: Eukaryota > Metazoa > Arthropoda > Insecta > Lepidoptera > Notodontidae > Notodonta > Notodonta ziczac. The sequence goes on from OU974051.1 coordinate 4,209,618, forward strand.
CAAATATTTTCTTGCATGCTGTGTTTACCTTAAAAAATTGTACATTTAGAATAAGAAAAATTGTGATAAGAACTTTGTTATTTTTGGTGTAACAGTTATTGGTAAACCTAAATAAATAAATAAATAAATAAATAAATAAATAAATAAACCCGCAGATATTCTTCGGATATAATTTATCAAAATCAAAACACCTGGCGCTTTCTGCCACCTGCCACCATTAAAGTATGTAAATTTTCGCAAACTTTTGATCATGCAATCCGGATCTGTGCCGCACATCACCTGTTTATGAATCTATAGTATACTAAACCTAAGGTTATATTAGCTTTAATATGCGGTTGAGATATAGTGACATAAATAAATATCGCCAAACTGACACACCAACTGTACTCCCAACTGTGGTCAACAACAACTGTGGTCCCAAACTAAGCAATGCTTGTACTAGGGGTACTGTACAATGGATCGGGGGCGATCCCAGTAACATCCAGATCAGGGCAAATTAAGAAAAGGCCAGTTCCGAAATTTACCTCGGCGGGAATTGAACCCGCAACCACCAGTGAGCCGAGCGGCCTACGCTCGAACTACTGCGCCAAGCGGTCTTCAAATCGATTGATCTTTGATCAGTTATTTAATATTGCATAGGAATAGTATTATTATAGTATAGGAATGTCTCGATCCAATCCGTATCGCAATTTCAATCAGTATTCGGTATTCAATGTGCATAATCCAAACAGTTATGTTAAAGTGTGTGTATTGCATCGCCATGTTTATTGGATTCTCCGTAATACGAGGGCTGCTCGACAATTAGGGTTGTCCGGGGAGTATAGCCTGTCAATCAGGCCGGTACTCGACTGCGGTTATTTGATACTAGTAACCGGACGTGGGGTAGCAGCCCTAGAGGTTACTGTTAATCACCTTAGTGCGGTCCCTGAATGGACTTTGATTTACTAATAAAAATCGCAATACATTTTTAAATGCTGCCAACATCAAAAATATGCTGGCCACAACAAAACAAAACATTTCATTGAAATAGATAAAGATTTAAACAAACGGAAGCTCACATAATGTTGCCATCTGTTACAAATTAATTACTAACTAGACATCGGGTGATTTTCTTTAATTAAACGTTACGAAATTGGGTTAACCGCCATGTCATCCCGGACCGTTCCGGAATCAAAAGAAGCTAAGTTGAAAATTGGAACGATGTTTTTATCTGTCAGTCAATCTATGCGGGCGGGCAGAAAAAAGAGCGGGTGACATTCCTGTTCCTGAAGTCGTAAATTCGTACCACAGCTACTGACAACCCTGGTAACGCATTTTGACGTCATCAATCAGACATGCAATTGTAAAAGATTCTAACATTATTGAAGAAATACTTTATTCTATTGAATTAATAAGAACTATGAATTATATTTTGTTCAATCTAATTTCGTACCTACCCTTTTTAACCCCCGACGAAAAACGAGGGGTGTTATAAGTTTAACATGTGTATCTGTGTATCTGTGTGTCTGTCTGTGGCAACGTAGCGCCCAAGCCGATGAACCGATTTCAATTGTGTTTCTTTTGTTAGATAGGTATTCTGATCGAGAGTGTTCTTGGCTATGTTTCATGAAAATCGGTTCAGCCGTTTGAAGATCATCAGCTATTTTGTAGGTTAAAAAGCCACATTCACGGCCAAAACCAACTTCCACGGCTCGAATCCGATCGAAATTTGAGATTATTGGATTTAGATTTATTATATTTTTAAATGATCGTAATAGTCTGAACTGGCTTTTTACAATATTATTAATATGAAAAGTTTCCCTGATTCTGGAAAAAATGTATATTTTATCAATTTTTATAAGAGATTTGTGTATGAACTAAAGACGTTCCATCAGTCACGTGTCAAATGATGGATACGCGCATGCGTAAATTTTGTTTGTTTTGTTAATGGTCATGGAATATTACGTTATAATAATTCTAGAGGGCGCTGCTCCGCCATTGAGAAAAAACATAAAAAACAAATCAAATTTAAAATAATTTTAGCGTTATTGAAAATTCTTTCCCTGGGCTGCTCCCGTCCACCTCAACCAGAGTTATTACATGAAATTGAATCATAATTGATAATATTTTACTACGAATTAAACCTCTGTGGCATCAATATTTAGATTCGTTGTCTATTCTAATGTCAATTATTATACTGTCATAACAAAATAATGTCTCATACTTTTACACAGATTTTCTGTTGATTATTGTACTTCTTAGAATATAAATGAGGAAGCCAAAACAAATGATTTAATGGCGCTTTCATAATCTGGCATCGAAACTAGTTGTACCAGATGAATTTGCGAGATGAGCTATGGATACTGAGCTACGGGAGCTACGCAAATCGCGCTAACATCATTATTTGGAAGAACTAGGTAAATTATACATTTGATGAACAGGTCATCGCATCGGGGGTTTTTAAATTTTCAATTTAGAGTTATTAACACCAAATGTTATATGTGGAATCCAAACAGAAGCACCAAATAGGTTTCACATTGAAATTCAGGCACTAAATAAAACAGAAGTGAACAAAAAAATAAGTCTATATAAAAAACATTCAAAAATAAAGCTCTCTACTGCCGTGCCCCCGGGCTTCGGTAACCGAATACAGATTGTGAAACCAGGGGGCGCTGTTGCGCAATGGACTAGCCCGTAAGTTGTGCGCGCTTAGGCTGAACGGACTGGGATGGGCTGATCGGCTTTGCCTCAGGCAATGCAACGCTTTTATTACAAGAACACCGGTATCCGTTTGCTATAAGTGCAGTTAGTTTCATTTTTATTTGGTATGATTTAAAAAAAATCGCATTCGGTTGTGCTGGCTTGAGTTACTTACTTTTTTTAAAAGTATTTTTTATATAATGGTTAGTAGAGAATATAATATGTATAGTATGTAATGTTATATTTATACCTAATATTTATATTGAATTATAAATATTAGGATACTGCGATGAAACGGATTTTTTTATAGAAACAAAAAAAACGAGTCGCAGCGTACCAAGACAAAAACAAACCACTAAGTATTTTAAAAGTAAATTACCTAAATTCAGAAGCAGCCAGCAACAGACAACCATTAAATAATAAGCGAACGTTATCGACTAAACACGCTAGGCTACACGAGTAACTTGATCAGCCATAAAATAAACCCTTGAGGCGAACAAAAACAAGAGATTGGATAAGCGAAAGTTTCTCGACTAAACAAGAGCCAATTATAAAACAGAAAACGCGATCAATTAACGAAATTAATATAACAGAGTACTTTCTGCTCAACAGTTTTGTTTTATTTATATTATATATTTATTTATATATATTACTTACTCAAAATGAAACAACGTTCATGAATAATAATTTGAATGCGCATTAAGATTTTCAAATAAAGATTGATTGTATACTGATTGTTAACTACGGTAGCTGATCTAATGGAAATAACAATGTAATACATTGTTGCTCAATGCTACCGTCAACTCTGTAACCGTTAAATCACTTCACACATTAATTTGACACATTAAAAGAGGTCTTCTAGGTCATATGTTACTATAATGACAAGGACGGAAATACAGTTCGTTTAGTTGTATACCAACACAATTAATACGAATACAATGGCTTACTTGCACAGATATAGATTTACATAGATAACGCAAGTATAACGATTTGTATTGAAACCAAGCATCTCGAATTTTTAACACCTACTGTGACGTCATTAGTGACGGGAAATCCAAACCGATTCAAAGACACCGATGCCGCCGATGCCCCTCTGTCCGCTACAATTCTCGCGAGTGATTATTCCACTCATACTCATATTTTTTATATCTGTAGTCGCGCGGACTGTAGCTTAGCAGTGACCAACCTTGACGCTTGGTCGCGGTTCCGTACACGCGAGGTTCATGCATTTGCGTTATCTATGTAAATCTATATATGTGCGTACAGGAGTAACAGTGGTTGAAGTGGTGGTCCAAGCTCGACCTCAGCTTGATCGATGTTGATGTTTTTTTTTAGTTCTGGGGCATAATGATAGTTCTTCGCCATGGTTGAACAAGATAACTTGGCGCTTTTGTCGACATCCATTCAATAAAATTTACGCCAGTGGAACTGCGAGCAAAAGCTAGTAAGTAAATTTATAATATTATTTATATCGTTAGACTAAATGGTCACTAGTATATGGAGAGCAGAACCCGTTTAAATTAGACCTTATGCGATACGTCACTCTTCAAAAACATTGCAGTAGTTTTCAGATAAATGAGTTTCATTACGCTTTCTTTCACCATAAACAGGTGATTAAATTTAAACTGTATAACAAGGTGTTTGTTGCATTATGACGTGTAGCACCGGAACCTCACAGTTTATTACACCGTTAGGCACACCACCTCAGGTACTAAGTTATTACCCCCCCAGACTGGAAAGCATAGATAATTGCAATAGTACTCACAAATAGTTAAAAATACTCTCAATAAAGTCATCGCACCATCTGTAATAATGAGCTGTAATTCCATTTACAATTGGTTTTCTTTGGAATTGAATTTGCTATCACTATCGATCTCGTTTCATTCATTAAATAACTAAGTACCTACTAGTCGTTGAACTATTATATTACGATACAAAGTAGAGAATATTATATAAATCGTGTTTCTATAATTAAATTAGTGGTTTATACAATTTTGTCGAATGTCAAAAAATTATGCCAATCCTTCCTCTTATCTTCAACTGTATGTTTTATTTGATCTTTTGCGCTGAGAAGAGATAGATACTAATAGAATGTTAATTAATAACACTTTAGGTTTAGGTACTAAGATATTAGGTAAGAGTGAAATCCTCCTCTAAAAAGCGACAAAAAAATTGTTCAGAAGGCTTTCATTAGATAGAAAATAAACTTATCTATAATATTGACTACACTCAGCATAATAGTAACCAATATTGAAATACAAAAATGTTTAGACAAAATAAGAGTCAAATAACCTTTAGCGGTCATTCACACGGGTAACCCCACACCGATATTTTTTATTAAATGTTCTGTATGCAGATGTCAAATACGGCTAATATCCATTAAAAACATATAGATAGAATGGTGTCATCTTTTTCCTGTGAAAGAATGACCGCTTTCAGACTAAATATAAAAAATCAACAGTTTCATAAGTAGTTATCGAAGCGATAGAGCATAAAGTAGACGGGGAACAAAATGGCAAAATGAAATTCCTAACAAAGTAAAGGACTTTATCATGCGAAATTCCTAGACAGTGATCCGATGTAATTTCGCAACAAACTAGCTGCGCCGATCCGCTGGCGAAATTGACGAGAAATTTGAGTGCATGCAAACAGGGGATTGATTCAATATCCACGGCATTCCATGTACAGGCCTCTGTAATAGAGATACCCTATTGGAAATAGTACGTTTATTAGCTTGTTATATTCCTACTATAATGAAGCGTTTTTTTCTAGAAATAATTCTTATTTTAAAATAACGTTCTAGTAAATTTAGTTCATAAGGATTAATGCAGGAAGTATTAACCGTTCCTAGATAATCCGGCGGATGAATTTCCGCGTTATGTAACGTACGCTTAGCTAACTGAGATAGTTTAGATTAGTTAGACGGATGTATGCAGATTTATTGCTATCTTGACGAGCCAATTAATCTTTAGAGTTTAACTCTACAGCGATCTCTACATTTATAGAGTATGGCAACGTAAATATTAACGATTTATGAATGTTACCTAAGCTCATTCCTCAAACTAAGGCCGCCTCCGCCCAAACGAACTTTGGTTGGTTGGTCTTGTGTTATTATGATGACGCCATAAGTACCTCTACAGTGCATGCATATAACATTCTCGTGTATTGGACTACTAAGTGATACATGAAAGCGTTCCCTTTAAAAAATATCATAACTAAGTTTACGTAACTTTCTTAGAAAAATAAAATATTCAAACGCAAGATAGATCTACCTACTTCTATTGAAGATTTCTAAATCTTACAAATTTCGTATTATTTTTACAATGACGTGTCACTTTTGCAACAACTCAATTAAATTTTAATTGAAACAATCTATTAAAATTATAACATACCTATGCAACTCTATACAACATGTCGCCTACTATTGATCCATCGGTGTGTCTAAATTATTATGTCCGGCCCGGCTCGGGCAGGTCAATCAAAAGATAAAGGCCTCCGGCGTGAACCGCTGCGGGACATAATTAAGACCCGCTATAAGCGGATTGACGGCAACCAGATTATGCAATGTTGTTGTCACGTAAGGTGCACCTTACAGTACAATATATACAATACACAACCTTTGGTATGTACCATCAACAAAGTTGACGCTTGATCAGTTTTCAACACATTTCGCTGGCAGGCAGTAATCTTAGGTTGCCTCACCTATTATGTTGCCGTCCAATGAGACAAAAAGCGTCCGATGAGACAAAAGCCCTTTTTTTGGAAAGCCATTTGTTTTAATTGTTTTTATGACCATGCTAGCCGTAGGTGGTTGCTGGTCACTGCACATAAAATGCAACCTTAAGGTGATCAAGCGTCGAGTTTGTTGACTGTACAGTACAATAAATGAAGCAGTAACTGACGGTGGTAGAGACGAACTGTTGCCAATTGACTTCAGTTCATAATCGGGCTGGCTCTACCGGAATAGTACCACCCTGTCACAGATGATCGGCGTAAAGAATTATAGCTGCGTTTCGTACATGAGTGAGAGAACTGGAAAACCAATCCCCCTGCCTACTATTATCTCTAACCGACTCTCCTTCAGGATGGTAGCGTTCGAACAATGCTTTTGGTATTGCAAGCAACTATAGATGTAGTGACCGTAGCCTAAAGGCTAAGGCAACTGCTTAACAACAGCCGGGTCATACGCTAGCTTGCCGACTTCGTTGTATAAAAAAGGTACATTAGCAGATATTTTTTTAGATTGTACATAGAGCGGTGTGTGTGAACTATCCGAGTTTTGTTATAAAAGCGATAATCAAGGATTTGTAAAAAAATAAAAAAATCACTTGCAATTAGTTCTAAAACTCGCGGTAGCAACCTCGTGTAGTCACTTGCTCTCTTCAGTTTACAGGATACTTCAAAATAACGTGTTAAGTATTACGTGTTTGTTTTTTCATGAACAAATTAAAAAAAAAAAATTATTATACACACAAGCCATTTATCTGTTATTCGATGATAGTACTCGTAAACAAATATAAATTCTTTCAAACGACCTACATATCGTGTTTAGAAAATGTTACGGAGCCGTTAAATCGATCATAAAACATGTTCCGATACAGAATGGTTTGTTATGATGACTCAGATCGGTGGCAGGCAGACAAGCTAGGAATCCGTATGAATGCATGAGAGCCAATGACTCACGTTTAAGTAGCAACAGGATGGTGGGTTTTCCGCACTTTCTGAGCTTTGAATGTGGGATTTATTGTTCTTCCAATAAGGCAGTGCGCGGAAAACGAAATACCGCGATCCGCGATCCTTTATTCAGTCACAAGTGCAAAATTTATTATAATATTCTTATTTAAATAATGCCTGATATTGCATAGCGTCTTACTGAATACTAAAGCTGATGTACATACGAGTACATACCACAAAAAAATTATAAGTTCTAACATCCAACCTTTGATTAAAAATTCACCACCAACCAACAGAAAATATTTATTCCATCAATTGTTGTTTTGTGATAAGTACTTTAGCATTTCGTGCATTATTTAAATAAGACCTTATATTTTATTTTTTATATAGGAAAACTATAGATATATAGATGGGCTTTTAATACCTATTAGTCTCCGTTTTAATAGGGTCATGAACAAGAAATGAAATAAATTAGTGTGCTACAGTGTGCAGTGCGAGTGTACTGCATTCCATTTAAACAGTAGGTATTTAAGTGGTTCATTCATAAGAGGCTAGTTGAACGACCACTTTGGCACAATTAGCGTCGGCGCCGATCGAGGCACTGCTCACAGCGGGACACATTATGATTTCACTAATGTCACGTGGCTCGCTCGTTCACTCAAGTGGCTGATTGCCTTTTGATTGCTTCAGTATTCCCTTACCCTTCCCTTACCTAACTCATTAGCCTATATTTTGAGTTCAGAACGGAATGCTACTATTATAAGCACATTTATATATATTTTTTAAATAATTATTTGGCAGACCGAGTACACGTTTGCATGGCAACGTTCCCAGACCTCTCACACAAGATCACTGGGATATGAGGATTTTTGTCCAATAAGACCTCCCCAAGGCCCGCCTTTAGGTCTGAGGAGGCCCGGGATCTTCTAACCACGCATCAGTGCTTCTCATGTGCCGCGCTCCTTTTGGAAGGTTGTCGCAGGGGGAGCAGATGGTCACTCTCCCCCTGCACTTTCGCAGTGCCCGGTGGGAGAAGCCACGCTGCCCTCAGGGTCATCGTCGTCAGTGGTCATCGGGGGCCCACACCGTGGAAGTCTTTGACCTTGAGGGTAGCCAGTTATTTTGGGCACCGGGATCAGGGCCGGTGAGATAGCGACCTAGTTGCACTCCAAAAGGAATAGTTGAAGGATCGGTTGTCAACCCATGCAAAATACTCAAAGCAGACCGTTTTTGCCCGTTATAACTTGAACACTGCTATAATTTTAACGATGTTTAAATTTTGACGACGGATATGACTGAGCGCGGATGTCTTAATCAGACAGAATTTCCTTTCACAAATATGGAAGAGGACAATAATTGGGATTGTCAGTAACTAAGAGTTCTTGATAGGAACTACGGAACCCTAAAGCACTCTACCTTTCGCGAGGAAGATTTATTTAGGGACCAGGCCCAGCTAGACTCTAAGCTCTCCCACCACTGTTACTCCTGTAAGCCTGGATCGACAACGGGGTCCAGTGATGACGCCGCATAAAAAGATGGTGCTAAAATACTATTCGACTATTTACTAATTGTAATGGGTACCAATAATAACGAACATTTAAACCTGAACTAGTAAGTAGAAAGTCACGACAAGTAATTGTAGTAAACAATGAATCACGTGAGACCGGAATTCGTGTAAACTATCCTATGCCCGTAATCTTCGGTCCAATTAACGACCGACAGCAGCTCATTAGGTACCCAATATTATCGCATTTAAGGCATTATCACATTAACATGTGAGCAAATTAAGGTTATTTTTCTAAAGCAAGTATACGATGCGCCTGATGTTAAACAGTTGCCGTAGCCAATAAAAGCTTGCAACACCAAAGGCTTGCACGACCGACCTAAAGAGGAGTGGGAGAGAGAGAGGGGAAGGGAGCGGGGAAGGGAGAGGGGAAGGGAGAATGGTTAGGCTTCCGACTCTCGCACTCATCGTATAAAACGCAGTTACAATAGCTACTTAGGGCCAATTTTCAGTAACAGTCTGTATTTTGCGAGATGCTTCTTATGCATGGCATTTTATCAGCATCGGATATGAAGCAGTTTTATGAAGCAAAAGAGCAATGAAAGATTCCATTTCCAAGGTACATGATGTTGTCGTTTTTTTAAAACACAATGACCACGAATCGCGTTCGGAACTATCGCATTGTGGGATATCGTGGCTCGTTAAAACCATGGAGTGGTCCCTGTCAGTTGTTTTATTGTGCAAATCAACAGCACCAATTAGCATAACAAACGGGAAGCGTACGCACGGATACCTCCGACGAGGTGCGTGGCGTTAGTCGAAGAGGCGGCTACTGTGACTCGGGAATCATACAGCAAAGGCTATTAATTAACCCTTGTGATGTCCCACTGATAAGCATTCACCCTCCCTCAAAGCAAGAGGGATTCTGTTTGTAGAACACTTTGATCCTCAAGTTGTTTGCCATGTCACTTGCATCAACTTTTTCTTTCGGTAACCACATAAATTCTTGTGTGTATAAATACACTATGGTCAATCTTAAAGGTACAGCATATATCTGTCTATAATAGGTTCTCAAATAAACACGTGTTACCTTATTTAATTTTAATAAAAAGCAATGTCTGACCTTTGGAGTCAGGCGTGTTTGAACTAGAAATATCTCGTCCAATGCTAGTTAGTTTTTAAAATATTTGTTTTAAAACTGTATAGATTGTGTGTCCATTAAATAATTCTGTATCTGTTAAATAAAATAATATTTTATTTGTAGTAGCTGCCTCTCGGCTTATGTGGCCGTGGCTGGGTTGCTTGGTACCAGCCACACGTCTGAGTGGGCCGGGCCTGCACAGTCGTGTCCGCTAGACCATGCCTTTGAGCCGCATCGACTTTCTGACACATCCACCGAATTCAAAGCTGCAGCATACGTGGAGCTTAAATACGGGTCTGGATAGTATGTGGTGAATTGTATTCCAGAAATGTCTGTTCACAGTTCTGTGCCTAGCTACTTATATAGGCTTGCGTATTCTTGCAAGCGGGATCTACAAACTGGGAGTAAGTTAGAACATTAGAGCCAAGGGCAGTGTATAAAGGACATCATAGGGTCTTGGAAATTAAATCCAACACATTACGTTCACTTCAGTTATTCAGTTTATTTGTTTATCTCGTACCCACAATTTTTTTATCTTTTTGTATCAAAAATTGGGTTATATTTTTATATCAGTTCTTAGATTGAAACCATTTACTTTATGCTAACACCATTGTAACCTGATTTGTGTTCAATAAATAACAGAAAATAAAATAAAATGGAACCCAACAGTAGCGGTTGGAACATTTAGGATCAAGTATTTTTCAAAGCAAAATGTCCTTTATATTGTTAAGCATAATGTCTATTCTGAACCAAATATCTAATTATCCATACGAATCATTTATACGTTATTAAATCTAAACCTCTGTTTTACTTACCTCCTCAAAACACTTGCCAATACTAAACCAGCGTAACATCATTTCATGTCACCTATATCCTGAAGGCCATAAACCTCAACCGCATTAAATAATTATGAAGGAAATCGGCCCAGGATTCCATTAGCGGAGTGACTGACATCCCCCGGGAGCATCCACTACAGCCTCTGGGACGTCCACGCAACTTATTGTAATGAGCACGACAGGGATATTTATGCCTCGCCACGCGGCCCGAATACTCAATGAGACCTCGAATATTCAATATAGGGGACCGACTTGGATTCTGTTATTTGCAACATCATTTGGTCGGCAAACATTCTCTGACAGGTGTTGGTGTTGAACCTTTTATTGACAAAGGTTCGAACGTGTTTAGGAATACGTAAATTGATACGGAGATCCTCTTTGGTGTTTTGTGTGAAGATGCGATGTTTTATTCAATGTGAATTTTGAAGACCTATATTTTTTTATGAGGCTCCTTCCTTAGCTGCTCGCTACTGATTTAAATTATACTGCTCCGTCAGCCAACAGTCAGGCATACCTATATTCGTATTCGCAAATATAACTTGTCTAAGTTACTTAAAGTTTGAGATTTCGCAGTGGACTGCTTATTTGGGCGTACTGTGGGACCTCTTTATACAGTTGTAATGCGTTAGTGTGTCAGTCTGGCGATATTTATTTATTTATGTACACTCATCGCTAGCGTCTATGTAAATGAATGTATCGCAAATAATACGATTGTACTTATTATAGGATTTTCGATATAAATATTTTACGTAGACGTTAGCGACTATCGAACTTATAAAGTCATGGTACAGCTACAAAACACTTCGGTAAGATTAAGCTATGTCATTGCTGGGCAATTTTCTAATACAATTGAATTAAAGTTGATCCTTATAAAATCTTAATTAAATATTGCACGATATTTTGCACTACACCTTAGTAAATACTAAGTACAAAAAATATAATCTAATGGTTTAAATCCTTTGTGTTGGTTGGTACCGAGCTTTGATAAAGGAAGGTCTTTTATCAAAGGTACCGAGTGATTTAATGAAAGGTCATCTGTTAGAAAGAAACTCATCAGATTACTTGTTTGTGGTATGTATATCACCTTTAGCATTTAAAAAGGCCACTGGTCTTCAATCAGCTGTAACAGACTTGATTCTATGGCAACCAGTCCATAACAGTTATTTTTGTCTCCAGCTTTGCACCGGAGGGAAGTGGTTTTTTATTCCAACTGTAATTAGTGGTTTTTTCGATTAAATTCGTGCGGTTCCAAGACAATTTATCTTTTCGCCGGGACTCGTAGAGGCTCAAACCTCGACGTCATTATTGGTTACCATTGTCGATCCTGGTGTGCAGGTAACAGGTAACAGTGGTGGAAGTGTGTGACGGGACAAGTCCCACTTTACTAAAGGCGCTATGAAAAATTATGTACTACTATTGAAATAAGAGATTATATATATTATCCACTACTATATAAGGTTCATATTTTATTTCACATCAAATACCAATATAGGGACTTCTAACTCCGAGTAAAGTAGGTTTGTAATAGCTTCGGACGCCATGAAAAGGGTCGTTCAAATCCTTTCACAATAGTGCAAAGATGTCCGTCCTGTCTCAACGGAAGAAAATTATTTTTCCCGCCAAGCTTTTGTCCCGCCGCGTCGCGTTTAAATATGGCCGCCAGGAAAATATTATGCCACGCCATTGTAGGGATTACAATGGAAAATATGTAATGTTTCGGTCTTTCTAGGAAAAATATTATAACAAGTAATAATCTTTTGGTGTTGATTTTCTGTTTTGCTTTCACTATACCTACCTACGGATTGGTTATGAAGCGTGACTTTTTTCGCTTTCTACGAGAAACAACGGGGTTCATAAAAAAGTGATTAAAGTAAATACTTAGACAGGTAGATATTTGAATTCAAATTCAAATGGTTTATTTTGTTTAGGCCTACGGGGGCACTTACAAACTGTCAAATTTTCATTTTTTTTCGTATATCTACAAACGGGTCGGAACGCGACCTCGACTGAGAAGATCCGGCAAGAAACTCAGCGGGCTTGTCTTTTTACATTTGTTATATTATTATTTTTTATCGCCAGTTGCTTATAGTCAATAATTACAAAGGGTAGTCGACATTAATATACAAACTTATGAACATGTAAATAAGATTCAATATTATTTATTTATGGTGGCACTACCTTGGCGAGCCAGCCCGTTAAGAGCTGTAGCCAACTGGCTACAGGCTCGTTATACCACCATGAATAATTAAATAATTATCATAAAATATAGTAGAGTAGTATTTTTCAGGTCACCAACAAGGTCTTATCACGGGCGAGTGACACAAAAACCCAATTAAACGATTTCTCGAATGATATAAGGCTTGTTTAAACCAAAGTAGTTTGACGACCGCTTGGCGCAGTGGTTCGAGCGTAGGCCGCTCGGCTCACTGCACATGGTGGTTGCGGGTTCGATTCCCGCCGGGGAAAATTTCGGAAATGCCCTTTTCGTAATTTTCCCGGGTCTGGGTGTCACTGGGATCGCCCTAAGTCCATTGTACGGTACCCACAGTACAAGCTTTGCTTAGTTTAGGACCGTACAGTTGGTGTGTATGTATGGCGATATTTATTATTTATTTATTTATTATTCTCGCGATCACGGTACTTATGCGAATTAAAAATTATATGTTACTTGATAAGACATGACCTGACTTGCGGATAACGCTGATATCTAGACAGAGCTGTACAATAATTAATTCTACAGCTGCAATGCAACAGAGGCGATTACTGGCTTTACATAATCGTAGTTGCATATGGTGATGTATGGATTTTGGAGTCGGTATAGTGAAATAATGTCACTAGTGATGTACATAACTTTAATATAGCAGTATTTATAGTAGTTATAATTTATTTGCCGTTTTTTTTTAATTAATAGTGGAAACGAGTGCTTTATACCTTCATACAGGTAACTCGAATCATAATCTACTGATATAGGTGGTAAGATTTTTATGTCACTCATATATTCTTACTCATCACATTTGAAAGCAGTAAAGGTCTTCCAAATTATAATATAAAGATCCAATTTGTTTATATTTTGCACTCGAAACACTCGATAAACATAAATCAAAAGTTCCAAATCAAAGGAGCTCAAATATCGATATACAAAACATCGATTTTTCAACACGTCTACATCACTATCAACTCGACCGCTATAACTCAGCTTTCACTGTTGATCGGTGCTTCATCACTGCAGATGTCAGTTTTCATGCCGGCTGCAGTCGGCGGCCAATCAATCCGTTACGAAATGCAAAATGCCTATTGAGTAAGCAATATGCCATAATCTGGAGAAACGTGTTATTCAATTGTTTATTTAGTTGGCCCAGGCATCGTTTTGTTTAGTTCTTCTTCTACAAAGTCACTATCGGCGTCTATTTGTTTGTCCGCTAAGGTCTTCTAAACTACGCAACGGATTTTGATGCGATTTTCACTATCATTTAGATAATTTCTTCCGGAAGGTTCATAAGTTTGCATAGTTCATTTTATATTTTTTTTTATAAGAATACTAGAAATGTGAGTTTATCACATTACTAGTATGATTGCATGCATCTTTGGGCTACAGTGCCAGCTTAACATCAGGCTGTTCGTGAGCTTTTTTGCCGACTTTGTTTGACTGGGGGCTATTAAATCCCTACACCTCTACACTGCTAAATGCTTCTCAAAACAAAAAATAAGTAGGTACAAGTTAATGCATTTCACCATAGAGACTTTACTATGCCTCCAATACCTTATTTTTTAATATCCCACCGGATCACTCACATATATTTTTATTCCTACAACATACTTACAAACCGCTTTTCACGTTAGGAATAAGAAAACTGTACCTGCAATGTCGCAATTAGCCGTCATTACAACACGAAAGATCCGGAACACCGCGGCGTAATTGGAAAAGTTCACAAATGCACTCATTATCACGTATGAAGTATCTACGTGTGAGTGAGGAGGCTACAGAAACCAGTCGCAGTATATTTAACCCCGACGAAAAAAGAGGGGTGTTATAAGTTTAACGTGTATCTGTGTGTCTGTCTGTAGCATCGTAGCGCCCAAGTGGATGAACCGATTTTAATTTTGTTAGAAAGGTATCGATCGAGAATGTTATTAGCTATGTTTCATGAAAATCGGAAAATGATCAGCTCTTTAGCTGTTCAAAAAGTCGTCTCAACGAAGGTTTTTTAAATTTTAAATTTTAGTTATTTCACACATATATTTACATAAAGGACATCCCAGAACTCCCTGGAAGAGACTTTTCTAACAGTAGAAAAGATGTTACTAAAATATGGTCACTTTTATTATAGTTATAAATCATGCATTTAATATTACTTAATCTCTATTTGGTGCCCTAAATCTAACCTAACATCATTATTTCCATGCATCTACGTACAGAAGGAAGGTGATGGAGCCAAAATGTAGGGAAGACTACAGCTCATATTAGAGGCTGGCTTGACTGGGATAGTACGAACCTCTCACAGAGGATTGGGGTAAAGTAACTATTATTACTGCGTTTTGTACGATGAGTGAGATCCGGAAGCGCTACCCCCTATCCCTTACCTTCCCTCTGTCCAGTAGGACACACGTTGCTGACCTGAAGGGGTACTCCCCTTGAGGTCAGCAACGTGTGAGCAATGCCTTTGGTCTTGCAAACAACCATAGGCAACATTATTTTGTTATTAAAAAAGACTTTGTTATAAAAAAAATAGTAATATGTCATAGGATTTTCGTCCTAAAAAAGATGCCATTAAGGTGAAGGCGCCTGTCTAGCCCACGAAATTCAAAATTTTCGAGTACTTTTATAGTTTATCCAAAATCTGAAAACATTTAAGACAACATTTTGTGATTTGCGACAAACACAGTATGCAGTGCGTTTATTAATACATTTATTTTACTCTAAATATTATCACGGTGGATATGATACTAGTTAACCACTAAATATACAAAAATTGCCAGATTATCTGGATAGCTGTCGTTCTTGAATTGTTTTAGAGTAAGTTGGATATATTAATAAATGCACTGCACACGGTCTTTGTCGCGAATTACAAAATGTGCCTTTTATTATTGTCATATTTTGAAAATTTCTAAAAAACCTCAAAAAATTTGAACTTCGCGGGCTAGATGGGCGCTTTAGCCTTAAGGTGAAAGCGACAGTCGTGTTATTTTGAAAACATTCACGAGATAGCGCTGCAATTTCTTCTAATGTACATTATTTTTAAAAAACTTTAGCATTTATAACATGGAATGCTATTATTTGCACACAAAACCTGTTTCACTGCATTGATATACAGTAATATCAACCAGAAATTGTTTATGATCAAAGCCAATTTTGCTACCTTAAGCTTCATTACACTTTACACATCACTGCCATCGCAATAAAGTATTAATACCTAGACCTACCTACTCCATGACTGGCAATCTACTAATAAAAGTAAACAAAAGAATCCTATTAGAGACAACGCAATATTATTTTCCTTCCATGTAACAAAATAATAATAAACGGATTATCAAGTAGCTACTCCCGGTTGCCGGGAGCTCCTAGTTAGATAAAGGACGTTATTACTGCAGAAATGTGTGTGTTTGTAATGTCTATACAGCGGTTATACAGCTCCAAGCGAACTAGATTCTAGAACCGGTTTAATTACTTTGTGCTGCAAAGATTAGTACCAACCTCTAGAAAGGATTAAAATTTCAAATGCGGTGCACGTTTCCAAGGTTTTTAAGGATGAATATGAAATGATACAAAACACATGCTATTACCGATTTCAGATATGCTAATGTTGAATGTCATCATACAATAACTGTTTGGAATTGCTTAATTAATGCGCACTTATCATTTCATGCAATCTTTATTGCTGTACAACAAAAAAATCCCGAAGTAAAAAACAACATAACGCCAAATGAAACACGACAAATAGATATTGAAGAAAAAACAAAAGTAGCATTAGCGTAAACAACAAAACAAGCAAACGCTGCAAATACAATGATAAGCGATATTTTTCGCAAGCGAAATTCTCGGGATTAATTGGCTAAGCCAAAGTAAATACTAACCATAAATACTCGTTGAAGGGAGAATAGCTAAATAGCGCTTGATAAAATCGCTGTTAGTGACGAGGAATCATGACGCGATAAACCGAGCCCCTAATAAACAGACGAAGTGCTAGGGCCAGATTATTGGACGACGTCTTATCGAGCGACTTAGTCCGCCCCAAATTGAGTGAGCGAGAATTATGGACCAACTTTCTACCAGCAACGAATAAAAGATAATGAAGATTCCGATTAGATAAATGTGGTAAACATTTAGACAAGTTTCGAACTAGTAGATAACGTCGTTTATGATAATGAACATGGAATGGAATGGGCAGTATTCACATTCATACTAATAAGCATTATAAATAAATGTCTAGGTTGGACTATTTGTTTGATCTAGAGAAGGTCAGTAACACAGCCTTATAGATGAACATCGCTGGATTACCGAATTATAACGTCTGGCCTCCTTGGATAAGATATAGCAGGGAAGTCAAAAGCTTGAGAATCTGACAAATAGGCAACCCTAGTGGTTACCAGAAATTCCATTACTTGGATCAAACAAATATACCTACTGAAAGCTAACTAAAATTCAAATTGCAAAAAGTGTAGGTATTACCAGTTTTTTAAAAGGCTAGAAGACAGTGGATAGCTAGATAGGTACACAAGAAAATAATGTTATTTGATTAAGAAATATTGAATCACAAAAAATGCGGTAGCCTTTACCGATCATCCCATTGTCGGAGCGAAATTCAATCTTTATTAGATCCTCAAACCAATGTTTGTTAAACGTTTTGAGCTAATAAAAGTAATATTAAGGGAACGAGACGCCACCGAACGGGGGAAATGAAAGCGACGAGAGAATGAAATTGGAAAACTTGTTACAGAATTACTCCGGATGAAAATGGAGAAAATAAAGCTCTAGTAAAAGATATCGAAACACGCTATGGTTGGATGTTTTTATTTACCTTGGAGCTTAGATTTGAAACATGGAGTACATCGATAGATATGGTTTACGCATTGGGTACTGGGAACGCTAGATTAACGCACTGTAGAGTGGAAAACTAGTGATGAGATTTGATGATCAATCTTTGATATTGGTAAATACTGAATTAAGGACTAGATGACAGGCTTTAGAGCCCACTATTGGTGACTGTTACCTACTATTTTGCAATCCTCAAAAAAATTTCTGTGAGTGTCCATAGAAGGATGTACGAAAGATTTTTGAAAGCAAGTTTATAACTCTTTCCTTTAACAAGTCATCTGATTACATTACTTACAAAAGAAACAAAACAACATCTCCCAACTCACCTTTTGTTCCAGTTTCCGATCTCAGCGTAACGCCGGCCGTTCGAGCTTCCGCACCTCCGCACTTCATTTCCCCTGAACGTCTGAACAGCGTTCCCGTTAGGTGTTAATATTCCGTTCGAAGCACTGTTATTGTTCCGTTCCCGGTTCCTCGGGAACGTGCCGGTTCCTGAGCGGAAAGTTCCCAGCTGCGGAGCTTCCAACTCTGGCGTGAACTGTTGAAGCGGAAGAGTCACATTTCCACTCCAACTCTTGCGATTGACGGCGAAAGTTTTGAATGTTCCATTACAATTCAGCGAAGGCGCTACCCCACAGAAACTGCTTCGGTTATGGCTGTTCTTTATGAACGCACCGTTCTGCAGCGCTACTTGGGGTTTGATCGGCACCAGTGGAGACGCCTGGTCAATGGACATCGTACTTTAATAGGTGCAACCTACTTTCTATCTACATTTTTTTCTGTAAAGGAAAGAAATATCTACATTAGGGACGTGTTAAGCTGTAGACGGTACCACCAAAGGAGTTGCACAAAAGCATAAGTTTGTATATAAAGGTTATTTTTAATGATCTCTACCTAAAACAAAAGTTGATTTATCTCTAATCAGTCTTATTTATTTATGACGATACCGTTAGTATAGCTGTGATTGAATCGCAATACGCGCGATACTTGTGATCGGCAGTTACATTGCAATAATGATAGTGAATGCACACTAACTCACACACAAAACATGCGAACACATTCCTTTGTACCTGATTCAGTACATAATAGTCGGCTTTTTTTATACGTGTTCCACTGCGTGCCAGCGGCGCGGCGGTTAATTTGGGGCAACCATGACACGTCAATCAGTATCGAACCGTTCCGGCTTTGTCAACAAGCCGGTTGCTAGGAGACGGCAGCTGATATAATGAAGACCATAGGTAACAATAGAGTCCGATGTAGGTTAATGACCATTCGGTTCCGTGGTCGCAAACTGCAGACTAACAAAGGCTATTGGAATTAGGATTAAATGGATTTCGAAGCAAAATATCCCTTATATGGTACTAAGCTAAACATAATATCCTTTAACCAAAATAATGCAGAATGGAGCAAAATATGGTCAAAGAATCCGAAAATGTAACATCTTTTTTAAACCCATATTATGCGATTAATTAATTGAATTAAATTGAAGACAGGCAAATGAATTATAATAATCTCTTGTTATTACAAATTCTTTGATCACGGACCATAACGTTGAAAATTAATTTCGAATGTCCTTTTAAATTGGTAATAAATGTATGCTTAAGTTAATGTTATTAACATTACAGCTTAAATTTTCCAAGATTTTTTTAGTATCATAATACCTACTTAACTCAAGCTATATTCATGGAATAGCGACCAATTCTAAATTCTTGTGAAGGACACTATTCGGATTGCCGAATGTTATGAATGTTATTGAACAGCGGAGCCTTAAATGGCTGGCGACAAAAAATGGCAAAAAAAATTTTTGTTCCCACATTCTTTTGTTTAGTAACCATTTTGGGCCGAGTTCACAGTCGCACTAACAGGATCCTTACAGAATACACTAACAGGTATCCTTAGATGATACGGTTGTTACCAGAATATCAAACAAACGATTACTGCTCTAACGATCTGTTAATGTGATGGTGAACTCGGTTCTTAATGGACAGGTTGGATATGTGTAAGATTATTTACTTTCATATTATTATTTTGATAAGTACGTAATGTTAAGCTGTTACCCAATACTAAGAGTCGTTCCTTGCAATTGATTTACAATAATGCCACCAAAAAGCACTTATAACCCGAAACATACTTTGTAAAATATTCATATAACTATAAAAAAACACAATTTATAACTTTATGTACAAAAACTTTACGTAAACAATATAAATTGTAGAGTTCAATAACCCGCCAAGATAGAGACACAATAGCATACAATAGGACTGCTTGTAGTTCTTCAATCAACCTGCTACCTGTCGCCAGATTGCACGGTCTACGAATGGCCTTGTACTGCACATTATAATGAACGCAGGCGAACGGGCCGGCCCGTCCTGCACTCGTCCATTGTACCGTGTACGATACATTAATACTGGAAACTCTCCATTAGTTCCAACTGCCTTGGCCTACTTTTTGTACCTCTAATTGTACGATAAATATCTAATACACCGAAGTAAAGTAGCATCAATTGGGTGAGTCATGTGACCTCATACAATTATACTATTATCTTTATAATGTTTACCATAGCTATAAAAGCGGTTTGAATAATTAGGATTGTCCCCATACGTATAATTGAAACAAACGATGCAAAGATAACTGATTATTTATACCTAAGTACTATAGAAATGTTTGCATACCAAACGACATAAGGATCAGGTCACTCTGATAATCAAAATAACCAATTAATTTTGACACCCACTGTACTTTAATTGCAACACTCCACGATTACCGTATTGTACAGTCGCAGCCAAAAAAAGGATGCCAGTTTAAAAGGTCGCAAATGTCACGTCAGACGTCATGTATGAAGACGCGACCTCGTCGTTTGCGGACACCGGTCATTGGCGACGATCGCCATCTCCGCTGCTGTTATATAACAATTGCGTAAGCCGATCGTTAAACTAGTTGTGCAACTAGTCGCCTCGGATCGCTCAGTGCACTTGGACGTAATTGATCGACGATAAGCGGCTGAATCATCTGATTGATATCGATGAAGCTTGGGCAATAATTTTCGAGTATTCGAGTCAAACTGTACTCTACATTTTTCTCGATTACACAATGGTTCAGATGTTAATCAATTCAACACTGTGAAACTTAAGTTACCTACCGTTTTAAAGGTGTTGATATAAAAATATTTGATAGGCAAAATTATAAAAATAAAAATAATATTAACAGTGAAATACAAGTTGGACGATTTAGACTGCCAAAAACCTGATCCAATTTGAACAAATCTTCTACCATTTGCTAGCCTATTATTCGAATTAGCTGCTGCATAAAACTGACAATAAGGTCTACCGAAGTTTTGGGCGAGATTAAATGGTGCCATAGATATGAAAGAAACAGTTAAATAAATGATAACACTTAAACCAATTGCAGCGTTATGACGATAGGGGTAGGGCTACGTGAGATACTGATGTTTACGTGGATGGAGCCGCGGCCACAGACTAGTTAAGCGTAAGAACGTTGTCCCGAACGCTTATAATTTACACCACGCTCCATAATTAACAGTATCAATTCCTAGCCGGCATTATTCAGTCGTCATGAGCGATTGATCCTATGGAAACGGTCAGTTTCTAATTCTCATTACGCTTCTCTTTCTTTTGAAGCACGCCCCAATCTTTTCCGTGTTGCCCAACATTTATAATACGTTACGTATCCGCGATACCAATATTCTGTAACAGATGATTACAGAGTTTTGTTCATTGATCTACTTGTACACGATAGATGAGCAAACCGTTATGTAGTTAATATGCCCATTAATTCTTGCCATATTTGTAGAAGAACCTTTGCTCATTATTATATTTAAGAGAATGGGAAAAATTAGAGCCGTGATTTATAGGTCTATAAATACATATTAATAACTTATGAGCTAACAAAAGAATGGTGTAAATGAAGTTGATTAATTTAGAGATATAAAATAATTAAATATTAAATGTTCTTCTCTTTTCATAGACAGTGATTTTTAATCTAGCACTAGACATTGAAACTCGTGTTTTACAGGTGTTTTACAGCTATCTCATACGAACCGTACGTATCACAATTGTTGCATTATTATAGTGAAAGAATTTTCTTTACTCAAATAGGTTGTATGTGTAGTTAGGCGGCTTCCTCTAGCGGCACATGACTGTACACTACACTGTCACAATTAACGGAATCATAAAACGTGATAATTCTACAAAAATGCGGCCGAGACACAATGATACCTGTTCTATGAACTATTTTATACAGAATCTTAAAATATATAATGCGTGTAAAAGTATAAACAAGCAAAGATCTTGTATTATGGAGATGCCTTTGGAGAATCCTAAATATCCCAACTATGAGTTTTCTCGTTAACTATATTATGTTCAATTTATGGTCCACGTATTTGAACGCTTTATAGAATACTGAAAGTTTCGGTTACGGTCCACTAGAGGCACTGTTCAAAAAATGTCCTCCGCGTACTGACACGTATGGTGACGTCACACGACTTCATAAAGGTAGAGCCCTTGAGATTAAATTCAATCAGAGTGGGTAACATGTGGTTGGGCGTGACTGTACAACGAAATAATGGTAATTAGAAAAAGACAATGGCGTTTTCGTAACTCTGGTATGAACATCGATTGAGTAGGTAGCTTATCTATTAGTCATCTACAATAGTATTGCAACACTTTTACTCTCGAACGTACCGTAGTGAGTAACTTCGATAGCTCCTTAGTTTGTTTAAACAACGGAACTTGCATCAATGAATCACTTTTGTTGGAAGAGTTACGATGCCAAATACTGAAAAAGATCGGTTCTTAATAGATTTTCCTTTATAAAAAAATCGTTACGGATATTAACTACTATTTGTTTTTCTCTTTTTCCACATTGGAACAAAAATTTATTCAACATTAGTATCCTACTAATATTATAAATGCGAAAGTTTGTGAGTGTGGATGTATGTTTTTACTCTTTCACGCAAAAACTACTGAACGGATTTGGATGAACTTTGGAACACAGATAGTTTATAACCTGGATTAACACATAGAATACTTTACTTAAGTCTACGCGGACGTAGTCGCGGGCAGAAACTAGTAAGTAATAATCCCGTATTAACAAATCGATCTCAAGTCTGAGAGCGATCTTGGAAATGTCATCCTAACACAAACAAAATGACGTCAAACGCGTACTCAAGACCGTTCTCAGACTGAGACTTGAGATAGATTTATTAATACGCGCCTCAGAGTTATAAATAAATGACTGCTACATCGATTCTGTATTTAAAAAAAAACATAATTTTGCAAAGAAGAAATTGGAAAGGTGTTGATAAACGTATAAATATTAAAACTCGATCTGTCAAAAGGTGCGTATACACAGCTGCTTCAGAACCAATTATTGGACAATTACCGAACAAGCTCGTTAACGGTAATGACCTTTCAACAAAGTAAAATAAAAACTTCAATTAATGACAAAATATCATACGTTTGTAATGAGAATTGAATGTTTTGGAGGCCGTCCGCTTGGGGCGTTGATCAATTGCCACATAAAATGACATCTACGCATACACTCTAAAATGTATCGAAAAATCTTTAACGCCCTTAGGATTAGCGGTTGTATAGTTAAACCACGCTTTGTCTTCTTCTTTCGAATGTCAAATTACTGATGTCAGAAAGACATAAATCGGTGTGTCGCCCGCTAATCCACGTCTGTTAATAAAGGGGTAAGGGTATTTGATGTTCCTAAACGACTATTACCAAAGCATGAGTAACCTCGATCGGCGGTATGCGGCAGCGTGTAATAAAGACCATAAACAAACGCACGTGCGGTCCCCATAGTATAAAGATAGGTTGTAAGTGGCGCATACGGACAATAAATTGATATCGATAGTTGGCACGCTTTCAACACTGTGTTGGGTAATATAGTTATTAATTGATAAACTGTAAACCTGGCAAGTACTCTACCTAGAGATATTTTCTGTAGTGAGGCTGAACAGTTTATTGGGAACTGTTACATCGCTAGATGTTATTTTTAAATCTTCCCTGGCGTACGCACGATATGGATGTTACTAAGCCAATCAATCGACCATCAACCGTCGACTCATCTCATTCTACTATTGATTGACGGTCGAGCAATTAATACAGTAATATCCTATCTTACAAAGTTTCATCACAATCTAATGAGTGGTATAGGAACGCATGCGAGACAAACCATAGATCGCCAAATAAATTATTAATTATTTCTTGTAAATTAAGTATTTTAAGTTTGCACCTACCTACTAATAAACTTCTGCCTAAATACTGAAGTGAAGTAATTAACTAAAAGGCAGTTAATTTAATCACCTAAGAGACCTTGCATATTAATGTAGGAAGCCGTAACGACATGTTACGTAGGCGTTTGTGGGTGTCTTGCAAATCCATAGTATTATTCAATTGGAGGGCCAATCCTTTCGTCTCTGCGTCCTTGTGATTGTAACAAATTGGGTTACAAGACTTACAAGCCAATAACCTACGATTCAGCAAACCTTGGTCTCGACACGATTCTCAGTAAAACAAGTGTTTGAAAACATTTCTACGTGATCAAGTCACGTTCTGTAGCCGCATTATCAATGAAAAAGTAAGTTACTTCATTCATTGTAGCATGCTGACTGTGAAACATTTGAAACATGGAAAAATAGAAAACATTTTAATATTATTGGCTAATATACAAGTTGTTGCAAATTTAAAGGACAACAATGTTCCATTGCAAGATAAAGTAACCTAAGTAAGTAAGTAAACGTAACCTATCGATTTTTATTAAAGAAAGCAGATATCGATTCTGCTAAAGTAATTTAAGAACTGAAATAGAGAAATGATACTAATCAATAATTGACAGATGACAATATTCTTAAACACACTAGAACAGATTTTTGCAAAGGGTTCCACATGGAATGGTCTATGCGTGATAACTATACAGAGTGTTGAACAAAAAACAACACTTTATCTAAGTGAAGGGTTTCAGAATGTGGCGGGGATCATAACAATGGTGATCAGTATTCAATGCACGCAGCCCACAGGAAGGCGAAAGCCGCAATGTGTCTTGGGACTTCCGACTCTTGTTCAATATTACTATTATTGATACTGTATCAAGACTAAATAGCTGGACCCAAAAAGCTTTACCGAATCACTATTTTTCGATTTCTAAACTTATCCTTTGTCTTCTGAATATGATCACATCAATGATATACGATAATTCCAATATTGTTGCGTGATTTTCCTCATGCGTATGAATAATCTTCCGCTTACCTTACAATACATTAGGCATAAAATACAATCTACTCACGAATCCAAATTACGTGTAGAGTGTCATAACAAAAAAAAACTATTCGTACGCAAAAACTACAAGGTCAGTTTTTTCATAGCGCTGTCGCATTTTTTGCCCGGATTTTTCGAGGCTTAAAGCACATGAAATATCATGCCATCTCGCTCTATGCTCCGTCTATACAATACAATCGTAAATGCGTTTATCTAATCACATGAATCATTACGTATATACTACGTACGGCAGTAGCGGACGTTAAACATGGCTTTGATTACAATCTTACGAATTTTAAAATGCCGTTAACTCTACTGCTACTACTTAAGCGGTAATCTGAATCGACCCCTTGACTTGAAATTCCTACAAAATAAGAACAGTTTAAATATTATTAAAAATAGTAAATACTTTCGCATTTATCACATATAATGGAGCAAAACTTTGTGAGCTTTAGAGAGTATTCTTCTCAAACCAATCTATACACACAATAGATTCTGGAACAGGATGTGCAGGTCATCTTACCGTAAGGGCATTGAGATGCACCTCAGGTTAAACAAACACGGTGAGTTGACACAAGCAAACGATGCGGGCCGTGTCATCGGGTACCGTGATGACGACATGAATACTGATGTTGGGGCAAATCTTGTAACACGTGATTATAGCGATGTAGCATTTGCATAAGACGTTAAGGCGCTGTGTGCAGAAAAATGAATATCAGTTTTGGCCTATCTGACACTCGCGCTCGCTAGCCACGTCATTACGTCGGCACTACGGAAATCTATGGAGCAGTCTAAATAGTTATTTTTTAACAGAAATAAAAATATGGATGAAGTTCTCAGTTCAGTTGTTTTTTATGTATGTTAGATCACGTCACTACCTCAGATCTCCGTCATTTATAAACCAATTTGAAATAATATTTATTTATTTGATATTTTTTATTGTTTATATTATTATTTATTGATACTTGTAGGACCCATATAAATTTCACCAAAATCGGTTCAGTAGTTTGGGAGATGGACTATTTACGGTTACTAGCAATTCAATACGTAGTTTACCATTAAAAACATGACCAAAACTTTAAAAAAAAAATCGATTCCAATAAAACTGGGTGCGCTAAATAAAACGCTAGAAATTTGGAGGTCCCTAATTTGGAGTCAGTGTCAATTCAAGTAAGTAGGAGTTGGTAGGTATCTAAGAAGCTGTCCTAACGTAAAGATTCCACCAGCGCAGCGACTCCATATGACATAAATTGTCATTTCTAGCTTTTTAATGCAGGTTTTATTGAAGTCAGTTCTATTTTTTTTATCATTCCTTAGTCGCCCATTACACCAAAAATTTGGGCGTCAAGTATACTGATTCCATGTGCCCGCGACATAGTCGAAGTAAAGATGTTCCGTTTAAAAAACCAGGTAATAAGTCTTAAAACACAAAGGCAATTGCAAATTGAATTATGCCGAAAAATTGTATTTTCTTAAATTCGGTAGTTAGCTAGATTATAAACCGATAGTAAGGTCGGTCGTCTGTCATCTTGGAATCCAAAATTTACGTCATAATCGTAATCGGCACGCCAAGAACCTAGAAAATTATACCCATATGCCAGATTTTCCAAAATATTATATAATAGTCCGCAACTTGGGATTAAAAAATTCTCATAATTATACTTCATAGAATATAGCTTGATCTCTGCGACAACTGTCAGTAAAATCACGCCTATGAAGTCTTGAATTTCATAATAGTACAAACACTTAGAATATAGTACCTGTCAATGTCATACTTTATGGGCATGCCGATCTAATTAGTGATGGGCGATGAATCATCGTGACCACAGACGATATTTGAAATAAAACTTAATTTATCTTTTAATTTTATTGTATATTTTAATATCATAACATTATTTACATTTGTGCATACTGGATCTAAAATAATAGTGAGTAAATAAAATCTAATTTCGGGAGCGGGACGTCCGATTTGATAATATTTGCGAACAAGAGTTTATAATTAATTTACAAGATTGTTTTAGCGATTCAGAAACTGATCCAGACATGGATTTGGGTTGTACTCCTTTAAGAGAATAAATGTCATTTTATATTAAAATATATTTTTTTAGCATTGATAGCAAGAAACGTCCATAATTTCTATCGACATTTTTTTATATCCTCACAACCCTATAAATATCACTTTGACTTAAGTCGCAGATATCAATATTAGTCATGGCATCTCTTTATGACTCATTATTGCAGAGCTCAGTGGGATGGAAATGAAATCTATACAAAGAAATAAAATTGGAGTGTCTGTTTGTAATATCAAAATAACACCTTTTCACTAAATGCATATGAAAGTACATACGACACCAATAACAAAAACGTGTTTTAAAAAAAATTTGTCTGTCTGTCTGTCTTTCTGTCTGTCTGTGTGTTTGTTCCCGGTAATCTCCGAAACGGCTGGACCGATTTTGACGGGACTTTCACTGGCAGATAGCTTATAAGGAGTAACTTAGGCTACTTTAATTTTAGAAAAACAATTAGGGTTCAGCGTATAAAAATAAAAACACATGAAATCACAAATAAAAAAAACATGAAATCAAAGAGTATCTCCGAAACGGCTGGACCAATTTTGACGGGACTTTCACTGGTAGATAGCTGATGTTATAAGCAGGTTAATTAATTTTAGAAAAAAAATGGGTCCTGTCACGCGGGCTCAGAACGCGGGAGCGGGCTTTTTGTTAAGTTAAATTCCACGCGGACGAAGTCGCGGGCTCAGCTAGTATAAAATAAATTTAGTTAGTAAATTTATTTGACACATAAAGGAACGAAAAATTACAAGAGAGTGACAATTGATCTTCTTAAACAATTGACAGAGAATAAATCCAGAAAAAGAAATCAAATATGAAATTTAAATAAAACCTTATTTTATTTCTAACAATCAAGCTATGTTTTATGAAGTATAGTACTCCTAGTTTTCGCTTCTTCCTATATCTACTTTTCCCCAGATAATTTGGTCATGTCACTCTGTCCGAGCGCCCGACGTCACAGTCCTTTTATTCAGAGGCTAGAAGGCTGCAAACTGGCGCTAAAATGGATTTTTGGTACCGCTACAAAACTGTGTTTAAATATTGAAAGCAATATAATTATAGGGTAGGTTACCAGTTTTAAAAAATAAATCCCATTTAATACTAAATATTAAATGGGTCTCGGGTTCAAACCCCGGCTCGAACCTCTGGATTTTTCGAAATCTATGTGCGAATCATAATTTCTATATTATGATCATCACTTGCTTACGGTGAAGGAATACATCGTGATGAAACCTGCATGTCTTAGAGGATTTAACCAATTTTCGAAAAACATGTGAACCCCGCCAACCCGCACTGGGCCAGCGTGGTGGATTATGGCCTGAATCCCTCTCGTGTTGAGGGGAGGCAAGTGCCCAGAAGTGGGACGTCAAAAGGGCTAAAACTATTATTTATATTACTAAATATTGAGCTCCGCAATGGCCTTTTTCACGTAATCACCTCTAACTGGTGGTATTTTAAATTATTCGAATTGATATCGGACACGGATAAGATCACTTACACGTCTGTGTTAGTGCCAAATTAAAATTTATTTTGAATATTTTTTCATGTCATTTTATTGTTGTATGTTATGACATATTCGATTACGTCATACGAATATGTCATACGATTATTAACATACAAATAAATAAATATCGCCAGACGAACACACCAACTGTATGGTCCCAAACTAAGCAACGCTTGTACTATGGGTACCATACAATGGACTGGGGATGATCCCAGTGTCACCCAGACTAGGGAAAATTACGAAGAGGCCATTTTCGAAATTTACCCTGTCGGGAATCGAACCCGCAACCACACGATGCAGTGAACCCAGCGGCCTACGCTTGAACCACTGCGCCAAGCGGCGGCCAAATTATATTTTTTAGTACATTTTAAATAGTCAAAAATATAAGTTGACTTTTAAAATACCCCGTCCCCCTGAACGACGTTATAAATAAACAATGATTATAATATAAAATATAATTAATCAAATCATTAATAAAATAACCATTTCGTTAAGTAATATTCAAAAGCAATGTCTACTGAAATACACGTCTTTAAATAAACGTATGTTTTCTCATAATGTCTCCCTTCGCCGTTCAGCAAGTGAAAATTTACGTTGGAAATTATATGGAAATAGAATAATGAACTTTAAAAAAAAGACTGAAAATCTGTCAAATTACTACGATATACAAGTACATAATATAGTAACGGACTCGCACTTGAAATATTTTTTATTTGACCAAAGGAGTTTCCACTCTCTCCGTTTACGTATTGGTTACGAGGAATTTATTTAAATTCGGATCTGAAAAAAATCGGCATAGGTCCGACCTCGATGACGTCCGCAGACGACTGAGCTAGTTAGAATATGACAGTGATGCAATGACTTCATGTATAGAAAATATGAGATGACACTAGTGACCGCGCGCTCGGAAGTAAACCACATAAGCGCTAAACAATATTTCTTTGGTTATTAACAAAACTAGGGAATGGATTAATTTTTTTCTTATAAGCGATCCTAGATATTATCATTTACTATGTTTTAAAAAAATATCGTCATCTAATTCGTAATAATATCGTGGATGAAATGAAAATAAAAAGCAATAACAGCCAACTTTGGTTTTTTTTTCTATCGAGGAAATTTCACTTTATCGTGTTTTCCTATATATGTAATCCTAGTTAATGTTCTTGAATAACACATATCTGAAAATAAGCTTCTTAATCTATAAAATTATAGAAATATTTCGAATTAAAAACCCAAAATAACCGAATGCCTCGACTTAAGGAAACCAGTAATCAACGCGGTGTGTGGAGCATGGTAAGTAGGAAAAAAGGTTGAGTAGATCTTCCTCCACTTATGTTTCAATGTGACGATAATTTATATATATTTTGTCACTATCAAAATATTTAAATTACTTCCATAACTAATTTTACATAACTCCACCTATTACCATATTATAAAACTACAAAATGCACAATTATCTAACGAATGCAGATGTTAATCAGAGACTCGTTATAATTCCGCTTGCTCAGACGGAAGACCCGAAAAACAGGTTTTTATCTAAATATTAAATCAAGGGCTATTGAAAATTCAATCAATGAAGTGCTGAGATTTAAGGATCATCTTCTTTAAATAGAGCGGTCATTAATCAATGTACAAAAACGTTGACGCGGAAGGAGTTTAAAAAGAAGGAAGGCGCAAAAAATCTTTTATTATCCGTTCAAGATGCGAGCACGCCCTACCTATCAATATTCATTGTTCTCGGTACCGTCAAAAATCTTTTTTATTTCGCTTAAGTTTTTAAGGCAAAGTATTCCCTCATAATTGCAGATGAGAAGCAAGGTATAAGTAGGTCTAAGTGAAATCACTAAGCGGCAAAGACACTACTGTACCAGATCAAAGGGAGATAAAACAATAAACGCGTAACACAGCGTGAAACCAATTGATGCCTCCGCAGGGGTCGGCACTTTTGCAGCTAATAGCAACGCGAGTGTTCGGAAAAAATCTAAGAGTTGAAGCCCTCAACGAAGTGGGTCACTAAGCTGGGAACATGACGAATCGCTTCCATCACTCTGTAACGTTGCTCTAAGTGGGGGAGACGAGATAAGACTTTACACTTAACCACGATTTTGGTAAATGCATTTTGCAAGATTTCAAAACAGGAAAAGTTTCACAGAATTTCGTCGGGGTAATAAAACACGACATGAGAAACGAAGACGCTTTAAAAGGAAAGGACTGAATTAATATTAAAGGCCACCATAAAAGGCTGATTATATTCAGCAGACATTCTTAGAATTTTAGGCACATGCCAAAGCAGGTCGGGGCCTATGAAGTGAGACCGCTACTTGCAATATATGGCGTCGCCGGGAACAATGGGCTCCGTTGTGCTTTCCGGAACGACGATACGCGGGCACATTAGCGATGTTCCTCCACATACAAAGGGTAATTAAAAAGCTATGAGGAAAGTACCGACCGGTGTCTAGCAAGAAATGCAATTAGATATACCATTAACCGAATGGAATTCAGTTGTTGGTATACAAATGGTACATTTTCCATGATAAAGGGTGAAGTAATGGAATGTAGAGGAACAATGAATAAAAATATATCGAACGTTATAGAAGATTAGAGAGTCTGCAAGGAATTGCTTATATGTTTCAACTACTCATCTCAACCAGACCTATTCAATTTTCTGCATTTATTTGCCAAAGAAACTTATCGTCAAACATATTTGTAGTCATTTCGAAATCTGTGGACGTTTTCTGTACCAATATCCATTGAAGAAAATCAACATCCTCGAAAAGTTCGGCTCGGAGTTCATACAACATTTCAAATTGGGATATCCGTTGAAACCAGTTCATATGTAGCGTTGTTTACGTGTAGGTAGTTGTAGCGACTTTGTGGTAAGATATTTCGATAAAATATACTGTATAATTGCGTATTCGAATGGAGAGGCACGATTGCGGAGTCACGGCATTTCGTAACCATGGTCGGTCACATTCCATCGCGGCGCCGGTGCAACGCCCCATGGGATAGACCTGCGACGGTTACTGATGATGCTACCACGCACTATATAGATGAACATACTAAACCTGCTACCTACAATCACCTTTTAAAAGCACCAAGATGTGGGCAGACGCTCAAATAGAAGGTAAAGAAGTGGGAACCGCTAAATAGGCGAAGGTGTTAAACCAAGGTAGAGCAAATCATTTGTTTAATTTTCAATGTCAATAAAGCAATATTAGACTCGGCTTGATTGCAATAAACAAAACTATAGTCATTGGAAACAAAGTTTCAAGAAGGCAGCAATGTAAACATACAAGCGGGTTTGTTTCATCGACTATTTTCGGACTATTCGCATATGGTGCGACGTATTGCATCTTGCAACCGGAAAGTTGCAAAACGTCGAGGAACACGTGCGAAAAGGAGGCCGCTTGCGCAATCGGCAACGAGTTATCAAAGACTGTTGCCCTCACTAATGCAGCAAACATCTGAACTCCGTTCTCTAACGGTGCCCGGCTCGGTGCTCGCATTGTTTTGGTCAATTGCCATTATTGCGGGAAAAAGAATGCGGCGCTCATTAAAGATGTTATAGCTACGCCCGGGGTGTGACGCCAATCGTCATTATAACCTTGTTCTAAATATCTTATTATAGGTCACTGACCGTACGTCAATCGTGCGTGAATGTATATTATGAACAATGCTGCAGATTTTACGTAAGTTAATTTTGTTTGTTTCGCTATCATACCGCTTGTTACAGAATTCCCACGATTATATCTCGAGGCTAACTGAACGCATATTTTACTGCTTGCATTCATAGCAAAATACAGTACAGCGACAATATATTAAAGGTTGCAGCAGCAGTCGTTCAGTTTCCCAGCAAAACCAAGGTAATTATCAAAGTTAACGAAACGAAAATGAGGCTAATACTGCGATTACTCTGTTTTTTTTTCATCGAAACACCGGCAACGGAACAGGCAAAACCATTGCAAAATAAAACCGTACATGAAGACAATTTCAAATAGAAAAACGGAATTGTAGGTAAACGCTAGTATCCGATAATACTCGCATTAAACATGATTATTATCTAATGATAACACTGAATTACCGTCAACATATTACGCAAAGCCGCTTGAAGTTGTACCACTTTCAAAAACGATGTGAGATAATAGCTGACGGTATTTTAAATATTAAGGAGATTTGAGTAGACAATGGCTCTTTCAAATTAGAACAATAGACGAAGCCATTGTAACTGCTAGTCAAAGAGGATCGTGGAAATTCCCAAATGCAAGAGATTAAGTCCATTCGGTGTAGTAATCAAAAACGCGATTAGAAATGATATATTGTTAATCCGACGTTCGATGAAAAATAACGTTGCAAATCCATAAAATATGAAGGGGACGGCCAATGTCATCGACCTACACCCTATGGGGACAACAATGAGACAGATCGGAAAAAAGGGTCTTGCACCATTATGGGGTGCAATTACCGCTTGAATAGACGGCCGAATATTTGCTGATACTATATTAAATGTACGAACTACGATGTACGCGTGCCACTAACAATCCTGTTCAACCAGTTTTGAAAGAGAATTCAATGGGTCGATAATCCTCAAATAGAGGTTTCTAATGTAATAGTTTTTATTGCGATATAAAGCTCATTTATACACACTTAGTTTTTTTTTACGAAATTGGAAATATGTACCTTATTAATAATAATAAAGGAGATGCGTCTTTTATTCATACATATAACATTTGTCTCAAAGATTGTACCTAGGCAAATGTATTTAACTATTCTAAACCAGTAGCCAATTTGTATGACGCTTTTAACATTGAAAATATCAACAAGTCTCGTCCTGTTACAACGGTTTCAGGGCCCGGCATAAAATCAAATTTGTACCGCATTAAGTGTGCCTACGCTACATCCAAGGGCTCGGTTAACCAGAGGCTGGGGTGTACCAGACGATCAATTTCAAGGGCCCCCTCGCCTTATATTCAAATCCCTTCTTTGTCTTTCGCATTTCATACACTCGGTGATTCACAATAAAGACAGTCATCTCCAAAGCGTCAGGTATGTACTTGTTAGGAAACGGTCGATAATTTTGAATTTTCGTAAACGGTACTTGACTAGAACAAAATTCATTAGAAATTTCAAGTCTTACCATTAATTTTATAGGACAAGTGAAGCGTGATCAGTCATCTATTGTTAGTTAATTGCACTATTGTTATTCTAGTCGTATTTAAACTATTAGGATAGTAAACATCATAATAGTTATTGGTTCAATGAACCTTCATTCAATGAACGTTACGCTTTACCAAATAGTAACTGTAGGAGATAATATATCATGCTACATTATAATTGCAGCGACGTCTATTGACACGTATAAGCGTCCTCAATGTGCAATTCTCGTTAATGCATAGACAAACATGAGTAGATAAGACTTATCAGCAACGATAAAAGCAACTCTGTTGGTGATATCATTCGAAAACAACATTGAAACTAAATAAGTAAATAGGATAATACAACATTTACTAATTACAAAACAATAAATAATAGATACGTACTACAAAAACAAAACGGTTGCAAACATATCACTGAGTAACAAAAACACACTAGTAGCGCAAATTAAAATACGACTCCCAGCACAAACTTTAACGAACTGCCAACGTCGGATAAACTTGAAACATTTACCGGTCAACGCGCGAACTTTTTCAAAACACTTCACAAAATCTACGACGATATCAAATTTACGCGTGAAATTTGATATGTGTACTGTGTCGGAGGAGGCGACGGGCGCGGGTCGGACGACGCTCGCCTCGGCGACCGGGCAACAACTGACGTTCATTCGATGGCCGGCTGTCTCCGTCCCACTCCAGTACGCATGTCCGGAATAACATCCCTTCATCATTTCAAAACCATACCCTATTTTGATTACACATACCAATTTCTAACCCAATATACCGATACTAAGAACAGTTTCAGTTATAACAATTGTGAAACAGCCGTGTGTTGTGTCTAAAATGCAGTTCGGTAAGAAAAGGACGGCGATAAATGTAGAGACAAGGTCGATCGTGATTGTGTTGCAACATCGCATACAGCAAAAGCTAACAGTCGGGTTTTACACCTGGTTCGTGAAGATAAGGAGATTTAAATTTATATAGAATCCAAGTTCGTAAATAAGACTTCATTTTAAATCTGAAAAGGGAAAAATGATTGATATATATTTTTCTTAGTTACCAGGTTAGTGTAGGAGCTTGGATGTGAGATCATCTATGCTCATCTAAATATTTGGTAAAGACAGTGACTTTTTGTTATCACCAATCATTAAACACGTTCAAATTTTTATTTCATTTAACTTTTTAATTCTTGGTCGGTCCTCTTCAGTATCTGTTAACCCCAATTTAAAAATACCAAATTTTTGGCCAGTTTCCAGTAAACTTTTTTCTTGAGTAAAGTGTGAAGGGTTCAATACATACTTTGGTTAAACTGAGGACTCAATATGCCAACATATTTACATATTGTATATGCATCTTCTTTAAAATCAATAATATCGATATTATTAATACTAATTAATGGTATTACTGGTTGGATGATACTGTTGTTATTAGTAATTGTTCCTCACTTTCACTCGAGAGTGAGTGACACATATGGGTGGAATAATGAAAGTGAACATTGTTATTGTCACAACAATGGTATCTCTCACAACTATTCGGAGGTACTTTCGTGTGATTCGAAGAAATATTTAGAAAATGTAATAAAGATGAAAGGTGGACAGCTACATACGATGGTGACATTCTATGTGTTATTTCTTATAACAAGATTTTACATCATGTTATAAAAGAATAATAATTTTGTTTTTTAACCCCCGACGAAAAACGAGGGGTGTTATAAGTTTAACATGTGTATCTGTGTATCTGTGTATCTGTGTATCTGTGGATCTGTGTGTCTGTCTGTGGCAACGTAGCGCCCAAGCTGATGAACCGATTTCAATTTTGTTTCTTTTGTTAGATAGGTATTCTGATCGAGAGTGTTCTTAGCTATGTTTCATGAAAATCGGTTCAGCCGTTTGAAGATCATCAGCTCTTTTGTAGGTTAAAAAAGCCACATTCACGGCCAAAACCAATTCCCTCGGCTCGAATCCAGTCGAAATTTGAGATGATTGGATTTAGATTTATTATATTTTTAAATGATCGTAATAGTCTGAACTGGCTTTTTACAATATTATAAATTTGAAAAGTTTCCCTGATTCTGAAAAAAATGAATATTTTATCAGTTTTATTGAGATTTGTGTATGAATGAACTAAAGACGTTCCATAAGTCACGTTTCAAATGATGGATACGCGCATGCGTTAAATTTTGTTTGGTTTGTTAATGGTCATGGAATATTACGCTATAATAATTCTAGAGGGCGTTGCTCCGCCATTGACAAAGAATATAAAAAAACTAATCTAATTTAAAATAATTTTAGCGTTATTGAAAATTCTTCCCCTAGGCTGCTCCCGTCTACCTCAACCAGAGTTATTACATCAAATTGAATCATAATTGATAATATTTTACTAGGAATAAAACCTCCGTGACATCAATATTTAGATTCGTTGTCTATTCTAATGTCAATTATTATAATGTCATAACAAAATAATGTCTCATACTTTTACACAGATTGTCTGTTGATTATTGTACATCTTAGATTATAAGTCTTTTGTCTTCCTCATTATATTATAATGAGGAAGACAAAACAATGGATATATGAAGTAAACTATGGATACTGAGCTACGGGAGCTACGCAAATCGCGCTAACATCATTATTTGGAAGATCTAGGTAAATTATACATTTGATGAACAGGTCATCGCATCGGGGGTTTTTAAATTTTCAATTTAGAGTTATTAAAACATAACATAGTGTTGATTAAATAGGTGATTAATATATTATTTCATAAATTGACATAATAATAAGTCATTGTTAGGGTAACTTCTGAAGCCAAATAACGTTTATCAATTGCACTAAAAGCTCCTAAGGTGAATATGAAGTAGAAAAGGCCAATAATGTTTTTCATTAATTAAAACCTGGTTTAGGTAAAAGTGATACTGTTCTGCATACAAATGAGCAAATACTTAATAAAGGAACCTTTCACTCCGTAGTAAGATAAGTGGGTATAATTAATTAGTATAGCGAATTAAATAAGCATTAAGACGAGTAATATTTGATTCAAATACAGGCGAACGCGTCGATATCCTTGTGGTTAGATGGGCCGCCCTCGTAGCTGTGAGGTTCCGGGTTCGAACCCCATCCTGGCCATTAAACTATTGACGTGATCCCACTTCTAACACAAGCAATTACTTTAGCTGGAGGGGCTAACGGGAATACTAGTAATGTGAGAAACTCACATTGCTAGTAATCTTTTTTTTAAAAAATATTTTTTCTAATTAATTTTATTGAAGTCTGTTATTCGTATCTTACAGTCGTCTGTAAGATACAAAAATAAATTTTAAGTAAATTTATGTAATCTAGATACAGGGAAACTCACCATTAATAACATAAATTGATATACAGCAAGCAAAAATATTGATTGCATACTGTTTTTATAAACATCTTCATAAAATACTGCTACGACTGTCTATCAAATAATACTCTTATTCTTGTAATCAATTGTAGATGTTGCCAATCAATTTTTATCAAAACCTATTTTACCTTGAAGTCCTAGTAATTAGGTACCGGAGTCTGGTATTGTCTTCAGTCCAGTGATTTGCATTGCGCAAGACATTTAGGATATTTGGATTAATTATTTACCAGTGCATTTACTTTTATATGGACCTAATTATGTCTGCCTAGACAAAAATGTGTTTTAAAAATTATATTCCTATTACTTTTGTATTTCTTTTTCTCACCATATCCTATAAAAAATTCTGAGTACATTAATACTGATAAAAGCTAATATTTACAGACCGTAATAGCATATTGATTCCGGCGCGATTGAACACGCAAGCAAGTTGGAAAGTGTGCATTCGACATTGAACCACCTGTGCCTTGTCTCATGTTAATGCCACTTACCTAACACTTACTTAACTTAAACATTGCTGGTTCAAGTTTACCGATAATACCACATAAGCGTTAGAATTTTAATGCTGTTCTAATTACACACTTAATGTATTTTAACGCAGGTAAGTGTTGCCTTGAATAAATAAATATTAATCTGGTATTCTACAACAACAACAACAATAGCAGTGATAGACGATTGGTTAAGCACGCGTCTTGCGGGCTACCAGGTCTCGGGTTCAAACCCCGGCTCGAACCTCTGGATTTTTCGAAATCTATGTGCGAACCATAATTTATGTATGATTATCACTTGCTTACGGTGAAGGAAAAAATCGTGATGAAACCTGCATGTCTTAGAAGATTTAACTAATTTTCGAAAGATATGTGAAATCCGCCAACCCGCACTGGGCCAGCGTGGTGGATTATGGCCTGAATCCCCCTCGTGTTGAGGGGAGGCCCGTGCCCAGGAGTGGGACGTCAAAAAGGGCTAAAATTATTAAATTATTATTCTACAACACTCTACTTAGATCTAATTTTACAATAAGATCATTCGTAAAAAGAAGATTTCCTTAGAGATTCCTCATTTGATCGTAACTTACAGCAGTCTTATGACCATTAGTAATATTAAGGTTGGGAACTTTAAAATCGGAAAGAAAAAATCATAAAGTACAGAGTGTCTCAAACGTCCGAAAAATACATGAGTATTGGACATCAAATTATTTTTTTCTAGGGCATTTAACGTGTTTTAAAGATAGTACAGGAAAGTTGTGACTAATATTCAAAGCCCCATAACTCAGATTATAATAGTTACGTATAATCTGTCTTCACCAAAATATTTTTTCGGACTATGAAGGCACCCTGTATACTAAGTATATTAGATCCAATCAAACTAACAAGCCTGTGTGATATTTCATAAGGAAAATGTGTGTCACCCATACACGTGTAGTGTTATCTTGACAATAAAACAATTTCCCATAGCATTCATCGTGACGGAGTGAAATTACATTTCTCGCCTGTGCCGTGCCTTCTCACTCAACATATAGTCAAGGAACAGAAGGCAAGAACAGTAGCTCTTTGACGTATGTGTAATAAAGGATGTGCTAAATAACTTCTTACCTAAGACTCTGCTAAGTTAAATTGATACCGACTAGACTAAATAATATATTTTTATACAAATGTACTCGATTTTTACATTGCAAGTCATTTCTGCAATTAAATCTACGAAGTACAAAGGGTATTCAGAAAGGAGTGCCAACAGATTCGTATTTTTATCTCCTGTCAAATAAAATATTACTGATAGTAAATTGAATAATTCGTAAAAAGTAATTCCATTTGCTAACTCCTAGCCTATGCCATACAATTTCCCATTCCGTCTAGGCACGCAAGTCGCCGTGTCTGGTCTAGACAGGCAATGAGGTCAAATGTCAGGTAGTTATGGAACATCGACACTGATGGACAATATAATATTATTCTGAACCCGTTAATAGCGTATAAGATTTGTCTGTAATTTTCAGGTGTAAAATATTGTATTCGTTATTTATATTCTTATATCACATTTTTAAAATGTCCATAACAATTTTAGGTTTTATTTCAATGATAGATAGGTATGTAATTAATTCGTGATTCTTGTAATAAAAGCGGTTGTTGGTTTCTTGTTTTGCCCAAAAATATTCAAACTTTTCTAAAATATATTCAAAGAACATACAAATTATTCGATAGAAACAATAAAATATTTGTTATTACTAATATATATATACGTTAAACTAATAAATAATAAGTTATTCCATGTCATCAGGCAGGAATACATGCATGATGACATGGAATGTTGTGTCGCCGTCGATGGAGGGCAGTTAGCTTTCTTTCCCGTTACCTGTGGGGTAAAGCAAGGGTGCGTCTTAGCACCCACACTCTTCGCATTGTATTTTGCAGTTGTAGTCAAGGAGGCCTTACAGGGTTCGTCTGAAGGAGTTCATATCCGCTTCCACACCGATGGCAAACTTTTCAATTTAGATAGAATTAAGTCATACACGAAAGTTTCTAACGCCGTGATCACCGAGATCATGTATGCGGATGATTTGTGATTTGCAGCAGAGTCCCCGGATGACTTGCAGCAGCTAATGTCCCTCTTCCATGAGTCTTTCCAGAAGTTCGGCTTAAAGATTAGCATCAAGAAGACGGAGGTGATGTCGTTGGACATCCGCAGTCATGAAATATTGACTATTAAACTCGGAGGGGACATATTTCAGCAAGTTGACAAATTTCGGTATCTGGGGAGCACTATTTCATCTAAGTGTGACCTTGATGCTGAAATCAACGTAAGGCTAAGTGTCGCAGCTGCGGCATTTGGTAAACTGGATGCTAGAGTCTTTCGCTCACATGACTTAAGACTAGCTACAAAGATCTCGATTTATATGGCCGTTGTGCTGCCAAATCTTTTATATTCTGCTGAAACGTGGTCCGTGTACCGTCGACATATCCGCATTCTAGACCATTTCCACCTCAGATGTCTACGAAAAATATTAAAGATCCATTGGTCCGATCGTGTGCGGAATGCCGAGGTGCTGCGACGAGCCAATGTGGGTGGAATAGAAGCTTACCTCATGCGGCGACAGCTTCGGTGGTCCGGTCATGTGTCGCGTATGGCAGACGAACGTGTCGCGAAGCGCATCTTTTATTCCGAACTGGAGAAGGGGAAACGGAAGCAAGGTGGTCAACTTCTCAGACATAAAGATGTTCTTAAGCGTCACTTGAAAAGGTGCCAAATGAATCCGGCGCAATGGGAGAAATTGGCAGCGCAACGGCCAGAGTGGAGAACCCTGGTTAAGACCAAGGTTCAAGAATTTGAGGAGGATCGGCTTATTGAGCTTGACACTAAAAGAGATGAGCTGAAAGCGCGTCCACCAGCGGCTTTAACTTATAATTATATAAACGGTGTGCTCACGTGTCCCTCGTGCGGGCGGATATTCAACAAGAAGATCGGTTACGTCAGCCACACGAGAGCTCACCTTCGTCAGGATAGGAGTTAAAGCGGTCGCCATAACCGGAATCGGTTGGATTAGCATCATCACAATAAGTTATTACTTTAGAAAAGTCGTCATAGTGATTATCGACTTTAGTACACTAATATAAAAGAAAATCATCTTCTAATTATGTTACCAAGTAGCTAAACGTATCAATACAATGTGTTTTGCGACAGACATTAAAGCCACAGCAAAACAAAATCAACCGCGATCATTGAGATCTCAGCAAGCGGGTGATGTTACAAAGCAAACTCATTTGTTTTAGTTTGCGCAGAAGCAACAGACAAACATTGTCGTGTTCCGCAAATATATCAATACAAACCAGTTGCTCGGCCCGAGGCATGAAGGCAACCAATCTGTAAATACAGATGTTTGCATACAACTTTGTAAAATCTTCATTATTACGAAGCTAATGAACATTTACTCATGCTTGTATAGGGCAAGCTAATCGTTTGCTTAAGATGACTATGTAATTTGATATCTTAAGATTTAGAAGGTAACGTCTTCCTTTGAGTTACAGGCTAACTAACCCTAAATATCAACTGTATTACACTTAGCGTTAATCACCGCATTTCCAAATTTACATGAAATAAGTAATAATAATAATAGATATCGCCAGACTGACACACCAACTGTATGGTCCCAAACTAAGCCAAGCGTGTACTATGGGTACCGCACAATGCACTGGGGGCGATCCCAGTGACACCCAGACCTGCGCAAACTACGAAAAGGCTATTTCCGAAATTTGCCCCGGCGGGAATCGAACCCGCAACCATACTAATGAAACATACTTTTTGGTTATTTCATGAAAATAATACTCAGTAATTACATTAACAAAAGAAATAAAAACCTCATTAGGTATACGCTTTTGCCTTTATCCAATGAAATTACACATTACAAACCTCCTTCAACAATGCCATATGAAAGTTTAATCCATCATCCGACATAAAGCCTCCATCAAATATATATTTTGAATACTGAAAATAACATAAACATAATGTACCACAGTACCACAGCACAACCTCTCCTGTTTGCGTTGGCTCGGCAAACATCGGGTAAAGAGCGGAAACGTTATTACTACTCTACAACCCTACCAATTCATCAAACTCTGCCACCGAAAATCTACCCTCTATTTTTTCAACATCCATTGCAGCTTGTGTTCCGAATTCAATTCTCTTATCTTATCCATACTGGCAATAGTTATGATGCAACTTCAATTGTTGGAGTTGATATCGCTATTCAAGTGTTCTGGTATGGGGAAATACTTAAAACAAACTCCCACTTTAGTTAAATTCAAATGATTTTGGGTATTAAGTTAAGCCAAGCGTACACACTTCTATTTATTTCCAAATTAATTAAACTATACACATTGTTATAAACGAAGGTTTGAAATAAGGATTATACTTAGTTGCGGGAATGTAAAATCATAATAGGAACTTATACCTATTGTATTTTTCTCAAATCATCAGAGGACCTTATTATGTTGTTACATAGACTAAAGTTGACTAAACTAACTCTATGTGTGTCATTGTCGTGTCCTCTGTTTTTTTTCGTGAATTTGACTCGACTATTTGATAGCGAGTTAAAAGGCTGAATCTCGCAATGTTTCTATAATTACCACCGATACAAACTTGTAGACTTGCAGACTCCTCTTATTGGTTACATGCAAAATTAAGTATTTTTATTCATTTTATCTAGGATGCTTGTTTCTGTAATAAAAAAAAAATGATCTTGACATATTATGTAAATAAAATACAGGCATATATATTGACAAGCTTTTAAAATAAATTAAACTACAGTCACCATAACTCTAAATTGAAAATTTAAAAACCCCCGATGCGACGACCTTTTCATCAAATGTATACAATAATCAACAGAAAATCTGTGTAAAAGTATGAGACATTATTTTTTTATGACATTATAATAATTGACATTAGAATAGACAACAAAAAATGTAAATATTGATGCTACGGAGGTTTAATTCCTAGTATAAAATATTATCAATTATGATTTAATTTCATGTAATAACTCTGGTTGAGGTGGACGGGAGCAGCCCAGGGGAAGAATTTTCAATAACGCTAAAATTATTTTAAATTAGATTTGTTTTTTTATATTTTTTCTCAATGGCGGAGCAGCGCCCTCTAGAATTATAATAACGTAATATTCCATGACCATTAACAAAACAAAATTTAACGCATGCGCGTATCCATCATTTGACACGTGACTTATGGAACGTCTTTAGTTCATACAAAAATCTCATATAAAAATTTATAAAATATACATTTTTTCCAGAATCAGGGAAACTTTTCATATGTATAATATTGTAAAAAGCCAGTTCAGAGTATGACGATCACTTAAAAATATAATAAATCTAAATCCTATAATCTGAAATTTCGATTGGATTCGAGCCGTGGAAGTTGGTTTTGGCCGTGAATGTGGCTTTTTAACCTACAAAAGAGCTGATGATCTTCAAACGGCTGAACCGATTTTCATGAAACATAGCTAAGAACACTCTCGATCAGAATACCTATCGAACAAAAGAAACACAATTGAAATCGGATCATCAGCTTGGGCGCTACGTTGCCACAGACAGACACACAGATACACAGATACACAGATACACAGACACACAGATACACATGTTAAACTTATAACGCCCCTCGTTTTTCGTCGGGGGTTAAAAAACAGTACGCATCATGTTTAACATCCAGTTTTATGCGCACAGACATTTCGCACAACACCCGAAAATTATCATAAACCCCTATTATGTCATAAAGCGATAAATATGCTGTTAAACCATAAACGGAGGCAGCGAGCCATACCATAAATTGCTATGAATTGGCCCACTTTGCACTTTGCACTAGTGGTGACGGCAATGGGATAAAAAAATATATCATGACGGTTTATGGTGCCCATCAGTTTATTGTGGGCTCTATAAAAATATTAAAAAAGCAGTTAGAAGCGAACTAGTGAGAAAATAACGTCTCCCTTTTTCTAATATCTGCTCCCTTCATCTATTATGTGAATGAATGTGCGTTATGTGTTCCAGAATTGTTGGTAGAGTTCCTCAGAATTACATTAGAATTTGCCTCCTCTGTGTTTTTGGAAGCAAATTTGTACTGTTAATCTGTATTTTACAGATTATATTGAATTCAATGATATAGAGTTATGAAGGCTTACTTAGTATACCTTAATATTACATGTTTACCACATTTTTAATAGCAATTTTTAGTTGACTTACATTTTTGTATTGACTTTAGAAACATGTATTATGTGCTCCGTTGTATTGTGTCCCAAACATTTTATTTGTTTACCGCAAAAGTTTATTACAAGTGTGATGATACGTACGTATTGAGGGCTCGTAAAATTTTACCCCATCTCCGTTCGTGTTCATATTTCATCCGCGAAGTGCGTATATCTGAGATGTGATAATACAATACTATATAGAGTATGGAAATACACACTTTATTGTAAGTATGTCATAGTGTACTATTTTCCTTAGCAAAAAGATAAATATATTATGCGATGTATATCTTTCTGGTAGTAATACAGGGATGTATATCAATATCCAAAAGGCGTCAATAGCCTAGTAGTTAGAGGAGCCGCACTCGTAGCTAAGAGGTTCCGGGTTCGATCCTCCTCCTGGACATTAAACTATTGACGTGAGCCCACTCTTAATACAAACATTAGCTTAGCTCGAGAGGTTAACGCGTTTTTATTTAAAGAATAAAAAAAAGAAGTTTAAATTCCGAAATACAGACCGATTACTCTCTACCAAAGAATTTGTAATAATAATATCTCATTATTACAAATTCTTTGCTCTTTACACTTCGTGATAAAGGGTAGATATTATTTTGATGGGAATAATCCACTATATATAACATTACCTCTATACTCACTCAGTAGAGTAGGTAGAGATGGGGATAACGCGTCGCGAATAACAGGGAATATATTAATTAATATGCGTTAATTAATCGTCGACAATAACGCATATTGTAATTACCGCTGACGTGCATCATTATACATCTATACAAACAGCGTCTTATGAATGAGCGGATCATGTC
Organism: Notodonta ziczac; assembly: GCA_918843915.1. Lineage (NCBI taxonomy): Eukaryota > Metazoa > Arthropoda > Insecta > Lepidoptera > Notodontidae > Notodonta > Notodonta ziczac. The sequence continues at coordinate 4,254,435 of OU974051.1, forward strand.
AATAAATCATTATAATTATTGTTAGTTGGTAGCAGTGAAGATATTTCGTAATTGATAGGCATATAACATACTTAAGACTCGCCCATAGGTAAACAGGTATTTAGCTTAGGATTCAAATAAAAAAAATGTTTCAACGGCTAAAAATACATAATGAATTCGTGTTTTATTTTTCAACAACCCAATAGAGTTTTATGTTAGAGTATAAAAAAATACTATTTAAATGTTTAATTATCTTATATACTTATTCTACGATACGAAGAAATACATCTAGCGACTACAAAAATCCTCTAATGAATTCTAACTCCGAAGTTAAATTGGTCTCAAATCACTTAATGCATAATTAAAAGTCCATAAAATCAATACTCGCCCAATCTCAAAAGAAATTCGCTATAATCAAATTACGAGGGAACAATTCTGAAGTATTTCCTATTTATTAACGAGTGCAATGAAGGGGAGGCTATGAATTATTTTTAAGTAGAGTCCGCTCCTCTGCTCTTTCGGCACTTCATTGATTTTAGTCGGTACAGAGACTTTGCCCAAAACGCTATGAGATATAAAGTTATAAAAAGAACCTACAAGTTTTACTCAAATGAATTGCACATTAGATTTTTCCTGGTTCTTCTGTCATATGAATATGCTTCTGCCTGTTAAGTGTTTCTTATTAACTCTTTATATCATCGAGTACCTGAACAGCTATCATAACACTAGGTATTTCCATCGACAGAGCTCTTGAGCAATTAGAAAAAGTCCCTCATGTATTTTCGAGACAAATTTTCAATTTCATTCTCAAATTAATTAACACCTATGTTTATCCAAAATACCTATTTTTTCGTTTATGCCCCAATATTGAGTTGCGTTTAAATGAAACAAAGATAAAAAAGAGCAAGCAAGGATTTCGTAAATCTAATGAACTTTCGTTTTAATAAATACGGACTCCTAAAACAACTCTTAATAGTTTCAACTGGCCCCGAGCTCCGGACTTAGTTGTACAAATTCAAGTTAGATTATCTTTCTTAACGAGGTGGAGACAGTTGTAGGAAGAAGAGAGGCACAATTAGCAACGAGACGAAGCCGATTGTGCCAACTAGACGCCTTGTATAAATTGCGTTAACACTACTCAGTCGAAGCAATTGGGAAACTAGATATGTCTATAAATCATTGAAAGCACCCTCAATACTAAATAGAAAATGTGATTCACTACAAAATTGCGTTATATGTATACATTTTCATTTATTTACGAGACAATGTCGGTGTAGCTTGAATCCAGGATATAATATTATGATCATTACCGAAAATATCGCCGTTTGACAACGCAAACTGTCTTAAAGACTACGAAAACAAAACATAAAACACATTTCCATAAAACTAACAAAAATTGAGAACGATCTTAAGTTTTTCTTTGTGAGTTGATTTTATCCTTTTTTCCAGAAGTTTACTACTGTAGTATCTTGTAAAAAGCACTCAAATCCCTGTTCAACGCTGTGTCATAGATCTGTGTCGCTTCCAAATATAACAGCAGCTCTATTTCCGTGTAATATATCGGGTTCCCCTCTATATTCACTTAGTCAATGGTACCTCTCCTCTTTTGTTACCTTAGACGAGTGAATGAATACATTAACAATACACGTATTACTGTATGTAGTTATATGTTATATGTTCTATATATGTTGTAATTACAAGAGGGTACCTTTAATAGAGGTATCGTTCGCTTTGATGCGTCTATTAAAGTAATAAGCCTCGTTAAAGTAAAGACTTACTAAATTATTATTATGAGATAACTATGTAGGTTCTTGCGTTTGAAAGCCTCTAGAAAATGTTATGTGAATTCGTAAAGTTATTCTTAACTTAAGTACTTGCCAAATCGCTGTGAAAAACGTTTGTTGGTTACCTGAAAAAGAAAAATAATTGTTATTAATGCAAAAAAATCTATATTTCGATAACAAATAATAATACAGTGCAACCTCGATATAACAAATCGGAGGGGTTCAAGAAAATATTCGTAATATCAAGTAATTCGTTGAACTGAGGTTTGTTATGTTGAGGTTAGATTGGTCTAAAATTCGTTATAAAGAGGTAAAAGAATAGTTTTGCTCTGCCAGTTTGTCTTTCCAATCATCACATACTTGTTCATTAACACTACCACTTTCACCGCATATTTTTCGAAAAACAACCTCGATTAGTTTTTTGAAATTTTGAAGCCACCCGTTGCTAGCACGGAACCCTTCATGTCCCAATTCTACTGCAAACCGCTGAGCCTTTTCCTGAAGAATAGGGCCTCCGATTGGGATTTTTTGTCTCGGCACTGTTTTAACCACTTTAACACACATTCCTCTACGTCCTTGAACTCGCATGATTTTAATCTTTTACTGTTTACATTCACACCACTTTCTTCTGAAAACTTATCTTTAAATTTTAAAATTATAGCCAATATACTTGCGGGAATCCCGAACTTATTAGCTATGTCTAATTTTTTCGTCATGGGATTTTGGTCAACATAATTAATGATGTTTCACTTTTATGCGACCGATAAGGAACACCTTTTACGTTTCTGAGCCATTTTAACTTAAATCTTTAACAATAGTGACGAGCAGAGGTGTTTACATTACTTTCCATCAAAACAACAATGATTACTTTACAAACAAAAGCGTGTCGAAACATGTCGAGACATGAATCACATTATAAGATTAAGAGTTATATTATTGGTGGAAACTTTATATAAAGGTTTTGGGTTGGCAAAATTCGTTAATTAGAGGTATGAATACTTTTTCTTGATAGTTGAAAATTCGTTATTAAGAGGTTGTACGCAAAGAATGTTCGCAATGTAAAGGTATATTTTATATTGACTCTTATGGACAATTCAAGGGGATTACGAAGAATTTGTTAAATCGAGGAAGTTGTTATATTGAGGTACGTTATATTAAGGTTGCACTGTATATTCTAACTCTATACATCTAACTCTGCTTCGACACTGCACTGCACGCTTCTACGGGCAACCCTACTTCTGCTTAGAGAAAGCGCCTGATATTTTAGTTACGGCAATCAATAACGAATAGTGTTCCGTACGTTGCCTGACTGTTGCGAGTAGGCGCCCCTCCACAAAATACGACGCAAAGGTAGCACAGAAATACATAATTAAGTAGATTGCAGATGATAGTGCTCCTTCTGTAGGCTACAAATAATAACTGTACCACATGCAGAACAATTAAAAATCACTGATAGTTGTTACCTTATTCTTGGATTGCTACCTATTGCCACTTACCATAAGACGGACAATAAACGTTGGGAGGATTGGGCAATAAATATCATAGATAGATAAAGTGGGTAAGTAGTCACGAAAATGTAAGGTCTACAAAATTCTTATCACACTCAAAACTTTTCAGACAGGCTTTTTTATTCAGCGAGTAGGCGAGTTAGCAAAAAAAAAATACTCCAAAGTCATTAAAGTCTTAAGTCGCGTTTAATTAAAGCCGTCGGTGCCACCCCTCGCGGAGTGGAAGTCGCAGACATCAGAAAAATAATAATGATCTGAGTGGAAAACTTGGAAAGAAATTGTCGCCATCTTTGGCATTTCATTTCGAATTGCTAAGCTGCGTTTGAGCCCGTGTTTTCTCGGTTTATTTCTGGATTTTTATAAGAAATAGTTGTTAAATCCATAACCGCGGTAATGTATAACAACAAATCGTCTAAACTAATTTAATGCAACCAAATGCTTAGAAAGCATGTAACAAACTAATATCAATCTAAATAACATGTAAATACATCAAAAATAGCAGAAACCACAAACCGCAAAATGTATCCATCGTCATTATCTCGCAAAGTAAAAATGTTCCTAATATCTCGCAATGTTCTACGTCACTCGTGATCTAGCGATCATCATTTGTTTGACGTGGGACCCTAAGGACCTCGGAGACGCCTAATTGAAACAAATATTTGCGGAGAATATTTCGAGGGTATGCAAGGGATGAGCTGCGATGAAATGAGTGGGTTATATCGATGAGATAAATAGTACATTGTTACACGAGTGGTGAAAGTAACTTATTTAGTCCCGAGACGGGGTTTGGCGCCCGAGCGTAGCGAGGGCGCTAATAGTTCGAGGGACAAAATAAGTCTTTCACCCGAGGTAAATACTGTGCTTTTCATTACGAATACAAGGAAAGTAAAAATAAAAACAGGAATTGGCTAAAGAAATAATACAAGGAAGTATGAACAATACTCTACAACTCGAAAAAAAAATAAAGGTCGGATTGCCGCCTATTTTGTTTTTTTTTCGTTGGCCGGCCATCTTCATTACTTAGCCATTATTTTTCATTTTCATCTTTAAATATTTTGCCCAAATCTATGTTATTTAAAAGAAATTGTTGAAACTAAATTATAATGAAGTCATTTAAAAAATATATAGTCTTTAATTACTACTTAACTTTATGTTATTTCAATTTTACATCGTGCTGTAATTGAGTGACTGTAGAAAAAGTTTGAACATGGTTCCATAGAAATGTGAAAATGGAACTAGTTTTTTTTTAATTTGTGAGCTGTCAGTTGAAAGCGACTCTCCCGGGCCGGAAAAGTATTACTTTCAACCCGCTCCTCAGGCAACTTCAGACCTACTTTCAGAGTATGAGTAATGAAAAATAATTTTGTATCGGTACAATGGCTAAGTAGGTACATATTTTTGTTTGGATTAATGCTTATTTCAGTGTTCTTAATTTTCTTTGTTCTAAAGCGACGGTCTAATTTAATTTTTAAATAGGTACCTGAAATTTCTTTCTGAAATTTGAATAGGTATCCGAATATTGAAACGTAATGGTAGGTGGGTAACTAGTTATTTTTTTAAACGCTATGGGACGTTGTTCGGTCCCTGCAGTTTTTGGATGGTGCGACAAAATACAACAGTTCTTAAATGTAAGCTTTTCTTGTAGAATAACAAAGCGTTAGTAATGCGTCATAAATAACCTTACAACAGTATCGATAGCTTTTATTGTAGGTATAACATCACTGGTTATCGGCATTGCATTATTGAATCTAAAAGCCCTTTCAATTCCAATCAATTTCGGAGTTCCATCCTCGTGACGCTTAGTGAATGCTATGCGACCCAATTCCGTATTACAAATTGTTTCAGATCAGAAGACATTCATTTATTGATACAAGATGCTTTTAAAGATAATTGTTTAAATTCTGTAATACTTTTTACTACATTTTATCACATTATTAGGTTAAGAGATCCATAATAATGATTGAACAAACCTTCCAAGCGAATAGCGTTCAAATTTGCATCATTTCTACATTGCAATAAAATGTTTAATGACCGCTTTCCAGAAATATCTTCGCTGTTTTCCAACAAGATGTGTGGATGTAACGTTTTTATTCCATTATCTACTCTTCATGTCTTGTGATAGTTCAACCTTGCGCCATAAAGCGATGAATTCAGTTATGGAAGAACATAAAAAGCTTCATTAAGCGCTGCAAAATGCCAAGGGTGCCTAATTAATTAGATAACTTGGACATTTTGAAACCATCTTGACTAGCACGTGTGTCGAGTTCCTATTATTACATGCAACTTTAATCTGTCTGTCTTCATCTGCTGTTAAGAATGAGTTTAATGAGGTTGCCTTTCCAGTATATAATAATGAGTTGTCAATTTATAAAGATAACATATCAAAACGGTAGCAATATTGACGACCGCTCTGGTCTGAATGTCACTGGGATCACACCCAACCCACTTTATGGCATCCATAGTACAAGTTCTGCTTTGTTTGGGACCATACAGCTGGAGTATTAAATTAATCTGCAGATATTATTCATATTAAATTGACTGTCAGTGTCAAGCGTCTCACCAGAGGAGACGCAATACCACATTCAAATGTTGCAATTGTGATGTTCGAGCAAACATTTCTAACACATGATTACTTACGAAACATTGTACGTATTACTCGTGATTTTCTGGCTGATTCATTTATTGGCCAACAGCGCGTATCTATTAAGATAAAGTGGCTGATATAAAGCAAAATAATTTGTGGCTCGTTCTATGCGGCGATATTGCGGGGCCTTGACAAAATGTTGCCATCCATTACTTGGTGAGTGGTCGCTTATTTGTACATGTATAAGAATCCAGCACGTATTGTGTTAGGCCCTATATCATTACGTACAAACTTTCAAGGCTTGTAACCCAAGGGGTTGGCTTAAATACACCAATATTTTGCTGATGCCCTGATTCATGTACATGGGCCAAGCTTGTCGCCTTTTACTAAAGAAATCAGAGACATTTAGAAGGACCACAAGTCAATCTTCATGTGTTTACAATTCCGGTGTAGCGTGTATACGTAATTATTTTCCTCCTAAATGGATTGACCAATTTTGTTTTTTTTTGTATTTATGAAGTCAATTGGATGGTTATGTTATGACCTATGATTAGATCCGGTAGGTGGCACTGAGGTCGACATCCAGAATTAAAAACCTCCGTAGCGAATGTCTTTATCAAAACATTTAACAAATTTAACTCAACTCAAAGCTTTTAGGTTTTGTATTATTTACAGCTGTATCGCAACATTCGCAACTTTACCGATACTGGGACTAGTTTCGCAATTTTATGAATGCCTAGAGATTGGATTGTAAAAGTTAATGCTCACAGTTTGTCTGAGCTGAGACACCGTAATATCTTTATGACTCTTTATTATTAGTTCGGCTGGTGTTTTATTAGTATGGGTTCTTTTTTTTAAGCCGTTTTTGCGGTTTATTAACTAACATCAAACCGAACTCCAATTTATGTTCGCGCCGAGATAGAGTTGTCATAGATACCTAATTTAGAAAGAAGTAAACGCTATCACGCCTTTATACGCAGGGCGACTCTATCTTAGTCGTAAAAACCCCCACTCAAAAACTAGCATCCGGCTAATAAGACTGACGCGTAAGTAGGCAGTATTTGAAAAATAGGTTATATACTTCTAAAATATTACTTTTCTGAATAAGTCATCTGATTATTATCAGTCCCCCAACGGATAAAAATCAGATTACCTTAATAATGGAAAGAATACCATAGGTATAGGCGAACGTATGAAACTAATTATCTAGGCGCAAAATATACAGAAGTTCTCCCAAACGAACTTCCCAGCGAGGATGCTTCAAAATCCGTCGCAAATAGTTTAATGGGGTGCTCTGAAGTGTCCATGTGACGTGTTTAGGGACCTTGGACTCCAGTCCTTACACTCGCCCACCTGTCTCCAGACACGGACTTAATTGTCTAAATAATTGCAACGGTGGACGGAGTCCTTCACAAATGTGAATGTGTTCCATTGTGACTAAATTCTCTCGAGTGGTGTACTGCTGAGTGTAATACAAATGTGATTATATAAAGTTAGATAGATTTAAAAATAATCTGGAATTGGAACAAGGTGTCAGTATATAGGAAAGTAAGTGTATCTCATAAGTGCGATAAAAATGGGAAAATAATTTTAATGTTGAATGTTTTAATTAAGTAGGTACTTTTTTCTTTATCACTTTAAATCATCAAATATAGATTTATTGAAAAGTAGTAAGAACTAACAAATATATATACACTATGTACTTTATTGAATAGATTATTTGCATTATTGTATTATATAACAAAATCGGCACACAAACTTACGACTCGTTTGATTTTAAGCAGTTACCGTAGCCTATTTTATTTTATTTATTTGGGAAAACAAACAATTGTACATTATGGCAGTTGAAACACAGTTTTAGTTAAGTACAGGATACACAAATGCACAATCAACTACATTTTCTTAAATAGGGTAGACAGTTGCGTTAGGTAGTTTAAAGTTATGTTTAATTAAAACAAATAGATTGTAAAAGCGCACGTCAGAATTGGGAAAGCAAAACAATAGGTAAAAAAAAAAAATGATGCTTGCTATACCAAAGGCAATGCCCGCATGTTGCCGAGTTGAAGGTAAGCTGCACATAGGGAGGAAAAGGGGGAGGGAGGTTGGATTCATCGTACGAAACACAGCTACAATAGCTACTTTATACTGGATGAGTAAATGGAATAAATTTTAAGAGAAAGTAATTAATTAATAATCCCTAGTTCATTTATCCATGAAAATACGACTTGTTTCCATTCCAAATCCTACTAATATTGTAAATGTGAAAGTTTGTGAGTGTGGAAGTATGTTTGTTACTCTTTCACGCAAAAACTACTGAACGGATTTGGATGAAATCTGGAACACAGATAGTTCATAACCGGGATTAACACATAGGATACTTTTTATTCCGATAACCCCGAAATTTTTGTTAAGTTAAATACTACGCGGACCAAGTTGGTGGGCACAGCCAGTAATAGATAATTAAAGACCCAGACAGAACTTCTCAAAATTAATTCCTAAGTCCTTAAATGTTTAATTTTAATTAAACACGTTTGTCAGTAGAAGTAGGCAGTAAGCGCTTGATTTACTTAGGTACTTACTAATTAAGTTAGTTGCAGGCAAACTTAAGTAATAACTTTGAAGCCAGACAAAGGATTTGCTGTTTGAATGAACTTATCTGATTTTGTTTTTGTTGTAAGTATATCTTCTCTATATATATATGTAAGTATATGTAAGTATATTATATCTATGACATCATTTAGCTTTCAGCAAGCAACAAACGCGGAACGGGGAGAAGAAAGCCAGATGATTTGAGGACATCACTTACGATTCGAGAACATCGTAGAGATGATGTAAGTACACAAGATGAGATATGAGTACGTATTGTTGTCCAAAGGGGGTAGATATTGGGTAATCTCAAAGTCAGGTCTTTACTTGTCTTCATTATTAACTTTATTAATACGAATATACTAGTTTAATTATTAAATGAATCCCATCATCACAATTATTCCTAATTATTACATTACATTTCCTCTTTTCCGTTCCAATCAATCTGACCATCTGTTATTATCTTTTATTTAAACCATTGACCACTCTCCTTTTACTTTTTAATTATAATACAAAGAGTGCTAGCAAATTAAGTTATAACAAATAATAATTAAATCAAGGGCAATGAATCAAGTACAAACAATATGCATTTGTTAATTATGTTACCTAATAGTATGATGGGGGATATTTGTGCAGAAGTGAATATTCTAGGACCCGTATTAAATCGATCTTAAGTCTAAGAGCGGTCGTAAGTGTGCGCTTTTGACGTGTCATTTTGTACTGGTATGGCATGAGAATGACATTTCCTCAAACTCGAGATCTATTAAAGGATTTAAAAATATATTTATAAAACAGCTCATATAGAAAGTCGAATGTCCACATCCATTTCAAATAACTTACTTTTTACTGTTTCAATATTTATGGAAGTAATACCATAAATGGTAGTAAAAGTGTATTTACTTTAGTAGGTCACCGATTTTACTTTGTAAGTACAGCACGTTTCGAAATCTGTAGGTACTTACTAAGATCCTACGCGTAGGCAGGCCTTACGCCACGTCCTGCGCCCGCGCCGCTACAGTAGGTACCTACACAGTTATGATTATTGCAGACACCTGGGCCCTAACCGCGCTAGCTACTCAAATCGTAATAGAAAAGCAAACGCTCACGATTACGTTTAAAACGCTCCGCTTTTGACGTTTTGCTGACACGAGCTTCACGATTTCTACTGACATTGACATGGTATGGTGTCAGCAAAACGTCAAAAGCGGAGCGTTTGAAACGTAATCGCGAGCGTTTGCTTTCTATTACGATTTGAGTAGCTAGCGTGGTTAGGGCCCTGGTTATTTGTGCTGTGTTCTAATTAATTTGATTGATTAAGGAGGAGTAGTGGGGCTAATAACATGGCCCGATCGATAAGGTGAACCTTTTTATATTACTTACAGCTTGTTGCAAGACCTCTCACTGTAGTCAATCTTTTACCTTTACTTTATCCGCTCTATCAAAGGTCTGAAGCGATGATAACCACGTGAGGTAGCTCTTGAATAACATTAATATAAGTTACGACTTTTTTGGGTTCCGTATTAAACCAGAACAACCTATTAACAGCTTGTTTTAATTAATAATGAACTACATACTGCAAAAGAACATCGATTCCCACCAAGGATGATACGTGAGGCCATTGAAATTAAAAAACATCCTAATTTCAATAGGGAAGGTGGCTGGGTGCTACCACCAACTTGGGATCCAGTAATTAATATAATTAAATCCAAAACCAAGCGTACCATTGCAAGACCTCGAGACACAGTGAGCACTTTCTGCGTGGATCGGACCGCAAATACCAACTAAATTTTGAGGGTACCCAGTTTTTAACTATGACATCAGGACGTCTAACACCTCAGTCCCCCCGTGACCACGGTTGCTGTAAAGCAACCGAAACGTCGGGAACATAAAAAGTAAAAATAAACGCGATATAATCCGTAAAAATAGTTTTATTTCAATACATACTACAAATTATACTAAGTGAAACAAAATGGGGAGGATTTTTTTTGTAACTTTACTTTGTAAATCTAAAACAATCGGCTTTGTGGGACAGTTGAAGTGCTAAAGGTTTTGTAGACTTGTGAAATCTGTCAACAGCTGTATTCTTATAACACCTTTTGTTTTTATAGTTTCTTCCAAAGCTAATAGTTTTAGAAATACAAGGTTAAGTTTTCAAAAGTATACCCTTTCTGTTTCAACATGTATAATATTTTTTTTTTAATTGACACCAACCCTATTGTCCCAAACTAAGCAACGCTTGTACTATGGGTACTGTACAATGGACTAAGGGCGATCCCAGTGACACCCAAACCAGGGCAAATTACGAAAATACCATTTCCGCCTTTGTGCCCCGGCGGGAATCGAACCTGCAACCACCCGGGACAGTAAGCCGAGCGGCTTAAACTCAAACCACTGCGCCAAGCGGTCCTCATATTTATCTCTTTCATATTGAAAGCTAACAACATGATTATTAATCAATGGCACGCATTCATCGGGTATGCCTGTTTACTCCGCTCAATATAAATTCCCCGCCTCGCCGTTACATACCAGTGCGAGATGCATACGACCACATATTACGTTAGGGTTATCAATTCATACAAGTCTATGTGGTAACGAGGCTTAAGGCTTGTTGATTTGTCGAAAATAGATCAGTTTGTCCATAAAATAATTTTCAAAATTTAGAATTGGGTTGCAATAATGAACATGATTCCTATTCAATTAATTGAATAAGTGAAGTCTTGCTTTAGGTGAAGGAAAACATCGTGAGGAAACCTGCATGTCTTAGGAAATCTAACCAATTTTCGAAAGACATGTGTAATCAGCTAACCTTCACTGGCCCAACGTGGTGGATTACGACCTGGATCCTCCTCGTAGTGAGGTGAGGCCTGTGCCCAGGAGTGAGACGTCAAAAGGGCTAAATTATTTATTATTTATATTGTAGTAGTGATAAATGAATTTAAAAGTTCTTAGTCCTTGTAAGACGTCTTGAAATATTTATTAATAAACCTACGTAATGAACTTCAACTTATTAGAACGTATTAATTTTAAAGTCAGCCAAGTGAAAAGATTGAAATACATTCAATTTTATTTTATCGAAAACAATTGATATACGAGGCATGCCTTTTAAGTTCTGTCGTTTCCATAATTCCCGGCAATTTTGAATTTGGAACTGTTCTATATTCGAATGTGTTTAAATTTCGAATCTCAAAACAGTTGAATGTATTAGGATTAATGTTATTGTTTAGTCACAGCGTCGATTAGAATCTGTCAGGTTACGTACGAAAATGAATCTTTCTAAGGAAAATGTTCGTGCAATAATTTTCTACAACTTTAGAAGAGGCCTGACACGGCTTCAGTGTTTTGAAGAGCTAATATCTGTGTTCAGGGATGAAGCCCCATGTCTGCGGACTGTCGAACGCTGGTATTTAGAATTCCAGCGTGGACATACTAGTGTTAGTGACAAATCTCGCGAAGGTCGCCCAAAATCTGCATTCACTGAAGATAACATCATTGGAGTGAGACAACTAATTCTCGAAGATCGTCATGTGACGTATCGAGAGATAGAGGCTCTATTAGGCATCTCAGGGACAACCATTCAGAAGATCTTGCATGAAGCGCTTGGTGTAAGAAAGCTAGTTTGCCGTTGGATACCGCATCTGCTTTCCGACGATCACAAGGCGGCCCGCGTCAGATGGTGTAAGAAAACTCTGCAAAGGTTCAACCGAGGAGAGTCAAATCACGTCTACGACATCATCAGTGGTGACGAATCTTGGATCTATGCCTACGATCCTGATTCCAAACAACAATCTACAATCTGGGTCTTTCAAGACGAGCCAAAGCCGACTAAAGTTGTTCGTTCTCGAAGCACTTCAAAGAAGATGGTGGCCACGTTCGTTAGAAAAACCGGCCATGTTGCGACTATTGCACTTGATGATCGTAGAACGGTTAACGCAGAGTGGTATACCACAGTTTGTTTACCACAAGTCATCGCCGAACTTCGAAAGTCTAACTCAAAGCGACGCATCATCCTGCACCACGACAATGCAAGTTCACACAGCGCTCGTCAAACGATTGAGTATTTGAAGCAGGAAAAAGTAGAAATTCTTGACCATCCTCCATACAGTTCTGACCTAAGCCCTAACGATTTTTTTACATTTCCTAAAATTAAGAAAAGTCTTCGTGGTCAAAGGTTCCAGTCCAGTGAAGAAGCAGTCGACGCTTTCAAGTCAGCCATTTTGAACACCCCCACTTTAGAGTGGAATAAATGTTATAATAACTGGTTTGAGCGAATGGAAAAGTGTATTAAGCTACGTGGTGAATACTTTGAAAAACAATAAAAAGTACTATAAGGTTCTAGTTGTGTTTTTTTCTTCAAACGACAAAACTTAAAAGGCATCCCTCGTACTAGGTGAAACAGACAGGGTATACAATTTATTTGCAACTTTACTTTGTAACTCTAAAACTATCGGCCTTGTGGGACAGTTGAAATACTAAAGGTTTTGAAGACTTATGAAATCTGTCAACAGCTGTATCCCTATAACACCTTTTGTTTTTCAAGTTTCCTCCAAAGCTGATAGTTTTAGAATCACAAAGTTAAGTTATAAAAAAGTATACCGTTTCTGTTTCAACCTGTATATGTGACATCCTTATTGTAAAATGATTATCGTCTGAAAAGCGTACACACTGTTTATACGGCAAATTGTGAACGCGCCACATAACTGAATGATGGCGTCGTCCGATACGGTAAAATTACATAATAGCTTGCGGTGTTGCCCTATGTATACCCTTTTTAAATAGTTTATGCAACTTCAATAAGAAAGCGGCAATGTATTACGTCTTTATATCCTCACGAATTGATCTGTCAAAGTACAGTACTGATAACTAAATAAGTACCTACAGATAGATACGAGCTGATCTGAAATGACCCCATCCGGATTGTATTTATAGAACTAGCTGTGCCCGCGACTTCGTCCGCGTGTAATTTAACTTAACAAAAATGTCGGGATTATTCATCCCCTATTTGATCCCCTTGGGGGTAGAATTAATCAAAATCCTTTCTTAGCGGATCCCTACGTCATAACATCTACCTGCATGACAAATTTCAGCCCGATCCGTCCAGTGGTTTGGGCTGTGCGTTGATAGATCACTATGTCAGTCAGTCAGTCAGTCAGTCACCTTTGAGTTATATATATTTAGATTTATCTGAACTATAAAGTAAAGGTCATTTACTACAGACAATAACTCTAAATTGAAAATTTAAAAACCCCCGATGCGACGATCTTTTCATAAAATGTATACAATTATCAACAGAAAATCTGTGTAAAAGTATGATACATTATTTTGTTATGACATTATAATAATTGACATTAGAATAGACAACGAATGTAAATATTGATGCCACGGAGGTTAATTCCTAGTATAAAATATTATCAATTATGAATTAATATCATGTAATAACTCTGGTTGAGGTGGACGGGAGCAGCCCAGGGGAAGAATTTTCAATAACGCTAAAATTATTTTAAATTAGATTTGTTTTTTATATTTTTTCTCAATGGCGGAGCAGCGCCCTCTAGAATTATAATAACGTAATATTCCATGACCATTAACAAAACAAACAAAATTTAACGCATGCGCGTATCCATCATTTGACACGTGACTTATGGAACGTCTTTAGTTCATACAAAAATCTCATATAAAAAATTGATAAAATATACATTTTTTCCAGAATCAGGGAAACTTTTCATATTTATAATATTGTAAAAAGCTAGTTCAGACTATTACGATCATTTAAAAATATAATAAATCTAAATCCAATAATCTCAAATTTCGATTGGATTCGAGCCGGGGAAGTTGGTTTTGGCCGTGAATGTGGCTTTTTAACCTACAAAAGAGCTGATGATCTTCAAACGGCTGAACAGATTTTCATGAAACATAGCTAAGAACACTCTCGATCAGAATACCTTTCTAACAAAATAAACAAAATTGAAATCGGTTCATTAGCTTGGGCGCTACGTTGCCACAGACAGACACACAGATACACAGATACACAGATACACAGATACACAGACACACAGATACACAGATACACATGTTAAACTTATAACACCCCTCGTTTTTCGTCGGGGGTTAAAAATTGATGCACTATTTGTCAATGTTGTTTCGAATTTATTTCAGTCATTTCTGTGGGCCCTATGGGCTAGTTTATTGTGATGATATGACAGAAATAGCTTGAATCGTAAAATAATCGCAATCAGCTGAGAGTGCCTAAGAACGCTTATAAAATCACATTTTGCACTCAAATTGCTGAGATTAAAAAAATATCCACGGCATCTAACTTAAGTTGAGGCCTTCGTAATTTTTGGGTTTTTAATTCGAAATATTTATATCATTTTATAGATTAAGAAGCTTATTTTTAGATATGTGTTATTCAAGAACATTAACTAGGATTACATAGAAGGTAAACACGATTAAGTGAAATTTCCTCGATAGAAAAAAAAACCAAAGTTGGCTGTTATTGCTTTTTATTTTCGTTTCATCTACGATATTATTACGAATTAGATCACGATTTTTTTTCTAACACATAGTAATTGATAATATCTAGGATCGGATAACCGAAAGTTTTAATCCATTCCCTAGTTTTGTTAAAAACCAAAGAAATATTGTTTAGCGCTTATGTGGTTTACTTCCGGGCGCGCGGTCACTAGTGTCATCTCATATTTTCTATACATGAAGTAATTGCATCACTGTCATATTCTAACTAGCTCAGTCGTCTGCGGACGTCATCGAGGTCGGACCTATGCCGATTGTTTTCAAATCAGCATATCCGTAAATTTGATTAAACTTTACGTTAATAAATTTTGTAATAACTATTAAGTAAATATAACTTATAAATTAAATAATGGGGAGGCTAAACACCAATTTAAATAACATAAAATAATAAAATTTTCCTAGCCGGGTGAAATTTGGTCGCGTGCCGAGTGGGTAACAAAACAGGATACAAAGAGAGTGGAGTCACCTTATGTCGCCTTTAGTCTAATAAAAAAACTGTCCAAGAGCTTGTAACGGAAAATGAAAAATTCTCAAACCTGACATGGGTATCGATTTCTTGGTGTTTTTATATGCTGATAACGATTATGACGTTAATTTTGGGATCCAAGATGGCGGATGACAAAAAATCGATAACACCGACATGGGTATCGATTTCTAGGTTTTTTAATGTGCTGATAACGATTATGACGTTTATTTTGAATTCCAAGATGGCGGATGGCAAAAAATCGAAAGTACCGACATGGGTATCGATTTCTAGGTTTTTTAATGTGCTGATAACGATTATGACGTTTATTTTGAATTCCAAGATAGCGGATGGCAAAAAATCGAAAGTACCGACATGGGTATCGATTTCTAGGTTTTTTAATGTGCTGATAACGATTATGACGTTTATTTTGAATTCCAAGATGGCGGATGGCAAAAAATCGAAAGTACCGACATGGGTATCGATTTCTAGGTTTTTTAATGTGCTGATAACGATTATGACGTTTATTTTGAATTCCAAGATGGCGGATGGCAAAAAATCGAAAGTACCGACATGGGTATCGATTTCTAGGTTTTTTAATGTGCTGATAACGATTATGACGTTTATTTTGAATTCCAAGATGGCGGATGACAAAAAATCGATAACACCGACATGGGTATCGATTTCTAGGTTTTTTTGATGTGCTGATAACGATTATGACGTTTATTTTGAATTCCAAGATGGCGGATGGCAAAAAATCGAAAGTACCGACATGGGTATCGATTTCTAGGTTTTTTAATGTGCTGATAACGATTATGACGTTTATTTTGAATTCCAAGATAGCGGATGGCAAAAAATCGAAAGTACCGACATGGGTATCGATTTCTAGGTTTTTTAATGTGCTGATAACGATTATGACTTTTATTTTAATTCCAAGATGTGAGATGGCAAAAAAACAAACACCCGAAGTACATGGGTATCACATTTATATTAATATGGAGCTATTATATTTATATTAATATCTAGTTTGTAATTATTAACTATAGAAGCAACTGGCGATAAAAAAACTTGAGAGGTGTCAAGGGACACCGAGTTGGAACGAAGTTGCAATATCCGGAACTTGTGCAGAATCATTGTCAGGATTCATTGTTGTTATTATCCGGCCTCGTGTTTATCTACGACATGACAGACTCCAAGTACACCAACTTCGACTACGAGCTCTCGCAGAAGATACTCACTATGCTCACAGGTCAGTAAGGCCATTTCCGAAAGTTGGCCCGGTGGGAATTAAACCCGCAACCATCCGGTACAGTGAGCCGAGCGGCCTTCGCTCAAACCACTGCGCCAAGCGGTCGTCATTATACATACATATATATTTACAAACAAGTACATTTATTATTATTGAAAAGTGGTGCAATGTCTACGGAACCCTAAAGTATGCGTGTTCCAACACGAATTTGACCAGTTTTATTATCCTTTTTCAATTCTAAGGAGTCGATAAAATAAACAGAATGTACCTATGTTAAAAGACCTTACGGATTATTATGAAAAAAAAAATGCAATTGCTTTGGATTACCTTGATCCAATATCTTCTATGGATTTTATTTACGCCTTTATATAAAAAAATACGTCAAAAGATTATTTACTTACATTATAAGACATCCGTATGTCAAACTCGAGAATATGGGTTATATCTAAGTAGGTATAAATTACGCGATCAATCTCATATAAATCTAGGTAAAATCACGGATTGAAACGGACTGTAGCGGCACTCCGTAATAACTACATATGTATACATACATTCATAATAACATATTTGATAACCTATTAACAAATAATAATGTAGTAGATAATATTGAAGTAACATATATTGTAATAAACAACTGTGCTTTATTTAAAAAAACTATAAAAGTCCCCTCCATGGTTCTGTGCCGAATTCAAAACCATGGCAACCGCGACGAGATGACGTGACTATTGCGAGCGAGAGCTATAGATCTCGCTCGGGGCACTCGCTACGCTAAACCACGCCCCAAAACTGAGATTCATTTTTCTGCCCGTAGCGCCTTAAATCACCCTAACTTAGCGATAGTAAAAATGAGTCTTGCAAATCTAAAAGCTCGTCCTCACTTAATTTTTACGCGTCTTATCAAACTTAGTTATGGGTTCATAACCTCATGAGTCACTCGATTAAGGAAAGTTTGGATATTCGAGGGATTATATCAGGCGTGGAGTGGAAGTTTTAGCAGCTTTTGCTCCTAACAAATCACTGTCTCTTGCGAAAGTAAATAAAAAGCTGCGTTGTGCAGTGTTCAAGTTTATTTATTCACATTTACTGTTACTTTTATGTCTGCAAAACCATATAAGGACTCACATTTCTTCAGTACTTTATGGTAAATCTGATTAAACTATAAAATAAATTGTAAACTATTTTTTTTTTGCTTTCGGCTTTCTGTTAGTAAATGAATAGGCAAGTCAGAACATTAGATATAAATGTTTTGAGGTGAAAAAGCTAGAACGAAGTATTTTTGTTGGCTTTCAATAAAATATTGGCCCAGGATTTGATAAGATAAGGAGTAGATAATATAAATAGTATTTACCTTTTTATTGTCTATATGTTGTTTAAAGTGCAAGAGGACAAAACTAACTTAATACTTAAATAACATCATGTTAATCTTAATTAGTAAGCACCTTCCTACCTTACACAACAAGATTATTATCCTCGGTTCCCACTTATCTGAAACCGGCCAGTCTTACACTAGCAACGTGTGGCTTTACAAATTCCTGTCTGTGTAATCAAAGAAGCTGTCGATAGTATTATCGAAAGGTTTTCTATTTCCATACTAGTCGTTATCCTGCACTTAAGTTTCTACTTTAATGCATCGAGAGAAAACTCCATTGAGAGTGTGCGAAACTATGTTTAGTGGCATTGAATGGCGGAGACAGACGTCACAATAACATCGAATTTGAATGAAATTAGAAAATGTGATTTAAATTTTTTAATATCCCATTTCAGTATATTTTAATTTGTTTCATTTGATACCGATATATAAAAACCGGACAAGTGCACGTCAGGCCATGGACAAAGAAGGCTTCCGTACTCATTTCAATAGCGAACATATTTTATTTTATCTACTTATAACCATAGTAGTGAAATACAAGAAACAAAGATGTTGCGGTTGATTTTTGACTCTCACTATTGAGCTTATTCAGAAACGATTAGGAATCTATTTAGCTTTAACTTGGCCGGCTTTAGCTCAGACAAACGGACAGATGGACAACAAAAGACGGACATCAAAATCCTATAAGAGTTTTTTTTTTCCTTTCAAGGTACGGAACCCTAACAATGGATTGATCATGGACCTTAAACAGCGATCAGCAAGTTGAAAAAAAAAGAATGTATATTACTTTTGCTGGCGGCACGCACTAGTTCTAAGCACTCCGTCTGCTTTGTTATTTTCGTCTGAGTAATAAATATGTAAGGTATACTGAAATCATAACTGACCACACTCATTGCAGTTTTATTATCACTTCAACACTCAATGAGAATATACCAACTCATACTGAGATTCTGCAAACATTTACAGTTTCTATCAAATTCATTATCTTTGGTAAAGGTGAGAAAATGTCTGTTCCAAGATTGCATAGCACAAATCAAGTTGTACCTGAGTGTCGTTCGTTAAGCAATTTGGTCCTAAGATTTATGAATTTAGATACTAACTATTTAATTCTACTGTAAGTCAATATAACATAGTGAATAATAAATTTAAACTTAAGGCTAAAGCGCCCATCTAGCCCGCTAAGGTCAAATTTTTTGCCTTCACCTTAAGCTTGATTAGTTAGCGGCGGGTGTTAGACCTAATTTATAAGAATGTTTTTATGAATCACTAGCTGTGCCCCGCGACTCCGTCCGCGTGGAATGCGCTTTTCTGTTGAAATTTTTCCTGATTTTTCTTTGCTATAAACCTCACGGAGCCCAAGACCTTTCCAACGAATGCAAAACCGTGGAAATCGGTTCGCGCGTTCTGGAGTTATAGCGTCAGGAAGGAAAACCCGACTTATTTTTATATAGTAGATATTCCATTGGTAATTTTAACGGAAATTCCTAATTTATGACTGAGTTTGAGTTCACAAGCATCTTGTGAAGTTGTAATAACAATCAATCACTCTACAATTATTTCACAAACTGTTATAATCTAATTAGTTAAGTACCTCCATATAATTTTATTATAATCAAACAGGCTTCTTTATACACCTATTAAAATATAGTTTAACGTATCATTTTAACAGTAGTATGTTAAGTTTAACATATCTTTTTAGTAAATTGTATGGAATATAACAGGTTCTATCGTCTCAGTTCGCTCACAGTTATTGCATTGACTCTATATGCATAATACACACAGCTCTATTGTCATATGGAATCCACAATTGCCATCATACCAATACATTGTCACAACTAATGCCCACTTCAACCAATTGCCTTGTCAAGTTCACTGACCCCGCACAATACAGTGGCTATTTAGTGAACTTGCAAAGAATTCCGCACAAAAGAATCCGACGGCCTCGCGAAACGTGGGCGGACCGTATTATGCAAGAGAGAGCATTGTCCGATGCATATATCTTTTGGTTCTTATCTTTGGCGCGTGCACTTCGAGATTGCAGATAAGTGGCCTTATGGGGCAAGAACAATACGCCTCTTTTAGTATTCATTGTTATTTAGTTCTAGTTAAATAAAATAGTTAGATAGATGAACTCTGAAAATGCGAAACTTTAGAATTAAACTTTGACATTATTATACCAAGCAGCGTGCCCGAAGAATCGGTTTTTACGTTTGACCTAGTAGACGTAACGTCAAAATACATTGCCCGCGCGTTGCTGCTCGGTACAAGTGGACGCGCCAATTATTAAAGTCGTAACGTACGACATAAAATCTTTTTACGTGCCCATAAAAAGAAAGTAAACCTCTATGTCACGAAACTTGGCACTACGTAATCCAATGTCTGAATTTAATAGATATATAATAGATTCAATAGATTAAATCAATCTAGTTATCCCGAAAAAAATATTTTTATTTGATGACTCTTTTCCGCATAAACGTGTCCCATTCAATTTTTTAAACAAAGAGAGTCACCAGTAAATATATTTTTTTTTCCTTAATATGTTATTACCAACATTGAGCGACAACTACTTAATTATTTTCAACCAGACTCTTGTCTACGTATGGATTACCGTCATTACACGCCAAATAATACTAGTACAGACCCTTTAATTACGCGATGCATCCTTTAATTGCGGCCACTCCAAGCGTGAACTAGGATTTATATTTCACTGTTGGCTTTTTGTTGCTTGGATATTCTTAGCGGATAGAAATATGGTGAAACATGTTAGCGTTTAAATAATAATTTGTGGTTGATTGCCTGTGCTAGAACCTGCTTTAGTGAATAATTTTCATCGCACGTACATAATCTCTGGACTGTTATTCGGCAATTGTCTCCTGCAGATAGGTACTCTCCTATTAATGGTAGAAATATATCAGAACCACAGATATAGATTTACATAGATAACGCAAGTATCACGATTTGTATTGAAACCAAGCGAGCCCATTTTTTAACACCTACTGTGACGTCACAGCCGAAATTAAATCCAAACCGCTTCAAAGACACCGATGCCGCCGATGCCCTTCGCCTTGCTACGATTCTGTACGAGTGATTATCACGCTCATACTCATATTTTTAAATCTGTAGTCGCGCGGACTGTAAGTTAGCGGCGCGGCGACCAACCTTGACGCTTCGTCGGGGTTTCGGACACGCGAAGTACATGCATGTGCGTTATCTATGTAAATCTATATCGGAACATATACGTATCAGAATGTTTTTGTTCGAACCGGATCTATTAAAAAATTATGCAGCCATGAAATATATACTGATGATACTATGCACTCTCAATTACGCGCAGCACAGAAACATACTCGGCCAACCGACCATGACTGGAGATATATCAATCACGCAATGAAAACAGTTTAGAGAAATCAGTGGATAAAATACACATAATATCTCGTTTTATTACTTTTAAAACAGACCATAAGTCATTCTTTCAATCTCTACATCAATATGACGTTCTGTAAATCAGGTAAACGGTCATTCACAAGGTTAACCCGGTACCGATAATTTCTATAGTCAAAGTCAAAGCGTTTATTGTGTTTAGGCCTACGGGGGCACTTAAGAATTATCTTTTTACATTTTTTTCTTATATCTACGTCTGGAGCGGAACGCAACTTCAACTAAGAAGATCCGGCAAGACACTCAGCGGGCTTACAAATTTTACAGTATCTGTATCTGTCAAAAATCTACAGACCGTCTCTCCGTGTGACTGACCGCTTACTGCATAATATGCGGACGAATAGGATTACTTCATTTCTTCAGCTTCACCGAGCTTATCTCAAGTGGAAGCAATCCCAATGGTTGAAGCAGGTGGGGCCGCTTCATAGCACAGCCAATTGGACGGTCACCCTTACACACCAAAGGTAGCAGCCACTAGTTCAAGATAAATAAACATAATGTAGAAGCGATTCTACGACAAATTCTGTAGTACTAAATAAAATCTGTACAATTGTTTGATGAGTGAAAATAATTGCTTGTAATAGTAGCTGTCGGTTCGGGACGCGTTAATTTAAATTAATGGGCAATGGTGAGCGACCACGGATGTCTCCAATTTATTATTCGTTAAGATAGCAGTGCACTGGACTTAGTTGTTCTATTTCTGTAGAAGCGAAAGGCGTTGGCATACGAGTATATTCAAATTCAAATTCAAATCGTTTATTTTGTTTAGGCCTACGGGGGCACTTACAAATTGTCAATTTTACATTTGTTTTTCTTATATCTACAACCGAATCGGACCGCGACCTGGACTGAGAAGATCCGGCAAGAAACTCAGCGGGCTTGTCTTTTTACATGTCATTTTTTTTTTAATCGCCAGTTGTTTATATTCAATAATTACAAGGGGTATTAGATATTAACATAAATATTATAATAGCTCCAGTGTGTTGCCTTTTGATGTAACCAAGAATTACACAAATATTTCGGACTAGTAGGGCAATACACGCTACGCTTTGACATTACTATTGACTGTCGAGATTTGAGCTGCTTAGTCCCAAGCTGATTTATCATCCAAATAATCTACATAATACTAGAAGAAAGTTTTCAATCTAAAGCTGTATAAAAAACGAACAAATCTTTTCATATCTTTTGACCGTAATAAGCATGAATCGGCTATGCAATTTATTTTATTAGCCCGTAAGACTGTCCCAGTGCTGGGCAAAGTTCTTCCCTTTTCTTGCCCACGTTTCTCTGTCGAGGGCAATTTCCGGCCACGTCTTTCCCGCAAAGGCAAGTCTAGGTCATCTCGCTATCGTCTCCGTTGCCCCGACGGGCAATCTTCGCCTAATTGAATAATCATGAATTAAATTTAACCTAATAAATATAAAATAAACAATTATGTTTATCTGTAAAAACACTTAAACCACGCACTGAGTTTGGTTTCTTTTTCGAAACGTTGTGTTATTAAAGAAAATAATTTATGAATACGAGGCATTATATAAATATTTTCTGTAAATCCAAAACGTTTAGAAAAATATACTAACAATTCTACCTACTAAGAACTACGCAAATCGTTTCTTGTCATTATTTTTAGTTTTCTCAGTGGCCAAATCTGTGCTGACTATCAAGTCACTAACGAAGGTACTGAGAAGTTTAAACATTGTTAGCCTCCTTTGTTTGTCGGCGAGTGCTAAATGCAAATTAAGACTAATAAACATGCAATTCCCATCTCTATTGCCTTTACCAACAATGAACAAAACACAACCTATACGTGCTTCTTTTAGCTAACCATGAGCTAGGTCATTTACATAAACAGCTGTAGCCTACTTTTTCAAATACAATTGAAACAAAGTAAGATTCACGTGTCGCTTCTACCTATTCTAATAATACTACAGGTGTATTAGTTCAGTTTCTTCTTATCTTATTATGATGTGTACCCTAGTAAGTACTTTCTTACTGAATAAAAATAAAAATATCGCTATACTATATGGTCCTAAAATTAGCAACGCTTGTATGTGTACCATGCAATGGACTAGGGTCTATCCCATTGAAACTGAGACTTGCGCAAATTGTGAAATGGCTAGTTCCAAATTTTGCCCCGATGGGAATCGAACCTGCCAAGCGGTAGATAATTCTAAAATTATAGAAGATACTATTTAATAACTTAGAATTTGCGAATGCTTAGAGATAAACGAGACTTAAGAAAGGTAAAATTTTAGGAGCTAATTCAATGCCGGTCCTGGATTTGAGAACTCACTGTGACAAGATTGTATGGAAGGGCAAATAGGCTAACGATTATTGTATAAAGTGTAGCCTTTGTCGACGGCTAAAGCCAAATGCAATTGAGGCTAATAAAAATGCAATTCTCGTGATGCCTCCCGTCTCTATTTACTACCTTTAATGCCGCTGTACCGATGCATACGATGAATACCTAATGTCCTTTGTGATTGCTCGTTGTTTTGTGCAAACTTAAATCTGTCTGGCAGCGGCGGGCACAGCTGACAATAAAAGTACTTAGCGTGTGTGAGTTGAATTGATTATGGTGGTTGGAAACAGTGGTATGTTTACGTCTAATAAAAATATTTTCGGAGTCTGCAATGGAAAGCTATAATTCTTGCCTAAAGCCATACCTACGAGTTTTACTGACACGAGAAAGCGAGCGATTTCTTTGCGGCCATCGTACCATTCTGCGTTATTGGAAAACTGGCACGAGCAAAGTGTGCAATCTGGCGCGATCAGAGCGAGCGTATCACAAGCTCGCTCGCGTTAATTTAGTTAGCAATTGATTACAGAGCGTAGAAACGCTTTCAACCATTATACAATATGATATTTACACTGAAGAGAATCTTGATGTCTGTAATAAATCTGTCGGTTGATTATTGATTGAAGCACCATTAAATGTTCTAGCACTTTTATAATGAAATTGAGTGACAGGTACTCCACTCAAGTATGTGACTTATATTTTTGTGTGTAATCAAATATACTTAAAAACTCTTAATAGAGAAGTAAATATACTGCACCAACCTGTGTACAAAATGCCGGCGTCTTACGGGTCTGCGTCTGCTCGAGGTGCTCTCCAAGGACGAGGACCAGGCCTCGTTCCTGGCCATCACCATGTTCCTAGCCTCCATGGTTTTGGCACTCTCCAGCAAAATTGCCGTGTACTTCGTTATCAACATGGCGGTTCACTTTCACTGCACTTATATTTGATTGATTTTATACCACATGAAGATATCGTTCGTGACCTTTGGATATTAACTAATATTGTTTATTGTTGGTTTATAAAAGACAATAAAATATAACCGCAAATAAAAATATCGGGATATGCCTTAGATATGTTCAAACTTTAGATATTCAATCACAACTAAAATGTAACCTCTTATCACGTACTTCGTGGTCAAACACCGCAAAACAAATTCACAATACTGTCCAAGAAAGATTCTAACGTACTAGATATTACGGAAAAGCCAACACCATCACATTGAAAAAGTTCAAAATATTACTCAAAAACGCTTTTAATTCGTGCACTATCGGGTAGCTAGTGAAGAGAGTGGCCGTGCCGGCTTCCGTCCGGTCACGGCGTGGTGGCCACCGGCCATCACACGTCATTATCCCTCCAAACAACGGGATGCCGTGAATTAAGCGTGACACCCACGCACAAAAGTACGTCAAATAAGAATGAGTGTGGAGAATGAATGAAAATAAAATCCCTATATTTATGTACCTACATAATAGTATATATATATAAGGTAAGTATAGTATAGAACCGATAGGACAGAAATAAAAACATAAACAAAATGGTACGATATTATTTACGGTTATTTTCTAAAGGTAAGTTTCGGATAAACAAATAAATGATTATTCTCCAATTTTATCTAATATA
Organism: Notodonta ziczac; assembly: GCA_918843915.1. NCBI lineage: Eukaryota > Metazoa > Arthropoda > Insecta > Lepidoptera > Notodontidae > Notodonta > Notodonta ziczac. The sequence continues at coordinate 4,279,842 of OU974051.1, forward strand.
TATCTGTGTAAACGGGCATAGATATTTTTTTTCTTTTCTCTGTTCGCGGAGATAAAAAGAAAAAGAATAGAGAGGAAAAGAACGTTCTTGATCCAGCTCTAGCTCAGCTCTTTGTTCATTTATTCTAAACCCACTATAAATAATATCTTCTCAAACATTTAATTCTTAAGAATGAATTTATTTTATCAAACACAAATTCTAGTTCAAGATAGGAACTTGTTTGTTATCTTACCGCAAGTCTATTTAATTGCTTGACTCGTTGTTAATTTTAATCAATTTTACAACAGGAAGCCACTTAAATTCAATGCGAAATTACATTCTAGCGCCGTGGGGAACAGCACACATAAATTAACAGATCGCAACTCTTTATTGGATCATTATTTCTGAGATTTAATGGTATCAGCGCAGGCGCATCATTGGGTAAATGTAAGTCACTGTCATAAAAGGATATTAATATGCATGGAGATTGGGCAAGCGAATTTTATCATTATCATCGCATACAATTTTGTACGTGCTTATATAATGTCTCGTGTCATTATGTAAAGTAAAAATCAAGTGTTGGTTCAGTAATCGCAAATAAAATTTACTTATAAATGAAATAACTGACTTTAAACGAATACTTCATAGAGTATTAAACAAATACAAGGTACATCTAGGCTTACTAAGCTTAGGCATACAGACCATAAGCTGCTTCCTTAATTATATACAAATGCATTCATACGTCAACGCGTGGCTTGCTACAGAAAATCAGAATAGCCCTGAACATAGTCCTAGCTAAATATATTTGTTGAATTGCAGGAAGCGCCACAGCTCATAGAAGGCAACAAACGTTGCGTTGCCAATACTACCGACAATTGTTTGAAGGGATACAGTAATTACTGAAGACAAAACCGGTCGTGTCATTGAACCAACGTGCGATGAACGCCGCAAATAAACATGGTGTGGAAATAGCTTAATGTTTACTACACGGTGATAGAAAAACCGTTTTCAGCTCAAGGGTGCTATCAACAGGCTTGTATTTATAAACATGGTTCCGAATTAGGTTTATACACTTTGGTAATTTTAACTTAGTTAGAACTGTTCAATGCATCGGCACGAATATTTCACAAAGGTCAGTCTATGAACGGGTTGTAGCTTGCATCATTTTGCCAATAGGCATACCAAGCCTTTATTTAATATAGTTTCGATAGACAATGAAATTTATAATTAAAGCTCGAGGAATAAAAATCAAAAGGTCTCCATAACTTCGTCCTATGCTCATTATGTTGACAAATTTCAATTATTATTTTCTTTCATGCGTCAAGTTTTTTTTTGTTCGCTAAACTAGTTTTATTAACGTTAATATTTTATATTATAGGTTAAAGTAAAGTATGTCGAGTTGTCTTGTTGCGCATACTAAAGATTCTAATGTGAGAACTGGGTTACTACAGTACAGCACGTAATTGATAGGCTTCCAACCTGTTTTTGCTTCGTGGTATTCAATAATGAATGTTTCACATGATTGCATAAGAGTGTCTACTTACGGAAGAATTCCAAGGTCCTCAGTAAATTAAATAGATTAAATTTAGATTAAAGGAAGGTTTTGCTTGTGTTTACCTTTTCTACACACGTTACAAAGGCAATAATACTCGTATACATGAATATTGTCATGACATAATTATTTTATTTTATTTTTAACCCCCGACGAAAAACGAGGGGTGTTATAAGTTTAACATGTGTATCTGTGTATCTGTGTATCTGTGTATCTGTGGATCTGTGTGTCTGTCTGTGGCAACGTAGCGCCCAAGCTGATGAACCGATTTCAATTTTGTTTCTTTTGTTAGATAGGTATTCTGATCGAGAGTGTTCTTAGCTATGTTTCATGAAAATCGGTTCAGCCGTTTGAAGATCATCAGCTCTTTTGTAGGTTAAAAAAGCCACATTCACGGCCAAAACCAATTCCCTCGGCTCGAATCCAGTCGAAATTTGAGATGATTGGATTTAGATTGATTATATTTTTAAATGATCGTAATAGTCTGAACTGGCTTTTTACAATATTATAAATTTGAAAAGTTTCCCTAATTCTGAAAAAAATGAATATATTATCAATTTTATTGAGATTTGTGTATGAACTAAACACGTTCCATAAGTCACGTTTCAAATGATGGATACGCGCATGCGTTAAATTTTGTTTGGTTTGTTAATGGTCATGGAATATTACGCTATAATAATTCTAGAGGGCGTTGCTCCGCCATTGACAAAGAATATAAAAAAGCTAATCTAATTTAAAATAATTTTAGCGTTTTTGAAAATTATTCCCCTAGGCTGCTCCCGTCTACCTCAACCAGAGTTATTGCATCAAATTGAATCATAATTGATAATATTTTACTAGGAATAAAACCTCCGTGACATCAATATTTAGATTCGTTGTCTATTCTAATGTCAATTATTATATTGTCATAACAAAATAATGTCTCATACTTTTACACAGATTTTCTGTTGATTATTGTACATCTTAGATTATAAATGAGGAAGCCAAAACAATGGATATATGAAGTAAACTATGGATACTGAGCTACGGGAGCTACGCAAATCGCGCTAACATCATTATTTGGAAGAACTAGGTAAATTATACATTTGATGAACAGGTCATCGCATCGGGGGTTTTTAAATTTTCAATTTAGAGTTATATTTATTCAGGACAACAAACAATTGCATTTTAGCGGAAAAGGGAAGATCTTCCAGCCAGGCGGGTGTTATGCCTGGCGGGGCGGCCGCTATGCCCCGGTGGTTATTCTCGGGGTCTTGTATATATAGTCACGATGCTTGCGATTCTTAATATCGTGATTCAGTTTTTCTATGAAGAATCCGTACATTGTATTGAGGCGCTGCATTTAGCGCCATCTGTCCATTTCTGTCGGCGACGTGAATGTGAGGTCGCCACAGCATAATAAAAGCTTAAGTATAGATAATGTAGTAACACATAAGGAGTAATTACGCAACCAGCACAGTTATCCACAAAATAATTCGTACGATTTACGTTTAAGTTAACTACCTCATAAACAAAATAACAAGCGTCTAACAAATATCGCACCATTGGGTGTGTAGTTCATTAAATATTTAACTACTAACAGTAAAAATCATATTATAATTTCTAATTGAATTTACTTTACAAAGAAACGATCATAAACATAACTCTCGGTGAGTTATCTGCACTGGTCCGTTGTTAACGGTTGTCTATCAGATCTGGCAGAGATAATTGCAAGCCTATTTTGTCGCATCACGAGTTATGAACGGACTTATCAGGGATCTCATGTCTGGCTCCTGGTGATGCTTACAAGTTATTGAGTAGAGAAACTGGCCCAAATATTTGCCCTGAGCGACCCCAAATAGGCATATATACTAGTTTCACACTTAAAAAATTATAACAGTGGTTGGATCATAAAGTGACCAGTTCAACCTGCATCTCTGAAATTTTCGGATTTCATGGGCCTTGGACATGGGCCATGGAGTCTTTCGGAAGTCGTGTGAAGCGAAGTTTCGAGTATAGCCCGAATAACTCTCGCATCCCATACCTCCTATTATTAATACCATCCACTATATTAATAACATTAACAAAGGCTAAGGTGAGAACGCAAGCATAACAACATGTTTCATAATCCATAATAAACCGGGAATCAAAATGAATCAACTAACCCGCTAATAATTTACGCAAACGCTATAAATTTACGCTATAATTTGTAACAATGCAAGTTTACATTCGTTTTCCCCCCACAATAACTTGGAAACATCGAAGCACGCTCATTCAGGATTTAACAAAACATTCCTCCTCCTGATATTTCACTTGGAATTACTCAGCTATCGAATTCTCAGACGGCAACTGGAATGAAGGTCTCAAGTTCGAGGCTACTGGACACCAGTTGAGCCTTATATGGGAGTCTCAGAAACTGGCCAGCAATTACTATTTGTTGAGTACACGGTAAATTAAATGTCAATGGTTGTTTATAGTGTCGCCTAAATTGGTGAATTGGAATATTTTGTCAATAAGTATTGATGAGGAAACGTTTTAGAACAACTAAAACTTACTTCTAATTTCATCCAGGATCAATAAAAACTGGGATAAGGTAGAGTAAGTCAAAATAATCAAACTGACAGTATAAGAAGAAATTGGAATTATTAAAAAGGATTCTAGGAAATATTTTGATGCGTTCACTTTTAACAGAAGTGCCTACATTGTCTACCACAAACATGATGATGATTCAAATGCTGACAAACGCAGTAGCAATCAGGTAGACACGATTCGCAGTAAGTAATCATGCACAAACAAATAAGGGTATCAAGTAAAAGACAATGATGATGCAAAATTGCGAAATTATGCTCCTATCTTTTTCATATTTATCTTTGTCTACTGATTTAAACATCCCTATTGCTTGCTTTCCCGATATGCATCTTAACTTGCAAAACACACAATCAATATGTATTTATTGTAATTTTTATCTTTTATATTTTTATAAATTAAAATGTCGGTACTTTGTTTATAACTTCATCTCTTTGTTTATTAATCCTTACATTAAGCTTTTTTAAATAAGTAGCCTGAACTGATGTAATTTTAGGTTTTAACACGTCTAAATGTTAATATTGACAAGGAATGTTTTCCAAGGACAATTTTGCTTATTGTAGCTCACAAATTATGCAAAGAGATAAACTATACAAACGTCTAAAGATCTCAGAAATAAAATATAATTAATGTCGAAGGGCAAACTGGGTCAACCAATAAAGAAACAGTTACAGCAGATTATGAGGGTCACTGACAAGCACAAGAACTCTCTTCGGATGAAATAAAGTCATTGTCGCAAGAAGGTAATTACTTCCTGGAAGCAGGCGTCCGTTGCGTCGCTGCGTTCAGAATTCAGATGCCAGTAGGCAGATATTCGAAGGTTTGTGACTATTTATTACACATGATGATAATAATATTAGATCATACAAGATTTACGAGAACTATTAATAACGCAAGTGGGTGTTGATTCATCATCATCAACATCAATTTGAATCATACAATTCCATGAAATATATTTTGCGTAGATTTAGCTGTATTATAAATATAGATTTGTCCAGGTAATACAAAAGGTCAACGAACTGCAATTAAGCAAGATAGTGCTAGATACCTAGATAAATAATTGAGTTCTAGTCACACACACACTGCACAGGAGGTCGGGAACCCTAGACTCCGATAGAATTCACTAATTTAAAAGCACTTGTGTAAATAAATCTTGCAACAACACTTCACAATGCATCCGTTTTATTTGCGGTAATTTCGCATTGCGCACGCGATCCGTAGCTATCCGACCGTCCGATCGGAAACATCGGCGCTGGAGCACTGCGTTGCGGCGGCCGGCAAGCGCGCGCGCAGGACGACGACGGGTTTAATTTGAACTTGGAACCCTGCATGCGGGTTGCAATTTTGGACGTGTTTTTATTGGGCTTTGGACGGCGATGCGTCGCGGCGCGTTCATTAATTATACGGAAAAGCAGGCGAAAGGTGTATGACCTTTGACTGATACATTCTTGAAGATCTGCGGTTTTTAAGCATTTTTCCTCAATAACAAAATGTCTACAACCAAAACCTTGGATTCCCAATATCCATCTTGCAATGTTTGATATTGGGAATAAAATATAAATTGTATTTCCTGCCACCCTAACAAAGATATAATCTTAATATTTATGTGCGGCATTTTAAATAAAAAAATATGCACCCATACGTCGGCCAACTCTTTGATGTTGCCCAGAAGCGTTCCTTTTCGCATCCATTTCTACAATAAAAAGTACTGACGGTCCTTTAAAGGGAGACGATCTCGAAAAATGTTATACAACTCTCCGTTTCAAAGGGGACGCATTATGTGGAATAAAGTTATCTGGACATATCCTTTTATGGGACGCAATCGTGAGTCGTATAGCAAAAAAGGTCAGTTGAAATGAGTTGGTCATTACATAGAATGGTTTGCTAACGTCCGTATGAAAGTAAAATTTACGGAGCGACGTGTTGTTTATTTCTATGCAGGTTTTAATGTTATTTATGTGACTTAAAATAATGATATTTTGATTAAATAAAATACATTCATGCTGTTGATTAAGGCATCTCAATACGAAGAGGACTTGCAACCGTGTCTGGGGTTTACTGAACTTTTCATCTCTTTCGAAAACCGGCTTGATTTTCTTGGACAGGCAAGTTTATTCCTGCGTTGACTTTGAGGATAAAAAGTAGCCTAGGTGTGCTATGTTAATCTGGAGTGTAATCTCCTTTTCACCAATCTCCATTGAAATTCGGACAGCCGTTTTTGCATGGTTCTAATTTAAATTAATACACATTTTTTTAATTTTTTTTTTATTTAAAAAAATACTGTGAAATATTGCTATTATATTTGCGTTTTGTATGATGAGTGAGTGAGCCGAAAACGGAAAAGAAATTAATTTAAGCAAGTAGCAAGCTTTCGTAACGCGCGTTAAGCCAATAAATGCTTTTAGCTAAGTTTAAATAAGTTTTATCTACGCCACTCACTTCTTTATCAAAAATAATACTTTTTTCTTGTAACTATAGAGAGCGTTTTAGATAAAACTATTATGTTATCTCTATTATAAATTGCTTCAAACTGTTCCTCTTTCAAACCAACCAAATTTTATAAACTTTCGACGAAAACTGTGGAAGTAACGGCACAGTGGCAGAATGGGACGGACAGACGGACTGGATTTTATAAGGATTCCTAGAGACTACAGAATCCTAAAAAAGAGCCTAATTTTCGTACTACCTCTTGACGGCGATTTTATGAAATTTATATCAGTCGTACCTTGAAAAGCGTGCCTCCGGGAGACGAGCGGCTAATGAAGACGAAGCTATGAATACATATTGGTACATCACTCCGCAAGTGATAGTACCCGCTGCATAATTAATTAAGGCAACGCTGTTTCATTAACGCACTGTGGCGTATTTAATAAAAACTTAATAAGTTTATAGATATTAAAACGTTTTATTTGAGAAAGTGTTTAAGGATTACTTAGTTTTTTAAGAGATATTCTACAATGGTGCTGATACTGTTGACTGCAAATTATAATACAATTTAATTCGAAACAATAAAAAATGGTGTCCTAGTCCCACATTATGACTACAACTAATAAAATAAAACTAAATAAATTGTTTGTTGTAGGTAGGTACTTTTTTTTCAGAGCACAACTTAGTAGGCTTAATCTAATTCTTATCATGTAGTTATAATTAAATGGTGCGCTGAGTGGGTATTCATAAACAAAAGTATCATAAACGGATGTTAAAGTTCACATAAAAATATGTCAATACGTTCTGATGCCCTTCTGACTCGCACATTCCTACCTTGAGATACCTTAGCGGTCAATTTCTCAACGATTAGGTAGACTCGATGATCTATGAAACACCACATATTAATAATTAATTATTTAGATGTAGGTGTGTTCACATCAGTTTAATGTCCTTAAATGCCCGTATTTTAATTTTTTGAACAAATTATGCGTATTCATTCACTAAGTATATTGGCCTTATAAAACGGATTATTTTGTTTTGTGGGGAATTTCACATGGATACCTAAGCAGTGTCCTTGCGGCTTACCGACAGCGGACTTCACCAATTCACAGACCGCGAATATAGCGATTGTTTGATATAGGTACTCATAATAGTCGTTTACTGAAAAAACATAGGTTTGTAAAAAGTAAAACAAGCTGATTTCCTTGCCGGATCTTCTCTCTTGAAGATCGCGTTCCCATTCGGTTGTAGACCTAAATGTAAAAATGACAATTGCCACCGTAAGGCTAAACAAAATAAACGATTTAAAGTTACCTACTGATCGAACGGTCCGTTAGTATTATGTTAAACTCAGCCCTACGTTTTACACTATAAAACCATAGTATAAATAGAGGATGACACGAGATAAATTACAATCAGCTGAAACGTGTTCCAGAATGACATAGTGAACACTTCTCACAAATAAGTAGGTACTTAGATAGCATTGCAAACTCGGGACTCTGTAGAAAGTCTGAACCAGCATTCGATCCACTGAATCTATGTTTATGTCCTATGTTTATTTATACCCGTTTAATTGCACTAGTTCTTGGTACCACTCGCCCACGTGTCGACGGTTCGCCGTTATCGTATTGCCCATGTAACTGGTAGACGCTTAATTATTACCACAGACATGCCAGACCAGCGTATCCTGACAGTATAATCAAGTAATTAATAGTGTACCAAACATTGGTATTATTTTTGAAATAATGAATACACTTGTCTCAAAAATAGGTAAGACGAGAACAGCACGCGCATATTACATTACTAGTATTCCCGTTAACCCCTCCAGCTAAGCTCATGCCTGTGTAAGGAGTGGGCTCACGTGAAGAGTTTAATGGCCAGGATGGGGATCGAACCCGGATCCTCTCCCACAACGAGGGCGCCCCCTCTAACCACTAGGCTATTGACGCCTGAAATGATATTTTTCGAAATAGTAAATAATAATTAAAAGCGTGCGTTCGATGACTGAGCAAACACTATTTCCAAATAATATAGAATTATATTTGTATTTTTGATAAAGACGTATAGAAACTACAATATCTATCAACATGTTTATGCAGAAACTTGTCACCAATATATTGTCTAAGGTTTTATGGGACTAGTTCCGCTACACACTACCGCCACTTTTACTCCTGGAAGCCAGGATCTACAACAGTGACCACTGATGACGTCGAGGTACCCTTGACGACTAGGTAGGTATAGACTGTTCTGTATCTATGGCTTATAATATCTTTCAATTGAACAGAAGTGATACACGTTCAATTTAGTCCCGTTTCGCGCTATCGCCGCCTATTACTTAGCTACACCGATTTCACAGTTCCTCCGATGTTAAATTAATTATGAGCGCTGTACTAGAGCATTATGCAAGCCGGTGGATTAAGGAAATTCGAAGAAGGGAACTCGTATTTTTGTTGGCCATAAATTTGATACAGCGGAGAATTCGCGGAAAGGTGTTTGGTAAATTTTTGTTTACTTCACAGACAAGCAATTCTTCACTATAATTATATTTATTTCAGGGAATATTCTAATGAGAGAAAGTTACTGGAAACACGTAATTTTTAATTTATTTTGTAAAAAACCATTTTAACAAACTAGAAATAAGATTCTTAAAGAAGGAAAGCAGTTCTCTTATAACCACAGATATATATTTACATGATAACGCAAGTATCACGATTTGTATTGAAACCAAGTGTGCCGAATTTTTAACACCTACTGTGACGTCATTAGTGACGGGTAATCCAAACCGATTCAAAGATACCGATTCCGCCGATGCCCCTCCGCCGCTATGATTCTCTCGCTCAAACTCATATTTTTTATATATGTAGTCGCGCGGACTGTAAGTTAGTGGCGACCAACCTTGACGCTTGGTCGGGGTTTCATACACGTCTATGTAAATCTATATCTGTGGTTATAACCATGCAGTGAAAGCAATAAATAATTTAGCGATTTTCACTGCTTAAGCTTGAGGCTCGTAATCTAAAATCTACTTCGTGGGCGGTCTAAGACGCTAGATAGACGTCGCGATGGTTAACATGGACTATCTAATGTAGAGAAAGTAACGAGGCAAAGTTTAAAATGGGACGAAATACCCATAAAGCTAGGTAAAATGTGGGTAATACACGAAGACTGGGATTCAGAGTCAGAAATAAAGACTTGAATAGAAATTGTCCGTGTATCCTTTGGTCGCGTGAGTAAATTACTTTGCAATAAACAACTCTACATGAATATTGTAGTGTTACTTCTAGCCGTGCAATGTTTGGATCCTTAATGAAGACACAAGCTGGAGACTAGATGCTTTGGACATGTGATTTTACCATCGCTTGTTGAGGGTCCATAGAGTCCCGAATGTAGAGATTTCACAGCGCGTCAACAAATCCCGGGAACTCATGAATACCATTAAGGCCGAGCCCTTAGGTCTACCGTTTAGGTTTTTTCACTACGAATTAATACAGTTTGTTTTTGGAACAGAGACATATAACCTCAGATTTTTTTTAAAAAAAACCGTGGCAATTAGTTTGTATTAAGGCTGGACAGAAAAGTGAGTCATTGGGTCCATTTGCTCGGGTGATATAACCCTATCCTCCAACATAGCATTCAAAGCCAAAGCGGTAGAAACTCATTTATGTAAAACTGTTTGAATATCAAAACAAATGTTGGCCTTCACAAAAATGCGATGATTCACACGACGTCTATGTGGACTTGTATGGTCACTGTCAGTCGTTCTAATTTATAAGCGTCGTTTTAAATAAAAAAAAATATTTTATCACATAATAAAGAGTAGTGATAGCCGATCGGTTAAGCTCACGTCTTGGCGCACCAGGTCCTGGGTTCAAACCTCGGCTCGCACCTCTGGGTTTTTCGAAATCTATGTGCGAATCATAATTTCTATATGATTATCACTTGCTTACGGTGAAGGAAAACATCGAGAGGAAACCTACATGTCTTAGAAAATTTAACCAATTTTCGAAAGACTTGTGAAATCCGCCAAGCTGCATTGGGCCAGCACGGTGGATTACGGCCTGAATCCCCCTCGTAGTGAGGGGACGCCCCTGCCCAGGAGTGGGAAAAGGGCTTGATTATTATTATTTACATATTAAACCAACAAGTACCATTAAATGTGTTATTTCCCTATGTTCGGTATGTGGATCAACTGGCTAAGTTTTGTTTCTATTCTTATTATGCATAACGCTTATACTCGTATGCTACAATGAGGTAAGCAAGGTTAATCATTTTGTAAGTAAAAATCAACCCAAATAAAAAGCTGACGTATCTAGTCGAGAGAAAATCGAATTGACTACGGCAAAAATGGCAGAGTTCAATAATAATTATAATAATGCGTCAAGAATTAAGTAACATAAATGAGGAACAAATAAAAAATACAAATTTACTACTACTATAAAACTGACGACACCCGTGTGTACAAAACTAGCGCCTACTCGGATACCAAATACGGGGTTACATGGTACAAAATAAAATATTTTGGGAGCTCCTTATTGGCCAAGACTACAATTAAATAAACTATAGTAGTCACACATATATTTTTTTCATAAAAAGGTCAATAACAAACTCATCAAACAGGCGTATGATCCGCCTAATCTTAAGCAGCTATCGTAGCCTATTATATAAATAGATGATTGCAATACTTGCTTGACAACCGCTTGGCGCAGTGGTTCGAACGGAGGCCGCTTGGCTCATTGCAAGGTGTTTGCGGGTTCGATTCCCGTTGGGGCAAATTCCGGAAATGTCCTTTTCGTAATTTACTCAGGTCTCGGTGTCACTGGAATCGCCCCCAGTCCATTGTACGGTACCCATAGAACAAGCGTTGCTTAGTTTGGAACCATGGTGTTTCAGTCTGGTGATATTTATTATTATTTATTAATACCAAAAGCATTGCTCACACCTTGCCGAACTGAAGCAGAGTAGGATAGAGGAAGTTGTCTACCGAGTTTAGTATATAAAAATATAATATACCGATCATAAACCTTAACCTATTCAGACGATATAAGAAAGCACACGCAAGTGTAAACTATTTAAAATATCGATATTAATTTTATCAACGATATTTCAATATCAAGATATACAAACATGTACCCTATTAATTACCCACACAAACGTTCAGAACTAATATCGCAGCGTTATCGGCAACGAAACAAATAACACAAGTTTTCACGGCAAACAATACCTTAGTTGTAACTTCGCACAATACAAACTACGGACCAACTTTGAGCCGGCAAATTGATGGCTCTTGCTTAACGAATACAGTTTCATGCCTAGAATAGTAAACGTGAATCATTAAGTGCTCAGAAATTAATATGAAAAGGCACGGTCTAAAAAAGGTTTTATTAAAATGTTCTTCAATTTACGGTGGTAGAGTCAAACTGAACCACAGAAGATCGTACGTAAAGCAGCTATTATATGAATTTCGTACGATAAGTGAGAGAAGCTGAAAACTCCTCTCTGCCCCTCCCCCTTTCCCACCAACTATCAGGTCAGCAACGCGCGAGTAACAGCTTTGGTATTGCAAGCATCTATCGCCTACGGTAACTGCTTAACATCAGGCGCGTCGTATGCTTGTTGGCTGACTTCGTTATACTAGGTGAAACAAAAAGGGTATACTATTACCCATTATGTTTCACCTTGTATAAAGAAAAAAAATATTAATACCGCTCTAACATCAAGCAACGCAGACCGAAATATTATTTGTCTAATTGAATTTATTCCAATTACAAAACAGTAATGTTTAATAGGTACCCACAGAATGGTAACACGCAACTATGGCGCCACCTGGTGATAAAATTCGAATGTATATTTGTCCTCAATATCAGTTTCGTAATCGACATTAGCAGGATATCCACTTTGTAATGGATTACAAAATAAACAGTTGTTTAAAAAAAACAAAGCAAAGGTGTGTTGCTCTCGCCCCTCTATCGTGTGATTAATTTTCTCAACAATCAGAGTAGACAGTTGATTGACGTTGCTTTGCTTGGTTTCTGCTCTAGGGATGTCTGACTTTGATAATAAACCTTTGCCGTATTTTCTCAATAAATATAGTTCTGGTTCCTACTATGATTATGGAACCCTAAAAAAACGGTACGAATAAAATAAAATAACAGAACGTAGACGATTATAAAAAAACAATCAGAATTTCTCATTCAAAATTATTTTCAAAACATAATTGTGTCTAGTCATGCACTGTTCCTGGGAATTTCCAATATTCTCGGGAACGGCAAAATTTCAAATTGCTCGTCTCAGCATAATCACTAGTTTAGATCCATTCAATATCATACTAACTCTACTTAACGCTTAAATTTTCATAGTCTATTACCCACACAATAAATGTTTACTTTACTAACTTTTGAATACTAAACACCCGCACACAACTTAAGTTTACCACAACTTAGCTATCTGGTATCCTTGAGTGACACCCCTGAGCGTCCGTATGAATAAGGCATAAAGGCTAGTCTGCCCACCATCACAATGTATACTAAATGGACTGGGCAGCTAGGGACCCAACGGGACCCAACCGGGATGAAACTAGTTTATACGCCGATTCATGTACCAAGTAAAATGTAATACATAAATTATTATTGGCGGTCTTCTATTTTTTCTTAATAACTATCCGACGACGTAACGTAATAAGGGCGTATTTATTATAAGTTTGAGCCTTAGCCTCTCCCTGATATCGTAGATACTGAGTTAATTTTAACGAGGTTTCGTTTTGTCTGATATATTGGGAGATGAAATTTAACTATAATATGTTTTTAAGGCATCGGATGCATCGTGGCAGGAAATAACCTATAGAAGAGAGATACGTGAAGAAGTATAGGTGACGCTTTTGGCCAGAAGTTGAAGAAGGGGTATTAAAAAAAAAATCGACACAAATATATTTCAGTAAGCAGATATTATTGACCTGTATTTATGTCTTAAGATTAAATTCGTGTCGATTAAAAGATAATTAATACTACTTACTACAAATTCGCATAATTAACGCTCATGATATTAAAAGATTAAGATCATATAAACGACTTTACAGCCTGCTTATACAATATAAGCCTAAATTATGTTTTGAATAGACTTAGAGACCAGGCCAAAATGAACAATTAAAGCCCCAAAACATTATTGAAACTATAGCAATATTCCAGAATTTCCAGCAAAATGTTTCCCACCTAGACAGTGAAGAAGCCTTAACCCAAGTGTCCTTTAGAAAGGACCTCGCTTGAACCACAAATTACATTACCTAAACTATTGTGGCTGTGCAAATTAAAGGACATAAATAAACTTCGTACTTTAGTGGATGTTCGTACGTTATTTCTAAGAACCAACTTGTATATTGTAAATTATGTAAACATCATGTGCATGTCCAACAGGTCATCTAGTAGGTACTTTTACATATTAGCAACTTTGTTGCAGTCTGCTAGAGAAAGCTTAAAGTTGAGTCGACTGCTTAGTCTTTTAATAGTTAAAGTAATACTGTCTAAGCTGATTTGACATACTTTTCATGTTCGTAATGATTTTCACCTTTAGGATTAGTAGCAACAAAAGTATGGGTCTAATCCTGTTACATCTCTTCTTTGTCATTATTTTGTAAAGGTTTATAGCTATAATATAATTAGTGTTTATATGATAATTTTATGACCCTTCTATCGCATTAGGTACCCACCTGTAATGATAGGTTAAGGAGTGTTGTGAATAAATAAATAAATAAATAAATAAATAATAGCTTTCCATGCCAAGAGTCAATGACGTTAATAATTACATAACACTATTTTGGACTCAGCTTAATCAAATTACAAACATTCCCCAGATTCTAATCTAACAAACGAACAAACTTTCTGTCAGAATGTTTGTGCCCATTCACAAGATTGTTTACCTGCTCACGAGACATTCCTGTTACTGCAAAACTTCATGTAGGCATTATAATTTTCCATGTTGTTTACCGAAGGTATCTAATAAAGAAAACAGGTCACACGCGTACCTTCGCCAAATATATTATAAGATTTATTGTTTAGTAGATATACTGAGACGGCTTAGGAAATAACTCTAAATTGAAAATTTAAAAACCCCCGATGCGATGACCTGTTCATCAAATGTATAATTTACCTAGTTCTTCCAAATAATGATGTTAGCGCGATTTGCGTAGCTCCCGTAGCACAGTATCCATAGCTCATCTCGCAAATTCATCTGGTACAACTAGTTTCGATGCCAGATTATGAAAGCACCATTAAATCATTTGTTTTGGCTTCCTCATTTATAATCTAAGATGTACAATAATCAACAGAAAATCTGTGTAAAAGTATGAGACATTATTTTGTTATGACATAATAATTGACATTAGAATAGACAACGAATCTAAATATTGATGTCACGGAGGTTTAATTCCTAGTAAAATATTATCAATTATGATTCAATTTGATGTAATAACTTTGGTTGAGGTAGACGGGAGCAGCCTAGGGGAAGAATTTTCAATAACGCTTTATTTTAAATTAGATTTGTTTTTTTATATTTTTTCTCAGTGGCGGAGCAGCACCCTCTAGAATTATTATAGCGTAATATTCCATGGCCATTAACAAAACAAACAAAATTTAACGCATGCGCGTATCCATCATTTGAAACGTGACTTATGGAACGTCTTTAGTTCATACACAAATCTCAATAAAAATTGATAAAATATTCATTTTTTTCAGAATCAGGGAAACTTTTCAAATTTATAATATTGTAAAAAGCCAGTTCAGACTATTACGATCATTTAAAAATATAATAAATCTAAATCCAATCACCTCAAATTTCGAATGGATTCGAGCCGAGGGAATTGGTTTTGGCCGTGAATGTGGCTTTTTTAACCTACAAAAGAGCTGATGATCTTCAAACGGCTGAACCGATTTTCATGAAACATAGCTAAGAACACTCTCGATCAGAATACCTATCTAACAAAAGAAACAAAATTGAAATCGGTTCATCAGCTTGGGCGCTACGTTGCCACAGACAGACACACAGATCCACAGATACACAGATACACAGATACTCATGTTAAACTTATAACACCCCTCGTTTTTCGTCGGGGGTTAAAAAATATACATCTGGTATTATAGGTATGTTTTCTACCTGTACAGAAACGCTGAGTTTAATTCGCAAGAACTTTACGAATCTCTCAGTAAGTATAGAAGACAATTAAGCCTAATTTTCTCTGGCATGATGAGCCAAATAAACCCCGCAGGTCCTAAAGCATCGGTTACGGTTTCAACTGAAATTATTTTAATTCATTAACACTAATGCCTAAAGTAAATAACATTACTAATATTCCCGTTAGGCTCTCCAGGCAAGCTTATGCTTGTGTAAATAATGGGTTCACGTCAATAGTTTAAAGGCCAGTATGAGGATCGAACCCGGAATCTCTCAGCAACGAGAGCAGCCCCTCTTACAACTAAGTTATAAGATTATAACTTAGTGGTAAGAGGGGCCGCTCTGAGCCGTTCTCATGTGGATACATGAGAACTAAAATCAACGGTTTAACTCAAAGCCATAGGTCAAAAATGCCCCGCTCGTAACAAAAGCGCAATTAATTCCGACATACACCATCTGAAGTGCTGACAATGGAACAGAATCTAATCTGCGGTATACATTTCGAGTTGTAAGTCTTGCACAGGAACGCCCTTCTCTCGTACGTGCGTTGTGTGTAATTGAAAACCTACTTACTGTTGCAGCGACGAGATACATGAATTCAATGCATTGTTTAGTTAGAGATGAAGATAAGCCATTTGATGTTCTGTGTTGGTAGGTACATGTTGGAAAGCTATCGATAAATAGTACTATAGGCGCTTTAGCTTTTACTCATGCCTGGGATAAAACAAATAGTTATACGCTTGCCTTAAAAAATAGGAACGTATATGACCTGTCTGCACTGATCACTACCTAAGTCGGATGCTTTCCATGGAAAGAAATGGGGCGTATATTCGGTCGTCGGTTAGGATTTCCGAATTGATAACTAGTATTTCTAATGAAATCTATCTTCTGTGAAGTCCGCCAATCTGAACTGGGTCAGCGTGGTAGCTTATGGCCTGAATTTCCTTTGTTTTAAGGGAATGTCAAAAGGGCTGATTATTTTAAGACACATCACGGGTTATGTTGCATGGGTTGCAGCCGACGAGAAGCGATACGAAATTAAATAAGGAGATTATTTGATTGAATTAGTTGTTCTTAAAGTGTCGCCTTTATTTATTTTTAATTACAATTATGGTTTACAACATAGATAAAATCACGAATTTATAAAATGGCCACCTGAAATTTGGCGAGCCCAGCGGTGACCGATTTGAACTCGGACGTTGTTATCATTTCGTATCGCTACTCGTTCAGCGTGGTAATTCAGGCACAATTATGTAAACTTTATTACCTAGAGATCCAAAAGCTTAACTACAGTACTAACAGTATAAATTCATAGCCCGCATTGAATAGGAAACCAATTATAGTAATTAGCATATGTATGAAGCGATAAACTTATGTTAATGTATTCGTTCCGCTTAAGGGTATTTCAATTAACGCACATATTGTGAGAGAAATGATGACGTAGTCGCAATATTTACCTCAATAAGGTACAGAATGATTTTAGAAAGGCTAGATTAATTGCTTAGTTTGTAAGAGTAACTGTCGTAAGTTACAATATTAATACTAAAGAGAGAAGTTAAACAATAGTCTCTAACTAAACTTTAAACGAGTTAAGTTTTTCAAATAAATCTCTAGTACAAAGCTACTAAGATGATACTGTAATATGTGCCTGCTAACCACCCTTGCTTCACAACTACACTGAACAAATAGTTCGGTGACCATAAATTGTCACTACTATCGGAACTGTGAGGGAGTAGGTTTTCCAACTATTCAAGTTATTTAGGACCGGTCCTGTTGTAAATCTTGACGTTGGCGGAAAGTTTGGAGCGGCGAGTCGTGAAGAACAGTGGGCTGTCCACACATTAATCTTGCTATCCGACCTGAAGAGGTCTACTGGCAATACAAACTTAATACTTTTAACTATAATGACCGCCTTTTTCTTCGTTTTTTTTTTATAAAATTCAGTGCATAATTATTTCGTTTATAATATATTTTATAAATATAAATATATTTGGTAAACTTATATACTTGTACAAATTTGGAACTATAACACACTTTATAGCTACATTAAAAGTCTAAAATAAAAATGGTGTTAATAACATTATAATGACGTCACTCGCCAAGACAGATAAATATGAAATGTAGACATAATGATGTAAGTAGGTAAATAAAGTCGGCGGAACACTGGAACCTAATTAAGTAGAACATTATGTCAGAGGCAAAATGTACCCGAAACTTTGTTGTTTTAATTAATTGAAGTAACAATGGAACATTCACGCGACATATTCGCCGTTGTTATGCGGCTTTCGCAGCGACTTTAGCGTTTGTTTCGTTCAATGCAAAATGAAGAAGTTGAAATGAATTTGTAAAGCTTGGCGTGTTTTGAAATCTGTCAACTTTATGTGGTTAGAACACAAAGTAATGCCATTGTACGATAAAATATAACCACTCGTAGTTACTTACTTTGTGTACAGATTTCTGACCAAATAATCATAAAATTCTGAGCAAATAGGTATTTTTGTATTGAAAACCTGTAAAC
Organism: Notodonta ziczac; assembly: GCA_918843915.1. Lineage (NCBI taxonomy): Eukaryota > Metazoa > Arthropoda > Insecta > Lepidoptera > Notodontidae > Notodonta > Notodonta ziczac. The sequence continues at coordinate 4,298,042 of OU974051.1, forward strand.
ATCGTTCACAGTTCACACAACCAAAAATACTACTACGCTATCCCTCTTTTTAACTCAACCTGTCAAGTCTTCTCCCATTGCGCCATAAACATATAATAGGAAAAATAAATGCAATATACAAAGCCAAATATGTTTATTTTTTTATTGTATTCCAATAAAAAAATTACACACATAAAAAACACAACTACATCACGTATAAAACAAAACAAACTGTCAACCGTTGTTTGTTGGCAAGTCTCAACAGCCGCGGCGAATTAGGTAAATGCCAGTTGCCAGTCCGCGGAACAGTCAACATTATGGTCGCCGCAATGAATATCAAGTGCTCGCTAACAGCGGCTATTGTGTTGTATATCAATAAACTGGTGGCCAGCTTTTGTTTAAATAATAAATTGCGACCTCAATTTGGCGGATTACCTTTGCATAATGCAGAGGCGGTGTTTTGTTGGAAACTACAAAGGATTGTCCACTAGTCAGAATATTGAATTGTAAGCTCTGGGTATGTTAATGTATTAAAGAATACGCTCCTTTCAACATTTTGTTAAAGTAAATCCTCAAATGACTTCTCAAACAGGCATGTCTTCATAACTACAACATACAAAATATTTAAAAGGTTGTCTTGTAATTTCGTATGAAGCATATAAAAAAATGTTGATGCCTCCAAATTTGTGTTGCGTTCGAGTGGCTGTTTAATTTTCAAAACACTATAAATATAAGAAAATTGCCAATATTTCCCAACATAACTGCTTCGTAATTGCATAGCGTGATCTAAAACTATTAACAATGAATCAATATTTGGGCGATAAAAGTGGCCATGCAGGTGGCAAGGGTCGCGCGATATTGAGACATAAATCGAACCACAGCACTTGTGCTGAGCTGTTATTTAATATTTATTATCTTAGGGCACGTACTGTTCTATTACCATCCCATAAAGTTCTAAATACAGGCATAAAAACATTGAAAATGCAGTAAAATAATAAGTTGTACAGCAGACCAACGTCTCAGACTCGTACGAATACCTCCATCCTGCCTTGCGCTATTAGACGTAACTGTCATTTTGGCATCAACTAGATGGTGATTGCAGCGGCCTTTAACAGGAGGGCTCACTGTTGCATACGAGCTGAGTGAAAGCCTCGTGGTGGGATTGTGTCTCTTTCTACCAGGGTGTCCGCGGAGGACACTATGGCAACCAGGAGTGAGGGGGACGGTACCTCCAGGGACTATTTCCCAACTCTTTTTTCTGTCTATAGAAGTGTTAAACTAGAATAGATATTAATGTAGGTTAAGAAAGTGCAATTTCATATTGCGCTATCCAGTTACATATAGAAATCTATGGGTGATTGTTTGATCATATACTTAAAATTAATAGTAGTATTTGTGTTAACCAGGGGAAACATAACCTCTGCGACAAGTATACATTATTTGCGTGAAACAAAATATATTTAAGTATAAAAGGCAGTAAGTTTCAACTGCATAAGAGATAAAAGGTTTTATTAGTTAATTGAGAGCGGCGGCGTCTGGCCAGTGCAGTTTAAGTGGCTAGTTTAAACTCTGAGTTATCTTTTGTTTCCTTTCTGTCCCTTATTGAGCTGCGGCTTAGCAATTTATCAATAAAGATAACAAAGATGGACTGTAAACTTTGACATCAATAAAGACGCATTTACAAGATCAAGTACATTAAGTATAAACTTAAATGTATGTATTTCTGTAATGTCATTAATCAAGTTCAATATTGATTCCCATTCTATTGTCGTTAAAGTATGATTTACACACTTAAAAGTAACTAGCTGTGCCCGCGACTTCGTCCGCGTGGAATTGAAATGACAAAGTTTCGTTCAAACTTTCATCCCCTATTTATCCCCTTGGGAGTAGAATTAATCAAAATCCTTTCTTAGCAGATGCCTACGTCATAACATCTACCTGCATGCCAAATTTCAGCCCGATCCGTCCAGTGGTTTGGCTGTGCGTTGATAGATCACTATGTCAGTCAGTCACCTTTGGGTTATATATATTTAGATTGAGACTGTGATGCCCATACTTTACGACCACGGGAAAGATTGTTATATAACAAAGTAGGCAAATAAGCGTACGACCCGCCTGATGCTAAGCAGTTACCGTAGTCTACAGATGCTTGCAATACTAAAGGCATTGCTCGCAGGTTAACGATCCAAAGGAGAGTGGGACGGAGGGATGGGAGGGTTGTTCTTCCGGCTCTGTGACTTACCGTACGAATTACAGCAATAATATCTACTTTACGTTGATCTTTTGTGAGAGCGTGGTACTACCCCGTTCGAGGTATTTAATGGGATACATCTTGGCTCTACCTTCGTATAGAATGGCAGTACAGTTAGCTTAGTAAATTTTAATTGCGTACCGACAGAATTAGCACCATTAAGGCTAAAGCGCCCTTCTAGCCCCTGAAATTTAATTTTTTGAAGTTTTTAGAATTTTTTCAAAATCTTCAAAATCAGAAAATATTAAAGGGCACATTTTGAAATTGGCGACGAAGACCGCATGCAATGCATTTATTAATATATCCAACTTCCTAAAAAAAAAAACAAGAACGACAGATAACCAGAAAAACTGGCAATTTTTGTATATTTAGTGATTTACTAGTATCATATCCACCGTGATAATATTTTGAGTAAAATAAATGTATTAATAAACGCACTGCATACTGTATTTGCCGCAAATCACAGAATGTTTTCTTTAATGTTTTCAGATTTTGGATAAACTATAAAAATACTCGAAAATTTGGAATTTCGCGGGCTAGACAAGCGCTATCACCTTAAAGAGGTTTTTTGGACTAAATTTGGAACTAAAAGTACACAACGTACTACCTATAGCCCCATATGTAGGTATTAATTATAATAAATATGTAACTGTCTACGAATCAAAAAAGCAACGCGCCAGTTTTATAAATTGGACATCCAATCTTTCAGTTTTACGAACCCCGAAGCAATTTACAGCGCCCATAGTAAAAAGTTATCAGTAAACGCAATACTTCAAATCTGAAACACTTTATCAGACAAGTGTGGTTGAGATATTCTATGTTCGCCGTCGTTTTTCACTCGAGCACGCGGCTACTATTCCATGGTAGAGTTATGAAGGATCACATCTCATTTCGATGGCGTATGATTTATGCACACAATTATAGAGGCCCCCGCTGCGTCGGCTGACGCCTTGCTTGCCCTACCTACTGAAAATTTCCGTTTATTTTAAGGAAAATAGCATAGAGAAAGCGTATTTTTCACATTTCGAGAGTTTTGGCATTAAATAGGATTGCACGCATCAAACTAAGTGAAATACGTTTAATAAAAAGTATTAAAATTTTTGTATTTAGTGAGGGTGAATTATTTCACCTCAGTGGTCACTGTCACGGGAACTTAGTAGAGACGAGAAATTGGTATACAAACATGATTGGTACCTCTTATAAAAAAAAAATATAGTTCAATTTTTTTTGTTTTTGGGTTTACTCCCACCACTGTAACTCCTGTAAGCCAGGATCGACAATGGTGACCAATAATGACGTCAAGGTTTGACCCTCTACGAGTCCCGGAGAAAAGTTAAATTGTCTTGAAACTCGCACGAATTTAATCGAAAGACCTATAGGAGTTGGATGAAAAAAAAAAGGTTTTCCACTACCCTCCGGTGCAAATCGAAAATTATAACAATTCAGTCTACCTGAAAATAAACTCATAATTATGATTTTCAATATATATCACATAAACATAATCAAATCACTTAAACAAAATGCCGCTAAGGTAGAGCCCTGGAGACCGGGTGAGCTCTCTCAAGGACGATAAATCCGTAAGAACGAACTAAAGCCGGAGGCAGTAGTTTATATGCAAAGACACTCGCGACTCCTGTAGGAACAGCAGCTTCACGTCTGTTTACCGTGTACTTTCCGTGGAGGAAGATTTTCTTTTCATCGTTATTTTTATCTTTATACCAGTCTTGAATATTCCTGTGTGGATCAAGCTTTTCAGGCTTTTTAGGGGTTTCTTTATATGTGGATCAAACTTTATATGCCGGGATCCTTCGCAACAGTCTCTGGTATCAGAGTGTTAAGTATCTATATGTGTCTATTAATTTAATGTACAAAGTTAATAATCAATTTAATCCGAGCATAAATAAATCTTATTAAAATTATTCTTGATATTGTTTATGGCGCTTAGGAAATTCGAAAGATGATATACCTACCTACACCAAAATAGTCTTACTTAAAGATGTTTCCCATTTAAAAGTTATTCGAAGTTCTGTACTGTATTAATTTGTTTTGACATACCTTTTTAACGTGGGGAACCCTCTTGGATTCCCGTAATACAACTTCATCCAACCCCCGTCCCACATTGTTTTGTTAAGATACATGGTTCAAAGCTATTACCTTGTGTAAATTAATTCTCCTTTGAGTACAGTTGAGTATTTCTCTTGCAAATGCTCCTTGAGACAAATTTATTTTCAATAAAAAATATTTTCAGAACAAAATAAAACTACATTTCCCATTATTCCCGAAGACGTCAAGAGGGTGGAAGTTTATTTAAATTCAATATTTTCTTCACACGTGTTCCCCTGTTCAGTTTTCCTGTACAATATTTTGATTGACAATAAACACTGCATAAAGAATAAATATTGTGAATACACATCGTGGAAAAATTCTTTATAAAAGGGGAACATTAAAGGGAACATTAAAGGTCTTTTGTAAAGGGAAAGAAGTTTTTTAATCGCCTTGAAAAGGGCTGCGGCCTCACCGCGGGGCGTCCGCGTCTAGAGTCTGGTAGAGTGTTATTTTCTGCAACGTTATGTTGTATTTCACAATTCATCTCCGGCTTCCCAGGTGTCAAGAGGCGAAGTGAAAAGTTTCCATTGTTGCCAACCCCATTGTCGAATCATTTTCATATTGAACTTCGAAACGAAATACAATTACCGAACTTTGAATCACCCCTTTTAGAATGAAAAGATTTTTCCCGTACGATTGAAATTTAGTCGCCGTAATGAAAAGGTAAAGGGCCAATAAGCAGCTCAATCAAATTGCATTATCGCCAAGTAGCGCCCCCTGGCGGAGGGTAGACGCAGTAAATTGAATTACGAGTCCCGCAACCTCCGCGTCTGTAAAAATGGCCTTTGAGTCTCTCGGACGTCACCCACGTTCCGACTAATCAAAGTGCTTGTCTTTTGAAGAATATTGTGGGAAATTCATTGCAATAAATGGAAATTTATTTCATTCCTATCAGTTGCAATGTCTGATATTTGAATTTATATTACTCTTACTTTATTGAAAATATTGTTATCTTTAAGTAGGTAGGTACTTTTATTATTTATTTAAGTACGTAGTTTTGAATGCAGTTGCAAACAATAATCTTCGAACCCTGTTTGCGAGCTTTTTGTTGAAAATAATCAACAACCTTTTTCTTTCCTATTATAATTTTCAACCCTAATGAATAGTACATATTTAATCACTTGTAGGTGCGTATATTAAATATTCCAGTGCCGTGGATCGGAGCTCGTCGCCACTGCGGCTAGCGGCAGGGAGCGAAACCGCAGCGGAATACGCGCAATTACAGACTATTGTTAAGGCTCCAACCGACTGCCGGTGTTGCCTCTTTGCCAAAGTAAAATTAACCTTATAAACTTCCGAATTGAGCCCATTTACAAAATAAGTAAGAAATATCAACGCACTGCGGCATAAAAAACGCAAATACGCAGGTTCATATTGGACTCCGGCGTTAATGTATCGAAGTGTTAATGTGTGAAATCAGAATAGCAACTGTTGAGCAATCATCGCACAATCGGCCAGTGATTGAACGCAATGTGTCAGCAGTGACGATTCGCTTTGGACAATTGGACGTTGTCCTATTAACCGGCCTATAAAGCTTTATTGAGGTAAATGTGTTGTGAAACAGTGACGATCAATTTACGGGTAATGATGTATGAAGTGAGTCTTGCAATCTATGAAATGTGTTTGATTGGGGCGTGAAAACATTATATTTAAGTATAATGACATGGGTCATGGGTAGGTACTATGCTTTAGGGAAAAAATTAGGCGTTACTGAAATACCGACAACTGTCCGAAGTGCAAACTACATAAATTGATAGAATAAATTAATAATCGAAGATCACAAAACTCTGTCACGTTTTATGAATCGGATTCTAAAATTGAACGGGTGGAACACTTGTTTATATTGCAAATGAGTAAGATATAAGGTACCTATACATAACAATAATATATATTTACGATACGAGTACCTACGTACGTTTTCACCATATGACACAAAGAAACGCAAGAAAACCATGTAGCACGCAAAATATACTATAGCAACATCACAATGACATATAAGTAAATAAGAATTACAATACACCTGCTATGTATTTTTCTACGATATTTTGAAACAGCTGTGAACAAAATACTGAATACAATTTGCATTAATTGTTTTATTCGCAGGGACGTAGCGCGAAAAGCGAATAACAAAACAGTGTAACGCACGCGATGCAAAAAGTCGTTTGCCGTAAACCGTTTTATTTAAATTGTCGTCGGGTATCCCGTTTACAATAACATAACTATGACTTAATCCGTGTCATATTTTATTGTCTTACTTAGTTGTTAAACGGTATTTTAAGGCTATCACTTCTAATATATCATATTATTTATAAGTCCCTTTCAATAAATATTTCACCAATATCTCCTTTTAACATGTACAAATGAATATAAAGGCATATCTAAAAGGGGTACATCATAGAAACAATTAATTTATGGACCTAGAAGTCTTCTACTAATTCAAATAAGTGTAACTTAAACAAAAAGCAACCATCTAAGTTATCATCATCATCAGCCTATACTTGTCCACTGCTGGACATAGGCCTCCCCTAAAAAGCGCCATAGCGCCCTGTCTTCAGCTTGCCGCATACAGCATCCGCCTGCAGTCTTTCGCAGATCGTCATCCCACCTGGTCGGAGGGCGTCCTACACTACGCTTGCTGAGTCGAGGTCTTCACTCAAGAACACGTTTACCCCAGCGGTTGTCGGTTCTTCGCGAGATATGGCCACCCCACTGCCACTTCAGCTTGCTAATTCTTTGAGCTATGTCGATAACTTTGGTTCTCTGTCGGATGTATTCATTGCGAATCCTATACTTCAGAGAAACTCCGAGCATAGCTCGCTGAGCGACCTTAAACTGGTGGACCAGCCCTACCGTGAGTGAGTGTCTGCGTCTCGACTCCGTAGGTCATGACGGGTAGGACGCACTGATTGAAAACTTTCGTTTTCAAGCATTGCGGTATGGATGACGAGAAGACTCAACGTAGTTTCCCAACCATCTAAGTACTTAATTTTATCCCACTTTTCATGTACATAATGTACCTACCTACTTACATTAACATAATTTATTTCAAAACCAACCCGAGGATTTGTTCACCATTTGTTTTGCAAACAAAACGTAATCCCGGATTTTTGCCACCGAGTCTGTTCTTATGATGCAAAAGATATTCATTACGTACAAATGGGTGCGCTCAGGCATCGCCCATGCGTCATTACGAATCTCCCTTATATCTTTATGTTCATGGTACATTAAACCGCGGTTGCGCTGTCTAATTAAATCCCCTCTGGCGGCGGTAGTGCCCTCGACGATTTTTATATAGAATTTTTGTAAGGGTATGCGCATAAATGAAGTTTTAATTTTTTTATTTATATTCCAATGAGGTCGTTTCTGGACACTAATTCATACAAAGTTTACCAAGATCAAATTTTGACTACAACGTAATCGTTTTGTTTTTACAAGACGTAAAACTTAATCGCATGCGACTCTAGTTAACAAGTTATCAATGATTGATGACTCAGACTATTCCTAGATTTCAATCGACCTCTTCACATTCATTTCCGACGGGTAACTTAAAGAAAATAAAATATAATAATACACGTAACGCATCATAAGACCACACCCTTATTCAAGGGAATATTTTTAAGACAATAAAAAGTAGGCAGGCAGTGGGAGTGCACAGATGCGACCGAATGCTTGCTGAATAATTACACCGTCGCCTGAGGCGCTAGCCTAGATGCCTGAGCACACAGTCAAAGGCGGCAGCGATTAGCGATTAAAGACATAGGGAGCGTAATAGCACAATGCTATTCTGATAACAAAATGATCATTGACACCACACTCACATCGGTGGTAGCATGTACTCAATGCTGATGTCACGACTCCGCTGCCTTCTATGGGAACAACGGTGAATAGACAAATGCCACAGATGAGATAATTTGTTTAAAAAACAACGCAGGTCATAACAATTTAGGCGCATCTTTATTACCTATGACCGTTTTAGGAACTCTTTTTAGGATGTGAATTGTTGCTATTAAAAATCAATAGGATGGCAATCGATTACATACCTTTTGTTTTTTTTTCATGTAAAAAAACCTTTACGTATTAAAAAATAAGACTATACCCCACCATAGTAGCTACTTTATCTGCAGTAAATACTGCTTGTATGAAAGCTCTGCTAGCAAAACTAGAACAGCTTTTACACTGTCTTTCACTGAAATATTCCTGACTTATAACCGTTACCCATATTTATAGCAGGCTGGTTAAATTATGAGCCTGCTAGTTAATCATCAATAAAGATCACAGATCGAGAACTAAAAATTAAGAATTTATGCACAATAATTAATAATCGGCATTTTGGCGGTATGTGGAAAAGTGATGTTATCACAACATCATAATATTGGTGGCATACTCATATTAACTATTGTTACGTACACGTACTAGGGGTAGGTACAATTAATGCCGACTACGTGTATAAAGGGTTTATTCCGCTCTCCACAAACTTGACAAATACACAGTTCTACACTAGTTCACTAATACTAGTTACACACAACAAGCACTGTTCCAAATCACTTAGCAGACTCACAGTATTCCAATATTATCGCCTAGGTCACTGGTATATCACTCTTCGTTCGCTTACTTAAGTTCCGTACACTGTCGCTTCCAAGAAGTAACTCACTCGCTGCCCGTCGTCAACACCTTATATACGGAATAAAGATGCGAGCTGGTATTTTCCTGAACATTCTCGGTAGGTATGTACGTAATAATAATCGGAATCGAATGATCTCGAGACACATTGTCGGCTTCCCTTTGTATTCGTTCGCGAGTAGGTATTCGCCGGCCGTCGCGCCGATAACGCAAGGGCGTTCACTTTATACCTACATACCTACAGTCTCGAACATTCAATTTTTAGAGATCCTTCGTAATTAATCGATGGAGTACATCTAGAATAAAAATGCGTTTTTGTATCAAGCTGATAAAATAAGGATCCTTCGAGATATTTGACCAAGTAGTTTCTAGGTCGCAACACTATTATATAACCGGGTTTCCCCAAGAATTCTGGCACATTCTCCGTAGCCGCCACTTTATTGACAATTATTCTGAATGCGTAAAAAAATATCCTACTAATATTATAAATGTAAAAGTTTGTGAGTGTGGATGTATGTATGTATGTATGTATGTTTGTTACTCCTTCACGCAAAAACTACTGAACGGATTTGGATGAAATTTGGAACACAGATAGTTTATAACCGGGATTAACATATAGGACACTTTTTATCCCGATTATCCCGAAATTTTTGTTACGTTAAATACTACGCGGACGAAGTCCGTGGGCACAGCTAGTCTAAAATAATTATTTTTATTTGACTCTGGCTAAATACGAAGAGCGAAGCCTAACAAAAAGAAAAAAAACTTATCTATACTTATATACTATACTTAATCGAACAGAATCATAGATACATCGTTCCTTCCCCGCATAAAAGGGGTAAACTCCGAAACTCTATAACCTTACAAGTCGAAAGTTACGGAGTCCCATGTCAAACAAGGATATGCACTCTGGGCCCGAGGGGCCGGCGCGCCGCGCGGCTCGGTTAGAACTAATCTAATGCCGAAACTAACTTCCAGCGCTAGTAAGAAATCTAATATAGACCCTGGAATTGTTTCGCAGCAGTTTAAGTGATATTGGTAGCCTGTAGGCTGTTGTAAGTTACAATTTAAGTAAAGTGTGGAAGTAAGTAGCCTAGTGGTTAGAGGGGCCGCCGTCATAGCTGAGAGGTTCCGGGTTCGAACCCCATCCCGGCCATTTAACTATTGACGTGAGCCCACTCCTAACACAAGCATTAGCGTAGCTGGAAGGGTCAACGGGAAAACTAGTAATATTATAAACTCACATTGCTCGTAATATATAAGAAAAGGAAAATGTGGGTGTAAGTTTTATTTTCAGTAATTACCTACTGTTTACTTTAGAATTTTGTATGTAGGTAGATAGTTAAAATGTACCCGCCTACCGTCATCTGCCTACCCCCCGATTAATGTGATATTTGTGCTGTCGTCCCTTTCCCCCCTTCATGACACTGTACTGACCGACTTCCGTGTGATACAGACGTGCTCCTGTACCTAAAATCCTTAATCGTGTGAAATCTACCGAATCTGCTGTGTATTTTGTGTGGTGTGAACTGTAAACCCATTGTGAGCGCTCCAGTGTTGTGCCTGTGCTGAAGAACCCACGGATCCAACCATACCACCCGAGGAATGCGCCCGCCTCCATCGTGCCGGTAATGTACACGCGTGACATTGACCTGACCCTTTCAGTTCTGCCTCCCCCCTTATATTTGCCTTTTTTAATTTAGCCCAGCATAGCCGTACCAACCTAATCAGGACCCAGCACTTTTCCCGCGACACGTTTTGGTAGCAGAGCGTGGTTGCAAAATCCACTAGGTTAAATTTTCTACTGTGACAGTACATCTTCGTGATTTTCCCCTATAGTTTGTCCCCCCGATAATAAGATTGTTTTACCCATTGTTTTTCCCCATTAATTTGTTGTCTGTCCCCTTAGTTCCTAGCGGAAATTATCCATCCGTTAAAATTTAATCAGTACAAATTGGTTGTGCATAATATAATTGTTGTTTACACCTGTGCGCTGTGTGAAGTTGTTTACGAGTACTATCGCCGCGCGCTTCGCGCGACCCACCTGTGCCATCCTTTTGTCTCCTAGCGAGCTACGGAATTTGCCTACACTCGGACCGGTTCCTTATCTATAACTGCAACTTTATTGCGCGGCCTATTGTTTACAAATAGTAATTTACTATTTATTCTCGATCGAAAACCCAATCGAGTTTGTTTATTATACCTGTGCACCTTATATTTGTTTTGTGATTCACCATGACGGATAGCAATAACGACACAATTAAACATGCTTTATATACCGATACGGCTGAGTACCGTGAAGCTATAGGAGCCTTAAAGTTCGTAAGTGAGTGGATTGATGACACGCATCAGCAGTTAGATACCTTATCCCTCGCCAAGTCGCGAGTTCGTCTCGTCGAAGTTCGTACCTATGAAGACAAGTTTACCTCTGCGTGCTCACGGTTACTAGGCGGCCTCGATCCTACTATTTACGTACAGGAATATGATTACGTGAAAGAGCAGATGCGCGCCCTGAGAACAAAATTGGACGATTTAAAAGTGCGTTACGACGAGTTAATTCCTACCCAGATTCCTGCGCAAGACCCGGTAGCTGCCAGTACCCCGATAAGGCATGCTGCTGTCCCCGGTAGACCCTTTTTAGATCCGTGCATTAGTAAACTCCCCGACCTACCCATACCCTACTTCGATGGTCGTCCTGACTCGTGGATTAGCTTCCTAGACCAGTTTGATAGTGTTGTCGATTCCCACCGCGACCTAACACCTATAATGAAACTACATTATTTAGTAGGGGCCCTCGCGGATGAACCCCGTCGTTTAATACAGCATTTAAAAATAGAAGGCGGCAATTATTGCTTGGCCCGTGATCTTTTAAAACGGAGATACCATAACCTCCGTGTGCTTGCGGATACACATATCGCGCAGATCCTATCCCTTCCCATTATCTGCCCTAGTTTCGCTGGTCTTCGTATTTCCTTCCTTAATCCCCTCCTATCGTCATATCGGTGTTTAGAAAGATTAGAGCTCCCCGTCACTCACTGGTCGTATATATTAGTGCATATATGCCTTGGTAAACTGCCCACGGAATTAAAGTCGCGCTTTGAGCGACGGTGTTGTGACAACCCTAAGAAACTCCCCACCTTTGACCAGCTAATTACCTTCCTAGAAGACGAGTGTCGTCATCACGATAATGTCGGAAGTGCCTTCGTCATCGACACGTCCGATAATATAATTGTACGCCCTAATCCTGCTAATAATAAATTTAAATCACGGTCCCCACCCCCCGCTCCGAGAGCATACGTCACAACGACACCTCCCGCTAGACCCAAGTGTTTTTTGTGTAATGATTGTCATCATTATGTCCGCGAATGCCCGGAATTCCTACAAATGTCCCCGAAGGATCGATCCATATTTGTGAGGGACAATAAGTTATGTTATAGGTGCCTCGACAGACATCCTATAGCCTCCTGCCAACGTGAGTATCGCTGTAGCTACTGTCGCCGTACCTCCCACCATACGTTGTTGTGTTTCAATGCGCCCGGCCGCTCGTCCCCACAGCCGCGTGAGCGCGCCGTTACCTTTGCTAATGCTCCCGACCGCGCGTACTCCCCACCTCCCCGCACGGGCGGGCAAGCCTCTCCGCGTTATCATCATACTAGTCGCCGCTCCCCGCCGCCACGCGCATCTCCCACGCATTACCAAGATCGTAATGTTTCCCCCGCGCCTCGAGACCAATATTACGATCGCCATTCCCATCCTACCCGTGGACAATACCATCACCCTTCCAGAACTCCTAGTCCTAACCAATAGCTAAATACTGCCACCTCCCCCTCCCCTCGTTCTGTGAATATTCCCCCTACGTCCCTAGTGCTTTTACCTACCGCAGTTATTCATGTTAAAACTCCCTTCGGATATTTTATAGAAGCACGCGCCTTAATTGATACCGGTTCCCAAGGCTGTATGCTTACCACTGATTTAGTGTCTACGCGTATGAATGCTACAATGTACCCCTCCCCGGCCCCTGTTGTTGGTATAGGTAATGTTGAAACGGTAACCTCCCGCGGTGCTGTCCCCCTTTGTTTTAAATCACCAAGCCTTCATTGTCCCGAAATAACGACTACCGCGATAGTCGTTGACGTCATCGCTGGCCCTCATCCTGAAGTCGAAGTTCCTAAACCCGTTGTTTCCTCAATGCCTCGTCTACCCCTAGCCGACCCGTCATTCCACACACCTGGACCTATCGATGTCCTCCTCGGTGCGGATGTTATCGGACCTCTCCTTAGCCGCGATCTCCGTGTTTTGCCCAATGGCCTTTCGGCCTTGTCTACCATATTCGGGTATATTATTTTCGGCCCTGTCCCTGGTAAGTTTCCCAACCTTTTCCCCCCACTGACCGGAGTGTCCCTGTCCCAAATAGTTGAGAAATTCTGGAAGGTCGAGGAGGCCCCTCAACTTCCTCAACCTAACCCCTTAGACCAAGAGTGTGAAGACCTTTTCAACGCCACCACTACTCGTGGAAGTGACGGTAAATTTACTGTGAGGCTCCCCTTCTTAAGTAATCGTCCCCCTTTAGGTGATTCGAGATCTACAGCCCTTAGATGTTTTTATAACATGGAAAAGCGTTTCCAAACCAGACCCGAGTTTCGTGAGAAATATATAGCTTTTATGAAGGAATACATCGACCTACATCACATGTCCTTGTCCTCTGCTAGCCCCGATAATGAACATTACTTCATCCCCCACCATGGTGTGTTTAAAAGTGGCGGAGATAAAATTAGAGTTGTGTTTAATGGCAGTAGTCCTACCTCCTCCGGTGCGTCCCTCAACCAGTGCTTACACTCAGGCCCGAAGTTGCAACGTGACATTACTCACATCCTATTAAACTTCCGTAGACATGAGATTGTGTTTGTAACCGATATCCGAATGATGTTCCGTATGAGTTGGGTCCATCCCGAGGACCGACGGTACCAATAAGTGTTATGGCGCGAAACTCCCTCACAACCCGTCCTCACCTACGAATTAAATACCACAACCTATGGTCTTCGTTCCAGTCCCTATATAGCAATTCGTGCTCTCCTTGAGCTAGCTGACCAAGAGCGAGCCACCTTCCCTAGAGCTGCAGCAGTACTCCACACTGATGTGTTCGTCGATGATTGCCTCACTGGGGCTGATTCCCTTGAGTCTGCTCGCCACCTTAAAACTGAGCTTGAAGGTATTATGGCCTCTGGTGGTTATGAACTCCGAAAATGGATCAGTAACAAACCTGAGCTTCTTGAAGGCCTACCCGCTGACCATCTCCAACTACCCCATCTGTTCCAAGATACCACCAACCCCCAAACCATTGCGGTTCTAGGTATTCAGTATAGCCCTACTAGTGATTCATTTACCTATAGTTTTACCTTTAAACCGCCAATAAATATTACCAAACGCCAAGTCCTCTCCCTGATTGCTCGTATGTATGACCCCTGCGGATGGATAGCCCCCGTCGTGTTTAAGGCCAAGGCATTTATTCAGCGCCTGTGGCTTTCTGGCCTCACCTGGGACCAACCCTTAGACAGTGCCCTTGCGGAGGAATGGGAATCCTTTACCCAAGACCTTAGTCGCGTTAGTGAAATATCTATCCCTCGTCATATAATTCCCTGTGGCTTCTCCTCTCTTTCCCTTCACGGTTTCTGTGATGCTTCTGAAGCCGGCTATGCCGCTGCCGTTTACCTACGTGCCGCACATCCTTCAGGACCCTGCTCTGTTCACCTCGTTATGGCCAAAACTAAAGTTGCTCCCGTTCGGACGCGCTTAACAATTCCCAAGTTGGAGTTGTTGGGAGCTACGCTCCTTTCAAAATTAACCCATCACGTCGCCTTCTGTCTGCAGAAATCGGTTGTGCTGGAATCTATCCATAGTTGGACAGACAGTAGGATTGTCCTTTCCTGGATAACTACCCCTCCGCATCACCTTCAAACCTTTGAAGCCAATCGTGTTTCCCAGATTATCAATTCTGGAACCCCTACTCAGTGGAGACATGTTCCCGGCCACATTAATCCTAGCGACTGCGCTTCCCGTGGTCTTACCATGTCCCGATTAATCGATCATCCCCTCTGGTTGTCACCCAACTGGTTAACACAACCCGCTGCCCGTTGGCCTCCCACTACAAATTCATCTCCTCCCGCTGATATTCCTGGCCTGCGTTGCTTCTTGACAACCTCCACCGTGCCCAATGCTGATGCATCCTCCCTTATCGAGCGGTATAGTTCCTTCAATAAATTAATAAATGTTACTGCCTACCTACTTAGATTTGCCTATAATTCGCGGAACCCTAATTCCCCTAACAAATCCCCTTTTATAACTCCCGACGAACGACGACGGTCTCTCCTATTGCTAGTCAAACTTATTCAGTCCCACTCCTTCCCCGATGAGTTAGATCGCCTCCATCGCGGCGCGGTGATTACCAACCCCTTGAGACGTCTGAGTCTATTCATAGATGACCAAGGCCTCATAAGAGTAGGTGGTCGTTTACGACACTCTCTCCTCCCCTATGATGCACGCCATCCCCTCCTCCTACCTAAGAACGGACATTTTGTTTACCTTCTCATATACCACTACCATCGTGAAAATTCCCATGCCGGTGCTAACTCACTCCTTGCGCTGTTAAATCGTGAGTTTTGGATCTTATCCGCTCGCCGAGCTATCCAACATGTAATTTTCAAATGCCTCCCGTGCTATCGGCTGAAGGCAGCTGTTTCCCAGCCTCCTATGGGTGATCTACCTAGAGATCGTGTGACCGCTGCTCGACCGTTTGATGGTGTAGGTACTGACTTCGCCGGCCCCTTTTTAACGAAGGTTCAAGCCTTTCGTAACCGAAAACTTGTTAAAAGTTACCTGTGCGTGTTTGTGTGCCTCTCCACTAAGGCTGTACACCTCGAAGTTGTGTCTGACCTAACTACTGAAGCGTTCATCGCGACGTTTACCCGTTTCGTTTCCCGTCGTGGTTTACCTAGCCTTATACGTTCTGACTGCGGTAGAAATTATGTTGGTGCAAATAATTACCTAAGAGAACTAGAATCCTTCCTTAAGCAAAATTCACCTTCTATAGGCTCAGAGCTATCGAAGCGTAATATTAATTGGGTTTTCGATCCTCCCGTGTGTCCTCATTGGGGTGGCCTTTTCGAAGCCGCGGTTAAATCAGCGAAGTCCCACCTTAAGCGTGTTGTTGGAGAAACCCCCCTTTCCTTTGAAGAATTAACTACAGTTTTTACCAAAATAGAGGCCGTATTAAATTCTCGTCCCCTGTGCCCCGTTTCCTCAGACCCGAATGACCTTGAGATTCTGACACCTGGTCACTTCCTGATAGGCCAGCCTCTTACGGCCCTTCCCGAGTACCATTACAAGGATGTGAAGATGAACCGACTCTCCCGGTTTCAAATGCTCCAACAACTCACCCAACATTTTTGGTCCCGTTGGCACTTAGAGTACCTAAATACCTTACAGGCTAGACAAAAGTGGACGTCCCCTACGAACCCTCCTAGTGTAGGCGAATTAGTGCTCCTCAAGGAAGACAACCTGCCTCCCTTGCAGTGGCGCCGTGGACGCATTGTTCGTTTATACCCAGGCCAAGACAACGTTGTCCGTGTAGTGGATGTTCAAACCCCTACAGGCATCCTTAAGCGGTCCCTTACCAAGTTGGTACGCCTCCCTATAGATTAATCCCTTTCACATAAACATTAGGCCATGTTTAGGACGGGCAATATGTTTACTTTAGAATTTTGTATGTAGGTAGATAGTTAAAATGTACCCGCCTACCGTCATCTGCCTACCCCCCGATTAATGTGATATTTGTGCTGTCGTCCCTTTCCCCCCTTCATGACACTGTACTGACCGACTTCCGTGTGATACAGACGTGCTCCTGTACCTAAAATCCTTAATCGTGTGAAATCTACCGAATCTGCTGTGTATTTTGTGTGGTGTGAACTGTAAACCCATTGTGAGCGCTCCAGTGTTGTGCCTGTGCTGAAGAACCCACGGATCCAACCATACCACCCGAGGAATGCGCCCGCCTCCATCGTGCCGGTAATGTACACGCGTGACATTGACCTGACCCTTTCAGTTCTGCCTCCCCCCTTATATTTGCCTTTTTTAATTTAGCCCAGCATAGCCGTACCAACCTAATCAGGACCCAGCACTTTTCCCGCGACACCTACGTTACGTTTGACCTTAGCAGGATCAACGTGACACGTCATAACCCAGAATAGAAATGTGTGGAGAAGTGTTGAGGAGCCCGTTGCCCCGGACTGGGACACATGACGGGTGTAAAAAAAACAAAAGAAGCAAAAACAAACTTTGTGGAATTCCTACATAAGCCAGAGCCGCATCGGTAAGGCAAAAGCGGTTGCTTAAGTGATTTCGCCTTCATTAGGTTAATAGGCGATGGTTATAAAAAATCGCTGTAAAGCTATTTCAATGTTAAAGGTAATTATTTAAAATGTACTTACACTTCACCGAACGAATGACTACTTATAAGATACAATAGATATTGTTCGATAAATACTCAATTGTAGTAAACGACGCGGCACGGAGTCATATATCTGTACATTAAAAAATACTCGTTTAAAATTCAAAACAGAGATCTTAAAATTATTAATAACTTTACAATCTTTTTTCATCCCAAAATCTTAAATATGGAACACGTATATTATTTATATTTCCAAAATTGAAACAAAGAATTCTTCCATCATAAGCTAAAGCAATTCTTCGTCAGAACCTCAAAATATTACTTAATACACCTTAACACAACTAAATTATCAATATCATCAAAAGCCTTCTCCACGAGCCACTTTAATACAGTACACAGTACTACATTATTTTATGTGTTACGGCGCTCCCAGCCTAGCACAATTTAGCTCGCCACCTGCCCGAAAGAGTCCATTATATAATGTATGTTCTGAGCATAATACTTTGGTACGTGGGTTGTAAAGGTAAGAGGTTCATCCCTGAAGTGGATATTATTATTTCATACCGCTCGGTAGATAACCATTAGCATAAAATATCTAAGGGCATGTGCACACCACGTTTTTACAACGCGCCGTCGTCGACGCACTTTTTAGAAACGTGCGTCGACAGCGCGCTTTTATCCTACAAAAGTTTTAAGTCTAAAGTCGCCTGGCTGAGTCTGACTCTCGTGTGTATCGCTACAAACGCGCGTCGACGGCGTGTTTAAAAAGCGTGGTGTGCATAGGCCCTAGGTGAGCACCGCTCTCTAAATTGAGGAGCAGAATGCTAACGGGTTTTATATAGAGTTGGTAGTATTAGCTGTTATTCTGCTGTATGTTATTCTCGACAAGAGTATGAACAATAACTTCTTGGTAATCTACCCGTAGAAAATGAATTTGTAACTACATTATAGACGACCGCTTGGTGCAGTCGTTCGAGCGTAGGCCGCTCGGCCCACTACACCGGGTGGTTACGCGTTCGATTCCCATCAGGGTAAGTAATTTTCCCTGGTCTGGGTGTCACTAGGATCACCCCCAGTTCATTATACGGTAACCATAGTACAAGCGTCGCTTAGTTTGGGATCATACAGTTGGTGTGTTCGACTGGCGATATTTATTTATTACTTTAAGTTCTGTCGTTTCCATAATTCCCGGCAATTTTGAACTTGGAACTGTTCTATATTCGAATGTGTTTAAATTTCGAATCTCAAAACAGTTGAATGTATTAGGATTAATGTTATTGTTTAGTCACAGCGTCGATTAGAATCTGTCAGGTTACGTACGAAAATGAATCTTTCTAAGGAAAATGTTCGTGCAATAATTTTCTACAACTTTAGAAGAGGCCTGACACGGCTTCAGTGTTTTGAAGAGCTAATATCTGTGTTCAGGGATGAAGCCCCATGTCTGCGGACTGTCGAACGCTGGTATTTAGAATTCCAGCGTGGACATACTAGTGTTAGTGACAAATCTCGCGAAGGTCGCCCAAAATCTGCATTCACTGAAGATAACATCATTGGAGTGAGACAACTAATTCTCGAAGATCGTCATGTGACGTATCGAGAGATAGAGGCTCTATTAGGCATCTCAGGGACAACCATTCAGAAGATCTTGCATGAAGCGCTTGGTGTAAGAAAGCTAGTTTGCCGTTGGATACCGCATCTGCTTTCCGACGATCACAAGGCGGCCCGCGTCAGATGGTGTAAGAAAACTCTGCAAAGGTTCAACCGAGGAGAGTCAAATCACGTCTACGACATCATCAGTGGTGACGAATCTTGGATCTATGCCTACGATCCTGATTCCAAACAACAATCTACAATCTGGGTCTTTCAAGACGAGCCAAAGCCGACTAAAGTTGTTCGTTCTCGAAGCACTTCAAAGAAGATGGTGGCCACGTTTGTTAGAAAAACCGGCCATGTTGCGACTATTGCACTTGATGATCGTAGAACGGTTAACGCAGAGTGGTATACCACAGTTTGTTTACCACAAGTCATCGCCAAACTTCGAAAATCTAACTCAAAGCGACGCATCATCCTGCACCACGACAATGCAAGTTCACACAGCGCTCGTCAAACGATTGAGTATTTGAAGCAGGAAAAAGTAGAAATTCTTGACCATCCTCCATACAGTCCTGACCTAAGCCCTAACGATTTTTTTACATTTCCTAAAATTAAGAAAAGTCTTCGTGGTCAAAGGTTCCAGTCCAGTGAAGAAGCAGTCGACGCTTTCAAGTCAGCCATTTTGAACACCCCCACTTTAGAGTGGAATAAATGTTATAATAACTGGTTTGAGCGAATGGAAAAGTGTATTAAGCTACGTGGTGAATACTTTGAAAAACAATAAAAAGTACTATAAGGTTCTAGTTGTGTTTTTTTCTTCAAACGACAAAACTTAAAAGGCATCCCTCGTATTACCAATCATTCATACCTGGTTGCTAGTGATTTAATAATAAGCCTCTGAACCTTTTGGTCACATGTTGGAATAAATTAGGATTACCCCAGAAGCGATAAGGCCCTATGAAATTTACTTTGCATGGTTATAAATTAATTAACTAACCCACTTGAAGAACCCTTGAGTGCATTAGTGATGGCTTCACTTGTCGCCGGTAGCTACTTGAACACAAATGACGGGGTCGTCGGATCCATTAAATGTTACAAGTTAATAACAAAGTAACTAGATTCACGGAGCAAAAATCCTTTCATGCCTCGAGGCGTAACGAGGTTTTTACATTAGCGAGCTAGGTCTAAAGGTACACCGAACATATAGGGTTGTTACAGCAAATAAAAAATATACTAATTTGATAAAAGCTTAGTGAATAAGCATACTTTTTTTTAATTGGGTTTTCATTTGTTTTAATAGGTACTTATATTAAAATTAAGTTAAGGTTGTTTAAGTCAAATATTTTATTTCTGAATAAATTATAACACAGTAATTCGGCGCATGACTCTCACGAGTATTTTTTGGTCTTATTAATGGACATTAAATAATTTTCTCGCTTTTCAATAGTGTTATTCTTCTCATTATTAAATTTTAAACAATTTTCTTGCCATTCAATGTAAGTTAATTTTATTCTGTAACACTAACACAATATTTCCTAATCACCCAAATCACTCACAGCCCAAACTGCCTCGTTATGAGCCTTATGAAGACAAATAACACGGCAACACAGAGGAATGGCAACCCTAGCCGGTCGTTAATCGTGTTTAGAGCGTGATGCATGTGTCGTGTCTGTGACCGCAGCCCAACCCGAGCGCTTGAGCAGGCAAAATTAATCTGGGTTAGATCATATTAAATTAATCCTAAACCTTGGTTAAAGTGATGATCGAACTGAATAAAGCCTAAACAGCTGCTAAAGGAACATTAAGGCGTTTAGAAAGATTCAAGACTCTACCTTCTTATTAATAAACGTGGATTAGCGGTTGAAGAGTTAAACCATGTTTTGTCTTCTTCCTTCGTATTTCTAATTACTGATTACAGAAAGAGAGTTCGCTGTGTAACTATTCGCGCGATATAACACGTTTATTAATAAGAGGGTGGTGTGTGACTACCTTTTTATTTGTCGATCTAATAAATAAGGCTCGTACTTGGAAATGTAATTCTTACATCATCCCAGTACAAAAGGACATGTCAAAACTGTACTCAAGATCGCTTCACACTTGAGATTGATTTCTTAATACGGACCTTAGGCACTAAGTAATTTGGTTAGGTCGCTGGTGGCTTTTTAGGCGTTTTAGGATTTTATTGTAAGATTTGAGTAAAAACACAGCCTTTCTGTAATTCACGTTTTCCCATGAGAAAGATTTATTTTTTTAAACAAAGTAACAAAAGACCACAGTCTTAAAAATACACCTTAAAGACAAACATTTAAGAATGTTATACATTTACCAGGCACATAACCGGTATCTGACCCTTACAAGCATCTAAATATATATAACTCAAAGGTGACTGACTGACATAGTGATCTATCAACGCTCAGCCCAAACCACTGGATGGGTCGGGCTGAAATTTGGCATGCAGGTAGATGTTATGACGTGGGCATCCGCTAAGAAAGGATTTTGATTAATTCTACCCCCAAGGGGATAAAATAGGGGATGAATAATCCCGAAATTTTTGTTAAGTTAAATTACACGCGGACGAAGTCGCGGGCACAGCTAGTTTAGGCACATAAATCGAGCGCAAAGCAAGTTATCTTTGTTTGGGATGGGATGCCAAAGTAAAGCCGTGGTTACAAATACCTGATATTTTAAGAATCTTAACCTTAATCGAATAAGAATCTTAATCTAATAAGATCTTATATATTCAAAAAATATTAATGCGTAAAATAATAATTTATTGGTAGAGTCTAATCAGATTATATCCGAAGGTCGAAGTA
This sequence comes from Notodonta ziczac, assembly GCA_918843915.1. Taxonomy (NCBI): domain Eukaryota; kingdom Metazoa; phylum Arthropoda; class Insecta; order Lepidoptera; family Notodontidae; genus Notodonta; species Notodonta ziczac. Next base: position 4,319,847 of record OU974051.1, read on the forward strand.
GATCAAGACGACGTTTCCATCAGCAGTATTATATACCTACTGTTCGTTAATATAAGTCTCTTTTTTCTCCACAAGATGAAAGGATTAATACAAAAATAATTACTCAAAAACATCTGCCGGTTCGCACCAAGTTTTTTGTATACTCGCGTCTATCTAAACGCGAGAGGATAACACGGATTACATAGGATTTGCCTCCTAAAACATCTTCAAGTTTATTCGTGGCGTTGTTCTTACTGTCTCGAGATTAATTTGAGGATATATAGCCGTATTTGTTCTAACGTGGGCGTGATTAATTGGGTTTGGGTAAACGGTGCCTCTTGATGTTTATGAGAAGTGTTTATTTAAGGAAATTGCGTAGAGTGGATAAATTAAGAAATTTAGAGTTTAGTAACCATGAAGGAGGAATCGATTTTCTTGTATACTTACCTTATACTAGTCCCATTATACTTAACTTACTTATTGTAAGAGAAAAGTTACCTATACGTATTTTAATTCTCAGAAATTTTCGTGTGCCCGTAATAATTTTTATATTATTTATAATAATATTAAGTTAATACAAAAAATTTCAATGACTACGTTCTAACCTTCCTTACCTATATATAAAAGAAATAATACACACAGACGGCGGTCCAATCCGTCCATCCAAGTTAGGTACTTCTATATTTATCAAAGAATCCCAAAGCCTCTGACTATGTAACGTCTAATAACTCCTGCAATGTTAACTTGCAACACCTAATTTCATACTGCACCCTTACGTCTAGATATACAAGGTTTAAAATATAATATTTATTCATTTTTCAGGGGCAATATAGATGGTTTTCGTCCAAGGATTGGCTGCTTTAGTCAGCAAGAGAGACAGCGTAGACGAAATGTTATTGCTATAGTTATTATATTGTTTCGTTGTCTTTGGCGCGATGTCTGCCTACATTTACTAAGTACGGCATGGAATACATAGATTTTGTGGTAAAATATTTTGGGGGATGTATTCACACAATAAAGAAAGTTAAGAAGAAGAGACAAGGTCATAAACGTATCAACCTAGAAAGAGTTACTTAAGATTAGATTTGGTTTTGAGTTCTAAAGTCTGCTAAAAATAAATCAGTTTATACGATTGAATAAATTGATTGAATTTTCAAATACCTACATACTTATACCAAACAAGTAATTTGGTTTTTCTGATAAAAAATCCAACAACATTTTCAGTAAACATCATAATCATGATGAAATATTTTATCATAAAACCTCTAAATAACCTCATAACAGTCGCCATTTGCAACACATTTTTCCCGTAGATTTTGATGACGCCATTACGTAGGGTAAACGGTCCGATCGTTGTCCATCCGAGGGCTGTCGTTCGATTTAATTTAGCGCACCCGGCGGTCGCCCTAGCCGCGGTTAATTTGGAAATAATTATTGCCTACAAATTTCCCCTCGGAGAAAAAAAAGTTGCGCAAGAAATCGTACAACGGCGTAGTACAGAATGAACAAAAGAAAACTCATTAGAATGAAATTAACGGGCGGTTTATTGGCTGGAAACAAAGATAATGCCTATTTTACTGAAATGCATAAACGTTCATATTTTCGTTTGAATTAGGCACAACTAAATTGTCTTTTGACCATAAATACCCAACGAGACAAACACGTCTAATGCTTTTCTAATGACAGTTAGGCTTCTATTTGGAGAAATAACGAGACGATTTAATTGCCTACAACTATCTATTATACATCCTAGGTTGTTCAGTGCACTATTTCTGTGTAGTAAAAAATAACCCTAACCTATCCAAATGCATTCCTATACAATGCAATGGCAATCCAGCTGTACGTTGTACAGCTATTTCACATAACGGAGCAGTTTTATAAAACAGCTAGTTAAATAAAATAATAAATGAGTGAAACAATTCTTCTGCGACAATTACACAAGAATTACACTACGTGCGAATAAGTATAGCATACCTACTGAGTTATATTAAAACAAGCAAATAAATAAATTAGAATAAAATTCGAGGACTTTTTAAAGGACAACCATCCATTGATCGCCGGGACAATACAAGCGTGTCTATTCGCGGATATAAAATAAACAATGAACGGTGTTCCATTGACAACAGCTACGCGTTCGCTGCAAACAGAACGGTAACTATTGATTCCCGCCAGAGTTCCGTACAAACGCCGATGGAAACTTACCGGGTAGTTGTTGCATTGGGTACTATAACGTAGGTAACATAGGGTTTTCACAAACGTAAAAGATGGGGTTGAAGAAAATACATCTATTTATATCCAATTTAAATTCACAAAATCTAGTTAAATCCATATCTATATTGTTCAATTTTTTTTTAATGATATCCAAAAAACGATGAATCGTGCAAATACAGCTCACGCGAGATTTTGTACTAGCTACTTATTCTCTATTTTCTCCGCTTATATACCTACTAACTTGCAGTTATATTCGTTTTCTTTACTAAACTATACTAATTAGATAAGTGCCTAAATAAATCATGAAATGTGATTAATCTGTATCATTAGCTTGGCTATAATTGTTTTAATTTTTATTTAAAAAACTGGCAGTTGACAACCCTAGTAGTAGGCAAAGTATAACTATAGTGCATTCACTGCGAGATTGACTCGGCCCGGCCCATTGTTTGCGGAGTTCGCTCGCAATCACTCAACAGTACCTACTGCGTTTTGATGAGAGATGCCTCTGTAAGTATTCCCACGTCGATATTAAGCTGTGTAAATAATGAGAAAAAAATCTTCGACTGAATCCTGTACTAATCGATATGTGGTGTATTTACCCTAATGTCAAATTGAATAGATTGATTTTTATACCCAATTTTTTAATTGTTTAATATCGCTGTTTCAGCTTAAAATTTGTCGAATAATTTAGCATCGAAAATGAATAAGTAAATGCTCTAAATTTCTGCGATAAAAGCATCTATAACTTTTATTGAAGTAGGTATATCGATGAATCCCAACTCTACCGTCATCGTACATAAAGGTAGGTACACCAACATCTGTATATCAAGGGATGGTTGTAAGAACTAAAAGCGCAGCAGCCACGCGGGCGGATTCAAAACCACAAAAGACCTCGCCACAATGTCTGCCGGTACAAAGGGTTCTGAGAAACTCAAGTCCGCTTGTAATGAGCTGTACAATGACATATTGTATGATTTTTCCTCGTTTCCTATATTGAAAATAAGTAACAATGAGACTTAATATTTTATTATTAAATTGGGTGCTCTGTACGAGTCCAATAATAAATTGAAAACCCAATAATGTATAGTTATAAGTAACTTACATTGGAATTAAAATTATAACCAACATCTGAATAAATTTAGACACTCGCATAATAATTGATGTCACCCACATTTTTTTTGTTTAACCTTATTTAAAATATAGAAGCGTATTTTCTTTTTTAATCAATGTACAAAGTGTCTATTTTGAATCTGGAAAAAGTAACAAAATAAATTCCGTACGGAAATATATCAATGCTAACTGTATTTCAGCCATTATCCCACTCACTGCAGACTACCCCACTTCTAAATCACAGGCAGCTGAAAGCCAAACCCAGACGGGGCCTGTGCCTAATAGTCTATTTAGGGCTGTAGACAATTTCACGCTAATGCAATCGGAGCACATTGTTCTTGCGCACAAGCCAGGTTAAATTTTTAAATGAAATTTTTTTGTTGAGGAGTTACTAAGATACAATTAATATGTAAGTAAGGTAATTTAGCCCTTTTGACGTCCCACTCCTGGGCACGGGCCTCCCCTCAACACCAGGGGGATTCAGGCCGTAATCCACCTCGCTGGCCCAGAGCGGGTTGGCGGGTTTCACATGTCTTTCGAAATTGGTTAGATATCTTCTATGACATGCAGGTTTCCTCACGATGTTTTCCTTCACCGTAAGCAAGTGATAATCATATAGAAATTATGATTCGCACATAGATTTCGAAAAATCCAGAGGTGCGAGCCGGGGTATGAACCCAAGACCTGGTGCCCGCAAGACGCGTGCTTTAACCGATCGGCTATCACAGCTTAGCCAATATGTAAGTACCAAAATTAAAATTAATGTAGAGGGTTATTAAATAATTATAAACTGCCTCAACGATAAGTTTTTTATTGATATAATAACATATCTTTGATTAAATTATAAGCTACAACTTCTACAAGAGTCGGCTATGAATAATTTAAAAATCTACATAACTATTATAATATTATATTTAGAAATTGATCGTTTTAAAACTACGTTACTGACTAAATTACTATAATTAATTTAGTATGACAAGCTTTCGCTTAATAGATCTTAGGATAATTGAATTCCGTAGAAACCAGTGCCCGAAGCAATTTACCTACATGAAAACAAGTTTAAAACAAATATACACAAAGCTATTACTTAGATCGATCTCCTAAAACAAACATCGAGCGTTGACTTTTGTATAATTTATTAGAAGCAAAAAATCTCATTAAACTAACACGTGTCGACGCTCTTTCTCCTCGCTTTAATTTATCATTCCAGCGCCTAGCTTGAAACTTTCATATCGGTGAGACAGGGGACCTTTTTGAGATGTCTTCAGGGAAATTCACGCTAAAGTTTCGCTTTAAATATTTTAATAAACTCGTATTAAAGCCGTAAAAAACACTTTGCGCTCCCGTTTTTTTCTCCCCGTCACCCTAGTGGGAAGTTTCCAGTTTTGTGGTTATACTCGAAGGTACCGTACCTATGTGGGGACGAACCGCCACCATTGTACAGAGGGTGTTTCATTATTCATAATGCTTTGTTCGAAACTTCGGGCTTCTGGTTCCGGCACATTTTGTTGTTTTTGACGGTTCATATTTCCATAGAAGCGTAGGTGGTTCAAGGCTTTACATGTATAGAAGATGTCGTAAATGATTTCGTAATCAAAGAACATTCGGGAGTTACACAAATATTACCGACAAACAAAGCCCAAACAAATATGAGGAATCATTTTAATGGATAAACTTTTTAAATAATATATTTAAATTGGGTTCAACCCCGGATCGCAACTCTAGGTTTTTGAAATCTAAATATAAATCATGATTTCAATATGATCGCTTGCTTACGCTGAAGGAAAACATCGTGAGGCAACCGGCGTGTTTATGAAAATCTCACCGATTAGAAACACATGTGAATACACCAATCAGCACTGGACTAGCCACAGATGTAGATTTACATAAATAACGCAAATGCATGTACTTCGCGTGTCCGAAACCCCGACCAAGCGTCGAGGCCAAAAATGGCCAAAAATGGCCAAAAACCTCCTCCATTTGGGGAAGGTGGGACCTTAAAACGGCTAATTACTATAATTTTTGAAGCGAAGTTTCTATTCGGATGTTCCGGGCGCTCGCCACGCTGCCCCTCAATCCGTACTAAGCGTCAGTAGCGTTACACGGTGACGTCAGTAGCGTTACACTATACATATAGGTATACGGAGTGGCAGCTGCGCCGCCCTACGCTTTACACTATAAAGCTTCGTTTCTTTCGGCCGTCCCTAGACGGCACTGTTTTTTAATCACATCAATAGCTGAGTTTACTTAATCTGTTATATTTTATTTTAAAAAAAACAACGAGCTTTCCTTAAGAAAGCCTGAAAGAACTTAAGTTAGGACTACGGACAATGCCATGTAAAATATTAGTACGAATTTTACCGCCCGTCATGTCAGTTCCAATGCCCGTTAAGCCCAGCACATGACATACGTTCATACATAAAACGCATGTTAGGGCGCAATAAGTTATTCAGTTTACCTACATAGCTTGCATATTACACGTTTATGATAATCATACACCGGTTGCATAATGCGATGGCGCTGCCACGACTGCTAGAGGTTTTTATATGATAAACCAGATAAATCTGCGTGGATTCTATGCGTATAAAACTGAAATCGTTGTTGCTCTGTATTCAATGGGTTTTTATTGTGTCGTTACAACAATAATTAGGTACCATGTTTCGCTATTGATACCTATTTCAATGTAATAGGGATTTAAAATAAAAGAGCCATTTAAAAAAATAAGTTTACTAGCGATGTTTGTTTATCACCCTTCAGCCCCTCCAACTAAGCTAATGCTTGTGTTAGGAGTGGGCTCACGTCAATAGTTTATAGCCAGGATGGGGATCGAACCCGAAACTTCTCAGTAACGAGGACGGCCCCTGTAACCACCAGGCTAATTACGCTTATAAAATATGAAGTAATAATTTTGGAATCAAGCAGACATAGGTCAACAAATCTCTCTTGACCTCGCCATCTGAATCTAATCTGGTGTCTGAATAAATACTGGTAACATGAAGGTAATTTCTATTTTGTAATAAGTAACTCTAGTTTTTATTGCACTTTTTTATCTTACTTTGTTTTTCTAACTTGTACATATAAAGTTGGTACTAACCGTTATGTAAAACCTTTAACAAAATAACTAGACAAATAATACTGGAACACCAGACCCATTAATCTGATTTGAATACAAAACAGATCTGCAAATTGGTTGCTTTCGACAAATAAACGAAACGAAACAGAACCTAACCCCAGACTCCAATTGAACTGTGCGTGGAAATTGAAAGCATACGTCATAATTGAATTTCAGTAACAGCGGTCTTCGTAATACCCGTCTGGGGTAAGTGGTTTTATTATTTTCATTGAAGAGTTATTAGTCAAACAAGAATTTTCAATGTAGAGATGAGTTTAGGAAGATATAAATTTTACAAATGCACATTATGAACAAGAAACTTCAGTTTGTGTATGCCAATTGAAATGTCTCTAGAAATGAATAACTTACAATAAAAACAAAAATATAATCGAATCTAAAAAAACGACGCAAAATAGAACACTAAAGAACCTGAAATAATTAAATTCTATTACCTATTTTGAGTCAGTAAATGCTGATAAGTAGACGTAGAGTGGATAGTGGAGTAAATAGTAGAGACGATAGTAGAAAGTAGAGTAAATACAGTTGAATAAATTTTGGGTAGAAGCAATAAGTAAACTAAACGTGGTTTAAAGTCAATCAATCACCTATCCTCAGTTTATAAAATAATGCCACCGTAAATTATCGTTGTAAATATTGCAAAAGGTTACGGTATCAAAGAAGCCGCTTGAGTCAAGAGTCAAACTCGGCACCGCGTGTAATTCGCTTTGTACGCCACCAGAGCGCACCACTGTGCCAATAATGTGATTTTACTACGCTTATTAGTTCTCGAGACTACCTTTTCACTTTATTGTGGAACAATGAGATTAAAATTAATATTATGTTGTTACGATTTTTATTTTCATTAAGGTACCATATTCTAGATTTGCGATCATAATGGCTCCTTTCGCTTTGGGAGAATCTGCTCGTAACCGAGGTCTGAAACTCCACTCGAACAGTGTCTAAGATTTCCAGCCAAGGTTCCTATATGAGTTCGGCCAGATGGTATAGGTCTTAGTTCTTATAGCTCTTCCACGGAAATTCACAAGCTACGCAATATACATATATAACTAAAATTGAAAATTTAGAAAACCCCCCGATGCGACGACTTTTTAAACTACAAAAGCTCTGATAATTTTCAAACGGCTGAACCGATTTTCATAAAACATAGCTAAGAACACTCCCAATCAGAATACCTATCTAACAAAACAAACAACATTGAAATCGGTTCATCCACTTGGGCGCTACGATGCAACAGACAGACACACAGTTACACAAATACACATGTTAACTTATAACACGCCTATTTTTATGACGAGGGTTAAAAATGCGACCCATTAAGCTCCAATTGATATGCTACTGTATAAAATCGTTAATAGAGTTGAATATAGTAATCGTTATAGTAATATATCTGCCGATACAGCATCGGACGCGTGCACTCACCTGGCTAAGTTTCTCTCTTCGTAGAGTTCCGACAGCATCTCCTCCAGATCACAGGATAGAGTTGACAGCAACTGTGAACGATACAAATATATGCCTGTTATATTTATAGGTAAATACTAGAACTGAATATGTTATGAATGTATCCGTAAAGGCCTTAATATAATGTAAACCTACCTATTCAGTAATTTCACTAAAGTCAGTAAGCACTTAGTATTCTGTACTAAATTCAAATATAACCGATAACACTTTTCAACTGTTATTACGCGGTAATAAATTGCGTGCGAGTCATAATCCCTATTATTTGTTATCGATTTGTTCGTTCCTTTCACCCCGGAGCACATATTGGAAACGTTGTACGGGAAATGAGTTAAACCCCGTTCACCGCAGCCTCTAGGTTTAGATATTTGCTTTAATATGTGACATACAGACGTCAAGAACGGTGAACATGATAAGGATGATAAGGATTAACATATTACATTATTGGAACCCGTCAAACATCACTAAAACGTGTATGCATTCGACATCCGATCGGTTAATCAGGTAATATTTAGAAGTGAAGCGATTTACATAATTGTTACAATAAATATATAATTAGTTATAATTATTATTAGTACGGTGAAGGAAAACATCGTGAGGAAACCTGCATGTCTTACAAGATCTAACCAATTTTCGAAAGATATGTGAAATCCACCCACCTGCACTGGGCCAGCGTGGTGGATTATGGAATCTGAATCCCGCTTGTGTTGAGGGGAGGCCCGTGCCCAAGAGTGGGACGTCAAAAGGGCTAAATTATTATTATTTATATTATATATGTTGACCAGATACACTCATAAAGCCCAGCCTAGTCACACGCTTATTCATTATTAGCAAAAACTACACATTAAAAACAAATATTATAATTTTTAAGCCGCCCAAACATTTAACCGGTGCGTATTACAAGCTAGGTATTTGCTTAGTTCGCAGACGGGGTGGCTGGGAAAAAAGTTTCTCAAATAAAAATCCGTTGGCGGCGCGCCGTATCGGCCCATCCACGCGTGACGCCCCACGTGTAGTGCTGACTGCGGCCGTTTCATTAACAGACACATAGACTCTACATTGTAGAGATTACGTCAAGTCTCCGACTTAGTCTAACACATTTTTGTCGAAAACTGGTATACCTTCAACTGTGTTTTTAATAGAATTTAGAATAATTATGTTGTCAATTACTTCAGCTTGGCTCGGCCACGCTATCAAATGACCTGCTAAATAAAATTGTAAGTCTAAGTATAAAACGTTATTGCAATAAATAGAAAATTGGTTCAATGGTGTCCAACGTAAGAAATATGAAAATGTATGAAAAAGGGTTCGTACATTTAAAACTAAAGTAAACGATGCAACACGGCCTTCCAACCTCCTTTATTATATCAATCAAACTATTTTCTAGGAACTTTATATTTTTATCCGTGTCTGCGTTTCTTGAAAGTAAGGCATCGTCATCCGCACATTACACGAGCGTGTGCCGCGTCGAGGGCTGTACACACAAGGGGGACGTTTTTAGTTCGCGTACACGACTCACTAGAGCAAGAAATTGGTGAACATTACTATGAACACAGAAGTACCATGTCAGGAACATCCTCAGAACGTAGATATATATATACACACATATCGCCCAAAGTTTAAGAACACTATTTTTTAAACCCCCGACGAAATAAGAGGCTTGTTATAAGTTTAACATGTGTATCTGTCTGTAGCATGCTAGCGCTCAAGCGGACCAACCGATTATAATTTAGTTTCTTTTTTGTATGAAAGGTGTCTTGATCGAGAGTGTTCTTGGCTATGAACCAAGATTTTTTTCAACCGTTTGAATTATCTGCTCTTCTACAACTGAATGCAAGAATATGAGCAACTTTCACAGGTCTGATCGATTCCAAATTTGGTGTTCTGTTACTTTAATGATATTGCAAGAACATGGTTACCTTGACCTGATGCTGCAGCGTCATTAGTGACGTCGTTCGAGTCTTTTTAATTATGGGTACTAGGTATAATTATAAGTTTAGCCCTTTTGACGTCCCACTCCTGGGCACGGGCCTCCCCTCAACACGAGGGGGATTCAGGCCATAATTCACCGCGCTGGCCCAGTGCGGGTTGGCGGATTTCACATGTCTTTCGAAAATTAGTTAAATCTTCTAAGACATGCAGGTTTCATCACGATGTTTTCCTTCACCGTAAGCAAGTGATAATCATATATAAATTATAATTCGCACATAGATTTCGAATAATCCAGAAGTTCGAGCCGGGGTTTGAATCCGAGACCTGGTAGCCCGCAAGACGCGTGCTTAACCAATCGGCTATCACTGCTATTCTGCTGAGTCTTTTTAAGTTATTTCAATTTTTTTCCTATTTACATTTATATTCAATATTAACAAGAGCATCCAGCAATTTTTAGCTTCAAGCTTTGTCAAATCATTTTACTCATACCATGAAGTAGTTACTTAAGTAATTTCGCACCTCAGTTACCTAACTACCCCTGTCCCTGACACTCTTGACAGACAGACTCTTGACTGACGGAGTTAGGTCTTGTTGGACTCATCTGTTAACGACCAACTTATTTGTCTTATAATTCTGGTGGACACGTCGAGGGTGAACGGTGGGGTCCTTCTCCCAAATCATATTTTTAACTAATTTCCTCATTATTACCGTTAGACTAACTTCAAAATTATATTATTCATAAATAATTAATTCGTCGTAAATGATTTTACAAATGACGAAATCAGTGTGGTGAGCTCAATAAAATCACCCCGTGATCCCCCGTGAAATCATCAGCATCAGTTTAATTGGCGTAATTATCTCGGTCCGACGTATCTGTGATACCTGAGGGAGCATTGGAATACGAGTATTAATGCGTTAACTACACAATTAACATACCAATAATGCATACATTATTATAATTGTGCCTTGTGTTTATAGTTGTAGATATTCATTGAAACTAGAGTTTAAAAAGAACTACGTTTAATTATTGGTATATGGTAACTTGGCTTTAGCCTTATAACAGGTTGTTAAAGTATCAGTTTAAACAGCTGCAAAATATATTTGAACTACCTAATTTAAATAATAACACAAAAATGTTCCTTCCTGATGTAACCCGGAAGGAAATGCTACTGAAAGGTCATCGTTCTTTCAGCTCAAGTACCTACAAAAGCAGTTGCTAAGCAATGAAAATTAAATACAAACACAAAGTCTGAAGACTAATATTCAGTTTTATCACAATGCGATAAGGTTTAAAATAAGAATTAAAAGTTTAAAATTTTGAAAACCGGGTCAAGCGATGCATTGCATTGATCGTTAGGGTGAAATGTGCTAATGATATCTCAAGTATGTAATTTCCTATTAAATAGGTACCCAACTCTAGGATTTCCTATTCCTGGGGTCCAACTGTATTAACCACAGTTGCTTGACTCGTCTCACACTCGACTCGCAATTCGTCAAAACTGACGTATCTCGAAGATGAATACGTCAGCTTTGACAGATTTTCTATGGGAAAAGTACAAAGTACTAACCAAAGTGTACGTATCAAATGAAGGAAATTTGAATTATGAAATACAATACGAAGAAATTATTTCAAAATGAAAAAACCCGAAAGTCCAGGGAAGCCCGAAAGAAGAGATATGCTTTATAGTATAAAACGTAGGGCGCAACTGCCACTCTGTATACCTAAATATATCGTGTAACGCTACTGACATTTAGTGGCCGCGCGGCGAGCGCCCCGAAAGTCCGTATAGAAGCTTCGGTTCAAAAAATAAAATACTTATTTGAAAACGCTGGCCAGATTAACTCTATTATGCAGTCTGCTGTATGAACAAATAAAACGCAGCGGAGTGGTACGGACGCGCTAATATCTCGTAAAGCTAACGAGTCTCCGCTAATTGTTTGGAAGTATACAGTTATGAATGCGGGGACTTGTCGCAACACTTACTATAACTTTTCTTTTCGCCGTTTAATATTATGATATTTCATATTGTAGTATGTTCAAATATTTTAAATAAACCCGTAATTGTATAAATGGTTTAAGTATCTAGCTATAAAAATGATATCCTGTCCCAACCCATTGCTTTCATTGAGGTTCGAGTAAGCCAGAGTATTATAGTGTCCTTTATCTTAATCCAATAAAGACTCAACATTTTGTCAACGTCTTATTGTATGCATACCCACCTATGAAGGTTCATTTTAATGGTGTATCGTGTTTAGAAAACTGAAAAAACTGACAGGATTTAGGTACCTACTACGTTTTCATAGTTGCTTAGTACCTATATTTTCTAAAAGTACCTATATTTCCTCAATTTTCCTATCAGGAAGCATCTAGAAATCTGATGAGTACTACAAAATGCAAATTCAGACATTAAACCGGCGTCCCCAGGGTGTCGGCTCAACACCCCACTGGCGCTCGTGAATAATGGCGTTCCGTCACTTTTGCTGTGAAATGACAATTTTTATACACCCTTATAATGTTAGTGCGAGTTACTTTCAGCGCATTTAATTCGGGAAAAAATGTTGACTGTAGAATACTTTAAACTTCCTTATGTAGATTTTAAAAATAGTTTTTAAAGTTACTCTTCGACGTTTCTCTTTACGTCAAATGCCTACGCAAAACATCAAGTACGTATAAAGTCAAACACTCAGAATTGCAGTATTATTATATTTTTATCTTTATTTATGAGGATATCAATAATAATGTTATATAATTTACTTATCTACTATATTATTCAGAAGTTCAAGATTCTCCCGTAAAAAAACTTTGTTATTTTTAATCAAAACAAGGGGCAAGCGTCATCCAAATCTGGAATCTCGTTAAAAACTTGTCAAAAGTCAATTATCTACCGTTACAGGTGGGAAACGAAAATGTGTAATATACTTACACAAAACAACAGACACGTAATAAGATGAAATGCTGAAATAAGTACCTAAAAATCAATATGTCTTTTTTTTAATACTCAAAACTTTTAATATTCTACACTGTATTGTTCTGCGCGTGTAAATAAAGAAAGTTGTACATTGATGCCCGTCACTGGGGAATCGTCGGAAAACAAGGTTTTTTTTTCGACTACGTACGTTCAGAATGAAGTGAAATTCTCTGGCCCAAATAGCTATATGAACAGTATACCAGTCCCAAAAAACAACTTGTTCTAATGCCTTATAGATTGAGACATAGCTGTTAAAATAAACAAAAGAAGCAGTAGCCAGGGCCTTATTAAGCTTCCTAGATATGGACCTTTCCTATTTTGCCAGATAACAAATCAGAGTCGTCTATAGGTAAGGGTAGTGGCGTATTTTAAGGATCGTAATGGCTTAAAAGTAATTACGCCACTGCTTAAGGGGCTCTGCCATAGCATTTCGAAATTACGATGTCAACATTGTAATTAAAACTGTTTTTTTTCATGTCTGGAGTCTGAATATTTCACTGTAGGTACTGTTATTTTGTGTCGTCACACGATCGCAATAGTATATTTTAACTACGATTAGCAGTCCCTAATATCTGACCGTCCTAGGGCTTAATTGGCCTTTAGAAAAATCCTCCACTGCACTTATCATCAGGAATTCGGTCATCGTTTAAACAGACCTGAAACGTAAGGTACCGTGAATGTTCACGTCTGATTTGTTCTGGTATTTGTTGATTTCCCCTTCAGCATCGATTGTTCTTCAGGCCCTTTGTCTTGCTTTCCTCCGCCCGCCGCTACAAACTGATGATGAAACATCTAATTAAAAGGTATCGTTGTTTTTATTTTGATCTTATCGATTGGTGCTAATAAAGTGAAGTAGGTACTTACTAACATAATCAATTACCATTATCTATCCTTTGATTTTTATTCATTTTTGTTTCGTCGCACGAGTTAGGTAGTAGCTCACTCTGCCATATTTAGGCCTCTGTCACGCTAAGCGACTGTTACAACCGGGACTAACAGCTTACTTAAATACGAACGGAAGCTACAGTCATTATACTGGGCACACTGTAGCGTTAATGAGAGTTAACGAGAGGTACCAAATTCGATATCCATCCTGGCCATCAAACTATCGATCCGAGGCGTGATAATAGTACTAATCATAGTGGGAAAAAATTGCGTTTAACGTATATAATGTACGTACATCGTATATTAATGTACCTTCACTAGGTACCGAGATAAGTGGCGCCGCTGGTGAGTACGTTTCCCAGCGCCACTAAAAATAACAATTACATGCGTTAAACATACATGCTGTCCCACTATGATTGGCCACTATTTATAATGGTGGCGCCGCTACAGAGTATCACGCGATCCGTGGCCCCAAGCAATTAATGAGTATATTAGGTGGCTATTATACAACAAGATAATGAGGTCCTATAAGGTGGGTGTACAGACTCGTCCTATATTATTAGCGCATGACTAGCACTGTTATCTGCTAGAGGAAGCGGCAGTGCGCGCGGCGCCGCTTTGTGGCGATATCGGAAATTGAACACCGCTGCACCACACCGCACGCTAACTTCGATCGCTTTTGTTTGTTGAACGTAGGTATCAGTTCGAAAATCAATGCTCTCCATATTACAAGGTCCTAAACGCAAATTGACGTTATAGCAGAAATACGTATTTATTAGGAAATTTACCCATAGTAGTTTTTACCTAAATGAGGTGCGTAAAATAAGTACAAATAAGACAATCTAAAATAAAAAGGTACTTTCATAAACTGGATATTAATAATATTAATTAATTATTCGTTAGTAGTAGCGTAGGTACGTAATATTATTTTAGCTTTAGCTCGATGTATTCGCACAGAGAATATTTGCTAAGCATAAAACAGCAGGCGCGTCCTCAACACAATCTAATCATGGAAGCGCTGTGTTTTAAACGAAAATAATAATTCATTGATTATTACTCTAATACTTAGTACTGTGATTATGACAAGTTCAGAATTATATAACATCGTTGGTTATATTTATTGTATTGTGCTCAGATAGAGCGATAAATAAATATTTATTATTATCATTTATCTATTTATTTAATATGTAGTTACACTTTTAGGCAGTTTGAGTAACTGATAGTCTAATCAATTTTTAATAAAAGAATGTACATATTTATAAAACCCATGGTCTAAGATAAAACCTGATTAATGTCTCACTGGGCAAAGGCCTCCCGCGCTCTCGGCATCGGTATCAAAAATATCTATAATAATGATAAAACTGTACAGTCAGTGAAATGAATCATACATCCTACATTCAGTGGGTTCACTTAGATATTATAATAGTCACCTACATTTTAATCTACTCATTGCATGAATAATAGTGTGTTACAGTAGATACAATACTAGGTGAAACAGAAAGGGTATACTATATTTTTTGCATCTTTACTTTGTAAATTAAAAGCTATTGGCTTTGTGGGACAGTTGCGGTACTAAAGTTGTTTTAGGCTTATGAAATCTGTCAACAACTATATCCCTATAACACCTTTGTTTTTCAAGCTTCCTCCAAAGCTGATAGTTTTATTACAAAAATTTTGAATAAAAAAAGTAAACCCTTTCTGTTTCAAACTGTACTATAACACACACAATTAATAATCATCTCTTTTGATATTGAAGAGTTTTGATCTTTACATAGTTTTCATGGGATTGTTTGTAGAATAAATTGCCGACGTTGCGATGCAATACCGATGCTTTAATTGTAGAGTCAAGCTGTAGTCAATTAAACTGCAGCTCATATAACCGGCTTATTCGACTGGGGTAGTACTACCCTCTCACAGAAGATCGTCGTAAAGCTTCTATAACTGCTGCGTTTCGCACTATAAGCGACAGAGCCAGAAGGCCCAATCCTCCCTCTCTACCTATCTGTGTCCCTATTCAGGCCAGCAACGTGCGACAGAGAACGTTAGTAGCACAAACATCTTTAGTAAGCTATGGTAACTGCTTAACATCAGACGGTCTGTACGCTTGTGTTTGCTCACTTTCTTATATATAAAAAGCCTACTATGTCACCCTCGACCACAACCCTCTCTAGTATAATGGCATGAATATGAAAATTTCAGTATATGCCATCAACCGGCATGTGGTCACGTATGAAGTTGGAATCAGGAAATGAAAATGTCAAACGCATCGTGTTGACGCTTTGCGAGATCGAAATTAAATGCCGTCCAGCAAATTGATTCTGCTTGTGTGGCAAAACACATGCGGTTGATGGTAGAGATAAATATATTTTCTTCTTATTCTATGGTGGTGTATATCTAGACTATTTCCAGTGAAGATTCGGTGCCCTCATTCTATGCACAAACTACTCGCAATTCGCTCTTAAGGTTTGCAACGTACGAGCAATGCCTTTGGTATTGATAGCATATATGGGCTACGGAAATCGAGTTGTAATTCGTACGCTGGTTAAGTTGTTCGGGAAAAGGTTTTAATTTGCAGACTATATTTTGTATATAAATTCGCGTTAACTTAATAAATTATTAGCAAAATTAATTTTCTAAATTGGTTATCAAATATTGTTGATAGTTGATAGTTCACACCACTTATCTATTGGTTCAAATTTAAGATAAATATGTACTTCATCTTTACTTTTGTTTACTTTTATCTAGACTAGACATTACCGTTTAATGATACAGCGGCTAATAATATTTATCTTGTAAGCTGTTTATCACTGTCTGGGATGGAATAAAAAAGGCTGGCAGCAAACTGCGCACTTAATCATGCGAAACTAGAGTGGGCTTGCGATATTATTATGGAGTAGAGACACGCACATGGTATACGAAATATAGAGATCGTAGTTAAGTGTAAGTTTGTAAGGTAGGTACCAATTTCGAGTTAAACTAAATTAATCAGAACTCCAAAACAATTTCTTATTTTAATAATGCGCTTTAATTTTAATATTTTGCATGGCGCTTTAATATGGCAACATTTTCCCGTAAGGTTGGTAGCGAGTGTTTTAATTATTGATCACTAGCGACCCGCCTCGGCTTCGCACGGATGTAATAAATTATCAGTGTTTCTCTACTATATTATGCATGTATTATACATATAAACCTTCCTCTTGAATCACTCTATCTATTAAAAAAACCGCATCAAAATTCGTGGTGTAGTTTTAAAGATCTAAGCATACATAGGGACATACAGACAGCGGGAAGCGACTTTGTTTTATACTATGTAATGATTAAAAAGAAATACATCAGATTTTTCATTGTGTTTGGTACATTATCTTACATTACTAAAATAAGACCTAATTTACGGTAGATGTGTAGATATAAAACATACTAGTAACTCTCTGTTCCTAAGATACGGGTTTTTAGATATTTGTCACAACTTTTGTGTCTCTGCGATAGAGAACATCCAAAAGGCTTATAAAACAGTAAATGCAAATTGCATTAACAAGTATTGGCCACTAATATTTAATGAATATTTGGGAAAATCTCCAATACACCAGATTTCACTTCACATTTGATTGACAAGTTTTTTTTTTTTTTTTTTTGTATACTTTATTATACTCATGCATAGTATTATTTCTGGTTTTCTGAAAAACCCATGGAAACGACTGAGTGGAAATAGATTAAAAAAATTCAGTTAACTATGACATACCTTCATGTAAGATCCGCCATTCCTCTCCTCGCAGTGCCGCCTAATGTACCGTTGGCAGATGTTAGACATTTTCCACTCTGAAAAATACAATAACCTTGTTACCTGTACATACATACTTGCAAACAATAGGCTTGTTACACTTAAGAAACACTCAAATGACATATTTATCGTCTGAAAGCAAGTGTAGTTGCCAATATTGACCATTTTATATAGTACATTCAATTTTAGAATAATCACATTACTGATAATTTTCTTGGCGGTAGTGCAGCATTCATTGACTCTACTTTCACAACACTAACTGGCGACCTATGTAAACTATGGAGCTGTGACTCATTATTGAAAGTCAATACGTGAACTATGCCTTTGCTATTCTTTAGCTATAATAACACTTCTGGCTTGTCTATTGTTTTATAACTTGTATCGTTTATACCGTTGTATTTTCCGTCTACCTAGTAGTTTTAAGTCCATAGAAATAAATTATACAGATATTAAATTGGTGATTTAATATTACAAATTCAAAAAGTAAAATTTAACAATTCTTATTTTCATAAAAACTTATTTTTGATAACTGGACTGTAGGTACGTGGTTAAATAGTAATAATTATCCCTTTATATCCCACTCTTAGTCACGGGCCTCTACTCAATGCGAGGGGGATTCAGGCCATAATCCACCACGCTGGCCCAGTACGGGATTGCTAGATTTTGAATAGGTATCTTTAAAAAATGGGTTGGGTTTTCTAAGCCATGCAAGTTTCCTCACGGTATTTTCCTTCATTTTAAGCAAGTGATAATCATTATTGAAATTATGATTTACACATAGATTTCGAAAACCAAAAACGGGAGCTGGGTATTGAACCCTGGACCTTAAGCAAGTGTGGCGCTCGCCTAACCAACTGTGGCTTAACTTACAATAACATCGTTGATTTGTGCTTGAAATTTGAATGTAAGACATATGTGCTTTACCAAACCAGTATTGCCATTATTGACCAAAACTTACATCCAATATCATAGGAAACAAATTCTCAAACCTTTACATGAAACATTTCAATACTGAATATGACATCACGAGCATTGACCTTTTATAAAACGTTTGTAACTTGATCAAACACTATCCATATCCGTTTCTATTCTATTTCTAGTATTTGTATTGTACGTAGAATGTCTTTCAGCCAATGTTCTGTCGAATAAACACACGTCCACACGTTGTAGAGTTCGGGCGAGCTTTGAAACCACATATGTGGGATATCGGATATACAATTTAGGAATAAAAGGGTTGTTCGACGAGGAGAGATCGTCTAGGAAATAAAATAGGAATAAGTGAAGCTATTATAGGTGCCACAGAAATAATAAATAAGAGTATTCTCGCAGGCCTGAACAAAATAAAATACATATTTCAAATGAGAGGAAACAGTAAAAGTAAATAATCAATCAAAAGAACACAGTCAAAAATAAACACAGTATTGTATAAAATTTTACTGTCTCCTAAATTGGAACGAAATAAGCGGTGCTGACTTATCAAATTTTAAAAGAGAAATTAATTTGATAAGACAAGTGGTCACCTTGTGTTTAACTTTTTTTGATACACCTAAAGTGTTTTAACACGATGTATTTAGCAAGCTACATGATCGATAATATCAATAGTATTGCAAAATTATATTCTAATATCGATAGTGTGGGTAGTTTGTAATGTCAACTATCGATACATCAACTATCGATAGCTAAGCAACACTAATACAGGCCAAGATTCCGTAACCAAAGTAACCCTTACGGTCTACAAATTTAAATCATTCGAGCCGCATCCGGAATGAGTAATTGAAGACGTGTATAGGAAGCATTGAATTGGAATCATAGGGACTGCAGGTTATTAGTAGTATGTCCAGTCCTTTCAACGACGGTTTAGGACTTACTTAAAAGCAGTTCTTACTTTGGTAGAGCTCAACTGTAGCCAATTTACTATAACTTACTCAGAACTTTGAGTATGTAAGTCGGTACTTGCTAGTGTCTTACAACTGGTATTCCATCAGCTGTAACAGTCTTGCTTCCAACTCCTCCTAGTATTTCTTTTGATGCACGAATTTTGTGCGGGTTCTTAGAAAATTTAACTTTTCCCCGGGACTCGTCGAGGGTCAAACCTCTACGTCATTATTGGTCACCATTGTCAATCCTGGCTCACAGGAGTTACAGTAGTGGGAGTGTGTGGCGGGACCAGTTCCCTTTAAAAAGGTACCCGCTGGAACCCGCTTTATACAGCTTGACACCTATATCAGACCAAAAGAGCTGAGGAATTTTTGATGTAGTACGTATACGATAGAGTCATACATAAATTTATCGTAACATAAAATACTATAACACTTTAGAACCCTATACGCAGTACTCGTATTAGTGTGACACTATAAATAAATAAATAAATATCTCCAGACTGACACAGCAACTGAATGATTTCAAACTAAGCAATGCTTGTTCTATGGCTTGTTCTAACACTTAAATCTAGGCAAATTAAGAAAAGGTCATTTCCGAAATTTGCCCCGACAGGAATCGAACCCGCAACCACCCGGTGCAGTCAGCCGAGCGGCCTACGTTCAAACCACTGCACCAAGCGGTCATCAAATACTACGTTTATGTTAAATAGGACAGGACAAAATTATTATGATTCCAACGCCTAATCATATCAACACTGATCACGTAGTGACGATGATAAATGAATAAATATTAAGTGGTCTTGATAATAAATACGAAAATTATTTAGTTGGCACGTGAGATCTCGCGTCGGGATGAGATTATGTCCTTTATTAGTACGTAGGAGAGGGCGTCGTAAAATATATCGAATAACCACGAAGACAGTTGGGAGATGGCTAGACGAAGGTCACTGAGGTGCTATGCTTGGAATCCTTTGAAAGAAGATAATCCAAATAATGTTCTGTATACTGTATACACAACTAATAATAGTCAGGTACACATTGATTAATGTTGAATTTACAAATAGCGATATCTCAGTTGTGTAACAAATTGGCAACTTAAATTTTAGATAGGTTTCATTTTTTGAGGATAACTATAAAAGAGCCATTCATGAAAATAATAAAATCTGAAAAAATATTCCCCCAAATTTATTTCATCAATCGCGTTCAAATCAAAGCACAAAGCTCCAGTCCCGTTCTTAATTGGCTAAAATAGCGCAAATGCCAATGCCAGTAATTGAAGTAAGAATGAAGTAATTCCGAAGATCAAGGGAAATTTCCCAAGTTGTTCCAACCCCGCGGAACGTTCCGTTTTATTTGTTTGCACCCTCAAAGAAGTGTCCCCTAAAATGAAAAGGTCACCGCTCACTGAATGAATCACGCGTCTTCGGTAAGATACATACAATTTTCCAATTAAATTATTCTAGAAAATAGTTTTTTTAGGGTTCCGGACCTTACAAGGAAAAACCGGAGCCCTTATAGGATCATTTTGTTGTCCGTCTGTCTGTCTGTCTGTTAAGACCTTTTTTCTCAGAAACGGGTAGAGTTATCAAGTTGAAATTAATACCAAATATCAAATGCTATGGTCCCTTGTGGGTGTAAAAAAAAATGGCTTCTAAATCAACGCAATCAAAAGATGCGGTGATTTATGTCACATATTTTGATACTTTTCGCAAATTCACTTATCAATACAAAGGAATCAACGCACAGCCCAAACCGCTGGTGTTAGAATCATGAAATTTTGACAGTAAGTACCTTATATACCGCAAGTATCCACTAAGAAAGGATTTTGGAAAATTCCACCCCTAAGTGCATAAAATAGCGGGTGAAAGTTTTTATGGGGTAAAAAAATTAAATGAACCTAGAGACATGAAAATAAGTATTGAGGCTACTTATTAGAAATAAAAAATATTAATTTCAGCGTTTTCTAAAATTCCACCCCTAAGTGTGTAAAATAAGGGTTTGTATTATAGTTTGTATTCAGTTTGGTTGCAGTTTGTATTCGGTTCCCGAATTAGTTTAAGCATTTTTGGGAACTATTCATTATTAAAATATCTTGCCGGTATCGATATTGGAATCCAGGAATGGAAAAACTATCTAAAATCATAATAAAATATTGTACGGAACCCTCAGGGTGCGAGTTCCACTCGCACTTGACCGGTTTTTTTTATGACATTCGCTTGAGACAGCGGCCATGCGTTAATGACATTTTACTAATTATACAGCCTGGCGCTACCATGGCGACTTTAATTTAACACACAGGTAGGGCTAGTGGTCAATAATCATAATAGTAATAAAAAAAGAAAAGTCCTTAAATATAAAAAATAATTTTCGAATAAAATAGATACTAAATAAAGTAATCAAATTCACCCTTGAAATCCGATTCATTCAGCTAAGAGTAGCTGAATGAATCGGATCGCTCTTACCTACTACTCGGAGTGGGGCGAGCTAATAGTATTATTTCTAACTAGCTGAGCCCGCGACTTCGTCCGCGTGGAATTTAACTCAACCGCTCCCGCTCCCGCGTTCTAAGCCCGCGCTACAGGACCCATTTGTTTTTTTTGTATTTCTAAGATAAAAGTAGCCTAAGTTACTGCTTATACATCAGCTATCTGCCAGTGAAAGTCCCGTCAAAATCGGTCCAGCCGTTTCGGAGATACTCTTTGATTACATGTGTTTTTATTTTTTTACGCGGAACCCTAATGGTTTTTCTAAAATTAAAGAAGCCCAAGTTACTCCCTATAACATCAGCTATCTACCAGTGAAAGTATCGTCAAAATCGGTCCAGCCGTTTCGGAGATTACCCGGAACAAACACACAGACAGACAGACAGACAATTTTTTTTTAAATCGCGTTTTTGATATTGGTGTCGTATTTACTTTCATATGCATTTAGTGAAAAGGTGTTATTTTGATATTACAAACAGACACTCCAATTTTATTTATTTGTATAGATAGTATTTCTTTTACGTTTAAATTTCATTACAGAAATGTTATTATCCGTGACCTCGGCAGGTCACCTCTGCGCTAGAGTTATTTACGTACAGGCTGCTCCAAAATGGTATTTCAGAAAATGTTGAATAATTCAATGAATATGTTTAGTAATATTTTAATATCTCGAAAATCAGACAATGCGAAGCCTAATACGTGTGTTAATTTACGGTCGCCATGGTAGCGCACAGCCTGCTGTATAAAGATATAAATTGTTGTATCGTTACTTGTATTATTTGAATACGTTCATATTACGTCGTTAGATTTAAAATGTAAATTCTTGTGTATAAATATTTTGATTCTTACCTTTTTTGTGAAATAACTCAAGATTTTGTATGTATCATTTCCACAAAATTACATAAAAAATACGTGTCAAATACTTGTTTTGGTTTGTGCCAGTGCGAGCTGAGCTTATAACTCGGACGCAGCAATTTACGTGCAAAGTACTTGAATGCGAATGATGCTGCCCCGTTGCCGGGCAACGGGCATTACCACCACATCATGGTGATGAGATCACGCCACCAAAGTTGTCCTCGCCTTTTGCTGTAGGTATAAACGGTTTCATATCTAGGGCTCGTATTAATGCATCGAGAGTGTGACAGCAATCTTGAAAATTTCAATCTTATGTCACACCAGTACAATATGACACGTTAAAAGTGTACTCAAGATCGCTCTGAGGCTTGAGATTGATTTATTAAACTCCCTAAATATAAAATTTTATTAATAGTCAATTACTTTATTTTATTAAGCTGGTGTGGAATATTTACGTGTGTAATATAATTATTAAATCGATTATCCCATGGGAACACTTTATTCCCCATAAAGCTCATATTAGACTAGATGTATCTCTCTTCACATAAGAATTGTAGATATACGGAATATACTTATTACGCGAATCTAGTTTCCGTTCACATCATAACAACTTTCTCGTACGCTAACAAATTACCCAAACGGCTCTAGTTAGTAGTCATCGCAATTTCCTGGTTGCCAAAATGAGTGTCATTTGACAAAAAGGGTAGGTTCGGGACGTTACAACCACCCGTCGGCGGTCGTGCGTGAGTTACGCAGTCACACCATAAACGTTGCCAATTTACATAAGGGGATGAAAGCTTTGGCGACATGAGTGTTTATGATAGGTGGTGCCATCGGCCCGGCTGGAATTTATATTGGTCTTAGCGATATTGTGGTTTGCAAATACCAATCCGTTTGTGTTTTGCTATATTTAACCATTGCTGTTTTGTTTTTCTTGTGAATAATAGAAAGGAATACTTGCCAAATGGATGTAATGTTCTCCTTCGTAACTGACACAGAAAAGTTAAAGTGAAAACAAAAAACAAAGAAGCTATGAAGATATTTAAAGACCACTCATTATTTTTTAAATGGGAGCTCTAAATATAAAACCCACTGCACACGGTAACAGTATGAAACAAATCACGGCTAGGGATTAACACGGTGGTGCACCTTCCCAATATGACGAGTTCGGGATTTGTTCGTAGATCAGCACCTACATGAAACGTGCCGAAAGGGATAAAACAGACGCTTTGATCCTTAATCCCGGTGGTTTGAAATTTGAATACTATATACTACGGGCCACTAAATTGTAATTATCTTTAATAGTAAGTATTATAAATAATTTAATATTCTTACAACGTATTCTTGAATTGCTGCTTCTCGTAAATTCAGCATACACTATTTAGTAGGCTATCGAATGTGCGCTTATGCCGCAACCTAAAGTTGTTTTAAACATTTAACGTATGTACCATCATTATTATTTCGGACTTTTAAATAAAGCTAAATAAAATAAAAACTTATAAGTGTCGTCAAAATTAAACTACCGTACAGCATTTTAGTGTCTCGTACTCAAAACCCGAATGTATCGTTTGAAGCTCGGGCTTATAGGATTGTTTGGCATCATTTTGGTTTCAGATTTATTTAGTAACCCTCTCTGTTTTGATTTTCAACATCTGTAATTTGTTAAACAAGGTTTAAAACGATTTGGTTGGTGCAATAATAGTCATTATTCATGTATCCGGACACTTGATGACCCAACGAAAAATTTAATTTATTTGTACCTAACCAAGTTCAATAAAGTATGGGATCTCTATTTGGTTTAATTTTGACACTTTTCTTATTTAATGACGTAAACATTTCTATAACCGATTTTCATTAAAAGGCGTAAGATACATTATCATTACAAGGTTTTTCTAATGTGTCAAAGTTTGAAAATACACACCTGTAAATTATTTGTCATAATAAATTACCGTCGTATCCTCCCCACTCGCCCCTTTAAAAGTAAAAACAAATCGTGCGCCGCGAATTCTCACAGATAGGCCTTTTATTCCGTCGTCAGGTGATACAAGCCGCGGCTCATTAGGCCGGCTCTAGGCCTGCTCGTTTGTCAACGCCCTTGCTTCCGAATTACGGGGCGTTTTTTTTATTAACGCCAATTCCTCGTACCATAACGAGAGTAATTTTTCCCGGAGCTCCACGGTTCTTTTCGGAAAAGTGTTTTTTTACGAGTGCCGCCGGTTGGGTCATCGATCTATTATGTAGGTTTATGTGGTATTTATCAAGGGCGGTTTATCTACCCGGCTCGAATGCTAGTTTGTTGGTAACTCTTAAACATACGGTTTTTATTTTTTATATCTATGAAAAGCTGTTTATATAAATCTTTAAATTGGCATTCTCTCTACTACTACGATTTCCAAAGTATCTCAACCAAACATGCGTATACGATATTAGTTTAAAACAACATAATCCCACAAGGGATATCAGAATCGCTACAATGAACTTTTCAGTTTTTGCTGCAACTTTACCTGTAAAGTATGTTTTTTTTTTATATTATGGAATTTGTGTATTTTATGTACTATGTACTCGCGGCCCATTTGTGTGAACTTTGTTTTTGTATACATCGTAACATTTGATATTTACCGTAGATATGTACTTCCCGTAGGGCTCATTTTCCGTTGACCAAATCTTTGAGATTCCAAAATACTAGGCATCAGAAATTTGTTGCGTACTTTATATTATACACATCCATCCCAAAATCCTTCGTGCCTTGGAATGAAGTAATGATCATGTTTACCAAAACCAAAAAAGTTTTTCCGCGCTATCGCTCATGCACTCCCATCTTCTAAAATTACCCGCAAGTAATAACTTTTTACCACAAATATATTTGAAATGTCACCTCAAAGTCACCCCTAGTTCTATTTTAAGCCCCACATAGACGAGACATTTGCAGCCCCTCGAATATTCAGATGGTTTAATGTCGCTGCCTCAACCGGCATTACGGCATTTTTCATAAGACGTCACTCTCATATTGACTACTAGCAGTGTGTACTGACTTCACTCGGATCTTGATCCATTATTAATACTTATTTGTCACGAGGCTTATGCTTACAACAGTCGTACAATATATAATGCACATGAACCTGCTTAGGCCCGCATTAATAAATCGATCTCAAATCTGAGAGCGATCTAGGAAATGTCATTATATGTCATGCGAGTACAAAACGACATTCCAAAAGCGTACTCAAGGCGTGCTAAACCGATGTGTATTCGGAACATTGAAATATTGGACGTCTCGTTTGTATAAACGACTCGCCTATACTGGCATAAGTTCGTGATTGACTGAACTCGGTCATCTTGTGCTCTTTGCAACAAACAGTCATACAAACTGTTCACTTTGTTTTCTCATATATGTAGATGGGGATGTCTCATCGGAGGATGGGTTTGGAGCACTTCGGAGTACGCAAACGCCCTAACAGCTGCATTATTCCGGCAGAGGGATGAAGATTGTCGAGATCCCATTTTAAAATTGGAATTTAAAATAGGAAACCACGCTAGAGGCGGTGTGCGAGTGAAGCACTTCAGTTAATTATCATCATACAACCGGTTAACCAATAAAATGCATTGAAATTTACTTAAAAACAAAATACAGAAGAAATCATCTAAGAAATCTATGCCATGCTTATGCATTGGACCATAAAAAATACAAAGATCCTTTAACCTCCAACCTAATATATTCTAAGTCCAGTGTTTCTCAATCGACACGAATTAAATTTATAGTTGGATGTTGGATCTAAATCTTTGTGGAAATTTAAAATGGCACCAACACGAACATACAATTATTATTGCAATATAAGAATACCGCAGTGTAAAGATAATTATCTCAGTCGTCTCAGTGCATTATCTACTGTGTTATAGTTTTGTAATTATAGTTTCTTTCTTTAATTTGTTTTCCTTTTTTATAAATGGACGACGTTCCTCAATAAGGACCCCAATTCCAGTATGCCATGAATTCTTTTCATTAAATATCGTCGTCCAAATTAAAAAATAGGTAGGTAGGCAAGTAAGTACCTCCTTCGAACATAAAGAATGCTAACAAACTGACACAATCACAAATCAAATCACACACATCTCGGCTCTATTGAAGCTCGTTTAGGTGTCGATCCATCGCCGGCGACGCCCTCTGCCTGCGATATGCTCTTTGATACTGAACGACGTTGATCGATGCTTTCCTAAGCTCAGGAATCACATTTGAGAAAACACATTTCTTCAATTTCTATGTTGACTGTTTAGTTCGGGATATTTTAGTCCTGAGGTAGTTAGAATTATTTGTCAAATGTTATTATTATATTTGGAATGCCAAATTGTGAATTTCAATTTAAAATATTTTTAAACTAGCTGTGCCCCCCCGACTTCGTCCGCGTAGTATTTAACATAACAAAAATTTCGGGATTATAGGGATAAAATGTATCCTATATGTTAATCCCGGTTATAAACTATCTGTGTTCCAAATTTCATCCAAATCCGTTCAGTAGTTTTTGTGTGAAGGAGTAACAAACATACATTCACACGCACAAACTTTCGCATTTATAATATTAGTAGGATTGTTATTAAATGTTTTTGTATTGCTATTTGTTACTTGACACTCGCGAAATACCTATTAACCTGGGTGGGCCATATTTTTAAAGAAAGAAGAATAAAAGATAATTACTTTTATATATTGTTGATGCGTATATTAATCAGTTACCTTAGCCTATAATACCAAAAGCATTGCACGCACGATGCCAAACTTAAGGGAAGCGGGACAAAGGGAAGGAAAGGGAGCCGTGGTTGGTCTATTTCTCCACATCACGATTTAGCACCACTGGCCACAGGGCTGCGATTCCGTAGAATGCACCGAAAATAATTACACGAGCCATCCATCGTGGCCGAGCCATTTACCCTGTACCCTCTTTACAATTTCTATCTCTTTACGTAGACCGAAGCCGCTGAAAACCATCGAATACTTTTTTCCACCTATGTAGGTACCTATCCCGTGAAGAATTTAAGATCGTAAAATAAAAGGGGGGTTGAACGCTACCTGCTGGCTGATGTTTCGAAAATGGTAGGAGTACACAGAACTAAAGAAAATAGACACGGCCATGAAAAGTACGAGCGGCCAACGGGAAACGATACGAAAATGAACAGTATAATTTATTAAATTTACTGTTTTTAATGTTTCGCTTTTTTTAACATTACGGTTTCTAATACACGAATAGTTTTATGGGCAGAATCGAACCTGGAACCGTGTGCGAATCCCTTTGTTGCGAGGGCGTAATTAATAGTATAGAGGATTTCGTTGTTTTGGTTCGGCCCATTTGTGTATGCATTTTTGCTGAATAACAATTATGTATTTTCATCGTCAGATCACCAAATCGACACCAAAATCGATATTAAAAATCGTAACAGCCATAAATGTCTTTATCCGTATTTCTCTTGGATTACGTACTTAACCTCGAATAAGGAACATTTTACTGCCTATAATTATGTATCGTACAGATGCTTATTTTAATCGAATCTCATTACAATAAAATCATTAACTTTATGAGCACTGATATCTTAAGTTACCTACTTATAGTTGTTACATAACGAATGGAGATACTTTCAAAACGGCCTTGCATTATTCAACAACGGATACCGCACTGGTCACCAATAGATGATAATGTCGAAGGCATAAATAAATAATGTACGTTCAATATTCAAAATAAAAAAAATGCACAAAATTAGGTTTTGTCACAAATCCCAAAGAAAAACCTACTACAGTAGTTTTTAGGTACGGCAGGCACTCCAAAACAAGACATTATTGAGAGTCCACAGAATTTTGGCAAACTTATGTTAATAATTAAGTTAGTTATTAATTAAGTATATTTTATTTTCCCCTGTTCGAACCCCGCAGAGCTCCGTAACTTAAGAGTGTCATTTATTTATCGGCAGTGCTGAATATAATTCGTGTAACTAAACGAACACAATTACTAGTAAAAGACATTATCTAAAAATAGGTTTTCCACCCAATACAACAGCCTGGGTTAATAAAAGTGTTTTCTGTATGGCCCCAAGATTGTATAATCACCTACCTCAATCAATTTTGGAGATTCCAAACCTCAATATCTTTAAAAATAAAGTAAAGAGCTTATTAACGGAAAAGGGTTATTACACTGTTAACGAACACCTGTCTGACAAATTATAAATTGACATTTAATTAGAATTACTTATTTAGGACATTTTAACTTAATGATAATACAATGTTTTAGTTTTATAATTGCATGTATTTAAATAATTATTGTCAATATTATAATTATAATTATTTGCATACCATTTCATATGGTGGAATGTGCCGAACTTATATTAATTTAAGATCTATTGTTGCACCATGTTTCAAGCATAATAAATCGTTCATTCATTCATTCATTTCCGTAGTCGATGTATAGTTTTTTAAACGTGTCCTGGCCAAATATATTGTAATAATAAAGTCTTGGCATAGCGTAGGTACCTATAACATTTCCAGTGGCTCCTCTACGTAAGTCCTTGTCACGGTGGATTTTATTGGCGGGCGGCTGATGTATCGCGGTGCCAATCGTAAATCTGTTGCCGCGAAATAAATAATTTAAAACTAATAAAACGGGCCCTCTACTCGTAATGCGAGCCTGGGCGGGTTAGTTTCATTCGTAACACGAAACGCATTCGTGGAAATCTCAGATATCTGTCCGAGGAGCCGACTTGATTACATGAAATATAAATTATGTTGTCACGAACCAAGACTGCTATTGGTGAGTTTACTAAGCATGAGAACTGAGGTAAATCGTTTTCAACTTAATTCTGTTTCTAATCAGTCATTTTCATTTTTTGGTGCAATCATTTGCTTTGATGACATATTTAATTAATCAAATTATACATGCCATCATAACAGTGTGTCCAACTAACACGTATCATCCTATTGATACGTAAAGGCAATCCTCAATTTAATAAATTAGGTACACTTAAGTAATTAGCACCTAAATAGGTACTCCAGTACTACATCTTGTGTAAGTGTTTGAACATTGTTCACAACGAGACATCTATTAGCAACCGCAGGATTAATTCTCTTCTCTTAATCTAAACCAAACCCTAACACCTTCCTGTAAGATTTGTTTCAGCTCAATGAGCAGTTAATTTACGGTAACGTATACAGAAATTGCATTATGCAGTACGGAAAGGCATTGCTTTCTAAACGGTCCGTGCCATCGGACATATGTTTTTGCTGCAGAATCGCTAGCTTGGCTATGAATTCTTTGCTCATAACTCGTACGGACGTTGCGGACCGGAAGTTTCAGAACATCGTCTACAGCATGTTTGAATCATGATAAACAAGGTGTTGTTTGTTTTAAATTACGCTACACAATTATTATTGTTTATTGAGAACTAGGGAAAATAAAATCAACGTGTCACACACAAATCGCCGAAGAACTATCATAAGAATTATAATACCGTTCATGAATAATTAATTCAACATTACATCGCCATAGGTGGCTAAATTTGGAACAGCCTTTTCTCGCAAGAACCGTATAGTAATATACGATAAGCTCTGAGCCCAATACGAGGCTGAAAACATGCAATTCATAAATATCTATATTAGCTCCAAGGTACAGATACCAACAGTAATGTTATTCTATTCTTTATTTCTTGTCTCGCATTTCACTATTCTCACGGACAAGCTTTCAATTCAATTATAAAAGCTTATTAACTTTAAAATCATCACACGCATTCACTTTAGGAGTATTACATATCTAACAAAACGCACACCTTATAGGAATTCGAAAAACATCCGTGGCAATGTGCAGCCACCATGAAACAATCCTCGACAAACATGGCCATCATTACAATTTATTATGAACAAAGCCAGTGAAACGACTTCGCAATAGTCAACAGGGTGTAACCATATCTTGGACTGCATTGTTCCAACTCCTATCAAATTGTCAACCAGCCGACCCCCTCTATTCTGACGCCACATTTTTTATAAAGTTTACCGTGTTAGCCGGTGCGTCGTCATATTAGATTTTGATGCCATAAGTCGTCATTCCTTTAGTACCTACCTTTCATACCGTGTTCCGTGTGCAATATGTGGTTACTTGAAAAGTATCAAGATTTGTTTGTCATCGTTTTAGTTTTAAAATCATGTGATGCGATAACGAATGCTAGCTTCAACTCTAACATTAGAGAATATTCAGAAATTGATAATTCTGTATGTGAAAGTTACTTATTGGAAAAAGTAGAGAATTACAAAATTGTCATTGCTTTTGTTTTACTTTCAGAATATATCGAGTGTGAAAACGTTGCAAAAAGAGGAATTAAGCAGACAAGGAGAGCATACAAGCTTCGCGCCAGCCGGGAAGCCGGTTAAATTCAAGGTAGGTATTGGTTTATACATACATATATCTGTTATACATTAATGATAGCTGTTTTACCGGTTGCAATTACTTTGCCGCATAGCCAACAACATTTAGCGAATTTCAAATGCAGAAACGGCGGCCAGAGACCGATGGTGGGAATATCGCTGACATGGCCCACATAGTTGATAAACTCGCTCCAACGGAAATATGACTCAACCGGCAGCCAATACAATAATACATAATTACATCAGTAGTCTTTACTAAAATAATTCTTGCAGCCATTACGAGTTCGTCAAACTTCGCGCACATTACTAAGGAAGGAGGTTTCGTTCCACGAAATTGGAAACCTGGACCAATTGTTTGGCAACAGGCACTTCGCATTATATTTTTTTGTTTTGAACCTCCATCGCACACCGGTGCCATTGAACCACTTTCTCGGTAGGCTTTAAAACATTGCAATATTTACTGTTCCGTGATTCATAGTTTCTGCACCATATTTTATTCATCACTTATTTAATTTATTCAGTTTTAGATGACTAACAATTCTACAGTATATTCTGTAAGATCTTTTCCAATATTAATTCAATGTACTCCTCAAAAGTCTAAAATAATAATTTGCTGATAAAACAGGGATGGTAATACAACATACCTCAGAACCTTTTCCCGTGACGGCCTCGACCTCAACAGTTAGTCAGATACCGGATCATTTCCCCGTAATAATGAATAAGGCTTTAGAACAAAACCTCAATACGAGATGAGAAAAAAGTCGTTATGAGTCACACGCGTGCTTTCATATTCAAAGCTCGTTGCGACATAAATTGTATTTAAATGTGTGGAATTAAGACAATGTTAGAAGTCTTGCATACTAATTTGGGTATTAATGTTGCGTCTGGTGATAAAATAAGTGTTTTTGAGGTTGATATAACTATGGAAGTGAACTAAAATGAGGCCCAAAAACATATCTTTAGTGGCTCGTTGTAGTTTCATTATTTGCAAAGACTATTGATGTTGCGATCAAATGGAAAAAGTATGTTTAATTAAAATGTACACGGCAGCTGTATATAGGTACACCTTTAATTTAATGAGACCCGTGTGAAAAGAGGGCAGTGTTCAAACGATCGTATCGAACCATCGAACCGTAGCAACAACTTAAGTGAAATTTAATTCAAACTAAGGAAAAATCTTCACAGAATATAGCTTACATCTGAAGTACTTACTGCAACGTCGAATTTGTCGATGAAATTATTTTTATGACCAAGTTTGCGTTTAAGTTACCACTAATAATAATGACTGAAGAATTAAGACAATAAAGATATAATTCGGCCTATGCAAAAATTGCATCAATTTGCGGTTGCTTAGTGTGATTTTTTTATGTAGATTCACAAAACTGCATCTATTTAATAGGTAATTAAATGCACGTATAACTTGTCAGTTGTTTTTGTCCAAAGCATAAAATGTATACGGAATAATATTCTTAGGGACAGGTGAACGCGTACCTACTTTGTAAACAGTCCTTCTGTGTCCTTTCCTGTTATGACCCACTATCTTCATAAAAATGTTGAAGATGTTAATAAATGATCAAACAGTATGAGGCAACAGGTTCTTGCTTAATCTATGAATCATTTTGCAGGAAGTACCCGACAGTGCTTTGTCCAGCTCTAGCAATGGTCGAGGCTTGCTCTACCATGAACAACCAGGTCTGTTTTATAAGTATAATTTACCGAATGACATTGTGAAAGCAATTACTGCTCACGTCTTGTAACAGAACCTCATCTTGGAACCGTCCAAGACAATGCAGTTCTTAATCACCTTGTTATCTTTCACTGTTTAGCCCATATGACAAATCTTGATCGTCTTTGTATAATCATTCCTCTCTGTTATTATTTTAATCACCTATTGCATTGTCAGATTTGGTTACGAGATTAATTCTTTTGTTTTCTATTACAGTAACCGCACTTTATTTTAGGGCACTTATCCTACATTATAAGATCAACCTCTATGTTTTAGTTTATACACGGGATCAAGCCTCCTCAGTGCTATAGTGAGTCAGTGACTGGTGGGCTGATAAATGATTCAGTCTATAAAACAATGCTCAGTGCAAATATTAAATAAATATCTATTAGTAATGACATCCGTTTTTGTATCACTCAATCCTATTTAGGTTTTTGTTTCAAAATAGGAACCATTCATGCTGTAAGATTACATTGTTAAAATCCATAGAACGTAACACTTTCTTTCATAAAGATTACTTTACCTCCACAGGTTACGGTCTAATTGATTACGAGGAGAACCCGCATTTTGGATATGAATATCAATTGCACGATTCTGGCCATCACGACATCCATGCCCCGCATGGCTACGATCATCACGATCACCATGATCCTGGACATCATCACTACTCTCATCATCATCTCGAACATGGACATCATAAACATTATAACCATGTAAGAGGTAGAATGGTTTATTTCAACATTTATTCATTAATTTTGTAGCCCGCAGATACTTATTCACCCGTTGTATGTCTGTGTATGTTTGGCTAGCCTTTTGTTGGATATGAAAATAAGGTCATCGTATAGTAAATATCGAGGTTCCTGAACTTCCGAATTTCAGTGTTAAGATTTTGTGGAAAATAACAATAGAAGTTGATGCTGAACATAGGTATTTTAAGAACGTTTTTTGAGGAATTTCTTCTGAAACTTTCTTACATTGCTCATGATTGAGAGAACCAATTTAATCACAAGTCTATGTCTAATAGACTGGTATTAGTCTACTTTTCAAAGACAAGTTGTGGTTATAAATCACGTTTGCGTCCTCCGCCAAATCATTTGTATAGGCGTTGTTTGTGCCTAGGTGTCTAATATCCTGCTAATATTGCTTGTAGTTCATAAGTCGCAACGTAGGAAACTGATAAACTTCGCCTACTCAACATTTGCATAAACTGATATACATAAGGTACTTAACTAAACAGAAAAAAACATAAATTGTACCTATTCAAGAGAACCTCCTAATATTGTTGATTTTACATACGAGTGACAAATGCAACTACCATGAAAATATAGTTGAAATAATAAATTTAAAAAGCTATTAAAAGAGTTTTTAACAATGATCAAACTGACGTTAATCTTTATTTACAGGCTTTAGCAGCTAAAACTATACTGTGGCCGATAGCAGGCATCGCTCTTCTAGGAGCGGCCGCCGCTCTAGTGAGCAATCCAGTCTTATTGCAACTTGGTGTTATATCGGGACGGAGGAAGAGACGAGACACAGAAGAAGTCTCCGGGCCAGACTTTCCTTCAGACACATTCAAAAAATATACCGCACAGATCAAGAAATATAAAGAAACCATTCAAGATACTTCTAAAGAAGGGAGTACTGTTGAAAGTTTTAATAAAAGAATATTGAAAAGAGATGTAAAACTGGTCAATCCAGATGCAGTTACTACACGACCGTATGTGAAACTTGTTAAAACAATATCGAATACACATAAGTACAGTGAAGATAATGATAGATTTGTACCAATTCATCTAAAATTTAGGGTACCTGATGCGTCTGATTAACTAAATGATTAATTAACTTGTAATCGTGTTCCGTTGCTGTCAATATTTGGAAACATAAACTATTTAATTGTTAAAACTTGTTTATAAGATACTTATTAACTTAACGAAGATAAGAAATTAACACATACTTACCAGAAGGGAATTACCTCGCAGGAACAACAAACTAGACACGAAAAAATTGAATACAAATCACTAATGAAACCAAAATCACTATCGATTTAATCGAGCGGCACTTAACACGAGTATCGAACGACATTAGCACAGACCAATCGGATCACATGGACACCATTGAGCTCAGTTCACAAACAATGCACTCAGAAATATTGACAAAACAAACTATAAACCGACAATTGTTTGGTCAAACGTCATCAGCCGATCATACGGTCGCATACGACACGAGTGAAGTTCGGGCTTCGTTCAACGAGACAGTTTTGAATGAAGTTGCCTGACTCCCGCGGTTTCTATGTGTGCGCAAACGCAGCCGATAAACGTGTTCGGGCGTGAGGGGTGTTGAAAAACTCGCTTGAAATTTCTATGTGTGAGTCACGGCTTGTGACGTTTTGTGTGAACCCTATTTATTATGGAAGAGTTTAATGAGGGGAACATTAAGATTTTTAAATGGAATACCAGTAGCCATGTCTTTTTCGTTAACCGAATTTAATTACTGAAAGAAGAAGCAAACCAATAGAACTTAAAAAATATGTTAATGAAATTTATCCAATTACCTACTATTAAAATATAAGTTACCCAAAAAACATTATTTTTTCTATACCAGTATAGTTATTTGTTTTAGAGGCATCTATGATTAGCCATTGGAACTTGATCACTCAGCCTTTTTAACTGCAGTAGTAATTCGTATCACAGTTACCATTAGTCGTGCGTATGTTCGCTAGATGTCACTTTACTAAGCTATCATTAGTGATGAGTATGTTCGCTAGATGGCGCTATACTTAGGTTTCTTCACAGCACATCTACAACAGGTAGATGGCAAATACAAAGTTTATTGAAATTATATTTAACTTATGGTTGGGTTGGGAGCTTACGATTAAAGGCAACTATACTCGGACCCAAATGAAATGTTCACTCACTTTAAATATTTAATACTTAGCTTAAATAAATAAAATAAAAAGACAATTTTTTTTTAAACATATGTGGAGCATCATACTTTATATTTTTAATTACAGCTTGAATCCGAACTGAAACAAAAATACAGTATTTATTATCCGTGCAGGTTCAATTCCTATTTTATTATTTAACTAGCGACCCGCCCCGGTTTCGCACGGCTCTAAAATGATCAGTGTTTCTCTACTATATTATACATGTATTATACATAAACCTTCCTCTTGAATCACTCTATGTATTCAAAAAACCGCATCAAAATCCGTTGCGTAGTTTTAAAGATCTAAGCATACATACAGACAGCGGGAAGCGACTTTGTTTAATACTATGTAGTGATGAGCAATTCCGTTTAACAGCAGAGTAAGTAATTACCAGTTAATTAATTAATTTACGCCTGCATGTAAGTACAAATATTACAATACATTTACAATTTATTTTTAATCACAAATTATCTTTATCTGTATTTCATAACTGGGACAAAAAGTAAACCGTTGCGTGCATAGTGGATAATAAGGAAGGGTTCGTTACCATGCTGAGCTTTATCGTGTGAATTGTCAGATTTGTAGACGAACGACAACGAACGAAATGTTGATATTTTGATATATCGATAGTTTTACCTAAGCCCATAGATGAGTATTTGGTAGACAAAACTTTCTTGGTAGCAACAAATATTAGCTTCCTGTCAGCTCATGCTAAGGATTGCGACATAAGTAAAGTAATAAGAAAACAAGGGATGATACCCATGCCGCCGTGAGGAGGAGGTGCCTTCGCGCGGGTAACCGCCCGGTAGGGTCACGGATGTGTGCGAGAGCTTACCTGTGACCCTGTCGCAAGGCGGGAGTAGGTCCACTATGGAGTTTTAGCCGGTAGGCAAACGGCCGGTAGGATTTCCCCGCGAAAAAACCAAAGGTTGTGGCGCGACATATTTTATCTACAGTAGTCATGCTGCCCCTGCAGGTTGGGTAAACTGGGGGAATAACTACATCTATCCTTACCTATGATGATTGGTAGATCCTTACCTTAGGAGCATTTTCTATGGTACATTTGAAAATCAACACCGCCCGGTCGCAGCCTTTCTCCCCATCTTTAACATCGACCTCATTTACTGAAATAAAGTTAACATAAGTATACGATCGCTTGGCGCAGTGTTTCGAGCGTAGGCCGCTCGTCTCACTGCACATGATGGTTGCGGGTTCGATTCCTGTAGGGGCAAATTTCGGAAATGGCCTTTCGTGATTTGCCCTGGTCTGGGTGTCTCTGGGATCGCCTCCAGTCCATTGTACGGTGCCCATAGTACACGCGTTGTGTAGTTTGGGACCATACAGTTGGTGTGTCAGGCTGGCGGTATTTGATTTTTTTACATTTGTTACAAAATATGTAGTTGTTATTGCCGCTCTCGAAGCACACACAGACTTTGCCATCTCTTCAGTTAAACTATGTCATCTGTTGGCTTGAGGTTTTGCCGATTTGGAAAGTGCTATGCATCCCACGCCAATGCATCGTAATAGGCGTACCTAATCCTTATGAAATACTGATAAGGTGTAAACGCCGCGTCGCGCCGATTATAATATAATTTATTTCAATTTATTTCAAATTAATCTGCAACAGATCGGAGAGGTACCTACTTATAAACTCGTACATAGACACAGTTCGTCGTTGCGATGGCTATCCCAACAATAGATTATCTATTGTGTCTACTAATCGTTAGTAGAGATAAGGTTACCTTTAACACAAACATCCGCCATTTTCCTGGCGTTTTCCAATCTTTTCTCGTCGCCGTTTTTCAACATTTCAGCAACTTTATACGCATGGTCCAAGTTATATAAACCACCTGACGTCATCTGTGTATAAGATAAGCAAATAATATAGGTATGCCTATTTGAAATCCTAAGGTACCTATACGAAGATGTCTTGAGAATAATAGCGACAGTTAATTTCTAAAATACACAGAATAAAATCCCATCGTTGCTTTACATTAGGCATTTCTCGTACTATACCGTAAATGGGAGTGAAAAAGAGGGCAGGAAAAGATTTGAAAGGCAGCTTTAATAGCTACTCCACACTAATCTTCTGTGATAGTGTGGTACTACCCCGGCCGAGATATCTATACATCTATACAAATAAATAAAATTGGAGTGTCTGTTTGTAATATCAAAATAACACCTTTTCACGAAATACATATGAAAGTACATACGATACCTATAACAAAAACGCGAATTAAAACATTTTTGTCTGTCTGTCTGTGTGTTTGTTCCGGGTAATCTCCGAAACGGCTGGACCTATTTCGACGGGACTTTCACTGGCAGATAGCTGATCTCATAGCGGGTAACTTAGGCTACTTTAATTTTAGAAAAACAATTAGGGTTCCGCGTAAAAAAATAAAAACACTTGAAATCAAAGAGTATCTCCGAAACGGCTGGACCGATTTTGACGGGACTTTCACTGTTAGATAGCTGATGTTATAAGCAGTAACTGAGCTACTTTTATTTTAGAAAAACGAAATTTCAAAAAAAGGGTCCTGTCTCGCGGGCTCAGAACACGGGAGCGGGCTCTTTTTTGTTAAGTTAAATTCCACGCGGACAAGTCGCGGGCTCAGCTAGTTTCAAATATATTTTTTATGAATAATAAGTTTTTTTTTCAGAACCCAAGATCTATGCCATGCCCTGTTTTTGGGTATCATGTACTATCCTTTATAAATAGCGTTAGCGAGTAAATACCAACTGTAACAGAGCTATAAGATGAAATGTCACGCAGAGCAACCTGCTTTTTTATGGGACTAGTCCCGCCACGCACTCTGTAAGCCAGCAATGTAACTCCTGTAAGCCAGCAATGGTGACCAATAATGACCTCGAGGTTTGACCCTCGACGAGTCCTGGGGAAAAGTGAAATTGTCTTGGAACCCGCACGAATTCAATCGAAAGAAATAATAGGAGGAGTTGGAAGAAAAAGAATTCCACTTCCCTCCGGTGCAAAGCGGGAGACAAAAATAGCTTGTATGGGCTGATTGCCATAGAAACAAGACTGGTTCAGCTGATTGAAGACCAGTTGTAAGGTTGTAAGGCACAACCTGCTTTGCTGCTTTGTTCGTCTTATAACTGTCTCTCTCTGGTGAGCTATGTAAATTTCTGTACGATGTAAACTCACAATATCTGCAGCCTTATAAGCGCATGCTAATAGGCATTTCGTTTCTTTCTTCGTCGGTATCACATACTGCTGCAACATCGCCAGCTCCATCATGTCCACTGCCGAGTCTTCGTTGCATTTCATTATCAACTTGATTAACTCCATCTTCAGTTCTTCCTCTGTGATAGCCTTTACATCGCATAAATCATTTTACTTAAACGGGTAATTTTGATCAAGTTATTTGAAGTTTTCGATTAAACGTGTAGCAACCTTTATAGTCACTATATATATATATGTATATACTATATAGTGTAATACGTTAATGCACTAAATTAGTTTTAACACTAGTTACATCAGTTCATATTTTTTGCTATAATGTTAAGTAAGAAGTAAGAAGAACCTTCTTCTTCATTTTGATTCTTATACTTAGTCCTACTGGTCAAAAATCTCTCGTATACTACTTATCAGTGCCTTTAATATGGCATAAAACCAGTCTTGCTGAACGTGAAAAAAATTAAAATCTATAAGAGAAACATGTAAATCTTATCGATACTTACGCAACAACAGCCACATAGTGTGAACACAATAAATAATTTCCACATATCGGTACAAAACTCACACGCGGTCCAAACGATAATGAATTTGAAATGAACGTTGCTTTGTATAAATAATACACGCACAATATTACACGGAGAAATTAAGCGAAATTATGCGGCATTGATATTATTTTATTGAACCAATCATAATATTATGTGGCATAGATTCAATTACAGATAGATATTTCAATGATACATAATTTGGATGATTATAGATTTTGCTATTATATCTGTAATGATGTAGCCTTCAAAAATACTCCACATGATATATACCAGGCAATCAACGTCATCATGCTAGTTACAGATATTTTCAAAAACTATTATAATAATACGGATAATTTAATTTTCATAATTTTATAGAATCTTGTACAACTTCTGTACTTCCCAAAAGATTATATTGCGATTTAATGATCTCAAACGAAGTCAAACTGAAAACAAAGAAATACACTTTAATCTTCACTAAATAAATTGGTTCTACAAACGTAAGCAACTATTTTTGGATGACACTTGACTTATTGAGGTATTATTTTGTTTGTATGATTGAGCAATATAAATTCTCAAAATGTGTATGAACCTGAGGTGCTTTTTCAACTGTACATTTGAAGATCAAAGCAGCTCTTTCACACCCTTTTTCACCATCACTCACAGCGACATCATTCACTGGAAAATTAAATACTTATCAGAAATTCTTATCAAATATTACAATGTAAGAAATAAAGAAAATATTTATT
The DNA here is from genome assembly GCA_918843915.1 of Notodonta ziczac. Lineage (NCBI taxonomy): Eukaryota > Metazoa > Arthropoda > Insecta > Lepidoptera > Notodontidae > Notodonta > Notodonta ziczac. The sequence goes on from OU974051.1 coordinate 4,360,024, forward strand.
GCAACAAGCATGTATCAAAAAATAAAGAAAACAAACAAGAAGTATGCTCTAAATCATTGAGATAGATACCATATTTGCATGCATTCGTAAAGTCTTCACCCTTCTTTACTTTTACGGGATCATCAGAGAAATAGGTCTTTGTCATTTCATTTACTCCTTCAACTGAAAGTTCACCTTTATCGTTCATCTGAAAATATGGGTCATCTGTCATATATCAATATTGTAAATTCTCAATATATATTAAACCAATATTATCATACATAGTATTAGTTAAGATGCTCAATCCATACTTATTTTATTTAGAATCTAGATATATATAAATATAGTACGTACTCAGATAAATTTAGATTACAATCTATTACTAGATTAACCAGATATAAATGCAGTCAGCCTTCATTTGTAAAACATGCAAGTCATAAAAACAAGATAGGTACTAGAATTCCTATTCATTTTAATTCTACATGCAAAGGTGTTGAGCTAGTCTAGACAAATATTCATTGAGAATCGAGGAAATTCAGTGGATGACTTAACGACGGTCAGCAACACTTTTACAGATTGGCCTCTCGTATTTGTTCATCTCGACTCAGACAAGTCTGGCCAATTAGCACTTAGAAATATTTGATTCTTCTCATAACAAAATTTCATAAGTTCATCGCCTAGGTAGGGTCGGTGTTTTCGTTGGAATGGGATTATCGTCGTCAGTAATGGCCTTTAGCCATTGTACGGAAACTGTGGACCGTGAAATTGGTGTATTTGTCGGAGGTGACCTTTATTTTATCCGGACACAATTATACGACCCACATGTACTCTAGAGAAACAATTTTTCACCAGATGGACCAGATGTGACATTCATAAATTCTTATAGGCGCAAATCAGATATTAGAATATATATTTTTTACTTTTGTCCACATAAGATGGATGCTACGTACGAATGAAATATTGATGTGATGTGATGTGGTCAAATGTAGTAATTTTGGAAACTTTGGAAATTTCGCTCGCACATTTACTTTGCTATGAAACCTTGATAGACCCAATAGTCCTGAATGTTACTATAAAATACAAGCCTCATGTTTGATATTTAGCGTTCCAACAAACAGTACGAACTCACCATCCCTGCTTTCTTGTAGGTGCAAGCAAAGAGACACTTGACTGGTTCATTGTCCGGCAATATCTTATCTTTCAGCAGCCTCAGGTCGTCCATCGTTACGGGATGTTCTTGGAAACATTCTATTATCATCTCCGCATATTTCTCTTTTAATTCTTCAGTCGTAAGAGCCTGAAAGGATACACTTGAATTACTCTATACTTTGTTGGGAGTGTTACTTATAGCAGTAGATTTGGTGTTTTACGAAATCATTAAAAAAAAACCAAGTGACGATATTATACTTATATGCCAAGAAATTTTAAACTGCTTTATTAGTAAACCAAATAAAACCCACCTCAATGTTACTAACAATCACAATATATAAGAGAAAACTGTTGGAAATAGAAACAAACATTGTATCTCTAAACTGGACAACTTGTCAACTCGAAAAGCAAATGTGTGAAAAAGTGTAATTTACTCTTTATATATAGCAAATAACCATTGTGTAGAATCGCCGGGAAATAACAAAACCATTCACAACTACGGGGAACAAATCATTTTGAAAATTATCCAAATACAGAAACTATTAGTATCAATCCTAACACCATAACATAAAGACTAAACTCGCGCATATGGTTTTATTTGTTCACACCATGATGTATTGTAATTATTGTATTTCATAACTTGTACCTTCGTCACCTATTGCGGGGATAATTATGGTGACAAATATTATGTGAACATCATTAGGGGAAAATATCGTTGAAAAATTGTGAAAAAGAAATCATTTGTAGCATGCTCAATTATTATTTACTTACAAAATACCAGAAAAAAATTGAGACAGAGATTGATCAGGTATGTTCGAACACCTCTTAGCAAATAAATAATGAGAAAGATAACATTTTTGTACTCGTATCTCGTATTACTTATATTTGACATTGCTGACGACAATTGATAATTCTAAGCTTGTCATTGGGGAACTAACATGCAAATTTGAACGCTTGCTTGCTTCCGAAAATTAATAACATAGCAAACCATGCAGTGCACTGTCATCATAAGCAATATCACGTTGTGTCCTCATATAAATACACCCGCAGAACAATTCCGGCATCCCATTGTATTCTGATTTCGTAACACGTTGTATTCCCGAATTTAAAACAACTGCAAAATGATTCGCGCATCTCTACTCTTTGGTTGCTTTTTATTCTGTGTTTTGACACCATATTTGACATTCGTAAGTAGAAGTTTATTTGTTGTGTGTATTGTATGCCAAACTTAAGTAGCATGCCCATTTATAAAATTAAAGCGCTTCGTCTCACAATCCACACGTTGGCTGAAAGAGACAGCACCAATTATAGTATTGGTCTGCTTACAATGTACCTCACAGAGAGACAGGACAAGCACCTCCTTTACAATGGGTTATTTTTGTTATTTAGAGGACATTAATTATAACTGTTGGTGTGCAATTAAGAATAGAGTATTCTAACTATTCAGTGCTCACTTGATTTCTAGATAGTATTTCAAATAATTTGTTAAGTTCTTTACCAGATGACTTAGTTTAAAATTTATTTCTAAATGCTTTCATATCCAAATTATAACAAACTAGCTGTGCCCCCCGACTTCGTCCGCGTACTATTTAACGTAACAAAAATTTCGGGATTATCGGGATAAAAAGTATCCTATATGTTAATCCCGGCTATAAACTATCTGTGTTCCAAATTTCATCCAAATCCGTTAGTAGTTTTTGCGTGAAGGAGTAACAAACATACATACATACATCCACACTCACAAACTTTCACATTTATAATATTAGTAGGATTACATCTGCATTACTGAACATTTATTAATGAATCCTACAATATTTCAGGCCATGACAGCGGACCAAAAAGCCAAAATCCATGAGCACTTTGAGACTGTTGGCAAAACGTGCATCAAAGACAACATGATCACGGAGGATGACATCAACAACCTCAGAGCTCGCAAGTTGCCCTCGGGCCCAAACGCACCCTGTTTCTTAGCTTGCATGATGAAGGAAATTGGTCTTGTTAGTAACAAAGCTTAAAACCTACATAGATGGACTCTTCTTCTTATTTATATAAAAATATGTCCCATCTAGTTTAAGGCTAAAGCGCCCATCTAGCCCGCGAAGTTCAATTTTTTTTTCGAGGTTTTTTAGAAATTTTGCAAAATCTGACAATAATAAAAGGCACATTTTGTAATTCGCTACAAAGACCGTGTGCAGTGCATTTATTAATATATCCAACTTACTCTAAAACATTTCAAGAATGACAGCTATCCAGATAATCTGGCAATTTTTGTATATTTAGTGATTAACTAGTATCATATCCATCGTGATAATATTTAGAGTAAAATAAATGTATTAATAAACGCATTGCATACTGTGTTTGTCGCACATCACAAAATGTTGTCTTTAATGTTTTCAGATTTTGGATAAACTATAAAAATACTCGAAAATTTTTAAATTCGCCGGCTAGACAGGCGCCTTCACCTTAATCGGTATTCCACCAGTATCAAGTAACAAATAGAGGTACAAATCCTACAATACCAAACGTGACCGTCCACTTTGGAAAATCAAAATGGAGGCCAAGATTATGGAAAGTTTGTTATATTTAGTAAAGGATTTAAATTCATGTGACAGCGTTTCTCATTATATCAAAATTGTTGACATACTTACTCACGTAACATGTTTTAATGCTGAAAGATATAATAAATATTTTATTCAAAGATGGTCACGATTTTTACAGATGGACGACGCGGGTACTCTGCAAAAGGAGACAGCTCTGGAATTAGCGAAGTCCATATTTCAAGATGCCGAAGAATTGAAGATCATTGAAAACTATTTGCATTCTTGTTCACACAGTGAGTAGCCGAATCCCGAATACAATTAAATAAATTTATACCTCCAAACGAACACATCAACTGTATGGTGCTAAACTAAGCAACTCTTATACTATCCAGCGATCCCAGTGATAGGTACTTACTAAAAGTTTTAAGAAGTTGTGGTACACACAATATTCTTGGTAAAATATAAAATATTACGTTAAAATATTGAACCAACTGTCACTGAAGAGATAGGTTATACCTATTAGGGTAATTACTGCACGAGACTAAAAACGTATTCTATTTTCAAATTTAATCTATATATTAATACGTGAAGGATAAACCATGTATCACTTTTTATGAAAATTGAGCGGACGGAGGAGTATGAAATTTGGCACACTTATAGTTTATACAGAAAAGGAGTGCACAATGCTAATATTGTTTTAATATAATGCATAAAAATACATTAAATCAATAAGTAAATAAAACATTACACACACTACCTTGCGTTTGACACACAAACATTTGTAACTTCTACTTGGTAACTGATTCACTGTCTGACTGACAAACGGTGACAGTTTTTTTCATGTCCATAGTGCATTCTGCGTGCCAGTACCGAATAGTCTTTGACAATAGAACCTTAATGGCGTTTAAAATAAAAATTGAAATTATTTATGGTCGAATTTTGACCACGGGTGACAACTAGTATTTAATTAAACACTAACACGGTTGAATGACGTTGTACCTACCTCCTTAAAACTTCCCCGATTGTATGCATGTGCCTGGTGTTTAACTTTTTAATTTACTTTTGAAATTCCCAACATTTTGTTACATTTTTCTCTTTCTTTTGTTTCTATTGCCGTACCCATAATTAATTCCTTTTCGTTACAGTAAATAACGAACCAGTCAGCGATGGTGAAAAGGGATGCGATCGCGCTATTTTGGCATATAAATGCATGAAGGAGAACGCCGGACAGGTAATTAGTCTTTAATTCATCGTCAATTCAATTCAAATTCCATAATATAATAATTTAATGTTTTTTGCAAAGTGGAGTAACTAATAATATCGTTTATAGCTAATTATATTCTTTTGTTTCACAGTTCGGTTTCGATGTTTGAAAAATCCGTATGGTCACTGAGAAGATAAGTACTTAACCAACAAAATATTACATTTTTATAAATTACTAAAAGTTTTGCCTAAATTTCGTTTGTAGTTGTTTGTAATAGTTACCTACGTATTCTATATAGGTACACTAATAAAAAATGATTATTAATTAAATTGTGTTTTCAATTTAAATTTATTTAAGTACAGTCACCTACTCCTTGGTCTATTCCCCGAGATGTTCAGCCAACAGTAGGTACCTACCTAACTTCTAAGTTGATAGGTAAATCAGTAAAGTAGTAAAATAAAAATTTGTAAAAAAAAACATTTATTGGAATTTATAAACAATACGTTCACGAAAGTTGATTATAATCTTACGATTTAATATCACAGTTGAATTTTCTGCCGTTTATAATGGGATCTGAAACAAATAAATTCGATATGTAAGTACAGTTTCACTTAGGTATAGGTGTATAAAATATTGCAACTGAAAAATAATATCCAATATTTATATGACGTGTATAAGAGCCAATTTGGGAGTCAATTTATATTCATGTCTTATCGGGAATCAATTATAAGCTTAGCAAAAATCTTTTTTGCCGTCACCATTAACGATTACTTCTAATTGCTTAAAATGTTAATGTGAAAGCTGTTCAATTTCCTCATTTTACTAGTAAATTAATTTTCCAAATTTTCGAGATATATTGTTTTCTTATATTTACGCGAATACTGCACATTGAAATAAAACTATTTTTCGAGACACTGTGAGCACTTTCTGCGTGGATCGGACCGCAAACAACAACTTAATATGAGGGTACCCAGTTACTAACTATGACATCAGGACGTCTAACACCTCAGTAGTGATGGAACATTTCACAGGTAGCATGTGAAAATCATATTATGTATATAGGTTTTCATAAGTAGCACCTGCTACTGACTTAGATAGAAACTGATAAAAATCACTGCAATGAAATCGCAAAGCGTTCGGTGTTGTCACGGTTTTTATGATAAATCATTGACGAGTGTCTTGATAGGATAACGTCACATAGTGAAAATTCACATTGAAAAAATCATTGACTGTGAAAAATCACATGTGAAATAACAGTGAAAGAAAAATATAATTTCATGTTATGAAAATGAATTGAAAGTAGCAATCATTTCCATACCTACACCTCAGTGCCCCCGTGACCATGGCTGCTGTAAAGCAGCCGAAACGTCGGGAACGTAAATTTAATAAACGCGATAAAATCCGTAAAATTTTATTTAAATGTTTCGAGATATATTTAGAACCCGACAAGCCGCACTGAGCCAGTGTAGTGGATTATGGCCTGAAACCCTCCTTGTATTAAGGGGAGGTCCGTGCCCAGTAGTGGGGCGTTGAAAGTGCGAGTTATGATTATTTATCAGTCTTCTTACCTCAGCTTTGTGTTCAAGAACGCAGGCCAGAAGCAGCTTAGCCCTATCGCAGCCTGCAGCACCATCACTGACAGATTTCTCGTTTACTACAAATCAAAGAAAAAATCAGAATTGCAAGATAATAAAAACAGAACAAAAACTTATTAAAATTATGTCGTTTTTTTAATATAGAAATTTACAGCTAGAAATGTCACTCTTTTGTGAATTTGAACCGATTAATTTAGCTTCTTCTACTTTCTTTAAAAATATGACCCACCCAGTTTAATAGGTATTTCGCCAGTGTCAAGTAACAGATAGCAATAACAAACCCAATACTCAGGAAAACCATTTTTAAACAAAATGTTACAGTAGCAACTATTAGTTTATTTCCTCTTTCAAAATATTCCACTTTACCTGTAGCTGGTAGAGCAAAGTTTGACCATCAGCAGTAGTCAGTTTAAAAATTATAGAACTCTACCTGAAGCGCAATGTTTTCCAATCTCCTCGAATTTAGCCTGCTCGGCGGGATCCTTCACGAACTCCTTCACTTTCCCAAGACCCTTCTCTACGTTGTACAAGCCATCTTCGTTAAGCTGTAATAGAGGTATTAGGAGTCAGATATATAGCTCTTTATTATACAGACATTAATAAATGATGGATAATAAATATAATAAATACAACTGACAAAATATACCAATAAGATTAATATGTTGAGTACTTGATGTGGTAAATGCAAAATTAGAACTTACTAAGGCATTAGAAAGGAAGATTTGTTTTCTTAACCAAACAGAATACGGTCTTGCATCCCAAATAAGAGAGTAAAGGCATCCCAAATAAGAGGATCTCTGTGCAATCCCCAGGTAGTGTATTATTTGTATTTTTATTAAGATGTTCTAAGTAAATGATAATGAATTTTGAACAATCCTTTCTTAGTGCGCACCTGTCTTATACTCGTACCTATAAGAAACGCCTATGCGAAATTTCATGCTTCTAGACCAACCAGTTTAGGCTGTGCGTTGTCTGTCAGGCAATCATTCAGTAATTAGAATTAGGAAGTAAGATAAAATTAGTACTTACGATCTCAGATTTCTTGAAAACACACCCCAAGAAGCATGGTTTGATGTTGTCAGCATTGCCTGCCTCTTTGGCTGCCTTTATTTCGTCACCGGTAACGTCGTGTTGTTTAGAACACTCCTCTACTATAGGAGTAACAGCTGCGCGGAATGCTGTCTTCTCTTCTTCGGATAAAGCCTTTGGGGTAATAATTAACAAAATTCAATTAAACGAAAAGTGTTTAATATTATTTTTAATTCCTCCATTTTATTTGGATTTAAGGTTCCAAGGGAATTTTGCAAATGTTTGTTGAATAGGTTCCTGGCAAGTTACTCGCTTACATATGGACGACGTTGTACAAATATTTAATATCTTTGATACGTTCAAAGAAATTGTAATAAATCTATCTTTATTGCAATTTCTTTGGATGCGTTAGATGATTTGAAATAGTTATGAGATGAGTTATCTTTCATGACTTGGTGGGATTCTACAAATAAAATTTAAAATAGTCAAGTACGTTAACGAAATAACAAGAAAAATACAATATCCGAGACTAAATGATTCTATCTATGTTTCTATGGTATCTATGTTTTTTTAAAAAAATGTGTGTATCTGTTTAACATTATGTAACTATACTCACATAAACCTTGCTCAGGCTAACCGCCACAACACACAAAACGACATAAGTAAACTTCGACATCTTTGGGTTAAAATAAGATAAGCTAACACTCCTGATCCTTGCAAGCTCCGACTGTGTATGCCTGCTTCTAACGTCGACGCTTATTTATATATAAAGCCTGTCGTTAAGGCACTTCGACGTGAGGTAATTATCATAATCTTCCATAGCCTCTGCTCTTACAAAAACACAATGCAAAAACAATTTTCGTTACTTCCTTAAATAGAGGAATTTCCCGCATGCATGTAATTACGGCTAATGAAATCTTCTAATTGACACTAGTATAAGTAAATACAGGTAATTTTAATTCGTATCGTAATTTTTATGTGCTGTTATTAATAAAAACGTACCTATTCTGCAAGATTGAAACGATACTAGGCATGTTAATTACTGGTAATCTTAAAATTAAGGCCATAAAGCGGATGTTCCTAAAAATACTTTTGTATCATTCAAATTAATTGGATCTAATAATAGTTTTGTATACAAGTTTTATTTAAAGGATAGGTGCAGTAGTTTTCTGGCAGTCTCGTTGTCTGGCTGTAGTGCATTTTCATAGGACTATATTATTGCTGCTATACAATCTCAGGTATCTTAGGAAATATATATACTAGGTGAAACAAAAAGGGTATATACTATTTTTTTTCCAACTTAACTTTGTTAATCTCAAACTATCGGCTTTGTGGGACAGTTGAAGTACTAAAGGTTTTGTAGACTTGTGAAATCGGTCAACAGCTGTATTCCTATACTTAACACCTTTTGTTTTTCAAGTTAGCCCTCCAAAGCTGATAGATTTAGAATTACAACGTAAATATACCCTTTCCGTTTCACCTTGTGTATGAGTATTATATACTTTTCTTTTGATTTGAAAAATACATCACATACCTATTGTTTTTATGGCAATAGGTCAGGTGTAACTTGGTATAGTGAGGTGAGCCTGATTTAATATAATTATAATAATTAAAAGTCAGGAAAAACAGTTTGAGCCGCATAATGCGAAACTTTATTACCTACTCCAATCTTGAGAGTAGCCTCACCTCGCTTATAATTAAACAATGACAAAAAACTAAACAAAAATCTAGACAGTATAAGGTTATCCACAGTTTTAAATACGAGGTTATTACCATCACAACCTAAATAAAAAATACGTCGGTCATGTAAGAACGTGGTTAAACTGATGCAAAGAACACACATTTTTAAAGATGTTTCCTTGAAAACTGCTTGAAATCTTCTAACGAGAAATATGGATATACAGTTATGTGTAATGTACCTATTTTTCGTTGGTTTAATAATTCAATTAATTATTGTAATTCGTTCATTACCTTATGCATGAAAGATGTACTACTAAAAAACATAATTATATTTATAATTCCAGTTCGCGAGATTTCGTAATTCTTATCCTCCTAAACCTAATAGCAGTGATAGCCGATTGGTTAAGCACGCGTCTTGCGGGATACCAGGTGTCGGGTTCAAACCCCGGCTCGAACCTCTGGATTTTTCGAAATCTATATGCGAATCATAATTTCTATATGATTATCACTTGCTTACGGCGAAGGAAAACATCGTGATGAAACCTGCATGTCTTAGAAGATTTAACCAATTTTCGAAAGACATGTGAAATCCGCCAACCCGCACTGGGATAGCGTGGTGGATTATGGCCTGAATCCCCCTCGTGTTGAGGGGAGGCCCGTGCCCAGGAGTGGGATGTCAAAAGGGCTAAAATTATAATTATTTATTTTACTATCCTCCTAAGCTAGATTTTTATTTCTTATGGAGTCATCTGGATTGTTATTAGCTATAGCTGGGCCCGGTAGAAAGCGCTTTTGTCGGCATCGAGAAAATAAAATCTACGCAAGTAAAATTGCGGGCAAGAGCTTGTCTCTAATAAAACAAAAAAAAAACAATATCTGCTAGTCATTCCCATTCTTTGTCATTGGCTTTTTGTTTACCTAGTTCTCAAAGAACAAAGCCATATAAGTTTACTACGTTTTATATTATGTCCCTTCAATTCAGATACTCAATCTTCAAGAGGATGCGTCGCTACAACCGTTTACTTTTCCATTAAAACAAATTCCAATGTTCATTGTAGGAATAAGGTACTTCTAATTGATTATCACCATGTAGGTACCAAATTACAGTCATCCAGGATATTGGTTTCGTCACAAGAAGCTATAAGTATTGTTTTAGTTGGTATAAAACTAGCTGACACAATGTAAAGACCACAGTTTGACAAACATCTCGATCTTAAACCAATATTTGAGTGTTATCTTTAAACAATGTATAAAACCGTAGTTTTCTCTTTTGCTGTTTTTGCAATGTTCTTGAAAAATGGTTTGGTAAGTCTTAGATGTGAATATACTTGTTCTGATTGATTTCTACAATTGGCATATCTCTCTTTTCTCCATCAGAGGACATTTCTATTTTTACTGCCGACGAAAAAGAGAAGTGTTATAAGTTTTTTGAAAATTATCAGCTCTTTTGTAGTTTAAAAAGACGTCGCATGACGTTTTTCAATTTTCAATTTTTATACCATAATAACGGCAAATTACGCCCCGCCTGAAGTTAAGCTGTTAATTACCGTAACTTATGAACGCTAGTTAAACCACATCGCCCGCACCTGCTGGCCCCGTTAAAACCTTGTGTTTGTGGAGCGGGTCACCCTCTTCCCTCTATTATGGTTGAGGAGAGTGATTCCGCTTTTCAAGTCATGCCCGTGCGCGGGCGCTGCTTGCGGGGATTGGTCCACTCACTTTCCTGTTTACAGTATTGACGTTAAATCCTATACATTTATTTAGCATGGAAGGCATCACACCAAAGCAATTATCTTCTTATCCACCTCTGTTTCATTAATTATTATTTTGGTTTGTAAACGTTTAATCTGATGTCAATATGAGTAGGTATGCACACCCCACTAAATTAGCTTTCTCATTTTATTTAAATACCTCAATCTGAGTGAGATTTTATTATTACTTATTTTGATTAGTACATATTTATCGACAATGGTGTTGCCTGCTCATATTCTGTGGCTGTTCCTGAGAATGTACACCATCTTTTATTAATTGAAAAGAGTAACCATTAAGTTTCTTGCCGGATCTTCTCAGTGGTAGATTCTGACTATTCATAAATGCTTTGGCTTACGTGAATAAAAACAGTTTTGAGTTGAGTTTGAGTTGACCTTATACCATTACTATAGAAAGTGGTTAGATTACCACTATAAAATAATAATTATAAACCATACATACAAACATATAAGGCGGAAAAACAAAACCTTCCTTGTTTTGAAGTCGAATAAAAATGGTCGCGCATATTTCTAGGAATAAGTTATTTTTTACGTTTTATTGTAATTCTAGGCCATTACCGACGAGCAGAGAATGCAAATGCAGACGAAATTCGTAGAAGTAGGCAACGAATGTATCAAACAGCATCCTTTGGCAGCCGGCGACCTTGCGTTGTTTAAGACCAGGGTGTTTCCCGAAAGCGACAATGCAGGATGTTTCTCGGCTTGTGTCTTCAAAAAAATTGGAATCGTAAGTATCAAATTTAATCAAAATATAAACAATGGTACCCACCCACCTATAATAATTACAAAAATAGTATGTATAAGATCAATATATATATTTTTTTTTAACACAATTTTTATGTTAGGTTATTTTATTGTTGTAAAATTTTTTTATTCCGCTCAAAACTTAGTCAGTCCCTCTGATTGTTTGCAAAAACAATTCATTTTAAATTTGCCTAACTTGTTGAAATGGACCATGTTAAAAACTTGATATTTTATTTTATTACTCAAGGACAATGCTTATCTAGTCCTGCATGCAATGATTCTAATCAGGCCAGGTCTCTTTATCAAAAATTTTGTTGCTAGAATTTTTATAAAATTAAACCAGGGTAGAATAAAAGTACCATTATTTTATATCAGTTCGATGAGAAAGGGGCGCTTACACATGCCACTGCTCTAGACAACGCCAGGGAAGTATTCGAAGACGAAGAAGCTTTGAAGACCATAGAACTGTTCCTCACCACTTGCGAATCAGGTTCGTATTTTTATTTTATAAGCCTATTAAATGTCACACTGTTGGGTAAAGGAAATCCTAGGCTTGTTGTGGGTGGCCAAAGCATGGGTTCTACCCGCAAAAGTGTTTAAATTATAGCATTACAATCATGCAATTATTTACATAGGGCAACAGAATATGACAGGTAAATATAATTTTGAAAAAAATACTAACTAAGGACCTTATAGGTATTTTATGTCATTTGGAGTATAACTTGTCCCTGTACCAAGTAAAACCTGCTCAACTCCTTCTGCATGATACTGAGTCAAACTAAGAATCAAACAAACACACGTTTACATTTAAGATATTTCTAAGGATATAATTTTTATTTCCAGTAAACGAGGTTCATGTTAACGACGGTGAACTGGGTTGTGAACGTGCCAAGCTAGCGTTCAACTGTTTCTCTGAAAACTATAATAAAGTGAGTATCAAAGTTTGTATGGAACCTAAGGGACCATTCACACGAAGAAGACCGTTCTGTCTATACATTTTTGATAATGGCCGTATTCAACATCGGGATACAGTATAATATTAATAAATCGATCTCAAGTCTGAGATCGGTCTTGAGTAGGTACTCTTTTGACATGTCATTTTGTACTAGTATGACATAATAATAAGTATAATAATAGTTTATTTTCACTTCCTTATCTAATTACAGTTTTTCACTGGCACCCAAACTAGGACAGCCTGTATTTCAGGTGTATAAGAAGGTGTCATATGAATGACATTTCCAAGATCGCTCTTACACTTGTGATCGATTTATTGCTAGGGGCCATAAATATTATCAGTGCTGGGTTAACCGTATGAATGACTGCTTGCGAGAAAGTCAAGCCACTTGTTAGTTGCTAGGCTATTACGTTAAAATTTTTATTGATTTTATTATTTAATTTTTTTTCCAGATCGGTTTCAACATTGCATTCTAAATAATGCAACGGAAGAAGATTCGTAAGGTGAACTATAATATAAGGTCGAAAATTCGAGTTGTATCGTATACTTACTGCTCACCACATAAGGATCAAAATGTATTAACATTATAAGCACCTTATACCTATAAAATGTAGATGAAGCTCGGAAATGAATATGGCCCTTATGAGACTATATGAATATTTACTAATAGTTCATAATTCTAAGAATAGGTATAGGCTATAGGCTTGGCGTATATTCGGATTGTGGACTTATCTTTATCTAGATATTTAATAAATCTTAATGCATTCAACCATTTTTTTATTTTATACTGTATTTTTTTATTATATTATACTTACCCACTAAAATCATATGATTTTTCGTATCTTCAATAAGTATTATTTATACCGTCATCAGACATTATGTATAACTAGCTGTAGCCGCGACTTCGTCCGCGTGGAATTTAATTGACAAAGTTTCATACAAACTTTCATCCCCTATTTTATCCCCTTGGGGGTAGAATTAATCAAAATCCTTTCTTAGCGGATGCCTACGTCATAACATCTACCTGCATGCCAAATTTCAGCCCGATCCGTCCAGTGGTTTGGGCTGTGCGTTGATAGATCACTATGTCAGTCGGTCACCTTTGAGTTATATATATTTAGATAGACTCGCCAAGCAAGCGTACGACCCGCCTTATGTTAAGCAGTTACCGTAGCCTATAGATGCTTGCAATACCAAAGCCATTGCTCGCATTTTGCCAACCTGAAGAGGAGTCGAGGAGGGCGGGGAAGTAAGGCTTACTCCACAATAGTTAGGGAGGCTATGTACTCGTGTTCTGACAACTTTGAGGGCTGGTCCAACTTTTAATAGCTTACTTAGCCTCAGAGGGCAAACGGAAGTGACCAATTAACTAAGTTCTAAGTAGGTAGACCGGAAGCCAACCCTGTAATAATTGGGCATAAGTTAATAAGATCGTTTTGCACGTGGTTACTATTACTCATAGGTATCCTTGAGGTCTTTTATTTCTATGTATTCAAAGCTCTTGATTTTGTTAAGTGGCTACATTTTTTTGCAGCCTATATATAAAAAAGCCTATATATAGATAGCCATTCTGCGGCTTGCCTATGTTTTCTTATGTAATCAGACGTAATTCCCCGCGTCTACAAATGTAATCATTATGATATTAACATACTCATCACTCCATACTATAAAACAAAGTCGCTTTCCGCTGTCTGTATGTCTCCATGTATGCTTAGATCTTTAAAACTGCGCAACGAATATTGATGCGGTTTTTTTAATATATAGAGCGGTATTAAGAGGATGGTTTATTTGTATAATACATGCTTATTATAGTAGAGAAACACTGATAAAAAACACCCGTGCGAAGCCGGGGCGGGTCGCGAATTTACAAAGGCTATAACCATTAGAGTGAAAGTGCAAACTGAACTGGCTTAGCTTTTGTTTGACAAAAACTTGACGAAACCCTAATCTATTCTAGTACAGAAACTGACCGAAATCGCGTAGACTTTGTTAGATAAATTCATTCTAACATTGCAGCAACAAATGCTATTCAATTTGATACCGATATGCAAATTGTATCTATCTGTATTTGATTGACAAAAAAGGGTCATTGTGTAGCCTTAGGGGCGCTATGACTTAGGTTAGGTTAGGTTTAGGTTTAGTTTAGGTTAGGTTAGAACAGTGATCAAAACGAAAAAATATTTTGTCTCCAAAATTCTCCTAACTGGGAACTAACATAACCTAATGACACATTCGGATTCTGGCGCTTCGCCGGCCGCTGCCGCGGCACGCTCGCTTCGCTCGCTCGGCTCGCGCGTTTTGGTCACTGTTCTAACCTAACCTAACCTAAACCTAAACCTAATTCATAGCGCCCCTAAGGCTACACTCCAACCAAAAACAGAAAAATAATTAACAAAACGAACTTTTATTAGGCACTACACACTTGTTGCGAGTACAAATAATAATAAAACTAAAATATTTTTCTTGCGTAGGTACCTTTAATGTAAAATACAAAACGCAGATAATTATTTTTATCAAATTTAAACGTAGTAATAATCAGTCTTATTTAAGTATGGCACATAAGATAACACAACACAACAAAACACAAAATAAGAAACATACTATACTCGTAAGTAAACGCATTGCTTATGGTGGAAAAAGAGCCTTATAATAGAGTAACACAAGTAGACACTTTTATCAAATTTATAGGTCCGTATTCGACTAGGTTTTGTTCGTACGTAATGTTTGAAAATATCTCGATAAAAGCTTATCTATTTGAGTGAATATATATAATACAGTACTAGGTTTTGTCCGTGCATTTTCTTTGAAAATATCAAGGCAAAAAGCTAATCCATTTGAGTCAATTTTTTTATTGAGATAGATTAGGTATTGTCGATTAATATGCATAAACAAAAGCTCATCTATTAGAGTCTGACTCGTGACTCAAATAGTATAGCCTTTGTAAATTCGCGGGCGGGTCGCTAGTTAGTGATAAAAAAGACATAACTTCATAGATGTTCTACATTATGTTATAAATATATAATTTACTTATTTATCTACGCGGCCTAACGCTAATGGGTTTTTTTAGTTCTGGAATGACCGGAGTCACGTCCTGTACTAAAACAAGTATTTAGTATTAGTGTTGCCTACCTAACTATCGATTGTCTACCGATAGGTTGCCAATAGTATCGATAATATTGATACTATTTGGCACTAATACTGTTGATAGCATCGATACTATCGATAGTATACGACACTAATTAATAAAATTGCTATACACTACTTACTTACCTACCTAGCTTGCATAGACTTCCTGAACGAATTTTGATCCGCCGAGTTCAGGCGATAATCTAATGCAGCGTTGTTGATGAACAGAAAAATGTCGTAGATCACAATGACATAAGTAGCTATGTCATTCCCATACTTTAAGGGGAGCGATAATTTTCTAGTGATATATTATCTTTTTTCTGCTTTTGACGTCCCACCCTTGGGCACGGGCCTCCCCTCAACACGAGGGGGATCCAGGCCATAATCCACCACGCTGGCCCAGTGCGGGTTGATAATAATACAAATTTATATTTATTCAATTTATTTTACAACTTATTCTACTAGGTAGGTACATCTTGGATCCGCTATCCGAATAATCATTTCTCAAACTAAATGTGCAACCACTCCAAACAACTTAAGTACTGCAATCACAACTTGCTGGAAGCCCACGCTGTGTTTTAGAAGTTTACGTCGAAGCCATACTGAAAATAAAAATAATGAAAAAACATTTAATGATATCCAAGTTTTTCTAACTCTTGCTGTTAGACCCTTCAGAAAGCGATACCATCTTGTAAAATAATTTTAATTTTTGCAAAATAAATATAAAACTTTCCTGGTGTAAGTATACTAGGTGAAACAAAGAGGGTATACTAATTTTTTTGCAACTTAACTTTGTAAATCTAAAACTATCGGCTTTGTGGGACAGTTGAAGTTGTAATGTTTCCGAGAGCACAATCCGAGGAAACATTACAGAAGTACTGTTTTGTAGACTTGTGAAATCTGTCAACAGCTGTATTCCTATTACACCTTATGTTTTTCAAATTTCCTCCAATGCTGACAAAGTTAAGTTTTGAAAAAAAAAGTATACCCTTTATGTTTCACCTTGTAGATAGAAGTTCAATCCACGAAGTCGCACCCCAATATTTTTACCGACTATGTGGGTTAATGTGGGTATTGGTAATGTAATGTTGTAATCTTAGTGAGCGTGCGACCACATCGCTAATAAGTGCGTATTGATGGAACTAAAACATTGGAAGTACCTACCTTGCACACATGCACTGTAAAGCAGGCCGCACACCAAGGCCACATGCTACACGCATCGAACATTTACGTCGCCACAATCATTGCGCTACAATTCAGCTTGCTACAAATGTATTGTATATGCGCACATAGGAAGCACAGTTGTAACATGGCACCGCTTTGAGAATGTCGACATCATCGTCTGACGACGATATTTCTTGATGTGGCGATTAATGAGACGAAAAAGACGTTAATTGGGTTCATCCGTTTAACCAAGATTGTACAATTTGCGGGAGTTTCAAATTTTTTTTTCAAATAATTTCTGTAATCCGTCTGTTACTATAATCAGTGAGGTTATGTATGGTTGTATCATATAGGTTTTTTTCAACCTCTGCAATAAACTCAACGTAAAATTCAATGTTGTCTTTCATTTTTGCAAACCAACGCGCCACAAAGAACGAACGTGTTCGATCTTGAATTCGTGTAGCGCGGGCAACGTCTCGCCACAAAGTGCGCCCGCTACAAATGTTTCCTCAGTGTGCATGCTCACGTACAAATATATGGGGTCGTCAAATGTGTCGCGGTTCAAATGTGGCGCCACAATTTTCGAGATACAAGTGTATGCCTGGTGTGCGGCCTGCTTAAGTGGTACAGACAAATGATAGGGGTGCGTTTTCGTGGATTGAACTATCTATAACGCAGTAAGTATTCCAGTACTACTTACTTTCGGTGCATTTTCCGCCAAACATTCAAAAGCCAGCTTCGCACGATCACACCCCTTGTTCCCGTCGCTCGTACTTTGTTCGTTCACTGTGAATATAATTTTAAACACTATTACCAAAGGAAGCAACCATGCAGAGCAGTCACCATTTTTTACTAGCAAATAAGTACTTAATCGTTTCCTACACAACACTTTTTATTATGTTGGTACTTTTTGGTCGAGCGAGACCCATTATTTTTTAATTATAGACTGTCAACGATCGCTGATAATTTATACATACATTACTTGTACGAAACTAAACATCATTTCTGTTCTAACTATACGAACATCACCATTTGACTCCTTAGTCACTTGGTTCCGGCCCGTACCTTTATATTTACCTCTCCTTGAACAAGGAAATAGATGGAAAAATGTACAAAAACAATATAATAATAAGAAAATTAAAAACGTTTTCGTACTCAACGGCGCCCTCACTAGCGATCCTATAGTTGTTGTAACATTAAGTAATAATATATTAATGTGATACCTACCTGCAGAACATTTCTGCATTATTTCGTTAACATTCTTCAGATGCTCCTCATTCCCTTTGAAGACTTGTTTCGCGTTGTCTACCACGCCTGGGGGCGACAGCTGTCCCATGTCATCAATCTGGTACAACATAATGCAATACATTTTTGGAATAGGTATTCAGTATATTACTTTACACAATCATATTAACACTGCTAATTAAAGTCTCTTTTCTAATTAGACGACGTAAACTCATAGATGCTAAAATGACTTGATAACATTTTCAAAGTAGCAGAACAGATAAGTGAAATTTCTAGCGGTCAATTTACTTCGTTTTATAAAAAAACGACTTACATCAATTTAGGAAGTTTATACCTATTTAAATAATATTTAAAACTGATCCATTTTAATGCAAAAATAAATTATACTCACAATCCCAACTTTCTTGAACAGGCAAGCAGCGAAGCATTTGGCTGTCTCCCCATCCGGTATCATCTTGTTCCTGAAGGACTTTATCTCAGACAGTGAGAGAGGATGGTCCTTTATACACGCAATGCCAGAGGATACTAGCTTACTTTGGATTGCTGCTTTCTGAGCGTCTGTTATTGCCTTTAAAATATACAGACAGATAAATGGATTTGTTACCGACATAAAATTATTGCAATGAGGTTTCAAGACCAAAAAATAATATCATTTCATGGGAAGAGAGAAGTATATAGTCGTTTATATTTAATAATGTTCAAGTACTAAAAGAGAGTGACGTTAAAGTAGGTACTTACCTCAGAGTTGTGTATCAGAAATCCAACAATGAAAAGGTAAGCACAGTTTTTAAATGTCTCCATTTTATATCTCCAGTACTAATCCCAATCAGATGTAAAACACGATTGATTGAAACATTAAACCTTTTGTTATTTTATACCAAACTCGAATGAGCGATGAGACAGCTGAACCTGCGAATGACAATTTCAGCAACCCACAACCTTCGATTCGAATTCCGGAAATCCGCCCTTACCCGTGAACAATTGCTCCCAAACGATACTTTGATTCGATTCGTGGGTAAAAGGAATTAAAACAAATAGTTACTAATAGTCTGAGTGTAAATGTTCATTGTGTTTATTCAAGTAGAGTCTAGATCCTATAACTAAGTATATTTATTACTGATTAATCGAATGTAGCTCAAATTAAGGAGCTATTTAATTTTGCGTCATCGGACGTCTCAAATACATAAGTGAGATTAAGGCTCGTAATCGATCTCAAATCTGAGAGCCGTCTTGAAAATGACATTCTTATATCATACTAGTACAAAATTATTATGTCAAACGCGTACTCAATACCGCTCTCTGACAGGTCGATTTATTAATAGGAGCCTTCATCATTTGAGATTCAGTATTTGTGTGTTAGACAACTTATGGTGTATACCTTAAAATAGTCATACCTTTCTCCTAATATTAAGTAGTAAAAGTAAAAAATAATGTGCGAATAAATTTATTTGTGAAACACAAGTGATTAAATACAAGCAAAATGAATTAAATTCATGTTGATATCTGATATACTCGTATAGTAGCAATCGAAACTAATGATTAAATGAACTCGGCCTGAAAAGAAAAAAAAACACTTGGCTTATTTTGGAAAGTCCAGCAGAAGACGTGTTGCGGTACATTTTTGTTTTATAGTGTTGTTGTATGTAGGTATTATTATTATTATGTAGGACGCCCTCCGACCAGGTGGGATGACGATCTGCGAAAGACTGCAGGCAGATGCTGGATGCGGCAAGCTGAAGACAGGGCGCTATGGCGCTCATTAGGGGAGGCCTATGTCCAGCAGTGGACAAGTATAGGCTGATGATAATGGTGATGATGATTATTATGAGACGATATGAGATACTGAGTGTAGGAGAATGGGGTAATATTTTGCCCAGAAGTGTGATAAAACAAATTACTTTATCTTTAGTGCCGAGGTCTCTTGGGTTGTTTCTATCCATAACGATAGAAACTGGCTGTGAGGTTATTGGCAAAAACATACAGATTGTGTTGCAAAACTTACGCCCCGTCAACGTGCATTATGCATTTGAACAACAACAGGGCCCTTTCACACTCGCCCTGCTTGCCGGCATTAACATCCGCGTCGTTCACTGAAAATCACGAAAAGAAAACATATTTGTGGAACAATAAAACGTGATAGTTAAAAGATAATGGCCTGCAAAATCTGACTGCAAAATGTGTACCAAATAATGATTATAAAGTTCTCATAGGAGCCGCACAGCGGGCTGCTCGCCCACTCTCCGCATATGGACACGAGATAGACTATACACTATGGCTGAACGATCTCATTCTCATGGATGAAAACTTACCCACTTTGCCGATGAGTGCCAAGCATCAATGAAACTTAATACTATTATGTTAGTACAAATAAATAAATAAAATACCTTTGAGACATATTTCCATAGCACTAATAAGTGTTTTCAAGCGGTCTTCGTCCTTAACTAACTTTGTAGCAACATTTTTGGCTGAGGAATGATTATACATCCCATCTGCATCCATCTGAAATATCGTAATTTGCTTTGGCTTAATAGCTCGGATCTATGAAAGATCGGATTCAGCGCTGTCACTTTCTCAAATCGTCATGGCACAATGGCATAATTTCTCTACTACGGAAATGAATTTGTTTATTTAAAGAATATTATTGGTGATTTTTTTCAATCATAGGTCTCAAAATTTTTGTCTCATATATTTTTCTATCCGACCTACCGCCGTATGCAGTAACGCAACTCAAATTTGAGTACTCCACCTCATGCAATATACCTAGTCAGGAAATAGCGTCTCAAACAGCTTTAAACATTTCAGTCGCGTTTGAGTACTCAAGCCCAAATGGCTGTATACTCACTACTCCCATTTTTATAAAAGAGCATCTTAAAAAACAAGGATCCACGTCTTCAGGCTTGCCGTGGGTCTTAACCTCTTCAATGTATTCAGCCGTTAATCCAAATTCATCAAAGCACACAGCTGTCAACGGTTTGGTCTCCCTGAATAATTCCTGGGATTCTTCTATCGTCAGAATCTTAAAAATTAAGCATCAATGTAAGTCTAGAGCTGTCTAGAGAAAGAAAAAAAATGTTATGCTCAAGAGAGGGACGCTGCACATTTTGACAGTTACGCATACGAGATAAGTACAGTACACGCATATATTGATGTCCCTTTGCAGTAGACTGAATGAAATGCATAGAGTATGTTGTCTTACAAACAAGAATATAGGATTCCTTGGTACTTACATCAGCGGCGGTGGTACCCCCAAGACTCCCAATCACCCCTATACATAATAACAAGAAGAAAAACTTCTTCATGATGAAAATGCACACTGTATCCGTCCACTGCTGTCTTTCATTCATTTATATATGTTTTATCAGAGTGCATAGCGATTATTTTTATGAAATCGGTGGCTATTAAGTCATATTTGTAGTGTAAAGATAAGTACCATAATAATATAAATTTCCCAGCATTTTTAAACGGAATGTCGGGATAGGTATTATAATACTTAAGTACCTACATTATCAGCTATGCAATTGTATGACTACAGTTCCTAGATAATAATAACATTACAAAATAAAGCCTGCACAATTTGTAGGAATAGAGGCAAGGGGTTGGAACTATCAAAAATGTCTGGCTAATGAGGAAACATCATCAAATTATTACCCTTGGGTATATATAATACTTGTATTATATATAAAAAATCAGCTTTTATACTATAACGTAAGTAGAATTTCATGAACGTTTCGGAGATACTTTTGGATTTAATGTGTTTTTATTTATTGACGCGGAACCCTAATAGTTTTTTCTAAAATAAGGTAGCCTAAGTTACTCCTTATAACATTAGCCGTTTCGGAGATTACCCGGAACAAAAATTTTTTTTTTAAATCGCGTTTTTGTTATAAGTACCGTATGTACTTTCATATGCATTTAGTAAAAAGGAGTTATTTTGATATTACAAATAGACACTCCCATTTTATTTATTTGTATAGATGTATGATGAAATCTCAGCTATATTCCATAAACAGTGTACATACAACCTGTGCTATTAAATACACGTTGTGTGTCGGTGTCGATTACAATAATTGAAGTTTAATTGTATCCCCATTAGCCTCCAGCGTGAACGTGTCAGTCATTTGAATTGACAGCGACCTTCTATATCTACAATCACTGGAATGTCCTTAAGAACGCCACAGTGGGTAAGGTTAGACATCCGCTGGGCCGTTCGTGATACGTGGTCTGTGGTCACACAATCCACTCATGGCAGAAGGACTGTTAGTTTTTAATGGGTATACCTGCGCCTTAGTGGTCCGGCGATTCACACATACCCCTCCCGCCTCCCCTGAGACGGAACCCATAAAGGTTGATCAAACAAAAATACATTTAGATTTTGCGTTGACTTAAAAGCCAATTCTTTTTAACACTTCCAAGGGAACATAGCATTTGATATTAATTTTAACTTGATACTTTATCCATTTCTCAGAAAAAGGGTCTTGACAGACAGAATATAGACAACACCCTATAAGTGTCCATTTTTCTTTTTTGAGGTACGGAACTCTAAAAAATAAAGATTTGACATGAGGCCAGACGTGACACCTAGCTATTTTTGAGCACTTAAATAGCATTGGACTTTTATTTAGTTCCAACGGGTCGGTTCTCTCTATCTTTAATATTACATCATGGCTCCAGTTAGGGGTTATTCATTTAACCCGTGTTGCGTCGTATATATATTATACATTCTCTGGTTTATTAATTCATTTATTCAATTTTAAGTAGTGGCTTGAATTCTTAGAGTGAATACCTCCTGTGCCACGAAGAAAATTATAAATAAGTAAATATCTCCAGACAAACACACCAACTGTATGGTCCCAAACTAAGCAACGGTTGTACTATGGGTACCGTACAATGGACTGGGGGCGATCCCAGTGACACCCAGACCAGGTAAAATTATAAAAAGGACATTTCTGAAATTTAACCTGACGGGAATCGAACCCGCAACCACCCGATGCAGTGAGCCGAGTAGGCCGCTCGGCTCGAACTCGAACCACTGCGCCAAGCGGTCGTCAATTGGTTGTATTCTTTCATCTATGTACCTATGTACAGCATTATATATAGCATTATTAAATTTATCTTTTCTGGTTAAGATCTTCAGAAGAATACTTTTAGGTAGGTACTTAACGAAGTTTAAATTTAAAGGCGACCATTAATATTTAATTGCTTTAATCAGAAAGATATTGTACAAAGAAATAACAGAAATTCTTAACGTTCAAAAACAAAAAGATTTCGTATCGGCCGCTGCCGGTTAATCCATGTTGAAGTTTATCTGCAAAATCATTTTTATTTTAAAGTCGCATTCATATAGGTATTAAATTAATGATATTGTCATTTAATTATTGCTTTAAGGTCACTTACTTCATCTTTGTGTTCTAACATACAAACAAACACGAGCTTCGATCTGTCGCATCCCTTATCGCCGTCACTGACTTCTTCTTCGTTTACTGAAATCATAACATTATCTCTAGGCTTATTCGACGATCACTTGACGCAGTGGTTTGAGGGTCACTGCACCCGGTGATTGCGGGTTCATTTCCCGTCGGGGCAAATTTCCGAAGTTGCATTTTTGTAATAAGCCCAGGTTTGGGCCACCGGGATCGCCCCCAGTCTATTGTACGGCACCCATAGTTGCTTAGTTTATCAAAGGTTTGGGCCCGTATGCTCTACTTTTATAATCCATATTGTCACATACAACTCCTCTATAGGAAACACTCGATCCAAAGATTACTTTATTAGATGCGAAGTGCGATTTGAAGTGCATGTGCACACAGGGGACAAATCCCCTGTGTGCACATGCACTTCAAATGGGATGAAGAGGATACATCAAAACAGGCTTATCTAAAAGAAGGTTGGTGTGTCAGTCTAGTGATATTTTGTTTTTTAATATTATTATTTGGTAATTTCATAGATCCACATAATGCAATATTAATTACTATTGGTTATCAATAAAATTAGGTAGCATTATACATGTAGAGTATGAAATGCTTCGCAGCATTTAGTAGAGCAATACTTGTGTAGACCCTACCTTTGGAACAAGTTTTGGCGACTTTCTCTATAGTCTTCATGTCCTCTTCATTGCTGATAAACGGCTTTGTCATTTCCACTGATTTCTCCGCGTCATACAAGCCCTTACTATCGATCTGGAATGTAAGCTTAGTGGTTAAAGGGCCGCTGTTGAAACTGAGAGGTTCTGGGTTCGACACCGTTCTGACTAGCAGCATTAGCTTAGCCGTACTTGGTGCTAACTGGAATGCTTACTAGTAAATTGATAACCTCACATTACTCTAGATAGGTGCCTTACGCTTTGATCCACAGAAAAAAAAACTTACAATTCCAGTTTTGTGGAAGATACAAGCCATAAAACAAGGGTCCACGCCATCAGCGTTGCCCATCTTCTCCACTTCAGCGACTTTGTCTTCGCTGACTTCGAACTCTTGCACACACTGAGTCACGAAGGGCTTCATAGCGTCATGTATCTTCACACTATCCTCCGATGATATAGCCTGCAAATTTAATTAGGTAATAGTATAATTTATCCGAGGTAAACAAAATGAAGGCGTCAATAGTCTAGTGGTTATAGAGGCCGTCGTCGTAGCTGAGAGGTTCCGGGTTCGATCTCCATCCTGGCCATTAAACTATTGACGTGAGCCCACTCCCAACACAAGCATTAGCTAAGTAATGTGATAAACTCACATCAATAGTAATCTTTAAAAAAACATTAATTTTGAAATAGGTGTTATAGACAATAACACAATAACATGATAAAATAATGTAAAAGTATAATATGGTAACAAATAAATAATTCGTATTTTAGTAGTGTTTGCAAAAGCGCCTAAATAAATTTTGTCACTTACATCAACCCTTCCGATAACCAGAACGGAAGCCGCCCAACACAGTAGCACACAACGGAAAATCATTTTCGAATATAAAATATATTAAATTTATATTTTATACTGTTGTATTCCCACGTCAAATGTTTATAATATTATGAATGACAGCAATATAAAAATGCGATTTTTATATAAAACTCAAGTAATTTGGCGCAGTAATTGCGGCAATTTTAAGATATTTATACTTACATCCCAAAAAGTTTCAAATACTTACCTACTTACATAAAAAAATGTCAAGTGCAAGATTGTAGGTACTTAAGTTATAACAATTGTAAAAATTGCTTTATAATATCGTTTGTGAAGGTACACTTTATTTTTCCTTGCATGTCGTATTTAGTAAACAACCTTTGCATATATTTTTATCCGACTAAGCCAAAAGGAAGGGTGATGTTTTTAAAGTAATTCATCATTCAAAATTGTTAAAATACGTCACATAACCAATTTTACACACTAATCAACTGTTTTCGAACTAATTGTAATAATAAATAAATATTTTAAAAATAAAATATGTGCCAAGATTATTTATTAAATACGACAGATAATGAAGAATACTCTTTTCATTACTCATACTCTGAAAGTAGGTCCGAAGTTGCCTGAGAAGCGGGCTGAAAGTTATACTTTTCAGGCCCGGGAGTTTCGCTTTCAACTGACAGCTGTCAAATTATAAAAAAATAACTAGTTCCATTTTCACATTTCTATGTTCAAACTTTTTCTACAGTCACTCAATTACAGCACGATGTAAAATTGAAATAACATAAAGTTAAGTATTAATTCAAGAATATATTTTTTTAAATGACTTAATTATAATTTAGTTTCAACAATTTCTTTAAAATAACATAGAGTTGGGCAAAATATTTAAAGATGAAAATGAAAAATAATGGCTAAATAATGAAGTTGGCCGGCTAACGAAAAAAAAAACAAAATAGGCGGCAATCCGATTTTTTTTTTCGAGTTGTAGAGTATTGTTTATACTTCCTTGTATTATTTCTTTAGCCAATTCCTGTTTTTATTTTCCTTGTATTCGTAATGAAAAGCACAGTGTTTACCTCGGGTGAAAGATTTATTTTGTCCCTCGAACTATTAGCGCCCTCGCTACGCTCGGGCGCCAAACCCCGTCTCGGGACAAAATAAGTAACTTTCACCACTCATGTAACAATGTACTATTAAACCGACGGTGCTAAGGTCTAAGTATACGATTTTAGGAATTAAATAATAGATGCGAAGGTTAAGATGAAAATTATCACACCTACTGGTGTATTTCCTGAGGGAGAATTTTAATAATTAATTTTCAAAATCGTTTCTTAGTGCTCACCAAAGACATTACTACAATTTTTCTTTGGTGCGTTCTAATAAATTTTAATAATTATTATTGTGTATGTACAATATATTTGGCTACGTGTGGAAAGTCTAATATCATGCTACTAGATAATCGTTCCATCGACCAGACCCTCCGATTTAGGCTGTGCGTTGTCTGTCAAATGTTTTGTACTTGCGCAGTTAACTGTGCTATTCAATAAGCAGATTTCCATTTTCTGTCACCGCCGGGCTTACCGTCATTCAAGCGACCATTTTATAAAGTCGTGGATCTTTCTGTGTCAGAAACTGTATGTGCTATGTAAAATGTGTAAGTGTAATAAAAGGGACAGTTTAAGTACAGCTATAGTTAAAAAATAATATGCATTTTTTATTTCTTGACGACCGCTTGGGGCAGTGGTTCGAGCGTAGACCGCTCGGCTCACATGGTGGTTGCGGGTTAGATTCCCGGCAAGGCAAATTTCAGTAATGGCCTATTCGTAATTTGCCCTGGTCTGGGTGTTACTGGGATCGCCCCCAGTCCATTGTACGGTACCCATAGTACAAGCGTTGCTTAGTTTGGGACTATACATATAGTTGGAGTGTCAGTCTGGCGATATTTATCTATACAAATAAATAAAATTGGAGTGTCTGTTTGTAATATCAAAATAACACCTTTTCACTAAATGCATATGAAAGTACATACGATACCTATAGCAAAAACGCGAATTAAAAAAATTTTGTCTGTCTGTCTGTGTGTTTGTTCCGGGTAATCTCCGAAACGGCTGGACCGATTTCGACGGGACTTTCACTGGCAGATAGCTGATCTTATAGCGGGTAACTTAGGCTACTTTGATTTTAGAAAAACAATTAGGGTTCCGCGTAAAAAAATAAAAACACTTGTAATCAAAGAGTATCTCCGAAACGGCTGGATCGATTTTGACGGGACTTTCACTGTTAGATAGCTGATGTTATAAGCAGTAACTGAGGCTACTTTTATTTTAGAAAAACAAAATAAAAAAATGAGTCCTGTCGCGCGGGACCGGGCTTTATTGTTAAGTTAAATTCCACGCGGGCGAAGTCGCGGGCTCAGCTAGTCATACTAATATTATAAAGAGGAAAACTTTGTTTGTTTGATTGTAATGAATAGGCTCCGAAACTACTGATCCGATTTGAAAAATTATTTCACTGTTGGGAAGCTACACTATCCCCGGGTGACATAGGCTATAATATATTTTCAAAAAATTAGGGATCCTTAATACTCGAATAATGTAACCGCAATGTACCCGTGCGAAGCCGCGGCGGGCCGCTAGTTTATAATATAGGTACGAATTTTCGCCTTTTGACACTGACTGTGTTCTTCTTCATCGTATTTTTCATTTCAAAAATCATGTTCGTGCTGAGACGTCTTCGCGCAGACGTTGACCGGCTGCTTCTGGTTTTTTCTGTTTGTCTCAGGGCATTAGGTAGAGTGGGTCCCCTTATAGCCCCTCTTTCCTCTCCCTCTATCCCCTTCCCCTTTAGGCCGACAATGTGCGAGCAGTACCATTGGTATTGCAAACACCTGCAGGCTACGGTAAACTGCTTAACATCCGGCGGGTTGTACGCTTTTTTTACATAGCGGGTTGTACGTCTTTGTTAGATAAAAACATCGTCGGAACAGCGGGTAGGTTAACCACGTGGTTTTTTCCTCGATCTTCCCTACAACAACCAGTGTGTCCAGATCTCAAGACTTGGTGGTAGTAGATTACGTTGGTAGTACTAGTTGGATAGTCTGAATAGGACCCTAAGTCGGTCGAGAACAGGTGAATGTACCTATGCGCGATACTCTCCTCCAACACGACATTTTAAAAGTCTCGTTCTTTTTGAAGCTAAGCTTCTTTACGGACGTTCGGGGCGCTCGCTACCCGGGCACTAAAACGGTGAAAAGCGTAACGCGTAACGCGTTAATATAATATATCTAATATCTACTGCAAAGCTTCGCTTCTTTCGGGCGTCCCTAGACGGCACTGATTTTTTTCTGTCGCTGACTGTATCGCAGCAATAAATAAAGCGCAGTGAGTAAGCAAATGCAGCACCTAGCTGTAATTACTGGAGGCTGACCAACCGCACCTAATTGCCGGTGATGTAACTACTGTTCTTGTGTTTTATTCCTAGTAAACATGATTCAGCATTAACTAGGTAGGTACGCCACGTAGGTAAACTGCTTCCGTGCAATTAAAACCTGTGAACCTCAGGTATTCTTTTCTTTGTTATTTTTCATCGATGGGATCCATATAGACGTATCTTATTTAGAGGTAAAGATATTAAATTTATGGAATGCTAGCATAATAATTAATAACCTATTTATCATAATCATAATGGCAATATGATTATCACTTACTTACAGTCAAGGAAAATATATTGAGGAAACCTGCATGTCTTAGAAATTCTAAACAATTTTCGAAATACGAATCGCCCTTGCGTTAAGGCGAGGCCCTTGCCTAGTACTAAATAAATAAATATCGCCAGACAGACAAACCAACTGAACGGTCCCAAACGAGCTTGTACTATGGGTACCGTACAATGGACTGGGGGCGATCCCAGTGACACCCAGACCTGGGCAAATAACGAAAATGCGATTTTCGAAATTTGCTCCGACGGGAATCGAACCCGCAATCGGGCAGTGTAGTGAGACGAGCGGCATATGCTCGAACCACTGCGCCAAGCGGTCGTCTGGGACATGAAATTGTTATTATTTTCTTTGACAGAAAATTTAGTAACTTCTGGTTGCTGTTTTTGCTTTATACCCTAAATTGTATTCGAATCTATGTCCAAATACTGTTTTAAGTGCTACTCGTTCAAGACTTATGAAGTTGTTGAATCAAAGCTACAAATAACTTTGATTAAGGAAAACCAGAGGAAACCAGAGAGCATGATTGGTCACGTGTAGTGATTGGCAATTTTAACAAAATACCGTATATTGCGCTAAGTACAAAGGAATACAGTACACGGGGCTTATGCTTTACTATTGCCAATATATTAACTACTAGCGGCCCGCCCCGGCTTCGCACGGGTACATTGCGGTTACATTTTACATGTTTTGAAAATAAATTATAGCCCATGTCACCCGGGGATAGTGTAGCTTCCCAACAGTGAAAGAATTTTTCAAATCGGATCAGTAGTTTCGGTGCCTATTCATTACAATCAAACAAACAAAGTTTTCCTTTTTATAATATTATATAGTATGAAGTAATAATACATGTATATAAAGATTATTGGATGTGTCAGCAAAAAGATAAACCTCGACTTTTTTAAGCATCAATAGCCTAGTGTTTATAGGGGCCGCCCTCATAACTTGGAGGTTCCGGGTTCGATCCCCATCCTAGGCATGAAACTATTGACGTGAGCCCATTAGCTCAACTAGAGCAACTTAATATTTTTTATTTAAAAAATATTGTAAAATACTTATGGTCATTCTTGACTTGCTGGTAGAATTTTGATTACTTATAAATATTACTTTTGCTGAAAAGGGTTATTTATTAATAATATTTCGAAATTATCCTGTGTAGGTACATATAACTAAACTATTCTTACCAATATTTTCCAATTAGAAGTAATAAGAATAAATATTTATTTATTTATTATTACAATGAACACCTTTTTATCATCATTAATTTTACCACAATTTCTACATAAGTTAAGTTTGAACTAAAACTATTACTACAGAAGGTGATGCCGGTCCTTAACTGATTAACAGCAACGGTACTTAAAAAAAAAATATTTTAAAAAAAAATATAATTTTCATGGGAATACAAAATCTTCGGGCTTAAAATCGTAAATACATTTCGCCGACCAATACGATGCTTCACAAATATCTTTGTATTTTTTTGCTGCAAATAAAGATCAAGGAATAAGAAAAACAAGGACATCATCATTAACATCAAATATGGCTGATCATCATCTCGCAAAAAAGTACGGTCAGCGAGATAAGTGGCTGAGTATTCTTAGTTTTTCAAATCGCTAGCAAATTGGTGTTTTGGCAAAGTTCAGGTACCAACGCTTGTAAAATAAAAAGTATTATTTTCAGCGACTTACGTTGTAGACCGTACCTGGCAAAGTAAAGAAACTCTTTAATTAAACCAGTTTATTAGTGCAAATAGTGTTGCAGAACTAATATGAAGGCTGCAATCTGTTTGGCAGGAGATATAATAAACGCAATCTCTGTAACGTTTATATTTTTTGAACATACCGCCTCGAAATTTACGCTAGTCTATCGTAACCCAAAGATACTTACGAATGTCTTTGCATTTTTCCATTGCAGCTTTAGCAGTCGCCTTCAGTTCAGCGGGATACATCAAATCAACTTGCTTTAACGACGCTTCGTAATTCAGCTTATTATTTTTTACCTGTAAAGATGAACGGCTAATAAATTAAATATCGTGATAAACTCTACACATCGGCCGGAAGACGTCCACTGTTGGACGTAGGCCTCCTCTAATGGCTGTCACATATTCCAGTCCTTGGCCACTCGCATCCACCAGATTACTGCAACGCGTGTGATATTATCGAACAACGTCATGGGGAGCCGTCTAAAGCTACATCTGGGGCTTGAGGTCGTGAATACGTATCGCCTATCTCACTTTAATAATCCCTATCTCACTTCAGTAATCAGTAATTCTATCAGTAATCTCTATCTCACTTTAATAATCCTCTTCCTTTCTATACGAGAGGGATTCGAGCTATACCGGGTGAATAGGATTTAATGGCCCAATTGATATAAGATGAACTGCAACCCTATAAAAATATAAACTTTATAAATAGTTTTTAAAAAATCCGCTAGAAACCATGCCACTTTGTTGTATCGAACCTATTCTGTACTAACGCTCGTTCATTTAGTGGGCTTGCTCTTTAAATTAATTCTTAAAATAATAAGACGCAAACGTAAATTATTACCTTTTTTAAAATGTTTTAGTAATAGTACACGAAGAAAAACTCATAGATATTCCTTTGGGGTGGATGCAATGGTTTTTTTTTTAATGCCCAGTTAGACACACGAACGGACGATTCACTGATGGTAAGTGGTAAAGGTTGCCCAGGACATGAGCAATATATCGGGAGGGAGCAGACGCACTGCCGGTGCCTTTTAGAAACATGTAGACTTGCTTTTCGAGAAACCACTTCAGGATCATTCTACAAATAGTACGTGCGAGCGAGGAAGGAAGGCTCACAATACGCGATAGCTTAGGTAAAAGAAGGTCTACTACTTATTACTTCTTTAAACTTTTACTTACTTAGATATAATAAGTTGTGTAAGAGACTCATAAATACTCACAACACCAGTCATCTCAAAAATGCATGCGATGTAGCACATCACTTGTTTATCTTCAACAAATTTTCCCTTCTCTATGCCGCCAATTTGTTCTGAAAATTATTTAATTATTAGTATTACACACATAATTATTTCTACCTATCTACGGATTAGTAGGTATTTCTGGGGTGCTACTCTTACCAACGATAAAAAGTTAGATACTCTAAATTTCATCATTTTTTTCCGTCGTGTATCGTTAGACAATAATTTTGTATTGTTCGTTCAATAATCGATATGACGGCAAAATTATATATCCATTATCATTGCAAAGTGCAGCACCCAAGGATTCAGCATTACCCTCAGTCACTTGATTTTTCGCCATACAAGTTTTCTTGAGCAACTTTGCCGAATTCTTCAACTGTTGTCTTGTTAACTGTGGTATAAAGTTAATAATATAAATTTGTTATCATATTTTTTTTTTATGCTACACAATTTTCACTCTTATCTTCTTTATATTATTACTACGGAATTTTATACTTACGGAATTAACACCAATTATCACAATCACGAGAACCAGAATACAACACAAATCTTTGCGATCCATAGCGACACACTTTCATTGATTTTTCCAACTGTTTGCAAAAGGCAACATTGTAAACATATTTATACTACATTACTACTCCTTAATCATAGTATCATAGCATGCGTTTAAATGTATCGACCGTCTAATTATGCCAACTAATATAGTGTTTGTTTGCAACAGAGTAATGTCAAATAGATTGGAGCGATAACATAATCAGCATGTGTCACCAGAAATCCCTTTTTCAATTTCATTTGTGTAAATTTTATACATTATAGTTCTTGGGATAATACCGGTTACAAAAAACAATATAGAGATTAGTGTTTTGTATGTCAACCGAAATTTTAAACTTCCTCTGAAAAAACTTATTGATGAATCTGCTATACGGTTTAAGTTAAGCAGATAACATTGATTAAAATGTTTAATAGATTTACCAAGTAAAATCAAAGCAATATGTCGTATGAAAATATGCTAGAGCAGTCGAAAATTGAAAATATGATATGAAATAACTATTCATTCTTTATTCACAGGCATAATGGCAATTTATGACTAATTCTACTTACTAAAAGGTCCTATGAAGACGATGAGGATTTTTCATCTGAGTAGAGTCAACATTCTTAATACAACTATCAAAAGATTTATAAACCTTTCTAACTTGAATGCTGTTTAATATTCATGTCAACTACCTTGCAATACTCGTATATTTAAGCAAAAACAAAATTTGCCGGATCATATTCGTACATACACTTTGCCGTCCAAAATGAAGCTGCACAGATGTCCTTATATTTCGATGCTGCAAACAATGACATGGATTTATACTCTCGATCGATATTACCCAAACGGATGCTGGAACTTTTCTTTTTTTAGGGTTCCGTACTCAAACAAAAAACCCCTTAACGCACTTAAGCACTTTCAATTAAACTCACCAACTCCTCTACAATTATCTATTGCTGCTTTGACCGCCTCTTTCATATCTGCAGGAAACATCATATCCACTTGTTTTATCATCGCTTCATGTACTATCTTATTATTCTTTATCTATAAATTCATTTAAATCAATTTTATATTAAGTACTTATTTATAAATAAATTTACTTATGAAATTATTATTATTTATGCCGTCATTTGACACTGATTTGTATGGACGACTTCATTAATATCCTCGGATAAGGTAGTAGCCTGAAAATCTAACATAAACGTATCGTCTTCGAGAAAGCATGCTGTAACTGACATTTTTATTCTACGAACTTACGGGACAAACGCTTTTATTAACGTAAAGCTCCGTTAAGTTCGTACTTATAGTAGAGTTCGTCTTTCAACCAAAATTTAATTATTTTCTCTTTCAGGGTTACTAGCAATTCGACATTTTCCTTGTGGGGTGTGAAGTGGCACCAAACGAAATTAAAATAGCACCTTATATAAGGAAAAACAAAAACTTACTGCTTGTCCCACGCTGTACACACAAGCTACGTAGCACATAACTTTGTGATCCTCTACAAACTTGCCTTTATCGATATCTATCACTTGATCTGTTGATAGAATATTTATATAATGTTATAAAATGTGTGAATGAAAACATCGTGAGGAAACCTTCACGCACTGGGCCAGCGTGGTGGATAACGGCCTGATCCCCCTCGTAGTGAGGGGAGGACTGGGCCCAGGAGTGGGACGTCAAAAGTGCTAAATATTAATCATTATTTATATTTATTATTTATTAAAATGTGTAAACGTGTAGTACAAAGTGTACCAACCTTCAGTAACATTGCTCTTTGGGAGACAAGCGTTCCTTATCAGTTTCCCTGAGCCTTTTAATTGTTTTCTTGTCATCTGCGTATAAATCAAACGTAAATGGCGTTTATGTTATGAACATCCAGAGCTGTTTTTGAATGAGATTGATATCTTTATGTATAAACAAATAAATAAATCAAATAAGTATGATATTAGGTACTTACCGATGCAACTATTGGCCCGTTTAATACAATAAAAGTTAAAAAAGTAATAAATATTTCAGGGGAGCACAACATTTTAGTAACCTAGGTAGTATTGAATTAAAAATCCGAAGATGGCAAATATTTATAGCAATGTAGTTGACTAAAAATTTAATTACATAGATAGCAGTGTTGAACAAAGTGGTGCCTGTCAAGTTTTAATCTAACGTTTGTTTTGACAACGATCAATTAGTTTAACTAACACCTTTGTGTGATAGCCGGTTGGTTAAGCACGCGTCTTGCGGGCGCCAAGTCCCCGACTCGCACCTCTGTGTTTTAGAAATCGAAATGCGCGAATCATACTTTGGGAAATTATTAGTAGTAATAATAGCTCAATGGAATCATAATCTTCTTTACACCTATACAAATAAATAAAATTGGAGTGTCTGTTTTTAATATCAAAATAACACCTTTTCACTAAATGCATATGAAAGTACATATGACACCTAAAGCAAAAACGCGATTTAATTATTTTTTGTCTGTCTGTCTGTCTGTCTGTGTCTTTGTTCCGGGTAATCTCCGAAACGGCTGGACCGATTTTGACGGGACTTCCACTGGCAGATAGCTGATGTTATAAGGAGTAACTTAGGCTACTTTAATTTTAGAAAAACAAATAGGGTTCCGCGTAAAAAAATTAAACATTAAATCAAAGAGTATCTCCGAAACGGCTAGACCGATTTTGACGGGACTTTCACTGGTAGATAGCTGATGTTATAAGCAGTAACTTAGGCTACTTTTATTTTGGAAAAACAATTTAGAAAATGGGTCCTGTTGCGCGGGCTCAATACGTGGGAGCGGGCGTTTTGTTAAGTTAAACTGCACGCGGACGAAGTCGCGGGCTCAGCTAGTTTTACAATATGATTATCACTTGCTTACGGTGAAGGAAAACATCGTGAAGAAACCTGCATGACTTAGAAAATCTAAAGACATGTGAAATCCGCAAACCCGCACTGGGCCAGCGAGGTGGAATAGCCTGAATCCCCCTCATAGTGAGGGGGCCCGTGCCCAGGAGTGGGACATCAAAAGGGCTAAATTATTAAAGACCGTAAAAAAGTTGTTATAAGCAGTAAGATGAAAAAAATCTGTGTTGTGTTCTTTAATCATCGATCTATTGAAAATATATAAAAGCAACTTTTATGGAAATATAAATGCACTCGGATCCTTCTCGTACAAACATTTTGTTGCATGGAATACGCCTTCACACATATCGGTATAACCATCCTCTGAAAATAAAATACGAAGGTGAGAAAAAAGCAGACCATCTACCTATGCTATGAGTTCCTAGGAATTATTTGAATATCGTGAACAAAAAATATATCTATGCTTCGACGTAAAGAAAATCCGAGTGTTTGATTGGTCGATATTTTTAAGCTTCGATTATCTAGGAACATAAATAAATAAATAAATATCGCAAGACGAACACACCAACTGCATGGTCCCAAACTAAGCGACGCTTGTACTATGGTTACCGTACAATGGACTGGGGGCGATCCCATTGACACCCAGACCTGGGCAAATTACGAAAAGGCCATTTCCAAAAATTTCCCCGGCGGGAATCTAACTCTACAAGGTGAAACATAATGGGTATACTTTTTTTTTTCAAAACTTAACTTTGTAATGCTTAAACCATCAGCTTTGGAGGGAACTTGAAAAACAAAAGGTGTTATAGGAATACAGCTGTTGACAGATTTCACAAGTCTACAAAACCTTTAGTACTTCAACTGTCCCACAAAGCTGATAGTTTGAGATTTACAAAGTTAAGTTGCAAAAAAAATAGTATACCCTTTTTGTTTCACCTAGTATATACTCGTACTTTTATCTTATGACTGTATCCTATTGTAACCACGGCCTACGAGAGGCGATATGAAAGTGAGAGATGAGTGAGATTTAATGTATTCACTTTTAGTTTTTTTTTTGAAACACAAATTGATAAATAGCGACCCGAGTGTTGGCAAGCCGTTAACCGAATAGAACTCGCACATTATTACTATTTCGTATCGCTTCTCGTTGGCTGTAGTGGTGATTAGTTTATAACATAAATTTTACTTACGGAGAAGTACGCAACTTGCAACCGCCCTTTTGACAGGCTCTTTGAGTTCCTGAGGGTACAACAAGTCTACCTGTTTCGACACTCGTGCCAGGTCCAACTTGTTGTTATTCATCTACAAAATAAGCTCCAATCAAATCAAAAATATTTGTATTTATGTAAGCCAATAAAGGACTTATAAAATTAAATAGTCCGAATCTATAAATTCGGATTGCTGCTTCCACGGAGGAGATCCGGCAATAAACTCAATGGTTACTCTTTTCAATGGAATGCAAGATGATTTAGGTACCTATATTCGCAGGCACAGCAACACAAGGTGAGCAGGCAACACTATTGTCACTAACTCAAAAGTACTAGAGAGTGACTAGCGTAGTTCTTAATACACTAGTCATTCAGTATCACCAAGCTAATTAAATCTCACTCAGATTTATCTGTTTTAATGAGAAATTAGAACGCTAGTTTAGTAAGGTGTGGATGCATGTGTCCTACTCCCTTTACAGTAATTTTAATATTGAATACAAGTATTATAACATAAATATAGATATGAAAAATAATTGCATTGGTGTGATGCAGTCAGTCTGTCAGTTTCTCTTTTTATATACGTACCTAATTATACGAATAAAACTTACCACTTGCATATTCTTGAAGATGCATGTGATGTAGCACATTACGTCGTGATTTTCCATAAAAACTCCTTCTTCTATTCTTCCAACTTGATCTGAATAAAATGATGACGTATTACCAAGAGTTTACGGATATGCGATCATTTAAACAATGTTATTTGATACTAGCTGTGCCCACCGACTTCGTCGTAGTATTTAACGTAACAAACAATTCGGGATTATCGGGATAAAAAGTATCGTATGTGTGAATCCCAGTTATAAACTATCTGTGTTCCAAATTTCATCCAAATCCGTTTAGTAGTTTTTGCGTGAAGGAGTAACAAACATACATCCACACTCACAAACTTTCGCAATTATAATATTAGTAGGACCTTACCGTTATTAACTCCATTTTTCTGCATACACTGATTTTTCATAATGCCCATAGCCTTTCTAACTTGTGGACGTGTCATCTAAAAATGATAATATCTAGTGTTTTCATAAAGGCCTTAAAGAATTTTACTCAATAAATAGCTTATTCCCGCGACCTCCCTCGCGTATGTTTGTTAATTTCTGGATTAATTAACAAAAATATAACTAGGTTGACTTACCGCGTGTGTATTTATTAAAATTATATTCAATAGATACAACATCAAAAGACGATACATTGCTTAATAAGTACAGAAGCACGCTACGCGTGTGATGAATGAAACCAAAATGAAATATTCACTATGAAAATCAAACAATTTATGGCCAAAAATGCAAAAAGGCGACGTGTATTTAGTTCGATAAAGCTACTAATTTATTTCAATTTTGTGGCTACGAAACGTTTAGAAATAATAATAAGGTAACGCAATTAAGTACTATGCTTTATGTATGTAAGTACTAATTTGACCGTGTGAAACGTTTTGACAAAATACACGGTGTCAAAGCAGAGGCGAGGTTCATCGTCGCTACGCTTTTGTAGCCGCGTTGTAATAATCCAAGATTTTTCCCAACAGTCAGGAGAGGTCTTCACAGCTGACGGAATGTGTCCGATGTCGCAAACGACAGCATTCATCCTACTTCTAATTCCTTTGTAAAATTAAATAAGGAAGAAAACTGTAGTTTCCGAAATCGGAAACACTTCAGCAACTGTTAATACCCACCCAGGACGGCGGCGCCTCATTGGAGTGGACTGAAATTCTCACTATCCGACCTCGCGGTAATTAGTATTTGTAGTGACTCTGATAACTGATTGGCTCCGTCAGTTTCTCTTTGTCCTTCTAATCTCGCGATTCCTGCTTGCGACAGTTTGTACAGAAGTAGGTAAGTGACCGAGAACGTCAGCTTAGTCCAATCAAGACGTCTGATGAGCTGAGTATCTCTTGCCCTCATTGTTATAGCAGCATCGTACAGCTGCAGTGTAATACTTTTATAGTGGCATCGACCATTCGTAGGAGTTCATACCGAAAATCGGAATCGCGAGGGCTCCAAAAAAAACACAGGACATAATTGCTAAACAATATTTATCTACAGCTACTTAGGTAACTAGAACTACTATTCAATCATTCATTCATTGATTGTAAGTCAGGGAAACACGAAATTTTCAGGATCAAAATTGTACAAACACTTCGCCGTCCAATATGATCCCTCACACAAGTCATTGTACTGCTTAGCTGAAATTAAAATGCTGTTATTTAATTGCGCGGCTTTTGCGATTTATTCGGGAACATTTCTGACTGTATGAGATTTATAAAAAATTAAACAATAGGTACTATTAGGGCATCAACATAATAAAAAACCTATTGACCCTTGATGCCCCTATTTTGGTAGGTTCTATTTCGAATCTCGAAGAGCTTACACAGATTTTTTTTGAAAGGCATGGGTATTCTGAAGTAAGTTAAAAATTGACAAATATACCGGCTTCGAAAGCAGTACGAATAGAACCAGTTTAGAATGAGCTATAACGTCAGTGAGTAACTTAAGCAAATTTTACTAGCGAGTTATCTTTGTAGGTTTATTAATTATTTTTATTAAATATTTCAAAAACTATCAAAAATAATTGGCACTCAGGAGTTACCATAAAAATTTAGTATACACTAGTCGCTGCCCGCGACTTCGTCCGCGTAGACTTAAGTAAAGTATTCTATGTGTTAATCCAGGTTTTAAACTATCTGTGTTCAAAATTTCATCCAAATCCGTTCAGTAGTTTTGGCTTGAAAGAGTAACAAACACACTCACAAACTTTCGCATTTATAATATTAGTAGGATTAATGAATAGTCGTGGCTTTTATTAATTCGCTTCAGCACCTGGACTACACTTATTTCGAGCTATATAAATCACTATTAAAAGACAGTGTAACATACAATCCTTATCCCAAATATATTCAAAACATAAATCGGTATAATGACCGTAATTTACATAAACTGGTTGCGATTATCCGCGACCTTTATTTGCAACAATTCGACAATCATGCAATTCATCACGCAGTACGGCGGTAGGTAGGTACTTTTAATGCAGAAATAAACGACAATATTGAACGAAAAATATTGAATATTATCTAGCATCTTCAGGGTTTTTCAGAAGTCCGAAATAATACTAGGTTGTTTAAATGAGTCTCGGAAAATTCTAACGGTGTTAATTTTTACCCAAATTAAAAAAAAAAACATCTAATCAAATACTTACACAGTAATCGTGTTTTTAACTTTTCTGAGTACTAAATTAATAATTAATTGTAAAATCAGGCGCTTTATAAAATGACTAGGTTTCTCAACTTTGGTGGCCACGTGTTACGGGCTGTGATATCAATGGTACCGCTACACAGTTAATAAATAATATTCTACTTACGAATGTCTTTGCAGTGAATAGAAGCTGCTCTCACCGCAGGCTTAATGTCTGGTGGGGCCAGCAAATCCACTTGTTTTAAAACTGCATCAATATTTAATTTATTGTTTCTCACCTGTTATCAAAACATTTCTATATAATTGTGTCTTATGAGTGGAATCACTCTTTATAATTTACTAGCGGCCCGCCCCGGCTTCGCACAGCTCTAAAATTATCAGTGTTTCTCTACTATATTATGCATGTATTATATATACATAATAAACCTTCCTCTTGAATATCTCTATCTATTAAAAAACCGCATCAAAGTCCGTTGCGTAGTTCTAAAGATCTAAGCATACATAGGGGCATACAGACAGCGGGAAGCGACTTCGTTTTATACTATGTAGTGATATCGGCGCGACGCCAAAATAAATACAAGTAAAACAATTTTATGGCTTAATAGCCTATACTTACAACATTGGACATAGTATAAATACAGGCAATGTAGCACATAACTTTTCGCGTCTCTATGAACTTCCCTTGCTCTATCGCACCGACTTCATCTAAAAAATAGTTTTCTGTGCTTGTTATTTTGTACTACTTAGCACAATAGCAGGTACCTAGACGACAACGGGCTACTTTGCCTCACCCATATTTACCCTCCGTCACATCGTTTTTCGGCATGCAACTCTTTTTCATATATTTTCCAGAATTCTTCAGTTGTTTCCTTGTCAGCTATAATGCAATGTAAACATAAACTCGAATCAATCCACACTACTCAAAATATTTTATCACTTTTATTTCTATAATTTATTTTATGAACATTGTCACTTCCAAAAATTTTATTAAATTTAATTGCACAGTTATATTAAAAAATTAATATTTGAATCATGAAATCAACTTACAGCACTACAATAACTGAAAATAAGACAAATTATTATACAGCCGCTTAACATTTTGTGCGTATCCATAATTGCGTTCGGTTCAGGGCAAAACGAAAGAATAAATATGCTTTGTTCTATTTATACAGAGGCGTTAAATTCCTACTTAAGCGACAAATGAGTGATTAATTACAGAGAAGGATGAAGGATTAGACAGGTTAATTCGATGTCATCTCATTTAGCAAAGGCTATTAAATACGTAATGATTTGTTATCAACATAATTCTTACCATGAATAAATGTATCTACCTAAACGTTGTTTGACAATTAAAACATAGGTTATATCAAAAGTATAATCGTCTGCAACTATTGTGCTGTTTTATTTTATATCAATGCTAGATGGTCACTAGTTTGTTAGTTATAATTCTGAAATGTGTATACTGCCTGCAACATATTATTGTGATACTTAATTTATATATCCGTTTTTATCACAGAATGGATAGATATACCTAGTCTTGCCATAAATACTGAAACAAAGAAAAAAAAAATCCTTTTGCAAATAACATTTATTACTTTTACAGTATGTTAGTTTAATCTATACTCTATACAAATAAATAAAATTCGAGTGTCTGTTTGTAATATCAAAATAACACCTTTTCACTAAATGCATATGAAAGTACATACGACACCTATAGCAAAAACGCGATTTAACTTTTTTTTGTCTGTCTGTCTGTCTGTATGTTTGTTCCGGGTAATCTCCGAAACGGCTGAACCGATTTTGACGTGACTTTCACTGGCAGATAGCTAATGTTATAAGGAGTAACTTAGGCTACTTTAATTTTAGAAAAACAATTAGGGTTCCGCATAAAAAAATAAAAACCCATGAAATCAAAGAGTATCTCCAAAACGGCTGCACCGATTTTGATGGGACTTTCACTGGCAGATAGCTGATGTTATAAGGAGTAACTTAGGCTACTTTAATTTTAGAAAAACAATTAGGGTTCCGATTAAAAAAATAAAAACCCATGAAATCAAAGAGTATCTCCGAAACGGCTGCACCGATTTTGATGGGACTTTCACTGGTAGATAGCTGATGTTATAAGCAGTAACTTAGGGTACTTATATTTTATAAAACAAAAAAATGGGTCCTGTCGCGCGGGCTCAGAACGCGGGAGCGGGCTTTTTTGTTAAGTTAAATTCACGCGGACGAAGTCGCGGGCTCAGCTCGTTTAAAATACGCGACATGGTTCTAGGTGCTATCTTCATCTCCCGAGATAAAATCTTTTGCTTTCGGACAGGATTTATTCGAATTCTTTCCCTTACTGCTTTGACCACCTTTTTCGTAGGAACACTCCGTGGACGGCCAGATCTTTTTCTGTCACAAACAGAGGAGGTCTCATTGTACCTATTTCTTAATAGTTTTTGTACCGTTTTAAAACATTTTACTAATACCAAGCGTATGGAGAGTTTTAAAATTGCATTTGGCTCCATACTTACATTGTGTAATGCAATCACAGCGATTCGGTTCTCTTTATCACCCCACTCCATTTTAATATCGCAAAATAATATACAATGTATTGGCGCCAAAATGAGAAAACTCAATGAACAATCATATAAAAATGGCAGATTTAAAATTCAAATGTAATAATTTGTTTATTTTTAATTGTAACAGTATTTATGGCCAGACTAAGTATAGTATTATTTTTTACATAATCTTGTGATATAAATTCAGTTTAAGATAAAACTATACCTCTCCAATATTTGGGCCACCTAGGTGATTACATTACGTATAGATTAAAAAGGAGAATGCATTGAACCGGTAATGATATACCAAGTTCTAACTAACAATTAACTTCGGAACTTATTATTACTTTGTAATGCGGACATTGTGACCAGGATTTGCAGATATTTACTTTAATAAAAATTGATGCTCGAACCTTCATTACGCTTACACAATATATATCCATAATAGATAATATAATATGTTCCTTTGCTTGTTTTACTTATGTGTTTTGAGACACAATGAAAAAAAATCTGATACTTATAGCGATTTTTCAAATTCTGAGCCCGAAAATTTTTTGGGTTTCATTTTAAAATTATTTAAGCTTGGGTTGAGTTCCCTCTTCCCACTGAATCGGCCAGCCCGTTCATAAACTTGTTTGCTCCTATCGCCAAATTTTCCTATATAAAATAATTTTGTCCCGAATTATGCTCATAAATACATGGTCGCATCATGCTACATAGGTGTTAAACGTTAATTCAGTAATTAGACGATTGTTACTGAATATTCATACTTCATATATAGCGGTTACTGAAGATCAACAGGTTCAGACCTCGGTATTCGAGGCTGAGGTGTCAACACTTTGAAGATGAATAAGTTTTTCATTTGCATTTTAAAGTTTTTAGTATTTATAGGATTTTGTGAAGCGGTAAGTCGAGTTACCTTCATGTACCTTTGTATTGACGGACCTAAGGGTTTGTAAATGTATGATGCACTCTTATTTTAGGTACTTATTTTTTTTTTTGTTTTTGAGGAAGAAAACTTCCTAAGATCCTCCAAAGACCTACTAAAACCTTCCCGCCTTCAGCACGTCGGACGGATATCCTATTCGGGATATTCTAGGTTCCTAAAGGCTAGCTCACTAGCTAACTGAATTTTTTTCCCGGCTTGCCATCCCTACTAAATTATATTATTCTCAGTCGGATACTCTTGACAGAGTGTTCATGGGTTGCCTTTTTTCCCTGGCCACTACTTTTGCTGTTTTTCTTCATGTTACATTTATATTATCTAGTAGACTACAATTTTACGAAACCAAAAGCTACCTACTTAGTATAATTTTTGTTTGGGAAAAACTATAAAGATTTAACCAAATCATCGCAGGGAAAAATAATGATTCCACTATATTTATGTGGATCAGAATTTAAAACTGCTATATTCATGCTAGAAAAAAGTGAGAACTCGTCTTCTGATT
This sequence comes from Notodonta ziczac, assembly GCA_918843915.1. Classification (NCBI taxonomy): domain Eukaryota; kingdom Metazoa; phylum Arthropoda; class Insecta; order Lepidoptera; family Notodontidae; genus Notodonta; species Notodonta ziczac. The sequence continues at coordinate 4,403,586 of OU974051.1, forward strand.
GTCTGTAACGACAGACAGACAGAGAACGCTAGTTTAGGAGCAAGGAAAACATCAGTTCTAGAGTAACGGGCAAATTAAAAGCGGTTCATGATTCGAGATGAGGATATTACCAACTAAGTAGATGGGTGAGTACTTACCTAATCTCAGAAGTTTTTTGCTTCAGATGACAATGAAACAGATGAAGAACACAGGGAAAATGATGAGGAAAACGTGTCAACCTAGAAATAACGCTGAGGACGGTAAGATTTTAAATATTTTCGAGATAAATAAAATCGAGGCATGAAGGATAAATTTGCTCCTTTTAACTTTTTCCTATATGGGATAGGACGGGCCCTGGATGGGTCTCATGAGAGATAGTGGAGTGGGAGTACGGCTTCGGTACCTAGTATCAACAGTTTCCATTGTATCTTCATGAGACCAGAGTCCAGACCCGGATCTTCAATTTTTTTTTGGCGGGGCAAAATCTAAATTGTGCCGCCCCCACACAAAATATCTATGAACTTGTCATAATTTAACTCGTGTGCAATTCGATTTTCGATCGCTAAGATTGCAATACTGGATAAGCGTTCCTGGCTCATAGAAGATCGAATAATATTTTCATTACTCATACTCGGAAAGTAGGTCTGAAGTTGCCTGAGGAACGGGGTGCTAGTAATACTTTTCCGCCCTAGGGAGAATCGCTTTCAACTGACAGCTGTCAAATCATAAAAAAAACTATTTCCATTTTCACATTTCTATGGAACCATGTTCCAACTTCTTCTACAGTCACTCAATTACAGCGCGATGTAAAATTGAAATAACATAAAGTTAAGTATTAATTAAATAATATATATTTGTAAATGACTTAATTATAATTTAGTAGTAACAATTTCTTTAAAATAACATAGATTTGGGCAAAATATTTAAAGATTAAAATGAAAAATAATGGCTAAATAATGAAGTTGGCCGGCCAACGAAAAAAAATAATAGGCGGCAATCCGATCCTCATATGTTTTTTTGAGTTTGTAGAGTATTGTTCATACTTCCTTGTATTATTTATTTAGCCAATTCCTGTATTTTATTTTTATTTTCCTTGTATTCGTAATGAAAAGCACAGTGTTTAACTCGTGTGAAAAGACTTATTTTATCCCTCGAACTATTGGCGCAATCGCTACGCTCAGGCTCCAAACCACGTCTCGGGCCAAAACAAGTTACATTCACCGCTTGTGTAACAATGTACTATTAATTTGTTTTAGTTTGTTAAAACCACGTAGCGTAGAGTAAATTCGCAAGGCAATACAAATATTAGGAAAAGCACCCTGCAAATCATGCGCATAGATCTGTTGCAAGAGATAGAAACCGTTAGCCTATTCTATATCACCAAATAAAAACAGAGTTTTCTCTTTTAAAACGTAGTGTTCTATTTCTCTTCTTCTTCTCTTTTTAATTTCTGATATGATTCGATCAAATAGGTATCATAATTATTTCTTTAGAAAATAGTTGAATAGGTTGAAGTGTTTGTAATTCGTCTTCAGACATCTCATCGAAACGTTTTACGTTTCGTAATTCGTTTGTTTTGCAAAATAGGTTCAACACCATTTTTTTCAGGAACTTCCCAGCCTCATTTATCCATTATTCCATTGGATTTTGTCTCATTTTTTGCAAAGTTTTGAGCAGACACAACAAAAAAAATAAGTAATTGGTTTAATTTAATTTTAATAATGACGAATTGATGACGTAAGTAATGGCACGTAGGTACTACATTGAATTTTAAAAATAAACATATTAAAAAGCATGATATAGTTATGATAAAATACTTAGGCCTAGAAAGGCGATCGATCAGCTGTGATAGATTTAGTGATGTGACACTAATACAATCAGTATTTTTCATTACTCATACTCGGAAATTAGGTCTGAAGTTTCCTGAGGAGCGAGTTGAAAGTAATACTTTTCCGTCCTAGGGAGAATCGCTTTCAACTGACAGCTATCAAATTATTAAAAAAAACTAGTTCCATTTTCACCATTCTATTGAACCATGTTCCAAATTTTTCCACAGTCACTCAATTACAGCGCGATGTAAAATTGAAATAACATAATGCTAAGTATTAATTAAGGAATATATTTTTTTTAAATGACTTTATTATAATTTCGTTTCAACTAATTCTTTAAAATAACATCGATTTGGGAAAAATATTTAAAGATGAAAATGAAAAATTATGGCTAAATAATGAAGCCGGGTAACGAAAAAAAAACAAAATAGAATTCGTAATGAAAAAGCACAGTGTTTGTTTATCTCGGGTGAAAGACTTATTTAGGCCCGAGACTGGATTTGGCGCCCTCGCTACGCTCGGGCGCCAATAGGTCGACGGTTACCTTCACCCCTAGGATAACAATGTACTAATACCTTCGGATCAACAAGTACTACATTTTAGTAAATATAAACAAACAAACAACACACATGTTTAAAACAAAACACTGTCGTGGAGAGAGATCGGCGAAGGAGTTTTCGAATATAGCTCCATCCCTTTCGCGCGCACGGTAACCAGACGCGTGCTGTCGCGATCTGCGATTCCAGCGAGAGGGCGCGTATTTTGAACTATGCCTACGCGCCTCGCGAATAATGTTTGTGCAGCGCGTCTCGGTCGAGTTAATGGCCACAGTAAAAAATACTGAAATTTCTGTACTAGTCTTTATTTATTCTGTGGTCCAACTTATGTCAATGATGAGTTGTCCATTCGTCTGTAAAGTGTGAACTTGGCCGCCCTCTGAACTTGCCGCCCGGGGCATAGGCCCCGGCTTGCCCCCCCCTAGATCCGGGGCTGCCAGAGTCCACCCGAAATAGGGAAATTTATTAGATACTTACTTATTCAGTACCTACGTAGTTCATAACTAATTTATACGTTATACCTAACTATTATTTTTAGAAAAAATCAATCCTCTAAATGACGGAGTTTTCATGGACGAGAAGGAAGTTAAATGCTACATAGCGTGTATTATGAAAATGGCTAATACGGTTAGTACCTATCAAATGTGATTACTTACCCTTAACCTAATGGAAATGGCCTTATAATTATAACAAACCTTCTAAACTCATGGTGGCTAAGGAAATAATACAACGTCGGGTTTGCTTTAGCTCCGAAGCTTCATTGTTAAAACATACTTACTTACTTAATATAGATAAATAAGTACTTATTATACTTATTTTACTAACTTACTAGCAGTACTCACCACTCCTGGAGTTAGTTCCAGGGGCGTCGCAATACACGAATTTAGAGTACGATCGCTTGAGCTAACTTCAGAGCAGGCGTTATCGTGAGCAACGCACCTTTCTTTGTTTCACCCAGTCGCCAATCACAGAATATGGCCAGCAAAAACGGCATTGCAAAGTTGTGTAACTTCAATGGGTAACCCTTATCAATAAACTTCTTGTAGCGGGTGAATAGTTACACACCGGATTATCTCGTTTTGTCATCAGTAATTTAACATTCGAAAGAAGAAGACAAAGGATGTTTAAACAATACAACCGCTAAACCAAGTTTATTAATAAGGGGGAACAGGTTTAGGAGACCCGTTGGTCATCTAAGTTATTTCTTATACCCCCAGATTAAAAACGGCAAGCTGAATTACGAGGCGGCTATAAAACAAGCCGATTTACTTTTCCCTGAAGAAATAAAAGAACCAGCTAAAGAAGCTATTACGGCATGTCGAAAAGTTGGTAAGTGTTGACCATAGTGGAAACCAAGTGCCCTATTCTGTTAGCCGCTTGCATCTTGATCGCGCTCGACTCGCAATACGTCAAAACTATCTGAATAAGTACGTCAGTTTTGTCAATTTTCCTATGGAAAATCTGCGCTGCACTGGCGTTCTTTAGTCAGACACGTACCTATTTTCTATCCTCTCTCACACAACTTTTTAGCGACTATTATCTGTGTTCCACGCTCAACAGCGGGCTATTCCTTCCCGATCATCCTTCAGTCACTCAACATGTGCGGATGTGGCTTTACGGTGCATAGATCATTCTCCCAAATTCAGTGAAACCCTCACCGGTTTGAGTTGAGACTCCACACTCTCTGGAGTCAATAATACTTGTCTATATAAGTCATTGATACTTGGATTATGTGATACCTAGTCTTTGGTCAATGGAGTAAGTAAGATGAATTTTGAACGTGTTCAACACAAAACAATAAAGACCTTAAGGCTAAAGCTCTCATCTAGCCCCCGAAGTTAAATTTTTTTAAGTTTTTTAGAAATTTTTCAAAATTTGAAAATATTAAAGGGCACGTCTTGTAATCGGCGACAAAGACCGTATGCTATGCATGTTTTAATATATCCAACTTACTCAAAAAAAACAAGAACGACAGACAACCAGAAAAACATGCAAATTTTTGTATATTTAGTGATTTACTAGTATCATATCCACCGTGATAATATTTAGAGTATAATAAATGTATTAATAAACGCACTGCATACTGTGTTTTTCGCCAATCACAAAATTTTGTCTTAAATGTTTTCAGATTTTGAATAATCTATAAAAAAACTCGAAAATTTTGAACTTCGCGGCCTAGACAAGCGCCATCACCTACAATAAAGACGTCTTAGCCCCGTATTACTAAATCAATTTCGAGTCTGAGATACAAAATAAATACATAAGAATGAAATTTCCAAGATCGCTCTCAGACTTGAGATCGATTTCTAATACGGGCCTTTAATACTCAGTGATGTTCAGTTATTGATCGAGTGTTTGATGTCTCCATACCTTCACCAGTAAAACTGTATGTTTCCGCTAGGAGCGCTGCTGTGAAAAATAATAGGTAGATATGGAAATGGTGTCAAAACTTGTAATAAGACCAATGTGCTATAGTGAAACCACCCAAAAGTATGCTTAGGTAGTAGTGATGGAACATTTCACAGGTAGCATGTGAAAAATCATATTATATAGGTTTTCATGTAGCACCTGCTACAGACAGAGAGGTCAGATGGTCTAAGGCTACAGACATAAGTTGTCAGAAACTGTTCAAAAGTTATTGCAATTAAACCTCCTGTAAAGTCCTGACTTTCCTGATAAATCATCGACCAGAGACCTCATAGGATAAAGTGCCTAAAAGAAAATTCACTACGAATAAAATCATTGACTGTGAAAAATCACAGGTGAAATAACAGTGAAAAATATCTGAAAATTAATTTAAAGTAGCAATCATCGCCATGCCTATTAGGTAGAGCAAACCTATGCCAACCACTAGGTTGGCATAGGTTTGCTCTAATAATAATAGGCATCCGAAACATACCTACAGTAGTAGGTAAACACTAGTTTACCTACTACTGTAGGTATGTTTCGGATTCTACAAATAGATAATGATAAATACTTTTTCAGCGGACGCGCACAAGGACATTTGCGAAGCATCGTTTCACGTGACCAAGTGCATCTATAATCATAACCCCGGCATTTTTTATTTTCCGTGAAATAATAAAAATTGACTTGATTGCTGCATTTTCATTTTATCTACCTACTGTAAGAGGATAGGCTAGGCTTTGTCGACGTGGACAGAAACATCCTCTCACAGAAGATCTAGCTTTCGTAATTAACATCAGGCGATTATACTCTTGTTTGTTAACTTTATTGTATGAGAAAATAGTCGTAGAGAAAAAGATGTATGAAATTACTTAAGTTATAATTATTAGTAGATACTTGTTTAGTAAGGTTTATTAAAGTACAGAAATGCACAGATCATCATCATCATCATCTCACCCGAATGACGTACACTGCTAGACATAGGCTTCCTCAAGGTTCACTACAATGTTCGGTCTTGAATCGATAAAATATATTTTTTTAAATTGCGAGCATGCTAAATGCTAGACAGTATCTAAGTTTATTTTCACAGTCCATAATACGAACATATCTAACTAGTTTCTAGTTCGCGTAGACTTAAGTAAAGTATTGTATGTGTTAACTAGCTGTGCCCGCGACTTCGTCCGCGTGGAATTTTATTGACAAAGTTGCATACAAACTTTCATCCCCTATTTTTTCCCCTTGGAGGTAGAATTAATCAAAATCCTTTCTTAGCGGATGCCTACGTCATAACATCTACCTGCATGCCAAATTTCAGCCCGATCCGTCCAGTGGTTTGGGCTGTGCGTTGATAGATCACTATGTCAGTCAGTCACCTTTGAGTTATATATATATAGATGCAGTCAGGTTATGAACTATCTGTGTTCTAAATTTCATCCAAATCCGTTGAGTAGTTTTTGCCTGAAAGAGTAACAAGCAGCCACACTCACAAACTTTCGCATTTATAATATTAGTCGGATTATCTAATTAGGTACCTACTTAGCCATATATTTTTCTTTACATAACCTACTAGATAAATAGAAAGTCAAGCAGAACCTGATACGGTATTAGGAATTAACACTCGTATATAGGTTGATCGAAATCCAGGTTTATTCAACAATCACCCTTATAGAACATAGTACTTACGTAAATGTAATGCGAACAAATAATCGCGATCTAACTCGACGGTAGCGACATCTAGTTATAAAAAATGCAAAATAAAAATGAAACTACTCAAACAGTGGCAATGATTTCTTTCTGGTTGAATGCCCTTGGCCCTTCGGGCCTTTTTATTATACCTATAGGTATTACTTATCTTCATTTTCCCCGTTTGACCTCGAATAATCCTCAAATAGGTAGGTATAACCCATGATAAAAACAATCCGCCATATTGGCGTATTTTTGCTTACTTGCTAGTCGGCCATAGTTAATTAGTTGCCCACATCCGCATCTCACGTAAACCGGTAATTTATTTTTCTAACCACTCGTTTACTTGCAATTTTTCCGACACTTGCTTCAGAGGCTGAAATAACGGACTCATAGGTGTGCTAGCTACCTACTTGATTTACCTTAGTAAGCTAGTTAACCTACCTACTTACCATGACTAAAATAACTTGTAGTATCACCTTGCACAGCTAAAACGATTAATTGCAGCAATAACAAACTAAAAAAATATATTAAAATTAATAAATATATAAAAAAAACCCAGAAACTTGTAAAGAAACACAAATTTTTCATAAAAAATGTAAAACTTAATAAAGAACGTTTAAATCTATTAGACAGATTAGACATGTATGCCTCTAAACTGGAAAGTAACACACTGAAATATAAAAATGACACTATTAACTTTCAGTGTGAGATTGGCCATTTGGAGGATAGATTAAAATCTATGAAAATGAAGTATGAGCACTCAGAAAAACAAGTAAAGGAGTATATCTTGGCTATGAATGATCTGGTAGCATGTAATTCTACTGGAAACAATGCACATTTCGACAACACTCAAAACCGGTTGTCGTTGGATCATTCATTGCCGACATGTACACCTCTTAAAGTGCAGGCATGTGTGCAGCCTCAGACCCCAATTTATTGTTCGAATTCCAAACCAAAAATTGTTATATTTAGTGACGAAATTGGTAAGGACATGGGTCTTCTCTTAACAAATACATCCAAGGGACATACAGTAGTAAATTATTGCCTGCCTGGTCTATCTTACCAGGAAATAATGAATAAAATTTTAAATTATAAATACTCACCTAATACAACTTTATTGATTTTAATAGGTGATAGGGGAAATGTGAACAAAAAAATTATAGTTGACTACTATACATGTCTGTCAAATATTAAAGTAGACAATATCATATTGTTTACATTTCCTTATAGTAACAGTTTGCCACAGGTGGAAAATGATATTAGGTATAAAGTTAATAGAACTTTGAATACTTTGGTGTTTCAAAGTAATAATTATTCAGATTGTAATAAATTTCACTTAATTGATATGAATAATTATTTAAATAATTTTTATCTGACAAAAGGTAATTATTACCTTTCTAATTACTATAAAAGACAGATAGCTGATTCGCTATTATATTTATTTGATATATCAGCCAAAAATTTGGCTAACAAGGTTGCTTCTATTGATCAACCTAATATAGACAATGCTTCTATTGAGCATTTTGACATATGTAATAATTTAAATTAGTATATAAGACAATAGAGACAACCTCTTGCAATAAAGTATTAAAAGTTGTTCATCAGAATTTACAAGGTCTGATGGGCAAAGAGCTGGAACTTGAATTGTTTTTGAACGACAGTAACATAGATATTCTTTGTATTACTGAACACTGGTTAAAAAGCGACCAGCTCATGTTTAATTTTACTAATCATCAGATTGCTAGCTCATTCAGCAGAGTAAATTTAATACGTGGTGGCTCGTTAATAATTACAAAAAAAAGTATCAAATTAAAAGAGCGTAAAGACATTGTGAGCCTATCTGTTGAACGAGTAATTGAAATTTCCTGTATCGAGTTTGAGCAGTTCATTGTTGTATGCGTATATAAGCCACCGTGTTCACCCTACGATGACTTTGAAAAATACTTGGAGGACATTCTTTTTAAAATAGCCAAGTCTAACAAATCAATGATTATCTGTGGAGACTTTAACATTAACTTACTAGAAAATAGTCCAATAATAGATAAATTTAAATTACTTTTTAAATGCTACAATATGTATAATATTTTCTTGGAACCCACTAGAATAACTGCCACAAGTTCTACTTGTATAGATAATATATTTACAAATTTAAAACCACTAGATAAATCAATTATAAATAATTTAGAATCAGATCATTGTGGTCAACTCGCAGTGTTTCCAAGAAAAATTGACAAAGCTCAAAGAAAAAGTGTTAGCTTTGTGCCAATAAATAATAGCCGCCTAGAACTACTGAGAACAAATTTAATACAAAAAGTTCCAGGGTTGCCTACACACAGCGACACAAACATCTCTTATAACTCACTGTTCCATCTTATCAGTGACGAATTCAGTAAAGTATTTTTACCAAAGACAATATCTGTTGGTAGCAGTGCTAGGCTTAGTGAGTGGGCAACTCCAGGAATCTACAAAAGCAGGCGCAAGTTATATGAACTTTATCATGAAAAAGTCTATAATCATAATCCCACTTTTATAGAATATGTAAAAAAATATTCTAAGTTATTTAAACGAGCCTGTTCCTCTGCAAAATCAATTTATTTGAGAAATAAGATTAAAACATCTGTAAATAAAATTAAAATGACCTGGAACATTATCAACTGTGAAACTGGCAGAAATACAGTACGCGAAAGAGACTTTCATTTAATAATTAACAACACAGATGTAAAAGCGGATTTGGAAGTAGCGACGGAGTTTGAGAATTTCTTTACCAATATCCCATTATTAACAACCAAAAGTCTAAAATCGTCTTCCACCTCTGCAGAGACCTTACTGAAACAAAGTGTTAATGCGTGTGACATAGCTTTTAAATTCACAGCTGTTAATTGTAAAGATATTATAGATAGCTTTAAAAGTTTGGATGTAAAGAAAACGGCAGACCTATGGGGGCTTTCTGTTAAAACCGTTTCTTCTATAATAGACATCATTGCACCCAATCTAGTTGCTGTGTTTAATAGCTGTGTAGCATGCGGTGTATTTCCTGAGTTAATGAAGTATAGTAAAGTAATTCCAATATTCAAATCAGGTAGTACCACTGATCCGACAAATTTTCGGCCTATATCGATACTACCAACTTTAAGCAAAATCTTTGAAAAAATTGTTTTGAACCAGTTATTATGTCATTTTAATAACAATAAGATTTTTCATAAAAATCAGTTTGGGTTCACAAGGAATCGCTCTACTATAGACGCAGGTGTTGAACTAATAAAAAATGTATTCAGTGCCTGGGAGAACTCGCAGGATGCCCTCGGTGTATTCTGCGATTTGTCCAAGGCATTTGACTGCGTCCATCATGAAATACTTGCCAGGAAATTGCACCACTACGGTATCAGGAACAAGGCTCTTGACCTCTTGACTTCATATTTGAGCAATAGAATTCAAAAGGTCAATATTAATGACAAGACATCGCCCGGTTCTGTAGTCTCAATGGGCGTACCGCAGGGTTCGATACTGGGTCCTCTCTTGTTTCTAATATATATCAATGATTTGCCCTACTATGTAGAAAATAGTCACGAAGTTGTGTTGTTTGCTGATGATACTTCTTTAGTATTTAAAATTAAAAGACAGCTTTTACATTATGACGATGTAAACAACGCACTCGCTAAAGTTGTAGATTGGTTCAATGTAAATAATCTTCTACTTAATGAGAATAAAACGAAATGTATAAAGTTCTCAACGCCAAATGTGAGACAAGTAGGAACCAATATACGACTAAATGGAGCAGAATTGGACCTTGTGGAGGAAACTGTCTTTCTAGGGATCTCTATAGATGCAAAATTGCAATGGGGTCCTCATATCAAAAAATTGTCGGGTAAACTCAGCAGTGCGGCATATGCTGTTAAAAAAATCAGGCACTTAACCGACGTTGAAACAGCTAGAATTGTTTATTTCAGTTATTTCCATAGCGTTATGTCATATGGCATACTGCTCTGGGGATGCTCTGCTGACTTAAACTCCATTTTTGTTCTGCAGAAAAGAGCTATACGAGCTATTTACAATCTAGCTCCAAGAATCTCCCTCAGAGAAAAATTTAAAGAAATAAATATTCTAACTGTTGTGTCACAATTTATCTATGAAAATCTCATGTATGTCAAAAAAAATGCGAATAATTTTGAGAAAAGGAGCGACGCTCATTCTATTAATACAAGGAATAAGCACAAGCTATCCGTACATGTAACTCGTCTCCACAGAATAAGTCATTCTTTTATGGGACAATGTATACGTTTTTACAATAAGCTTCCCAATCAAATCCGAGATTTACCTATCAATAAGTTTAAAACCCTAATTAAAACTAAACTCAGTGCAAAGGGTTATTACAAAATCTCGGATTATTTGGATGATAAATCAGCTTGGGACTAAGCAGCTCAAATCTCGACAGTCAATAATAATGTCAAAGCGTAGCGTGTATTGCCCTACTAGTCCAAATTATTTGTGTAATTTTTGGTAACATCAAAAGGCAACACACTGGAGCTATTATAATATTTATGTTAATATCTACTACGATTTGTAATTATTGAATATAAGCAACTGGCGATTAAAAAAAAAAACCAAAATATCACATGTAAAAAGACAAGCCCGCTGAGTTTCTTGCCGGATCTTCTCAGTCGAGGTCGCGTTCCGATCCGGTTGTAGATATAAGGAAAAAAAAAAATGTAAAATTGACAATTTGTAAGTGCCCCCGTAGGCCTAAACAAAATAAACGATTTGAATTGAATTGAATTGAACTAGGCTGTACCTACCGAGCCTAATTTCGAAAGACCTAAGTACTTACCTACTTTGCGCTCACAGACAGACCTGTTGAATAGGGGCTTCGAGGTCTGTAAGATATAGCACAAATAAAAGCCTGTACAAGAAGCCTTCCTACCAATAAATACTTACTTTTGCCTATTCAATGGGTTAAACTGGGCCACTTGCATAACATATTTATAGCAAACGCCCAAATGTAAGTGTGTGCTGTCCATTCACATGACAAGTTGCGTAGATACGGATGCCCGTCCACTTGAGTCGGACGAGCTGCCTGGGCTAGTCCCTCTCGCTTTGACCAAAAGGTTCGCATTATTTTACTGAGCTGAGGATATGAAGCGATCTTTTTGGTCGTTCGAGTGAGCCCAGCACTAGTGGATGGGCACCCTAAGACTCACATCCACTGGATTTACTGATCAGCGTCCTCTATGAAAGTTGGTTAAAATATTAACTACGGAGGTTAAAACACGGATACATTATCATTGTCCATCATAACTGCTTTGACCTTAAATGTAGGTAGGTATTAGTTCAATCAACGAATCGTAACTGATAAATCCAATATTACGCCTGCTTTACCCAAAGGGGTATGCAGACGTACACTGCAAGCACCTGCCTGTACCTACTAGGCACACTTGTCTTGTCATATATTTTAATATCGATGTTTATTTTCAAGTACGAAACAAGCGAATATCGAAACCGATATTTTTCTCAAACATTTATTTTCATCGTTTTCATGTAGGTAGATATTTCGGAAATGCTTTGAGATAACCACTGGGAAGCTACTCTTAGCAACGATAATCAATATATCGTGACATTCGTATTTTCAAATACCTACTATTGTAAATTTCATAAATTATGCCATCGAATATCGTCTAAACGAACGATAATTTTGTATATTTCGTTCATTAAATCGATACGACGGCAAAAAAGATGGAATTTAGAGTAGGATTCGACACGACAAATGTATCGATATCGATATATCGATTATCGTTTTCAAGAGTAGCACCCCTGCTTGGTCAGAAATATCGATGTATATGTATCGGTAGGTAAAGAGTAACGATAAGTACCTATTATGGTAATATCTACTTACGATCATCTAATACTTGAGTAGGTATTAGAAGTTTTTATGTTTATGTGTTTGTATCTATCTACATATTGTTACATTCCTGGACCAGGCTTTTAGATGCCAATCGCAATCAAATTGCTGCGATTTACCTATACCTATCGATATCGATATAGGTTAATCGGAAAATAATTATGTTGGTGTTCATATATCTAAATGATTATATCATAATTATAGGTAATCATAATCGTAATCGCTATGGTTATGATTTAAATTGGAACCTAACATGATGATATAAAAGGATAGGTACCAACAAAGAGGAAACTGAAACGTTTTTGAAGTTAACCAGAATGTTTTGTCGATTTTTATTATGGTTTTACTCTATCGGGCTTTGTGCAATATTAGTATGGGTAAGTATTTACTTAATTACATACATAATAATTATTTCCGCAACTTTTGGCTTATTCCCTTACTTTCACTTAACCCTTAACTTAACCACGACCAACGAGAAGGGACACGAAAATTAATAGAATTTTATTGAATGAGTTGTTTTAGCGTTTGATCTTCATTTATTTATGAAGCGACGTTTTCACATCTACAACGCATCCCTCGACGGCTTATTTTTGTAGTTAACAACACGGTGTCCAACACAAAATTAACCGAGAATTTTATAAAATACACGCCCCAATTTTTAAGTCCTTTACATTTTCTACAGGGAAGATCTGACATGGAAATAAAAACGTGGTTCCTCCACCAAGGCTTGGAATGCAACAAGGACTACCCGCTCTCGGCCGAGGAGATGCTGGCCCTCCAAAAGAACAAAATGCCCGACAGTAAAACGGCTAAATGTTTGATGGCTTGTGTATTCAGAAAAGCTAAAATGGTAAGTGGGAACAATAGGTAGTTAATAATAAGGCATTATATTTTTACGGTGGCAGTCCAAGCTGTAACTAATAGACTACAGTTCATATACGGGGCCCGTATTACGGTCTGGCTCGACTGAGGCAACAGGTACTTACCTGCCTCCCTCGCACAGAATTTTGGCGTATATAAATTACAAGGTCCCTAATTAATTATCACTATTTGGATTGTTTGATGACGCGTCGGTTTATTTTTTTTGTTCATTTCAAAATATTTTAAAAAGTAACCCCTCGAAATTGTTAATTATTCTAGTTTCAGACAGCTATAAGTTATATGTAATAACTAGCTGTGCCCGCGTCTTCGTCCGCGTGGAATTTAATTGAAAGTTTCATACAAACTTTCACCCCCTAGTTTATCCCCTTGGGGGTAGAATTAATCAAAATCCTTTCTTAGCGGATGCCTACGTCATAACATCTACCTGCATGCCAAATTTCAGCCCGATCCGTCCAGTGGTTTGGGCTGTGCGTTGATAGATCACTATGTCAGTCAGTCAGTCAGAAGTCACCTTTGAGTTATATATATTTAGATTAAAGTTCTCCATCCTTGTTACAGCTAAACACTAAAGGTATGTATGACTGGGCGACAATGTATACATTTGCGGAAAAAGAATATACGGACAATCCTGCGAAAATCGAAAGATCCAAAAAGCTCATTGACATGTGTAAGAAAGGTGAGTGCCCGAGTTTAGTGGCTTTATAATGTTTATTTAGGTACCTTCTGGTACTTATGTGGAGAGGGTGGTGGGAGCAGACCTGGGAATCAAAAATGTTCCTATCAGGGAGATCCATAATGTATATTTACTATGCTCTGATAAACTCCAGCCAATTGTAGGTACCTTGGTAGGTATTGTAGGTACCCGCCTACCCTAATGCCATAAATATGATAACAAGATTGCTTGAAGTAAGGACATTACAATTGTACTTCTCGAACCAAATTATCTTAATCCAAGCCTTCCTACTAGAATTATAAATATGAAAGTTTGTTACTCCATACGCAAAAACGGCGCAACGGATTTGGATGAAATTCGGCACACAGGTAGTTTATAACCTGGATCCACACACACATAGGATAGGCACTTTACTTAAATCCACCCGGATGCAAGGTAGAACCTAGTATTTACTAAATAGGTACCCATAGTGAGTTAATTTCACGAAGATGCGTGGATTATTGCAAATTGACCCTTATGCCAGTGTCCTAAGAGTTACAGCACGTGTCTTCGTGAAATGAAGAACTATATTTTGGTATGGGACTACTGGGAACGGTCGATTTAAATAGCTATCTATTTATATAAAAAATAAGAAATATCGCCAGACGAACACACCAACTGTATGGTCTCTATAAGCAATGCTTGTACCATGGGTACCGTACAATGGACTGGGGGCGATCCCATTGGCACTCAGACCAGGCCAAATTACGAAAAGGCCATTTCCGAAATTTACCCTGACGGGAATCGAACCTGCAACCAGCCGGTGCAGTGAGCCGAGCGGCCTACGCTCGAACCACTGCGTCAAGCGGTCGTCAAATGTTCTAGTTAACGATGAAGCGGTCACTGATGGTGAAAATGGATGCGAGAGATCTCATCATCTGTTTGGATGTCTCACAGAAAATGCTCCTCAGGTAAAAATAAATACATTACAACTTATTTTATATAACACAATACTTATTTTATAAACAGCAGTGATAGCCGGTCCTGGGAAAAAACCCCGGCTCGCACCTCTGGGTTTTTCGAAATCTATGTGCGAATCATAATTTATATACTATTATCACTCGCTTACGGTAAAGGAACACATCTTGAGGAAACCTGTAGAAAATATAAACAATTGAAAGAAAGAGACAAGTGAAATCCGCCAACCCACACAGGGCCAGCGTGGTGGATTATGACCTGAATAGTGAGGAGAGGCCCGTGCCCAGGAGTGGCGTCAAAATGGCTAAAATATTATATTTAAATTATATTTTATATAACAAAGCCGTTAAACAAGCGTACGACTTGCCTGATGTTAAGCAGATACAGTAGCTACATTGCGGACCTGGGCCCTCACAACGCTAGCTAATCAAATCGTAATAGAAAAGCAAACGCTCGCGATTACGTTTCAAACGCTCCGCTTTTGACGTTTTGCTGACACCATACCATATCAATGTCAGTAGAAATCGTGAAGCTCGTGTTAGCAAAACGTCAAAAGCGGAACGTTTGAAACGTAATCGCGAGCGTTTGCTTTTCTATTACGATTTGAGTAGCTAGCGTGGTTAGGGCCCTGAAGGGAAGTAGTAGGACAGAGGTAAAGGGATGAGGGGTTAGACTTCTGGCTTTCTCCCTCATCGGACGAGTCGCAGCTATAAGTATACTAGGTGAAACAAAAAGGGTATACTATTTTTTTCAAAAAATAACTTTGTAATTCCAATACTATCGGCTTTGGAGGAAACTTGAAAAACAAAAGGTGTTATAGAAATACAGCAGTTGACATATTTCACAAGTCTACAAAACCTTTAGTACTTCTACTGTCCCACAAAGCCCATAGTTTTAGATTTACAAGTTAAAAAAAAATTTGTATACCCTTTTTGTTTCACCTTGTATAGTTTTTATTCTAAAATTGGTGTGCAATAAAGAGTTTTTATTCTATTATATTCTATATAACAGCTACTTTACGCCGCCGATCCTCTGTGAGAGGCTGGCACTACCCCAATCGAACTCACTTGGTACATGAGCTCACTTCAATTCAATTTAATTGGCTACAATTTGGCTCTACCACTTACTCTACAGGTTCCTGCCTAAAATATCTAAATATATTAACTCAAAGGTGACTGACTGACTGACATAGTGATCTATCAACGCACAGCCCAAACCACTGGACGGATCGGGCTGAAATTTGGCATGCAGGTAGATGTTATGACGTAGGCATCCGCTAAGAAAGGATTTTGATTAATTCTACCCCCAAGGGCATAAAATAGGGATGAATAATCCCGAAATTTTTGTTAAGTTTAATTACACGCGGACGAAGTCGCGGGCACAGCTAGTTAAACCATAATTGCTTTCAATTTCAGATGGGTTTCCAGATATAATTAATGTTATATAACGCTCCACATAGTACCTAACTGTAGAAGAAGTAAATAAAATAACGTATATGAGCAATACTAACTTTTATTTATTAAACCTTAGAAAACTCTAAACAACAGGGGTAGTCTAAAATATTGAATACAAAATATTTACTATGCTGTTTTTTTGTTCTTAAAATATTATTATGATGAAGTTGATTTTTACTTATAATATTATATATAGCTTCTTAACCCGTGCTAAATTAGAATAAGATAATATCAAATGAGGAATAAACATTTTTTTTTATATTAGCAGTCGACCAAATCTGATGGTTTACTCGCTTGCTTGAACATGAATGCGCTCGCTTAGATGGATAAGCCGCTCGGCGAAGCGAGCCAATCAAATGCCTGAGCATGGCACGGCCCAAGCGAGCATACTCAGATGTTCACATTTGACCGGCTCGCTTCACTGAGTAGCTCATATATGTACTGAGCGCGCTCACGTGTTTCCAAAGCCTTGTCCTTCATACCTTCTCTCCTTTGGTATGAATTATAGTGGATAATATCTTACTATTACAAAATAAAAATAGGTAAGCACGTACTTCTTCGAAACTAATACACACTTAATAACGTGGACATGAGGGAATATTACTTTACTGATGACAGTAATATTTTGATGAACTCGATAACTATATTGTTAAACTGTAATAAGAACGTAATAAAGTTGATTTTCCATAATTCTTCAACATACCTAAAATTCAATAAAATTTTAATAACAAATAGTTTATCATAATTTGTTGTTACATCTGAGAGTACATGAAATAGTGTTGTGGGAACAATATCAGTGACTAGTGCTTAAATGAATGGGCAAGATACACACAATGCTTATGTACGTACTGGAAAAATAAACACCACGAGATTCCAAAAAGTACGCCCCATATTCATTAAAATTAACTTTAAAATAGGTCATAAAAAAATATATTTATCATGTAACCTGGGGGCCAAGTGTGTTAACCGTTCCAATTAACAATCGCACGCACTCGACTCACAATACGTCAGTTTTTAGCTTTCTGTAGACCACTAACCACTATCCCACCTGTACCGACCGATTCTCGATTGGACTCGAGTAGCACTCGTAAGCGGACTTTGAAATTTTGGCACGATAGTAAAACCTACGTGTGGCGAGTCGACGGTAAGTCGAGCGTTATTGGGACGGTTAACAGAATTGGCCCCCTGATCTCATGCAATAGGGACGTGGGCTTTTTTTATTAAAGTATAATGCAACTGATGATTGATTCATTCATGATTATTTCTATTATCGTTAGTTATTCTAATAATAATATGAACAAAATAAAGTTGAATTTAATATTGATGTTGATAGAAATCAAACAACAATTGAATAACAACAAAAATAAATCGAAAGAAAAACAACAATGTTTCGATCTTAAATAGCCGCATCACAAAAGCTTCATTTTAATGTTACCAAAAAATATAAATAAGTAGAAACCTTAGGGTATAATGTGTACTTAATTATTGTTACGGATGTTATATAAAATAAATATAATAAAATGGTAAGTATAGAAACAGACACTGCTCAAGGATATAAATATATTACAATGAATACACGTTGTGTAGAATATTTTATTTTGCTTGTATTAATGATTTGAATAAAGTCACAAAATCCTTTGCCACAAATGGCCTTTATTAAATTGATAAGCAGAAGACTGCCTAACGTGGCCATTAATTTATGGCACTAATATTTAAATTGGAAAATAATCGTAAATATTTATATTTTAAGACCAAATTGGCACAGCAGAATTTATGAACTAATAATACCATAGATTTAAGATATTTTTTAGTAAAACAATCAATAAAAAGTGATAATACAATTAAATATTAAATAAAGTATCTTACAAAACATATATTTAATTTATTTGTAAATTTAGAAATATATATTGTTTTCTTATATTTACGCGAATACTACACATTGAAATAAAACTATTTTTACGGGTTATATCGCGTTTATTTACTTTTTTACAGTTTTTAACTATGACATCAGGACGTCTAACACCTCAGTCCCCCCGTGACCACGTGCTTTACAGCAACCGAAACATGTCGGGAACATAAAAAAGTAAATAAACGCGATATAATCCGTAAAAATAGTTTTATATCAATGTTTAGAAATATAATTCGAAAACTACATATTTTTTCATACATACGTATAATATTTGTTAATATGATTATTATAGTAGTAAGGAAGCATTGTTATAAATATTGAGTAACTAAACACTTTAAATAGATTATTATGATCAGTTTGCTATTAGTAGGTGATGATTACGAAGTAAGACCTTACTACAGAAATAAAGCCGGGTCAAGCTAATCTTTTCCTTCGTAAAAGCTTTCAATAAATCCTCTATGCATATTTTTATAGCCATTATAACCATTGCAAATTACTTACTTTTATAAGTTTCATTGATTATGAATCGCCCTGTGAAATTACAATTAATTTTTGGAACCTTTAATGGTCCCAATATCATAATTACAGTGAAACTATTAGAGAAGACACTGAGATACATTTGATTATGTTGTATTATATTATACATAATTATTCTTAATATATTTTATTTATTACTACATAAAAAAACGTTTTTGAGGTAATTCACCGTAAAATAATCTTAAATAGAATAATTAAATTGAAGAAAAATGAAATCGTGTCTTTTACAATGATCAAAGAGAATAGTGTCATACGCAATCTTAAGAAGCTACTGTGTACTACTTATTTTATTATGTGCCATTATAATGGAGAATACCATAATAAGATAACTCGCTTGGTTCGGGGATATTGACTTATTAATCGATATTATTACTGCGATCAGTATGTATCATTAGTATAGATAGGGACACATTTGCAATAGCATCAAGTAAATACAGGTTGAAACAGAAAGAGCATACTTTTTTTCAAAACTTAGCTTTGTAATTCTTAAACTATCAGCTTTGGAGGACACTTGAAAAACAAAAGGTATTACAGGGATGCAGCTGTTGACAGATTTCATAAATCTACCAAACCTTTAGTACTTCAACTGTCTCACAAAGCCGATGGTTTTAGATTTACAAAGTAAAGTTGCAAAAAAAATTGTTGACCCTTTCTGATTCACCTAGTATAGTAACGAAACAAGTCAAGATTAGTTCGTGTACAAACATAATTAGCGCACTTAAATTGTAATGAAAGAAAATACGAGCTATTAACAAACATACCATTCGACACTGAAACTGTGGAGAATCATCGCACAATCCGTCACGAGGTCTACTCGACCAGGATGAGTTGACCCTCGGAGAGGTTCTCATGCCTCTGATGTTATATGCTGTCATAGCTGTTGGGGTCGGGCGAGATCGTGGGCCCGGCGCTTCGGGGCGGCAACTTGAATCCGCTCGTCGTGAATAACCAACCATCCTGTAAAAAACATCGTTAAATAAATGAATATCGCCAGACAGACACACCAACTGTATGGTCCCAAACTAAGCAATGCTTGTACTATGGGCACTGTACAACGACGCCGGGCAAACAGGCCAAGGCAAATTACAAAAAGGTCAATTCCGAAATTCGCTCCAGCGGGAATCGAACCCGCAACTACCATGTGCAGTGAGCCGAGCGGCCTACGCTCAAACCAATGCGCCAAGCGGTTGTCTTTTTCGGGACACCTTTTTCTAGTACGAATTTTAGAAAGTTTCAAGTTGAGACCCATTGAAATTTAAAATACCAGCTATTGCACGCGTGGGTCTAGGAACAGTTTGCATACAAACAAACTACCACCCTGTACTACCCCCTTAGGAATACAATTCTCCAAAAATATTATTTAATGGATGCCTACGGTATAATACGTAACTATTATAAAAAAGTCATGTTTCTAACTCCAGTAGTTTATGCAGTACGTTGGTAGATTTGATAGACACGTCAGACAGTAAGGGTCTCCTTTTATATTACAGAAGAAGATAGTGTGACCATTCCTTGTTAAACTTAGACGGAGCTTATGCACATAAAAAATATTGTAAAATTTTACATTGTTTCTAAAACACTGTAGCATTCGATGCACAATTAGAATATAAGTAAATTGCAGTGATAGCCGATTGGTTAAGCACGCGTCTGGCGGGCAACAGGTCCTGGGTTCAAACTCTTGCTCACACTTCTAGGATATTCGAAATCTGTGTGCGAATCATCATTTCTATATGATTATCACTTGCTTACAGTAAAGGAAAAACCTAATGATGAATCCTGCAAGTGTTAGAAAATCGAAGCAATTTCGAAAGACATACTGTGAAATCCGCCAACCCGCACTTGGCCAGCATGGTAGATTATGGCCTGAATCCCCCTCGTAGTGAGGGGAGGCCCGTGCCCAGGAGTGGGACGGCAAAATGGCTACATTATTTGAATTATTTTATTTAAACTTACTTTGACAAGACCAGGCAACATCGACCAGAATGCTAGATTCGGTATAATTTCGATACCAGTGGCTCCCATTAAGAATTTCTTGGCGCAAATCCCAAGAACAAGATAGAACACCAGCATCGAGAAGAATATTATCAACAATGTCGACCCGAGAGACCTGCCACCCATCTGTTTTAGACAAGCATCCGGAGAGTAGAATGCCAAAACCTGGAATGAAAATATTATACAGATTAGTGTTAGAAGAAAAATACATTATTGTTATTTATAATCCTATACATACCTATTATTTATAATTATGGTAAGGAGCGTCCATTAATTGCGTGAGGGTTTTTGCGGCTTTCAGATCCCCTCTCCGATCCAATCTCACGTGAGATTTTTTATAATTAAATATTGCCTAATATTAGTTAGGTTATTTAAGATTAGTTAAGACTTTACCGCACTATTTAATTTAACCCAAATTCCTCTAAATTTTTCTGTTTCTTGCGGAAAAAATGTAAGCGATATTCGCGGAGACCCTCCATCTCTCCAAAGTAAGATTTGATGACATTTGAATCGATACAGTCCCGCCTGACCGCCTCACGTAATTAATGTACGCCCCCGTAAAGGTAATAAACGTCAGAAAGATGAAATGACGTAACGATTGCCTGAGCTGGTAGTGTTGAGCATAGGTAACCACTGCACCAGCGGGGAGTGATCACAGTTGACGGAAAGTTTCCGATGTCGGAAACAGTAGCTTCCATCCTTCTATTACAAAAGCTGTCCGTGGACTGTGACTACGTCCTGGACTACCAAATCGGTACAGGGCCCAAACCAAAAGCCGGTTGCGCCCATGTTTCACTTGTTGGTTCAGCCACAAGAAAATTTAACATAAAAAATTAATAACGCCGTAGACGACATTTTAAACGGTGGCCTTGATAAACATGTGCTGTAATAAATTTACATATTACGATGCTTGTTTAATAAAATATGTATGCCTGCATCAGAACTAATAAAGTATAAAGAATTATTCATGTTCAGTTATTATTGAAGTGGTTCCAACATATCAACTAATCAGCTTTTTAGATGTAAATGTAGTTTACATACTTGTACACCTTCAATCTATTGTATAGTCTCAGACGAAAATAATAACTTGGAGTGCGTATTACATCAGCTATCTGCCAGTGAAAGTCGCGTCAAAATCGGTTCAGCCGTTTTGGAGATTAGCCTGACAAACAGACTGTATATACTTCCATATACATTTAGTAAAAATATATTATTTTTAATATTACTCGTACAGTGGTTTACTTACAATCTGATTAGGCTCTGCTAATGAATACACATGGAGACTGTTGTCTATTTGTGTGCATTCTAAAAGGACTATTGTTTTCCTGTAAATGAAAGCATACATTAAGTATTTATCTCAGTACTTTTTATCTGTGGAATTTGCACAAACAAAGAGACTATTTATACTAGGTGACCGAACCAAATACTTTGAATGGAAGCAGGATGCAGGACACAGTTTAAGATAAATATGATGTGAGTTTTTAATGGATGCCATGCTTAGAACCTACACTTAGGAGTCTTGATTGGAACTCTTATTTCTTACTAGTTGAAACATGTGTAAAACCTCTTCAAGTATCTGGAAATGTTCTTATCTTTACAATTAAATGACCCTTTCAAGAGTAAAATGAGGCAAGAATATATTTTTATATTTTCTAGGCATAATCACAGTTATAACAGAAAAGCCATAATTATTTCTGCATTTATGGGCAATACTAGTGACCCGTATGCATGGTGAAAACCACATCAAAATCTATTACATAGTTTAGAAGAACTGGGTAGACAGACATATATGGATATTAAATTTGTTTTATACTATTTTAGAGGGCAAGGACTTACGAAGGTCCATTGTCGTATGTAATAGAGTTTCCCTGGTCACCGAATAGTGAATCATTTGTGGAACCCATGAACTCGTAGCGTCCCTTATCCAGAACAAATGTATCTGCAGTTGCATTTGTGAGTGTCATGACATGTTTGTGGCGACATATCTGGAACAATAACATTGTAAAGAAAAAAAGTCCAGTTTTAAAATTGGCCACGCTTTATGGCACATGTCTTGCTATTGTATAAGTGATTCTACATCTAATACAAGTAGTACCTACATACACTACAGTAAAGATTCTTTTATATAAGAATATCAATTATTATTTACATAGTATTCTAATATAAAGCCCTTTTGGTTAATTGATGTTACGAAATAAGGAACCGAATAACATGTTTAATTATACATTCAACAAGACATTTTTAAAGCAAAACTGGTTCTTATTCAACAAGAGCGTGACATTGTGTAAAAAAACAAGTTTTTTAATAGACATCAGTATATTACGTAGAGGAATTCTGATGCGGCCTACACGTAATTAAATGTTAATTATTGCATCTATTAAATAGAAAATAAGTATTAACATCCTTACCGATAAATAGCCGCCACAGGTGTTGTTTTTATCATCCGCTGGAATAGTCAAATTCATTGAGGAATCAAAGCATGGGTGATAATAAAATGTGCTAAGCTCATAGTTCGGCCCGTTTACATTGTAAGTGTCAACCGTATAAAACTTTGCTGGTACTGCTGGAGATAAGTCTATTCCGGTGCCATTCGAAAATTCACAAGAACACGGGCCCGTTTTCACACAAGTGTCTGAATAGATCAATGATGATACACAAGTTAAATATAAAATAACGTAGCCTGGAGTGCTGAAGACCCCCATTTTAAAATGTATTGATGAATCTTTTGTGTGGCACGATTACGACGTAGGTTTTTATTGCCCAGTAATGCCCCAATGACAATCCCACAACACACAATATTATTTAGTAAATTTCACAATCAAAATCTACGGACTGACATTTACCAATATTCACACTAATAGGGATGTAGGTAGATGTACTATGTAATTTAAACATACGATATTCGTTTGATACTTAGATTGAATTGAAGTAACGACATATAAATGTACTCTACGGTAACGGCTACCTAATACAATTATGAGATACTGAACGTCCGTCCGAAGCAGGAGGTTCAAAAATCTACATCTATATGATCAGACTCTGCTTTCATAAAATAAGTTCCGCAGACACGACGCTATAAGTAAGTAAGTAATATGATGGAAAAATGCTGTACACTGTGTACAATATTGTTGACTATTCCAGCTTTTACTGCGGATGACTGATTATGATGAATAATTGCTGATTAGTAATCGCAAGTTTTCAAGAGTAGTAGTAGTAATTTCATACTAAAGCTCCCACCTGGACAAGTGGTTCATCGACCAACAACTAATTTGGTCTACAACCGACAACCATATTGCGTGGCATGAAATTACCGTATAGTCTTCGTTTGTCAATAATATTAAACTGAAATTTGGCAGCAAATTGATAACTACACGGTCATGTTATAAGCCATGTTCAGCCCCTCAAAAATAGCTTGTTACATGCGTTTCTAATTAATATGTGATGTAGAAGACCATTTACTTGAATCTAAGCTGTGCATTCAATACCTAACAAGAAATGAGGGCTAAGTAACGGTACATACGAATACTTTATGATTACTGCTTTCACATCCACACGTACAACCCTATAAGGCAATAATCATAGAAAATATGAACTCTATGGTTGCTCAGGCTCATTAACTAATGTCACTTGCGTCATCACAGGTCGCGTCAGTGTCAGATGTCAGTCAGTCAGTCAGTCTGTCATGTCAAACACGAAAAGTAAATAGAAATTAAAAATATTTTTTGGGTAATTACTACATAATTCAAGAATGCTTTTTACATTTAGTTGAATAAATCAAAGGATACCTTTCCCCTTCTGTTAGATTTCCCTTAGAACATTGGCAAAATGGCAGATAAAAAGAAGAAAATATTTAATACGAAGGTATGATATAAATTCTATGTTAAACGTAAACATTACCATTACAGTTATGTTTCCCCCAATTTAAAGTATGTAAGAGTTGGTTTTGTTTGTTGGGCTTCCGGCTCCTCACTCATCGAACGAAATGTAGCTATAAGTAACATAAACTACTTACGCCCATTTTCTGTGAAACCGTTCTCTCCTATTATTATCTCCTGACAGTCCTTATGATCATACCTTTATTTGATTACAGGAGACAACTACACCTCGAAGGCCGATGATATTAAAGTCTGACCGTGATGGTAAAGACCAGAATAAAGAGAAGCCAGAGAAGGAGAAACAACCAACAATCATCTTGAAGACCCGAGAACAGAGTGCCCCCAAAGAAGATCGACCTCTGAGTCCCAAAACAATTAAAACATCAGCATTAGACTCAGAAGGCCCTCATCCAAGTAAAATAGCTCAAAATGAAAACAAAGAGAAGAAGAGTATAGGTGATTTATTAATACTTGACTGAACTCTATCATCTTTCTCATTCCACCACTTAATAAAAACTGCCACATAGATTATAATTTCTGGCAATGGATCATCATATCAGTTCCTTCCTCTAGGGAAATCTTGTGTTGAATCCTAGTTTTAGTAAGGCCACTATTAATTAGTTTTTAATGTAAGCATAAAATGGCACAATTACTGGCAATTTAAGTTAATCACATTACTAATATTCCCATTAGCAACTCCAGCTAAGCTAATGCTTGTGTAAGGAGTGGGCTCATGTCAATAGTTTGATGGCCAGGATAAGGGTTTAAACCCAGAACCACTCAGCTACAACACCCTATGCTATTGTATTGACAATATTAATTTGTTTACTCTGTGGATAGTTTTGGGTTGCCTACATGTTTATTGAATAAAGTACTGTAAGTTTAGTAATAAATATATTCTATGTCCCAAGAATAAGATTCAGTCAGCTGCATTCTCATAATAAGTTAATTCATTGCAGAACAGAAACCAAGTCAACCGTTGAAGTACATGACCGAGCCTGTGAAACTGTTGGACGAGAACTTGGAACTCAATAATGCAGCTCTGGAGTTCCTGCATGATTCCAGCACAAATTATTTAGTTGTTGGAATTATAGGTAACCATTTTATGTTGAAATATGTATAAATATATGCCATATGGGGTAATAATGGTAATAATTCCCCCCTTTCCCCCTAACTCCCGACGAAGCACTTTAGTTTGACCCACTTCTAAATAATGAAATTGCTATAAGGACATGACATCCCTACTCGTTTACAAACATTGTAGAGTTTTATGTTTATTACTCATCCTAGAATCTAGAAGATAGGTAAAATAATCACTTCAATGTCCCTTCTATACTTATATACTTCATCTTCCAGGAACTCAAGGAGTAGGTAAATCAACAATAATGAATTTAATAGCCCAGAATGTACATGATCAAAACTTATGTACGCAAATACTACGTTCCCATGAAATGAACAATGAGAATACATTTGAGGGGAATGACGTTGCCGGTGTAGACAATCAGATGGAGGCCCTCGACTTTGCAGGCGCCCCAGATGCGAGGGTTCAGGAGAAAAGTGAGAGTATATTCAAGTTTAAGATGCAAGATATTGAGCAGATTGAAAGAGGCGTTCATTGTACGAAAGGTAAATATTTATCTATATTGTACACCAATGGCATTGTTGTTGAAATTAATTAAAACCTTAGTTGTCTAAAGTACTACTCAGTATAGTTTGTTTTGTTCTTTAGACAGCTGTCAATGTACATTCTTTTATTTTCACATAATGTTCTAACAATACATTTTTTCTGCTATTTCATATTAGGTTTTATTAATTAAAATCTTCTCTGCTATCACTTGTACGTTACCAATCTGGAGGGGAGTGGGAATTGAGATAGAGTGAGGGGAAGGGGTTGGGGTTGTGCCTCTGGACTTGCAGCTATTACAGCTACTTTTCGCAAATCTTCTGTGTGTGGGTGGTACAACCCAGTTAAACCAGCTTGTATATGAGCTCCTACTAAATTAAATTGAATGTTAAACCACCCAGTTTTTATAAAAAAACACTATTACTACTATACGGGATATTTGTCACAGAACAGCAAACTGGAGCAAAATATTTACACGCGAAAATGACCTTTACATGTCCACGCAGTAATGATCTTTACAGGTATAAGATATAAAGCTCATTTACCTATTCCAGGTATAGATATGTACGTGACGAGCGACCGCGTGATACTGCTGGACTGCCAGGCGCTGTGGTCGCCCTCGCTGATCGACGAGTCGAACGCGACGGTCACAGCTCGCAGCGCGAATGTCGTCACCGTGGACTGCTTACAGATCGCCTCTTACTTGATGGCGATATGCCATGTTCTCATCGCTGTCCAGGACTGGTTCGCGGATTATAACTTTCCGAGGTACGTACGTTTTACGTTACACTACGAATCATTGCTCTTTTTTTATATAACATAACTAAAATAGAAAATTTAGAAAAGATTCGATGCGGTGACTTTTTATACTACAAAAGAGCTGATAATTTTCAAACGGCTGAACCAATTTCTTGGAAACATAGCTAAGAACACTCGATCAGAATACCTTTCTAACAAAAAAAAACCGGACAAGTGCACGTCAGGACATGCACAATGAAGGCTTCCGGACCCATGGCAATAACGAAGATTTAAAGTATCTATAACCAAAGTAGTGAAACACAAGAAACAAAGTTGTATTTGCAGTTGTATTTTGAATCTCAGTATGAGTTTATTCAGAAACGACGGGGAATTAATTTAACTTTAACTTGGTCGGATGTAGCTCGTGATTTAGTGAACCCATTTCTCCTGTTATAATTTTAATGGCAATGTCGTGTCGCCAATTTTTCAAGATTTTCTGCACATTGTTTCAAGTTTTTACAGCAAGATCTACCGAAAGCCGCGTTTCCAGCTTGAACAAATTCGGGACCCCAATACTTAGGGGTGGAATTTTATAAAATGCTGAAAATTATATTTTTTATTTGTAATGAGTAACCTTATTACAAATTTTCATGATTCTAAGTTGAGAATTTTTTTTTTACCCATACAAACTTTCACCCCCTATTTTATACACTTAGGGGTGGAATTTTACGAAATCCTTCCTTAGTGGATATTTGCGGTATAAAAGGTACCTACTGTCAAAATTTCATGATTCTAACACCAGCGGTTTGGGCTGTGCGTTGATTCCTTTGTTTTGATAAATGAATTTTCAAAAAGTATCAAAATATGCGACATAAATGGCCGTATCTTTAGACTGCGTTGTCTTAGAAACCTAATTTTTTTACACAAACAAGGGACCATAGTGTTTGATATTTGATATTAATTTCAACCTGATGGCTCTATCCGTTTCGGAGAAAAAAATTCTTGACAGACAGACAGACAGACAGACGGACAACAAAGTGATCCTATAAGGGTTCCGTTTTTCCTTTTAAGGTCCGGAACCCTAAAAATACAACACTAAACTCGGATCATCCGCTCGGGCGCTACGATGCCACAGACAGACCCATAGATACACATGTTAAACTTATAACACCCCTCTTTTTTCGACGGGGGTTAAAAATCGTCGAACAAGCGTGCGATTTGCCTGATCTTAAGCACTTATAGTAGCTTAAATAAATATCGCCAAACTGACACACCAACTGTATGGCCCCAAAGTAAGCAACGCTTGTACTATGGGTACCGTAAAATAGACTGAGAGCGATACCAGTGACACCCAGACCTGAGAAAATTACGGAAAGGCAATTTCCGAAATAAGCCCGGCGGGAATCGAACCCGCAACCAGTGTGCCGAGCGGCCTACGCTCGAACCACTGCGCCAAGCGATCGTCAGTATGGATTATGTGATGGCTAAGTTACTAAACAGACTTCATCACTGGATTTCACCAGCTCGGCTTTTAGTATTTCTGTAAAGTCTCAAAAGGTGTCCGTAGGAATTAACACCTGTAAGAACTGCATGATTGTGGTTTAGCGTTTGGTGAAACTTCACCATGCTTTGTCTTCTTCTTTCGATTGTCAAATAACTGATGAAAGAAAGAGATAATTCGGAGTGTAACTATTCGCCCGCTATACCACGTTTATTAACAAGGGGGTTAATGTCTACGCATTTTCTCGTTTCAAGGGCTCGTTTTTCTATCGACTGAAGTGTTAAAAAGTATTTTTCATTACTCATACTCTGAAAGTAGGTCTGAAGTT
Organism: Notodonta ziczac; assembly: GCA_918843915.1. Classification (NCBI taxonomy): domain Eukaryota; kingdom Metazoa; phylum Arthropoda; class Insecta; order Lepidoptera; family Notodontidae; genus Notodonta; species Notodonta ziczac. The sequence continues at coordinate 4,432,403 of OU974051.1, forward strand.
GCCTGAGAAGCGGGTTGAAAGTAATACTTTTCAGGCCCGGGAGTTTCGCTTTCAACTGACAGCTGTCAAATTATAAAAAAAAAACTAGTTCCATTTTCACCTTTCTATGGAGCCATGTTCAAACTTTTTCTACAGTCACTCAATTACAGCACGATGTAAAATTGAAATAACATAAAGTTAAGTATTAATTCAAGAAAATATTTTTTTAAATGACTCAATTATAATTTAGTTTCAACAATTTCTTTAAAATAACATAGATTTGGGCAAAATATTTAAAGATTAAAATGAAAAATAATGGCTAAATAATGAAGTTGGCCGGCCAACGAAAAAAAAAACAAAATAGGCGGCAATCCGATTTTTTTTTTCGAGTTGTAGAGTATTGTTTATACTTCCTTGTATTATTTCTTTAGCCAATTCCTGTTTTTATTTTTATTTTCCTTGTATTCGTAATGAAAAGCACAGTGTTTACCTCGGGTGAAAGATTTATTTTGTCCCTCGAACTATTAGCGCCCTCGCTACGCTCGGGCGCCAAACCCCGTCTCGGGACAAAATAAGTAACTTTCACCACTCATGTAACAATGTACTATTTCATTACTCATACTCTGAAATTAGGTCTGAAGTTGCCTGAGAAGCGGGTTGAAAGTAATACTTTTCAGGCCCGGGAGTTTCGCTTTCAACTGACAGCTGTCAAATTATAAAAAAGAAAACTAGTTCCATTTTCACATTTCTATGGAACCATGTTCAAACTTTTTCTACAGTCACTTAATTACAGCACGATGTAAAATTGAAATAACATAAAGTTAAGTATTAATTCAAGAATATATTTTTTTAAATGACTTAATTATAATTTAGTTTCAACAATTTCTTTAAAATAACATAGATTTGGGCAAAATATTTAAAGATGAAAATGAAAAATAATGGCTAAATAATGAAGTTGGCCGGCCAACGAAAAAAAAAACAAAATAGGCGGCAATCCGATTTTTTTTTTTCGAGTTGTAGAGTATTGTTTATACTTCCTTGTATTATTTCTTTAGCCAATTCCTGTTTTTATTTTTATTTTCCTTGTATTCGTAATGAAAAGCACAGTGTTTACCTCGGGTGAAAGATTTATTTTGTCCCTCGAACTATTAGCGCCCTCGCTACGCTCGGGCGCCAAACCCCGTCTCGGGACAAAATAAGTAACTTTCACCACTCATGTAACAATGTACTAATAGACCTTAACGTAGCTTAATAAAGTACAATATCGCGATACATTTTACACGTGGTAATCCAAGTTTACTTCTCGAGCAATAATAATCAGCATATACTAGGTGAAACAAAAAGGGTATACAATTTTTTTGCAACTTAATTTTGTAAATCGCAATCTATCGGCTTTGAGGGACAGTTGAAGTACTAAAGGCTTTGTAGACTTTTGAAATATGTCAACAGCTGTATTCCTATAACACCTTTTGTTCTTCAATTGTCCTCCAAATCTGAGTTTGAGTTTTTGAATTACAAAGTTAAGTATTGAAAAAAACAAGTATGCCCTTTCTGTTTCAAGCTGTATATTTATTTAGTAAGTTCGTGTGTAGGTATATCCAAGCGGCGGAGATGTTGAAGCCGACACTGTCGGCGTCGGCGGCCGCGCCGGCGCCGCAGGAGGGCGCGGAGTGGGCGGCGGGGGGCGGGGGCGGCGGCGCCGGGGGCGGCGGCGAGTCTCCCCCGCACCTGCTGCTGCTGCACAACAGGTGCCAGCTGGAGGACTTCACCCCCGACGCTATCACCACTATGCAGGACTTTTATAGGTACATACGTTTTTGCTTTCGGTTTCCGAAGTAGAATTAGCCGCAAGTTTTATAAAATGGCCGCTGGATTGTCGGCGAGCTCGGCGGATTATTGCCATTTCGTATCGCTTCTTGTCGGCAGCGTTGTACATTAAAATATATAGATAGTGTAACCTAAGGATTCTCTTCTGCTCGGCTTTCTTTCGATTAAATTGGTTCAATTCTAGTCGGTCCTGGCTTACAGGAGTCACAGTGATGGGAATATGTGGCGGAACTAGTTTTAAAACAAGTAAATTAAGATCATTTAAATAAACTATAACCCGAATTTTATTCAGAATTATATTACACGAATTATATTCAGAACTGCCGATAGATAGCGCTAGTAGTAGTTTATAAACGCTAGAATATATTAAAAATAGTTTTTCCTTCGCTTGGTATATTTTATATCGTACTTAATAGTGCAACCTAACAAATTAGATGCTGTTTCAGGAAAGCATTCCAGAAGTCAAACATGCAGCTGAATTCAGGCATGTACATGTACAGTGACACAAACAAAAACGGTATGAACGTGGATAACGTTTGCAAGGGGTACAGCGTGGAGACGTGCGGCTCGCCCATCAATTTATTTCTGCTGCCGGAAATATACGACGACTTGGGTGAGTGCAAATATAATAAACTATCTCCCTCATATGGGCGTATTAATCTATACAAATAAATAAAATTGGAGTGTCTGTTTGTAATATCAAAATAACACCTTTTCACTAAATGCATATGAAATTACATACGACACCCATAGCAAAAACGCGATTAAAAAATGTTTGTCTGTCTGTCTGTATGTTTGTTCCGGGTAATCTCCGAAACGGCTGGACCGATTTTGTCGGGACTTTTATTGGTAGATAGCTGATGTTATAAGCAGTAACTAAATGTACTTTTATTTTAGAAAAACAAAAAATGGTCCTGTCGCGCGGGCTCAGAACGCGGGAGCGGGCTTTTTTGTTTTTTTTTTTTTTTTTAAGTTGAATTCCACGCGGACGAGGTCGCGGGCTCAGCTAGTAAATAAATAAATATCGCCAGACTTACACACCAACTGTATAGTCCCAAACTAAGCAAAGCCTGTACTATGGGTACCTTACAATGGACTGGGGGCGATTCCAGTGACACCCAGACCAGGGCAAATTACGAAAAGTCAATTTCCGAAATTTGCCCCGTCGGGAATTGAACCCGCAACCCACGTGCAGTGAGCCGAGCGGCCTACGCTCGAACCACTGTACCAAGCGGTCGTCAAATTACATTTACATTGTTCGTACATTTCACGAATACGCGTGCTGTGTATCCTTTGACACTGGCATGGGTCAATTTGCAATAATTCACGCGTCTTGGTAAAATGACTATACCCATTTTTTGGCCGTTATGGAATCAGGAATGTCCTCTAGGTAAAGGAGGAGTAAAGTAGGACTCTTGATTGAAAGTTTGACAGTGAAGATCCAGTGGGAGCGCCTCCTAGACCCCTCGGTACGCCCATAGTCGCTCTATATCAGAAAGCAGTAGAAAAATGACGAATCTTAGGCGATAGTATTTTGGTTATAATGTACTGGGCAATATTGCTGTTATATCGGGTTACCTATACACTTCACACGTCTTCAGATGTGCAGGTTTCCTCACGATGTTTTCCTTCACCATTCCGCAAGAAATAACCTTGTGCCGAGTCACCTTGTGCTCCAAAGCGTGCGTTATTATGTTAATAATAAGCAATTATAATTGTTAGCGACGCTATTAATGTTTGTTATAATTTGATTTCCGAACGCATGTAAAAAAAAAAAAAACTAATGTCATAAAAAAGTAAGTTTTCCCGCCTGTCGTCTTTTGTTTTTTCGCGAGATTGGTTCGCGCCTTTTGTGTTGTGATGTAAAACTATATTAAAATAAACCGAAGTTATACAGTCCACTGCTGTTTTCTTGGTCGCACCGCCATCGCCCTACGCAAGACAATTAGACCGGCTACAAACGCTGGTCTTCGATCCGGATACTGAATGATTCGTACGCCACCGCCTACAATGGTGAATACACGAAGCACAACTAAGAGAATTGAGCAGGGCGAACAAAGAAACCTGACCGAGACTAGACCTACAGAAATAGAGCCTGCTGAAATAAGGCCTACTGCGACAGGTCAACCGAAACCAACCGATGTTACATCACAACACACACATAACTCCAGGAAGTCCACATCTTCTTCTCTGTTGGCTCGTCAGAAGAAACTGGAACTGGAGGCGGCGGAGGCCAAGGCTCACATACAAATGAGTCTCATTGATAAAAGATTGGCCACAGAACTTGCAGACTTACAAGATGAATACAACAAGTCTGAACATACGGAAAAGCGTTCTACTGGCTCAGATATTGATAGGTGGATGGAGCATAGTCAGCGGGAACAACAGTGTGTCCACGCTAAGAGCAACAAACAGGACATATTGTACAACCCAGCCCAGGCTGTCCACGACTACGGTGTCAAACAGAACGAGTTGTACAATTCAAGACCACATGAGTATGGAGCAAGACAGGACATTCTGAACAAGACAGTCACCAATCCTGTTCACCTGGCTACCCTATTAAGCAGAATGAGTACACCGAAAGATCTACCTACCTTCTCTGGTGATGCAATGGAGTGGCTTCAATTCAAGCAAGCATATGAGGAGTCCACACAAGTATGCAGATTCACTTCAAAGGAGAACCTGTGGCGTCTACGAAAGTGTCTCCGTGGTGCCGCCAAGGACGCTGTGAGTTCACTCCTTATAAGTGCTACTTCACCAAGTATAGTAATGTCAACATTAGAACTGCAGTTTGGAAATCCAGATGTTATTTTACACAGTGTGATGTCAGAAATAAGCAGATTACATCCCTTGGCATTAGATTACCACAAACACATTATTCCATTTTCTATAAAAGTTCAAAACTATGTGGCTGCTGTGCGAGCACTCAAGCGTGAAGAATACTTGCAAGGTATTACCATGTGCAACACTATATTAGCCAAGCTGCCAACGGTGCTCATCGCCAAGTGGGTGGACTACAGTCATCAGCTGCTCTCAGGTAACAAGTCCAGATTAGAAAGTCTTGCCAACTTCCTTTATGAAGAAGCTTTGAAAATATCAACATCCAGTGCTCACTTAATTAATATAAAGACTGATACTATGACTAACAAGCGTAAACCTAATAGTGATAACATTAATAAATCTCAAAATGTTTTTTTACAAATTAGTGATGATAACAAGTGTAAATTCTGTAATTTATCTGAACATAGTCTGGTACAATGTAAACAATTTAAAAAAGCCTTGCGTAAGACACGCTGGAGATTTGTTAAAGAGAATAGATATTGTTTTAAGTGCTTAGAGTGTACACATAACAAAGAGGAGTGTAAGGCAGATAATTGTAACAATGATGGGTGCGGATTGCCCCATCATCCTCTACTACATTACCCATTTAATAAAAATAATAATTCAGTGCAAAATAATAATATGAATAGTGTTGATGTACCGGTGCAATCTGAGACCCATAATGAAACTGTGTCACATATTAATTTAAATTCATGTAATGTTTTGTTAAAAGTTGTAAGTGTAAACATACATGGACCTAAGGGGGTAATTACCACAACTGCTTTACTAGATGATGGTTCTACTGTTTCACTCATTAGTGAGGAGCTAGTTAGACAACTAGGGGTGCAGGGGCGCCCACATGTGATGCGTGTGAGTGGGGCATGGCAAGGTAGTGAGATTGAGTGTCAGACTGAAATCTTAAATTTAAGTATTTCAAATCAGGATGGTAGAAAGTTTGAATGCCGTTTGAACAGTGTGAAAGGATTGCATATACCTGCTCAGCACATACCTACCATAGATTGTAGGAACTATAGTCACTTATTAAAAATTAAAAATAAGTTTTATCAGGGCCTATCTAGGCCACAATTGCTTATTGGTCAGGACAATTATAATTTAATTGTACCACTTGAAGTAAAAACAGGAAAGCCCAATGAACCATGTGCTACTTTAACTCCGTTGGGCTGGTGTGTCCATGGAAGGATCCCGGTGACCTCCGAACATTCTTGTGAAACTTCTTTGTTTATTTCTGAACATGTTGATCAACAGTTAAAGGACATGGACAATGATCGCTTGCTTTTCGATATACAGGAGGAGGTTCGTCGCTCATTTTCTCTGGACTCCATCGGAATATCTTCAAGTCCACGTCAGAACCCTGATGATGTACGTGCTCAGTCGCTGCTGGATGAAACTGCTATGCTGGTTGACGGAAGGTGGGAAGTCGGACTGCCTTGGAAAGACAGTCACTGTAAGTTACCTGACTCTTATCCCACTGTGATGAAGCGGCTGAAATCTGTGGAAAAAAAGATGATGATTAGTACAGAGTACGCTGAAAGATACATGGGACGAATTACTCACCTGCTGGAGAACGACTTCGCCAAAGAAGTAACGAACATGGACACCACTGAACGTACGTGGTACCTGCCTCACTTTGGGGTAGACAACCCTAACAAGAAGAAGCTGCGCCTAGTCTTCGACGCTGCCGCCAGATCCAGAGGGGCGTCACTTAATGATTTTCTTCTTACTGGACCAGATTTACTCAAGTCACTGCTTGGCATAATGCTGAGATTCCGTGAGAACAAGATAGCAGTAACCGGAGACATACGGGACATGTTTCTGAGGATCAAGATAAGACCTGAAGATCAAAATGCCTTGCGTTTCCTGTGGAGGGACAACCCTACTGATCCCGTCAAGACGTATGCGATGTCTTCACTGATATTTGGCGCCAACTGCTCGCCGTTCGTCGCGCAATATGTAAAGAACAAAAATGCGATGCGTTTTGAGTCAACAATGCCTGCCGCCGTGACAGCTATCTGCAATCAACACTATATGGACGACTGCATTATCTCACTACCCGATGAAGAAACTGCAACAAAGATAGTAAAAGATATTATTAATATACATCAGCAAGGAGGATTTCATATATGTAACTGGACAAGCAACAGTGAAGCTGTGTTGAACAGTTTGCCAAAAGATATTCTCGGAACATCGACTGTAAGGTTCAAAATCGATCAAGAATACGCAGGCGAGCGAACATTAGGATTACTGTGGGATCCGACTGATGACACATTACGCTTTGATCTCTCATTTAAGAAGATTTCACCTGATATAATTAATGGAAAGACAAGGCCAACAAAACGTGAGATGTTACGACTAATTATGTCAATTTTTGATGTTTATGGTTTTCTGTCGCCGTTCACAATCAACGGGAAGATTATGCTTCAAGATACATGGCGATCACAAGTTGGCTGGGACGATTATATACCTGATGAAGTATATACAAAATGGTATAATTGGATAAATCAACTGAAAGTAATTAGTGACATCACGCTGCCGCGCTGTTATCTATCAGCGGTTTGTTCGAACGCGACAACTACAAGTACAGTCAGCAACACAACTTGGCCAAGTGATAAGGAGACTGCGATCTATGACAACTTGCAGTTGCACATATTTTGCGACGCGTCGACTAAAGCTGCGTGTACAGTCGCGTATTGGCGTTGGATGGACAACGGACGAGTTAAGATTGCATTTGTAGCAAGTAAATGTAGAGTAGCGCCACTGAAACCTGTTACAGTACCACGCATGGAGCTACAAGCGGCCCTACTAGCGGCGCGACTCGCACACACTATAGCGAAGGAACATAAGCTGAGCCCGGAAAGTCGAGTCTTCTGGTGCGATTCTACAACCGTGTTGCATTGGATACAGAATAACACGCGTACCTACAAAACCTATGAAGCGAACAGACTGGGTGAAATTGATGAACTCACAAGTGCAAGCGAATGGAGATACGTACCTACATACTTGAACGTAGCAGACATAGCAACTAGAGAAAACTATGATTGTACATTATTGAAAAATGAATGGTTTAATGGTCTACAGTTTCTGTACAGCAATGAATGTTCATGGCCCAAGAATATAATTCTACTTGAGAATAGTCATTCGGAAATGGAGTGTGTTACTACGATGAGCTGTTATGAAGCTAAGAACTCACCTGTTCCTGAACCTACCAGATTTTCATCGTGGTTGCGATTACTTCGCGCCACATCAGCAGTAGGTACTGAAGTTTATAAACAAATGTAGAAGACTTACCTCTGATTCTCTTATAATGGCATTGAGACGAATGGCGGCTCGAAGGGGATGGCCGCAACATATTTACTCCGACAACGGAACGAATTTGAGGGGAGCGGACGCTGAGCTACGAATGTCTGTTCAAGCCCTTAACCACTGTACTTTGGAAGCCGAAGCTCTCAACGCTGGAACGAAGTGGACATTTATTCCACCTGTGAGTCCACACTGGGGTGGGGCGTGGGAAAGGCTCATAAGAAGTGTGAAGACTTCTCTTAAAGTAATTCTCAAGGAGCGAGCACCTCGAGAGGAGACTTTGACCACGCTTCTGGCAGAAGTAGAGAGCATGGTAAACGGAAGACCACTGACACACGTGTCCGTGGACCCTGAGAGCGCAGAATCCCTCACGCCCAATCATTTTCTTTTAGGCTCGTCGAGAAACCTGCCTCAACTTGGCGTCTTCGATGATTCTGACCTATACCTGAAGAAGCAGTGGCGTATAGCACAGCGATTAGCCGATTGTTTCTGGAGAAGATGGGTGAAAGAAGTGCTACCAGATTTGCTGCCTAGAAAGAAGTGGACGTCGGACCAGGCTCCGCCGCTAAAAGCAGGCGATCTTGTCTTTATCGCCGACCCTGACGCACCTAGGAATATGTGGCCGCGAGGTGTTGTTGAGCAGGTGATGCCTGGTAAGGATGGACGTGTGCGAATGGTTAGAGTTAGAACTAAGTCAGGGGTCTTCACAAGGTCCGCTGTACGCGTCGCTCGCCTAGCTGTTAGTGATTCGTGCTGCAGTTACAGCACTGGGGTGGGGAATTGTTAGCGACGCTATTAATGTTTGTTATAATTTGATTTCCGAACGCATGTAAAAAAAAAAAAAACTAATGTCATAAAAAAGTAAGTTTTCCCGCCTGTCGTCTTTTGTTTTTTCGCGAGATTGGTTCGCGCCTTTTGTGTTGTGATGTAAAACTATATTAAAATAAACCGAAGTTATACAGTCCACTGCTGTTTTCTTGGTCGCACCGCCATCGCCCTACGCAAGACAATTAGACCGGCTACAATAATAATTTGCCTATCACCTCAAAGATCCAGTTCTCAATAAGATGCTACATCTTTTTCATACCTTTAGTCGCCTTTTACGACAGAAACACTGGCCGTTGTTATGTAGTGTTCTAGGTACATTATAGATACTAGCACCACAAATAATTGTGATAGTCATTTTATATTTCCTGGATACGGCTGCTACTATTAAAATACAAAATTCATCATGACGTTACTATTACATTTGTACACCTGCGAGATAATAAGATAACATGCTTGATTAAATGGTGTATATAGAATAAAACACACTAAACCTATATTATTAGTATTATATGGACGACCAAAGACAGATTACGGGTGTAAAGACATCCACACATATTCGGGCATAATTATATCTGTCTGGACATAAGTACCGCCTGATGCAACGAAATGGCTTAGCTTAAAATATTATATGAAGGCCCTTTTACATACCTATTCTTCCAAATATTCTCTTTCAATTAAATTGGTGTTGAGACAATTCTACTTTACCTCAGAACTCGTCGATGGTCATACCTGGGAGTTTCTTTGGGTACCATTATAGATTCTAACTTACAGAAATCAAAATAATGTGGGTGTGTGGCCAAGTTCCATGTAAAGATCTATCCCTAATGGCCAAATTAGAAAACATGACTGCAGATAATTTGATGAAACTTAATATGTATCTACCATTAAGCTCTTCAATAGTCAATAGTAGTTCGAGCGTAGGCTCCTCGACTCATTACACTTAGTAGTTGCGGTACGATGCCCGTGAGGGTAAATACCAGGAATGGCCTTTTCGAAATTTGCCCTGTTCTGGGTGTCACTGGAACCGCCCCCAGTCCATTGTACGGCACCCATAGTACAAACATTGCTTTGTATGCGACCATGCAATAAGTACGTTAGTCTAGCGATATTTATTTAAAAAAATGTAGGTATACTATTTAACTGTATTCTATCCGGCAGAGAATCGCGATATTTACCGCGGGCATCCTTCATTCGAACATCTGGCAAAACGCCTTCGCTGGATGATACTCGGAGTCAACAGGCATCAAGTCACCAACGTGCCCAATCTGTCTGAGAAGGGGTGGTTCCACTACTGCAGCAAGGCATGGGAAACAATAAGGAAATGCACATTCTTCATGGAATACGAACGTTTTCTACCCTGATACAACAGTTAATGTGTCTGCGACGATTTTAAAATCTAAAATTGTTATCGAAAGATAGCATGCAGGTGTTTCACAAGATAAAGACAATTACTAGATTATTAGAGATATATTTTAATCCGAACAGCTGTTAATGTACATTTTGTCACTGAACATTGGACCCAATAAACAGCATTATAATAAGGTGCATTTTTATTATCACTGGTAGACGCTGTCTATTAATGGCTTGCGTCTTTGCTCTGGTGGTTTGTAAGCGTGTTGATAAACACTCGCTAAGCGCCAATGTTCTGGGTAGCCGGTCGCGTTTGCGTCGCGCCAAATACTAAACGGTGGCGCTAATGTTGGAATTGTGTACGACTTCTTTGTGTACGGATGACGCATCTTAGGCATTTTCACACCTTTAGAATCAGAAGAACTGGTCACACTCTGGACTGAATTAGGGTTGCCAGCTTTAAAAGCAAACTTGTAGTCCTCCTTCTGCTTTGTCTCCAGCGATGCCTTCACACCGTTACACGACAAACAACTCTTGTGTTTCGTATTTGGCGAATCGCTGTCCTTAGTAGAACGTCGTGTAGTTTGTTGAGATTCATTCGGCGAACTATGCTGTAGTTTCCCTTGTGCTAAAGGAGTCTTTTCGTACGACTCTAAACTATGACGATTGCGGTTGAATTCGTAATTGTTATTGTTGTTTTTACTCTTTGCATTCCACGCTTCTTTTATGGGCCTTAACTTTTCCGGCCTTGTATCGTCGCGGCTAAACTTACGGCTCGTTTCACTGGGCGTGCCGCATCCATGGATCCCATCGCATTCTTGCTTCTTAGCAGACTGACCTGAACTCTTCCTGCTGGATGAACCCGACCTAGAGGTCTTTTCGTTAGCAGTAGCATGCTGCGGACAGTATTGCACCTCACAAGCATCTTTACGTTTCTCCTTAGTCATATCCTTTTCAAAGTATGGCACCGGGTGGTGTCCGAAATCACCTACAACGCGGTTCTGATTGAAAATGGGATTTGTATGACTGATAGGTATTCCTTCTGCTTCCTCTTTAGGAGTGTGCACCATCGTAAAAACCGCCGGTGCTTTAGAACCGTTCGAACCGTCTATATGTTTGGGCGGTCTAGGCTCTCTTTTAGGATCGTCCGGTCGAAAATCCCAACAGATCGCCAGATCCATAAGTGACATTGGTTTTTTATTTTGACCTCCTAAATCGGGAGCTGAGGTTGCTGGTCTCTGAGCTTGTCCTTCTTTATCGCCGTCAGTTTTTTTCGGATCGCAAGTCTTGGGCCTATGAACGCGCATTTTAGTGCAACAAGTAGGCCCCGATGCGCCGTACCCTTTCCATCCTATAGCGTAAGGTTTAACAATGATATCCGAATCGCGATGTTCGGCTATTTTAGTCAGATGCCGGTATCCCAAAGTATCAGGCAACGGCTGATGCTCCAGATTTCCGACGTGCATTTTCTTCGCGAAGTGAAAGTTTTGCGAGACGTTGACGTAGGGCAATTTAGGAATTCCACCTGTACTTTCGTCTTTCATATTCTTCTCACTGATTCGTTCATTTCTCTCTGCATTCTCGGCTACTTTTCTCCAAAATTTGTCGGCGTCGTTCTCTTGCGGCCCGTGGATTTGTTCAACTGCGTCTTTCACTAATTCCTCATGGCTCTCATGCCGCTTTCCGGGATCTGTCAATGCTCCGGGTACATAGGGCCCGTGGCCATCAGCATCTATTGGCTTTTTCTTTACATTAAGGTCCAACAGATCATCTTCATTTTGGTTAACTTCTTTGATATTTTTCTCACAATCTTGACTATTCTTCAAATCGCCGGTATCTATTTGTTTCTCACCATCAATTTCCTTTTAAATTTAGTGGGCACAGACATGTAAAAATTTACAAAATCCTATTTATATAAATCACTTTACGGCGAAATGTAAAATAAGTAAAATTAATTAAGAAAATAAATAGATATGTATGTTGCTCCTAAATTGCCTTACTTATGCGGTTATATGAATAACTTCGAGTTTTTTGCATTTGTGCTTATGGAACGGGCATATTCGTGGCTGAAATAAACAAAAGAAAGGAAGATAAATTATTACTGAACTTAAATTAAAATGTGCATAGTTAGGTATTTTTATAACTAAACACAACTCAAAATCAACAATAATGAGTTGAATTAGGTGGAAAGGTAAAGTGTTTTGAATGTAGGACACGGAATACAACGATAATATAAGCGCCAATAAAAGCACCGAATGGGGATACAAGTGAATAACTACAAGCTTCTACATCTACCTAACCGACCTACTTAGGAATCGCAAAGTTCCAAGGCGACATTCTGCAGAGTCAACATCACGCTATCACAAACAAACAATCGCACGTTTCGCGCGCGAATCGTCTCTGAAATCTGTGAATCGAGTTCGCGTGTCGCTTTGCTCACTCACTTGGAACGTCTGGGCTTCGCGTTCGGTCTTGGCCGCCTCCTTCTTGGCTTTGGCGCGTTTGCCGGCGCGCGTGCGTGCCGTAACCACCGCCTTAGGCCTTTGTACACGAAGGTTGAGCCAATCTGGGAACCTTCCGGCCGGCGGCTCCTTCGCTAACTCCTCAGCTGGAACGAGACCAACATTTTGGGTTATTTAAATGTATTTCAATTGAAGCAAATCTTTGCTTGGAACACAAAATAAATAGAACGACCACTGATTTTACGCCACGCGTGGTCTACTAACATGCATTTTCCAATAATACCGTCTTAATTCTGTATTGGTTGGGACACAATGCATCCTCATGTAGTTGTTTCAGGTATAAATACCATAAAAGGTTGTCGTCACACGCAAAATATACCTACCTATACCGGGAGACGGGTGTATAGGTACCTACTTACGTATTAATAGGTCATCGATTTTAACGAAATCTATATTTATGCAATCATTGAGCGATGCGCAAGTAGCGAAATATTCAAAAAGCCACCCAACTACATCGTAACACGATATTTTTGTGAAGAAGGAAATGTTTTGCGTGTATGTTGACAAATAAAGGAGGGACTTTTATGGCTTTCATCAAGGACGAACAATTTAATGATACAATTTAGCAAAGTGGCGGAAAAAGTTATAATACATAATTTATTCCTTACAATCAGATACTTATGTCATATGCAAAGTAATGACTGTAACCAGGGCCTCATGACGATAGGTGGCAGGATGAAATCTCAAGATTAGCACTCGCACTCGGGACTTTTGTTCTCAGGTTTCTCCTAGAACTTATTAGGTACCTTCAAGCAGTGGCGAATTTACCAGCAGGATGAATGGGCGGCAATTCCGGGACAAATTACGACATTTTGTAAAAATAATCTAGGAACTAAAATACAAATAGTTACAATAGTTCCGAGATTTTTATTTTTTTTACCTATTGGTAAAAGCATTAAGAATTTAACAGCTTATACTTTGGAAGTGTCCGCCACTGGTTCAGGTCTTACTCGACGACCAGATAGTGAGAAATATGATATCCTCAAATTGCTGATAGATAATAGGCAATATATATAGCAGTGATAGCCGATTGGTTAAGCACGCGTCTTGCGGGCTACCAGGTCTCGGGTTCAAACCCCGGCTCGAACCTCTGGATTTTTCGAAATCTATGTGCGAATCATAATTTCTGTATGATTATCACTTGCTTACGGTGAAGGAAAACATCGTGATGAAACCTGCATGTCTTAGAAGATTTAACTAATTTTCGAAAGGTATGTGAAATCCGCCAACCCGCACTGGGCCAGCGTGGTGGATTATGGCCTGAATCCCCCTCGTGTTGAGGGGAGGCCCGTGCCCAGGAGTGGGACGTCAAAAAGGGCTAAAATTAAAATTAAATTAAATTAAATAGGCAAAGAAAACTCACCGACTTGTCTGGTGATTATCCTCGGAAGATCCCAGGTACCGGTGAAGTGCCCGAAGCATCGCGATGTGCCCCTCGGTGCTCCCGGCAAGAAGTGACCGTTTATGTCGCAGATGGGCTTGGGGTCGGGCCGCATTTCCAATGGTCGAGCGCGCGTTGGCGCCCAACGAGGGACTTGCCAGTTGCCCATCCGCTTTGGAGTGGACTCCCTATTGAACTGAATAAAACGAACATTACGCACATAGGTAAGCTCATACGACTATAAAACTGCCTACATTAACTTCTAAAGGCCTTTTAGATAATCAATATTACGTAGTAGAATGCTTTAATCAATGGTGGTAGATCCCCTAGCCACGAACTGGATCTCATAAATATACAAAGACTAAAAATCGCGCCAGTAGAATGGCAGCAACAAGATAATCTGGCAGTTTTTTTATGTAACAAAGTCAAACAAGCGTATGAACAGCCTGATATTAAGCGGTTACCGTAGACTAGATGCAGGTAATACCAAAGGTTATTGCTCGTAGCCCACCAGAAGGGGAGTGAGATACAGGGAAGGTAAAGGAAGGGGTTGGGCTTCTAGTTCTCTCACTCATCGTGCGAAACGCTGCTATATGTATATGTCGCCGCCAACTAGCTTAATTCGCCGTTCAATTAACAGCCTAGCCACTCAACTAAACGGCGCCGTTCAACTAGTGGCCTGAATGATATTCAGCCATTTGATCAAACAGGTAGGCAAATGACTTGGATCGATGTCGTTTAACTACTTGCCTAGCCGTTTAATTACCTGCCTAGCCTGTTCATTTCAATTTAGTTCTACTTTCTGCCACCTAGCGCCGAAACTCACCAAACTGTCAATATCTCTATATTCTCTTTGGTCAATATGGCGTCGGAAAAAAACAACTATGATGGAATAATTTTATTAGGTACTTAGGTTTTTTACGATTTTTTTAGATCCACCGAACCTATTTGCCGGGTGGGGTTTCTGTGGGGTCATAAAAAAAATAACCCTAACCTAAACCCATCCAGGTCGTTCTGCTTGGGTAGTATTTTGAAAAAGTTTTGTAGTACTTAAATGTCAACCAGTTGCCTAAGCATTAGCCAGCCAGTTTATTAAATGTTGTAATAGACGATACGGCTGAATATCATTTAGGCCGTTAGTTGAACGGCGAATTAAGCTATTTGGCGGCGACATATATATCTTCAGATAGAGGGTGATACCACACCAGTCGAACCAGCCCGCATGAGCTTTAGTATTTGGTACAGCTTGGGTCTGTCAACGTTAAAGTACCTAGTTAGATCCTACGAGTATTATTATGCCTATATTGCTAACCTCAGAAGTAATAATAGAAGGCGAGAACATAGATCTAGTTTCATACATACAGTGAATATCATAATATACTTAAGTAATCAACATACAGAAGAATAATTACAGTAAAACTATATTTCACCTCGCGTCGTAATCATAATCACACGATGACGGGCGCCACGCGTCTGTGGGGACAAACACGAGCGAGCCACAACTATTCTAAAAATTAAATTTCAAACACAGTGTCGAGTTACTGTGAATTGCAATTTAAATTGTACATCGGCTTTACAATGACGTGTGTATCAACTGAGTGTGGCTGAGAGTTCTTCAAATGTACTTATCTTTTGTATACTTAATATAAAAGGAGAAACTGACAGACAGACTGATCTATCAACGCACAGACTAAACCGCTGAGGTTAGAAACATGAAATGTTAATTGTAGGTACCTGTTTTTAATACCGTAATACGCACTAAGGAAAAAAGCCCTTTTTCACGTCCCACTCCTGGGCACAGGCCTCCTCTCACTACGAGGGGGATTCAGGCCGACATCCACCACGCTGGCTAAGTGCGGGTTGGCGGAAGAATTTTGTGTCTTGTAAATTCCGTTCCTGAGATCCACGCGAGTAAAGTCACGGGTAAAAGCTAGTAAAAAGATATTGTATTAAGCGTAACAAAGCAGTCACGCACGCTTCGCCCATTGATCAGGTGTCAACCCACCCCCCGTAGCGACGGCGGGCGCTATAATCATCCCCTATACAACGGGTTGCAAATTGTTATTTACCCCATACATCACGCGACCATTTGCCTACATTATACCTACAATGTCTGCAATCATTTAGCATTATCTTATCAAAAAATGTAGTCGTGATAAAATATTATTATGGCCCCGATATAATTACTGGACTCGGAAGATTATAATACATAAATCGTTACTTAAAATCTTCCTTGCAGGAAGTGTATTTCCTATACAAAATTAGCATTATTACTGGGTTTTTTTCTAGGATAGGTAATTAAATCAACAACTTATATGTCATATCATAATTATTGAAATGGCAAAAAATACTCGTTTACAGTTTTGAAAATAATAGGTATTGAAATATGACGTCACAACTAATTATCGCACCGTACGAGCAATGCATCTGGTTTTGCAAGCAACTAAAGGCTACAGTAACTACAAAAACTGCTTAACATCAGGCCGGTTGTACACTTGTAGGTATGCCAACTTTGTAACATAAAAACCTTGTACTCATAGTTTTCTTTCTATCCTCTCAGTCATAAATGCCAACCTATTCGTGAATGACGTAAGCTGTTCTAGAAATACCCGTGCTATTAAAACATGTTACGTAGTGACATTTGTCTGATTCGGCCATGAACTTGTTCATTGTCTGTACCAACCTGCATTGCCACCAACACCCTATTAACCTATTGAACCCATCCCATAATAGCTAACCTTTCCGCACCGTCACTTTTAATCAGTTATATTTAACCATCTATTGACTGAAAACTGAAAGATAATTAAGGCCCGTTCTAATAAACCTATCTTAAGCCTGAGAACGAACTTGAGTACGCTTTGACATGTCATTTTGTACGACATAGGCACGTTAGGATGACATTTCCAAGATCGCTCTCAAACTTGAGATTGATTTATTAATCGAAACGCAAGTCAAATTCAAAGCGTTTATTTTGTTTAGGCTTACGGGGACACTTAAAAAATTGTCTATTTTTCATTTTTAATTATATATTTTTTTTTTTCAACCGGATCAAGATAAGAAATAGGTACCTGACGTAAAGAAATAACGAAAATTGAATGATCCGTTGTACTACTCTGTCAAGAAAGTACCGGGAAAAGATCAATAATACTCAAAATGTTTGTTATTCATCCAAAATTATTTTATCACCAAAGTATGCTCCTTCAGAAAGAATAGACTTACGCCAACGAATAATCCAATCTACAAAAAAAAATTTAAACGCTGTTTCCGGAATTGAAATCAGTTTTCGCCGCGAATTCTCCTTTATGTGTTCTACCGATTGAAAACGGGTACCACGAAGTGGTAATTTGAGTTTAGGAAAAAGAAAGAAGTCGGCTGGAGCCATATCTGGTAAATATGGTGGTTTCTCGATGGTATTTATTTGCGCGTTTTGACAAAAAATCGTTCACAATATTATATAATAATATAATAGCCTTGTGCGAAGGCGCACTATCGTGGTGCAAAATCCAAGAATTTTCTTTTCAGAAATCTTGCCTTTTTCGTCGAATTTGCTGTCTTAAACGCCGCATAACGCTTAAATAATATTCTTTATTTACCGTTTGACCTTCCGGCAAGAATTACGAGTGCACAACACCGCGATAGTCAAAGAAAACAGTCAACATGACTTTGACTTTTGATCGACTTTGGCGTGGTTTTTTCGGTTTCGGTTCAGTTGGAAGGCGCCAATCCGAAGCTTGTTGACTAGTTTGCATGTCAAACTCGTAAACCCACGTCTCGTCACCAGTTACAATGCGTTTCATAAATTTTGGGTCGGAATTGACTCGGTGCAGCATGTCCTCAGCGACTCTCATGCGATCGAGTTTTTGGAGAAATTTCAGGTCTTTTGGGACTAGCCGAGCGGAAACATGTTTCATACCCAAGTGATTATTTAAAATGGAACGGATCGACTCGTGAGACACAGAAAGTTATGCGGCCATCTCTCTCAATGTTGAATGAGGATTTTCAGTCATTATTTCCTTCACTTTTGCAATGTTAACTTCAGTCGCAGACGTTGATGGCCCACCAGAGCGAGACAAATCTTCTATCACATCTCGACCACTTTTGAACGCTTTGTACCACTCATAAGCACGTGTGTTTGATAAAGTCGATTCACCGTAAGCCTTCTATAACATTTTCAGTGACTCCGAACACGAAATTCAGAGACAAAATCTTTGTTCGATGTTTTTGTCCATTATGAAATTCGCAATACACACTAGATATGATATAACTAAAAACAGCACTGTATTTAATATAAATAACAGATGCAACTCAAACTCCGCAGCAAAATAGAAAACAGTTGTGCCAATCAAACAAGAACAAAAATTTGAATTTGGAACCATAAATAAATCATCCATTCCCGATACTTTCTTGACTGAATGTATTTTAACGTTAATTCGATATGCCATTGTAGCTGTGCTCGTATATCTATTAAGCTACGCGTTTTTAGGCACGTCCTCAGTAAATACATTTAATCGATTAACATTGCTATCTAATCTTGTCATGCGTAGGTATATCTATCTACCTAGCTATTTAATTATGAATGAATTCCGTAACACAGCAACCTACTGTACCTAACAACTGTAGATATAGAGAATAGAGATAGAGTGAATGAAGAGTTTATTTCTTTATTTTTACTGAGCTCCTCCTCCTCCTGCGGTTCACACAATGACGTGTGTGAACCGAAACAATCTATAGTAGAGTCAGTTTTATTTTCACCAAGACGCGTGAGTTATTGCAAATTGACCTTTATACCGGTGTCATAAGTAGGAACGAAAGTAGCTGGTATTTATCAAAGTTTTTACTAATAAGCATCTTAGAGAACATTCTCTAAAATAAGAATTGTTTGAGAATCTGACGGTAAAATACTTACTACTTATGAAAAAAAATATCTATCTCTATATTTTATTAACAATTTATTTCTGGAAACTAAATGACAGAGGCTATCAGATTAATGTGTGCGTTTTCTTTCCTTTCCCCGAGTCTTCATAACAATGATAAATTGCTTCTACGGAAATAGCTGGAAAGTTAAGGTCGATTGTCGAACAGATGCGCTTAGAAGCCTGTTCCGAGTCACGATATAACTCTACCCGTTGAGTTTCCGTCATGCCATGGATCACGCACTATTTGGTCCTATCAAGCTAACGAAAGTAGGTATAATAAACCTAGATAACTGTGTAATTAATTGCAAACGGTTTATACTTGGTATGTTCGGCTGGAATAAAATTCAGATACAAAAAGTAGATTGGAGTTACGACTATAGTTACTATTGCCATAATTTCCGATATCTTCAGAGGATATGTTGTAAGTTAATAAAATCAGTCTAGGTTCTTATTTAAGATGAATTCTGAGCTAACATTTTTTAAAAATACATTTATTTAGTGTATAAGCTAACTTATTTTTTTCTATAGACTTGATAAATCGCCGGATAACTTTTATATTAATATTTTCTACCATAACAACAATGGATAAAACAATTTATCGCAAATACGAGGAGCTATTAACTAAGGGCTACCAGTTCGATGTGTCAAACACGGATTAACATTGCACACAATGCGATAAAAAATTGTCATTCGCTTGCAAACAAAAAATCACCCCTGTTTCAATGACGCACTCAAACAAAGATAAAAAATACGAACGAATATCAACCCTAGAGCTTCATATTTAAGTTAGCAAGTCAATTGAATGCTGGAAAGGCTAAGGATGTTTACGATGTAATTGGATGTATCTAAGTTGGATTAAAGGAATTACAATTTGTAAGTAAGTAAAAAACGTTGTGTGTTTCACTTTTGTAGGGGAAAGTAATGGGCGCTGCAGGTGCACTAGTGTTAGGATGCGGGATTAGATTGGGATCAACTGGCCATAGCAGTTGTGGGAATGATTCATTGGTCTGACCTCTGATTATCATATTTTTTATATATATGTAGGTATAAACAATTGTTTTAAGCAATTATACGCCAATTTTAATATTGTCGTGTAAACTTTATAATTATTTATGTTTTAGCCAATTTTAATTAATTTATTAGATTTAATTTTTATTTATACTGAATGGATTTTAATATGCAATTAATAATTTTATATTATGCTAGCTGTGCCCGCGACTTTGTCCGCGTGGAATTTAATTGACAAAGTTTCATACAAACTTTCATCCCCTTGGGGATAGAATTAATCAAAATCCTTTCTTAGCGGACGCCTACGTCATAACATCTACCTGCATGCCAAATTTCAGCCCGATCCGTCCAGTGGTTTGGGCTGTGCGTTGATAGATCACTATGTCAGTTGGTCACCTTTGAGTTATATATATAGGTATATAGATAATTTAATTTTAGTACATACTTGTTGTAACTTGACTCTCAGCACGGTTTGGGAAACTGTGAGTGCTGGAGTAATAAATAAATAAATAACAAAGTTACCGTAGCTTATACCTTGCGTATGCTCGCAATACCAAAGGCATTTGTCGCAAATTTCCTACCTGAAGATGAGTAAGACAAAGGGATGCGTGCTTCTGGCTCTCTCACTCGTCGAAAGAAACGCAGTTATAATAGTTAATTGACGCCGATCTTCTGTGAGAGGTTGGTACTACCCCGGTCGAGCCAGCTCATATTTGAGCTGTAATCAAAAACCTACAACTTGGCTCTCCCACCGTCAATTCAATTCAAATCATTTATTTTGTTTAGGCCTAAGGGGGCACTTAAAAATTGTCAATTTTACATATTTTTTTCTTATATCTACAACCGGATCGGAACGCGACCTCGACTGAATAGATCCGGCAAGAAACTCAGCGGGCTCAATGGTACCTTACTGCTTAGGTTCTTATCTTTAGTGTATTTTATCGCAATAGTACCTAATGGACTTGTTAGAGAAAATCAACGTCCAGATAGTAACTATAATAAGTTCAAGAAGGTTGAGTGTCTAAAGCCACCTATAAGCTCATATTTCATAATCTAAAATCCCTTGTGCATGGCAACATAGTCTCACAGACAGCTACGCAAATCCTGCTTTGTAATCTGATAAGATAATAATTACAATCAACTGAATAGGCTTCGATTAAGTATAGGTATCGAATTGTTTGCTAAGATTGGTGAATCATTGAATTAATTCAATAGCAATAAATTATAATAGATAAAAAACAATACTATTTATTCAAACCCTGTGAGTTTGGTTGGTAACTGATAATAGCAAGCACCTTATTTACAGCATCATTGTGTCCAAAATGCCTTGTAAATTTGAAAATAGTGGATGTAGAAGGGTGCACTGCCTCTACACAGGGCATTCAGGCGTGACAGAACAAAGTTTAAGTTAAGTACTCACTTGACCACTGTCGAAGTTGAAAGCCATCGTGAAACCGGTTGAAATTTAAAAGCCTTTATAAAACTGTATCGAAAATATCACAAATACTTGAGCACTGTTGATGTTTGTCAAAATAATCATGAACAATTGTCAAAATAACAAGAAGGCTTCATTTGTTCGTCGGGAAATGGGAAACTCTATTGGCCCAACTGCTTGGTTGCTGTGGTAACGAGTAGTTTTCCACGTGTCCCCACAGTGCGTAGTTTCATTAATTCGAAGGTTCAATGCCTTGGCAAAGCCTCGGCTGAACAGTGAAATTGTCGCATGCAGCGGTCGAGCCGTGAATCTGAAACCAAAAAATAATAACCATGAAACGGTACTTTCAGATCTAATGCCGGTTTTAAATAGCTGCTTTATGGTTCCAATTTACTTTGTATCGTATTTAAAACTATTTTTTGAAGTTAAATATTCTACCTTGAAAATGCCGTTTGTCGTGTTCAGCATCGTTGAAACATTTTTTTTCATCGATCGAAGAAGGCATCGAAAATATTAATAATATTATAAATTTAACGCTATAAAAATGAATGTAGGCATTAAATCAACTATAATAAAAATTGGCAATATAACTGTATGGAGTTCATATAAATAATTGTAGGTTGGTCATTAATATAAAATATTTGGTAACTCCTTATATATATTTTGGAGAGTGGAGTTACATAATTATCTATTCTTATCAGCTGTCTTAAAAGCCACATTTGAAGCTGTACATAAGCAAAAACACCAAATGATGTCCCTAGACATTGTGAAGACATACCTATCTTTAGATTGTATTGTTAGCCTAATTAGTTACTATAAGTTACAGGAAATTATGACCCAGAATGGTCTGAGAAAAAGTTGCACTTTCACGTAGTAAATATAACTCAAATTAGGCAAAATGACACTTATGTAGATACTACACAGGATTCCTAATAAGTTGGGCAGGCCTATAGATAGGTAGCTTTTATCGCTTAATGAAGCAATTCCATCTCTATAATGATGGTAAACAAAATTATTACTTGATCTACATCCTTCATCGCGTGTCCCGTTGCGATGTCGCTGTAAAGAAAATTAGCGTTTGCCGTGACCTTCGTTCGTGAAATATGTTGTCATCGTATTATATTTGTTACGTGTAACTGTTTATTACAGCATTAATACAGAATTGCGGGCTGACATTATACCGAGGACATCGCCGAGCGGTACATGTTTCTGTGCATAAATTATCTTGCCTTCTGAAGAGTAAATCAATTTCCGAGCCGGCACAACATGGAAATGAGCAGCGATTTAAATTCAAGTAACTGCTATTTCGAGTTCCAATTTATTGGCAAATAGCAGCGAGCAGCAGTTGTAAAATGGCGATTATGGAATTATGTTTCGACGACAACTTTGTCTGAAAAATTTGCTTATTCACGTTCAAACTGAGTATGTAGTTTCACAACATAATTTACAAAAGTCCTCTACTTTGATGTCTGTACTTACTGTGATTGACATCACACATACCTACATGAGAGCTATGTATGGCGATCTAGAAAGCATCTTCCTGCAATCTGAAATTCGTCTCTGGGTAGATACTTGCTAATTACTTCAGAACTATTAATAAATACAGATCTGACCACTGTGAAAGGAACGGAGGATGCCTGAAGTCATATCGCTGAACGCGTGCCACGGCGACTTTAGATCAGATCAGAATCACATGATGGAATTTATAATACCTACTTACTTAGGTAATTACGTTTTTCTTTATCGCACGTTGGCAATGGGAGTTAGTGGAATCCTAAATATTTTCGACTCTTAGTTTTCATTTTTAACCGACTTTCAAAAAGGAGGAGGTTCTCAATTCAATTGTATTTTTTAAACATTTTGATATTTGTTGCAGCTTTTTTTATAACTTTTCCCTGGGACTTCCCAAGGGTCAAACCTTGTTTACAGAAATTTAACAGGAGGAAATTTCAGGCTTGTTTGTTCTGGAATTGGATTACACGATTTAAATATTACTAAGAACTATCGAAATTTTGGGGCAGAAGCTATTTGGGAGAACAGCCTTGCCTCAATTACCAAGGAACACCTGTGTCCAGATCGATAGGCGGAGTCGGCGAGGATTGGCGGGCAGCGCTGGGCGGGGCCACAGATGCGGATGCTGCGACGTAAGATTATGGTAGATACGGCTTAAACAAAATAACACAGTGAAATAATATAACATAAGTAGGCACCTATCCTATCTAGTCAAAACGTACTGCAATCGTTATCATTTAATACTGTATTTATTAATTTAATCGGTCATTATTTTATATCTGGCGACTGCGTGATTGGGCCTTGACGTTATGAGACCCATTATATCGTGTTGTCGCACTATTAACTAGGTACTTATCATTACTTATTATATAGTACCTATAGTACTTATGATGAAGATTAACCAAGAATAAAAATAACACTTTACAAAAAAAAGCTAAGAAATACAAAAGTAATGTTTATAGATACGGGCAGATAATTACCTAAAAAAATATGTTTTTCCTGGGGATATTTTCATCTATGGATGTTGCGAATTACTTTTATTGAAGTACCTACAGCTACATGGATCAACTGCCATTTGCCCTCCAAATATGTTGGTAATTTCTTTTCAGACCGCCCTGTAAAACGACTACCAGTAGATGCGCGCTCCAAAGCCAGATTTGATAATTCGTAAACATTGTGCGAGCTAGCAGAAACTTCAATAAGCTTTGTTTGCAGTACGATATTGACCCTTTTGTCACCAGTGTGTCCTCAGCTAGAAGGTGCTTAGCTCTAAATTTCTTCAATTAACTTTGATTGACTTATAATGAATTATATGGCAGTAGTGTAATACTAGGTTAGCTACATAGTTTAAATAATGGCTTATGGTTCACCCGGATCTGTACTCCTCACAAATCTAAGTTTTATCCAGTCGCTATAAGTGAAGACTTGTAACTAGCTTTCCTATCGCTAAGTTATTTTTATTTATATTTAGTTTACTTAGCTGTAAGTCTTCCATGTACCAAATTAAATAAATAAATAAATAAACCAATCTAAGTCTAGGCCGGGCTGGCGTGATCTCTATACAGCTTCACAAAATCGATTCCCAAGGAGATTGTATTCATATCGCCATGTCCTCTGCGGTAACGCCCCCTCACAAGAGGGTGGGTCCATCCTACAGAGGAGATAAAAGCTGAGGGATGCTGCCCCCTGTACCAGTCTGTGTGCATGACGTGTAGTGTAGTGGACTAAAAATTACATTCATAGTTGAGTTTATAATTAAGTATAATAAAATAATAAAGAGCTTAGTTGTTCGAAAACATGTTTCAGTGAATTTTCTATTCAGAACAATATCTTTTTGGTAAGTGTGTACTGATTAGATAAATAAAATAAATAAATAAATATCGCCAGACACACCAACTGTATGGCCCCAAACTAAGCAATGATTGTACTATGGGTACCGTACAATGGTATGGACGCGATCCCAGTGACACCCAGACCACGGTAAATTACGAAAATGCCATATCCGAAATGTGCCCCGGCGGGAATCGAACCCGCAATGTGCAGTGACTCGAGCGCCCTACACTCGAACCACTGCGCCAAGCGGTCGTCAATATTATTACATTATGTAATGTTTGTTATAAGATTAGGTAAATTCCTTTAGCTTTTTGATCACACTTACTACATACTTTCGTATGGCCTACGCGTACGTAGGTACCCAAAGAGAATACAATACTACTAGGTACCTACCAGAAATTAATTGTTGGCGCTACTCTGCCTTACTCGCTTGTTTTCGGGTAGCAATTCGAAGTTTTTTTAAACCTCATCACTTCAGTCTGGACAAGTAATTTCTAATATTTCACCAATGTCCACCAATATTGTTTTTATAACCATGCATGGAACTTTAGACGGGTAGAACTTATTGCGCGCAAAATATATTTGTTTTTCTCACTGGCTGACTGATGATCATGAAAACAAGGGTAAGTCCTATGATCTTAGAAAGCTGAAATCTAGTATACACCTTACCAAGTTTATGCGTAGGCACAAATTACATTTGCCGTTATGGCAAACTGGTCGATTTGACTCCCAAAGTACGCCAATAAATGTTTAACGTCAAAAATAATGTCAAGAAACTGAAACTTACGAAACAGCATGCCTAAACGTTGAAGTATAGTTTGACATATTCTAGGGATATAGGTGGTACGAGTAATTATTTATCTTCTGGGTGGTCGCTTCTATCTCCGAGTAGCCATAAGTCGCCAAAATATTGTTTCTCCCAGACATGCCCCGGGCACGTATGTTTTGATTCGCGATCAAATCGAATTCCCTGGCCGCAAGAGGGTGGAAGCAGTTCGCGGATAAATAATACAACGCGCGTTCGCACCTCGCACTAAGCGACCTCTTTAGGGGATAATAAATCCGTATTTATTCTTTTTATATCGCCCCCTGTAACCCTTCTGGTAATCCAATCATGCCCGCTAACCGTGTCGAATCGATTGGTCTGTTGGCCCCTGGGACTCTCTTCAGTTTTATTAATATACCTATAGACTACTTGTTACTACTTAATTTGTCTTTCTTATAAGAAGTACTTCTTTGTAGTAGACTTTTCGTAGAAATTGGCGAAATGTATGATACATGATACTTTTTTTTTGGATTTTTAGGGGTTACCTATTGCAAAGCTTACTATACCACTGTACATACCTGTAGCCTACCCACCCATAAGATAATATTTGTATTATTAATTTCATAGTTTATATGGTAGGTAAGTATCAAAAAAGTGTAGGTATTTTTATAGTTAAACAAACACCATTGTTTATAACCAATAATTTATAATATCACAGCCAAAGTCAAGTCGTTTCCACCTACGGAGGTACTTACAAAAATTGTAATTTACTAATGTTCCTTAAGGTGAAGGCGCCTGTCTAGCCCGCGAAATTCAAAATTTTCGACTATTTTTATAGATTATCCAAAATCTGAAAACATTTAAGACAACATTTTGTGATTTGCGACAAACACAGTATGCAGTGCGTTGATTCATACATTTATTTTACACTAAATATTATCACGGTGGATATGATACTAGTAAATCACTAAATATACAGAAATTGCCGGATTACCTGGATAGCTGTCGTTCTTGAAATGTTTTAGAGTAATTTGGATATATTAATAAATGCACTGCACACGGTCTTTGTCGCGAATTACAAAATGTGCCTTTTATTATTGTCAGATTTAGAAAATTTTCTAACATACCTCAAAAAAATTGAACTTCGCGGGCTAGATGGGCGCTTTAGCCTTAAGTCTTCAACCGGATCGGAACGAACGCGACCTCGACTGAGAAAATCAGAGAACAATATCAACGAGTTGGTCTTTTTTTTAAATCGGCAGTTGCTGTTAGTTAATAGGTACGAAGAGAAGGAAATTTAAGTAAATAGGCTCAAGTCTGCTTCAGTGTGTTGCCTTTCGATATCTAACCAACATCTGTATCTATTAGGTTATTTCATGTTTTTACATTATAGTCCCATAGGTACATATATTTGAGAGGTCCTTTAAATTTATTGCCCCATGTCCGTAGTCGCCATGAAGAGCTGGCTGGAGACCGCCGGCGGCATGGAGGACGGGCCGCTGCCCTGCATGCTGGCGGAGCCGCGGGAAGCCCTGCTGCCCATCACGGGGAGAGAGAACCTGGCCCCTAGGAAAAGGTACGTCAGGAACTAAGGAAAAAAATACATACGGGTAACACTAACAAGACCAAATCATAGGTGACACCTACTAAACGAGATCATAGTGAACAGTGTGGGACCAGATCACAGGTGACAATATCTTGACCAAATCACAAGTGACACTAACTAGACACAGAGACATCAGTTTTATATATATATCGCCAGACTGATACACCAACTGTACGGTCCTAAACTAAGTAACGCTTGTTCTATACCATGGACTGGGGGCGATCCCAGTGACACCCAGACCAGGGCAAATTACGAAAAGGCCATTTTCGGAGAAAGGGAAAGAAGGGAAAGAAAGGAAATCGAACACGCAACCACCATGGTGGTTGTGTGTTCTATGCAGTAGCGGGGCGGCCTACGCTTGAACCACTGCTCCTAGCGGTCGTCTAATGTTAACAGAGAACAGTAAATTGCTTAATATTATATCTACCAACTATTATAATAATCAAACAACGATCCCATTAGAACTTCATTGGGCACACGATCAACTCGGCCTTGACCTTGTGTGGGAATATCCTTTTTGGAGATCCGTAACGTTAATTTAATGGGTTGCTTTTTTCTCATAATTGTTTCAATAATCACGTAAAATTTTCCATAGACATACAAAATAAATTCGTCGACGAAATCGATATTTGTAGCTCTGCAGGCCAGATGAGACACCTCCACATCTCTTGTATCCCATACTAGATATTGTGCAGCTACATAAAACACTTATTATGTGTGCGTGGGCGATTGGCAAGCAGCAACCAGTATCTTAGTCTTAAACAGTTGGTACTGATGATTGGATTTGTTTGACGCACTTGCCAGCCGAAACATTTGAACGATACGTGTTCTCGCATAACGACAAAATAGAGCCTACATGTATCCACCCAAGTCTGTAACAAGTTTGTCGGTTACTGCGAGATCTTGTCTAATTTGCAATGCCTTAGATAGTAGTGGAACGACAATAGCGATCAACACCCTCGCAAATGAATCGTGGCAAATGGCTATAAAAGTTGTAAATTTTGTATAAATTATGGGTAGGTATTTTCACGAAATACAATATACAGACCCCTCAGAATTTTATCATAAGTCGATTTTGACCATTTTCTTGTAATAATTCACCTGTCATGGTATCTCGGTACCAGCCATTAGTTATAGGAATGCGTGCAGCTCGCAATAATATCAAATGCAACTACCCATCAAATCGTTAGAGCTTGTCTACTCCTATTGCTACCGTTATTTTTAAGACAACGAATTTTGTTACTTTGATATATTTTAGTATCAACTGTGTGTTATGAACTTACTTACTTACGTATTTTTTTAAAGTATGTTCTTTAAATTGTAGGTATGTGAAATTTCATAAAAAAATCCTTAAGTTCTAATTTTATACAGACTGCGTTATTTTGTGCGAGAAATAGAGCGTCTTAAATACGAATAAATAGGTAAATATTGCCAAACTCTTTGCCTTACTATGGATACAAATGAATGAATCCCAGTGTCACCCATTAAAATACCTGCCTACTCTACTTTTATTTTATTCTTCAATTGCTTCGCTATAAAATCACTTCTTGCTCTATCATCAAACATGTTCTTCAATTGTTTCAGAGACCGGACGATGGAGCCATGTGCTTTATCGGAAGAAGCTTACCTGTCGAGCGGAACCGGCTCTCCCTGCGCTGGTCTCTCCCGGGAAGAGCGCCGCAGAAGGCGCAGGGCTACCCTGAAGTATCGAACAGCCCATGCAACGAGAGAACGCATCCGAGTCGAAGCCTTCAATGCAGCTTTCGCAGCCCTAAGAAGACTTCTGCCGACTCTACCACCGGACAAGAAGTTATCCAAAATCGAAATACTACGGTTAGCTATCTGTTATATTGCTTATTTGAATCATGTGTTGGACGCGTAAAAATACAGTTATTATTATCACGCTATATCCTTTGAGGGGTGTGTACAAATATGAGAAACTAAACTAGTTCGGTCTTTTCAATTTTATCATACTCCCAAAGCGTTATTCAGTAGATATGGAGCAACCTCTCCTATTTGTAAATCAATGTTTATCTTGTTATAACTTGATGATGAGTATTATTTCCAAAAAAACGGGTGAGTAAAAGTAAATTTCGTGGGGAGTAAAGTAAAAATAATTTAGCAAATAAGTAAATTAAAAATTTTAATCGTCAACCAAATGGTTTATCTAGTCATTGTTTCCATTATATTTTTATATGTAAATATTGTAAGTTATATTTATGTAATGTAGGTAATAAAAAAGACATAACATGAAATAATTTATTTCACTTATCATTATCCAATATCAACAATTCAACTCCATTTAAATTCTTAAACAGTTTACTTACACGATTTACAGTGGAACTATGTATAGTAAATGAAGTCTAATTTTAATCATGCATTGACATAGTATTTTGAAGAAAGAATTTTTTTTGTGGTACTGTGTGCATCACCTTTAGCATTAAATAAAATAAGACCTTAACTTATATTTACACGAGGACAAAATTCACACAAAATGTTGTCTATTGATACAAAGAATAGGTTTGTAACTCTAGAGTGAGTTCTATAAGCTTGTGAGGCAGTTGTTCGATAGTTAGGAGTTACTCTCAGCTGTCAACGAACCGTTTAAAGATTTTCTTAAATATATGTAGATCATTTCTACATTGTCATTATCTTACAAAGCCGTGAATCACATTTACACCGTCTTAAAAAGTAGGTAACTTAAACTATGTATACCTAAACAAATCTTCAGTCGTTATTTACCTTAGTGCGAGCATTGGACGGCAAATAGCTTAATAACACCGGGAAAAATATCATGCCATGTATGAATCCTAAAATAACCACACTAAAGAACATTCTGAAGAAAAATATGGATATAATTTCAGTATACGAGAACGCAAGAACTACAATTGGTATATTAGTCAGTGTGATACCAGTTATTACCGTCGCTCCTACAGATTGAAGAGCTTCCTCTATCCTATCATTTTTATTACCCTTAGTACTAATCGAGAAAGCGTGCGCGATGTGGCTACAAAACTCTACCGCGATTCCAATAGACACTATCAAATTAATACAGGACACAGCATTCAGAGGAATGCTCCAAAAATACATCACACCCATCATATTTGAAACGACCAAGACCGTTGTAAACATCACAGCAAATGTATTTATAATATTACCACCAGAAACTATGAGATTTAACAACGTGGCTCCAATGAGACAGTATCCGATAGACGAGAGTGTATCTCTCCACATTGTCAAATATTGTTCGTAGAACACGTAAAACACGGAATAGGGGAAAACTTCAACATCGAGACCTGTGTTTCTCTGAATCACAGCAGTTATATTGTTACTGATTTCGTAACCATATTTCACTGCATTAATGTAGTCCGCCGACGTACCTAGCGGGACATGGTAAGCCATAAAGTTAGTATCACCGATGTTAGCGCGACCCTCCGAATCCAGAATATAATTAACGGCGTTGAAGTAACTGGCTAAACCACCCTTATTGCAAATTTCTGTTGGTTCATCTCGTAGGAAGAACGGTATGTACCTCTGGAAAGCTTCTTTGCTAGGTCTTAATCCATTAGCAAATTCGTCTCTGCTGATGGCACAATACGAACACTCCGGTGCGTTATTTGTGCTCGAACAGAAACTACCATCTGTAGTGTTGTATTTACAGCAGCCGCCGTACAAACTGCTCCAATCGATGAAGTCATCCAACCACGAATTAGAACTTTTGGAAATATGCGTGATAGAGCTGTGTTGTGCTGCTAAAAATATTTGCGTTATCAGTGAATCATCATAACATAGCTGACCACCACATATCAGATTTTGGTGATTAGGGTCAGTGAAGTTGAGGCCGGTCTTGAGAACGAAATATACTGGTGGGCCAATACGCATTACATGATTTACTGCCTGCAAATACTTATAAACATATGAATCGGGTGGAAGTGCCAATTGTTGATCTAGTCCTATTTCTAGATGAGGAATGTACATGATACTGATAGACACCATGGTCATGAACAGAATAGCTACTACGATTTTGACGTACCTATTTAAAATTATCTTAGAATATGGCTCCATTAATCGTTTAGTAACACCTTGGTGAGGCCTCTCTGAATGCAAAGGATCTTCGTCATTCAAAATTTTCTTTTGAATACAACAGAATACGTCTAGTCTATTATTTGAAGCTCGCATATAATCAAGAGATAAAATAGCAACAATTGTTGTCACTTGGAATACGAACAAGAAACCAATGGATATGGTTGCAAATATAGCAAAAGACGCAACGGCAGGGAAATTGGCAAGCGTACCGATCGCGAAACATGTTATTTGAGTAACAGACGACACGAACATGGATGGACCAACTCTACTTAACATGTGATGAAAAACAAATCGTCTTTTTTGCTCGAAAGTGAAATCTTCCTTGTAGTCTTCGAATGACTTCAAATTTCTTTCTATATCTTGCAAAGCATTAATCATAAGAAAAACATTGTCAACACCGACAGATAAGACAAAAAATGGTATCACATTGATGGCTATCAAAGTTGCGGTAATTTTAGCGAATCCCATTACACCCATGGCACAGAATATAGAAATGAGAACTACCATAATACTACCCAGTGCAACCATCACTTTACTGTCAATGAGCCAAGTTTTACAAGACCTAATGTTTCCCAATGACACTGTTACATAAATAAACATTAATATATAACTTATGGAAATTGGTACTGCTTCTGCAATAGACACTCTTTGGATCTCATCTTCTATTGATCTCTCTGTTCCATAAGCCAAAGAAATAAAATCTGGTTTCCCGTTCTGTTCGTAATCTTGTAATAATTCTATAAATCTAAGTTCCCATTCTAGCACGGGCTGAAGATCTTCCTCCAAAAGGAAATTTGATATGGGAAAATTGATAAGTAAAGTATTGGCGCTCCAAATATTGTCATCTTCGTAACCTCCGAATGAAATTTCTGGCTCAGCTCCCCCTCCCCACGATGCTAAGCAGTTCAAGGCGTAATGATTGTTGACACAATTTCTGACAAGATTGAGATAAGTATTGTTGTTTATGTTGTCCCTATCACTACCTAAATACACTGATGCAGACATCAATACACACTGATCAAGTCTAGCCTCGTCCCCAGGAGGACGAAGGGGAGCATAGCAAACTTCTTCCAACGTGACTCCCCCGTTTTCCCTACCTATATTTATTATGGCATCTTCAAGTTTGACTAACTCCCTTAGAGCCTCCACTCTAAACGCTGGACCGTAAGTAACGTTATCTACTACAAAAGGATCTAACTCGAAAGTCATAAAAACTTGCGCTGCACGGTAAAATGGTCCGAATCTCGAATTGAAATATTCTAATTCATGACGGCTGCGAGAATCTGGCGCAGACCAAAGTTCTAAAGGATTGGACGTTAGGTTTAGGTTAAGTACGCCGAAAAACATGGCGAAACAAATCCACGACGTAAACATTATTACTAAAGCAGGATGTTCCGCTGATATCACACCAACTTTTGCAAAGAATACTTGAAATATTCTAGTTAGTTTATTTGCACCTACATATTCTACTGACGCATCGGTTTTAGAGTCTTCTCTTTGCAGAGATATACACTCCCGCACAGCTAGAATTACAAACACTGTTACACTAAGTACGAGGAAACCTATACCTATATAAAATCCAATACAGTTAAACGAGAGAACCGTACAGATTTCCGGGACCACAGGCTCGTTACCTGAAGGACACGTCGACATGCAATCAACACAGCTGCAAGGAAGATCACCATCAAAAGTTTCGTTGCACGGCAAGGCTTGAACAGACATAGAGTCTTCTTCTGTTGGCCATCTTAAAAAGTTGACTTGTACAGGAGCTAAAGGGTTGTTTGAAGTGTCACCCGTGAATCCGAACCACGCATCAGCATCGCAGACAACAGCGTTTCCACACATTATGTTAATAGCTGGCAGTCCAGTCTGTGGCACGATCACGCCGGCACACGACGCGTGCGCATCCAACATAAATTTTTCATTTAATCTGTAGTCTATTTCATTCACGTATTCCGTATTATTTGTACCGATTTCGGTATAAACGTCTACAAAGCGTGATTGGTCCGGCGAACAGTTCATTTCACAAATTTGACGTGCAAAATTTCTAAAGCACGTCGGGCAACGACCTAAAACACCTTCAGCTAGGGTCAGACTTTCGGACATCCTTCGAATTTGAACCGCGTCGCAGCATGTTACGATTTCATCATTTGGCAATCTGTTCCCTTGTTCATCGTGGACCAAAGATGGACATCTGTTGGCGATAATTTCCACGATTTCCTCTGCCTCCTCCTGTGACAGACCTTCGATTAGAGGAGGCGCTTCGTAATCCACCGGACACGGTTTGATGTGTCCATTGACTTCGTAACACTCGCCGCGAGTTGTACATCTCGCGTTAACGTTCCACGATAGAGTCAAGAAAACTAAATACAAAACAACAAACTTCATTTTGTGAGTCACTTATTTAGTAACTATTCAATTAATTTATCGTAAATTTATATAGCAAAAACTGTCATCGTCATCGCTCACCGAACTATTATCACCGACTAAGGAGTGATATGTTAATGAAAGGGGGTTTTACTAAAACTTAATCTAAATGCTTGGCCAGTCCGATATCATATCTATCGTCGATTTAACACAAATGAACGCAGGTGTCTGATAAACACCTATATCGATTATCGTGTAAACAGTTCGAATCCGAAGTTTCTTAAACTTAATTTGTCTAGAAGGAGGCGATGAAATAAGCTATGCGAAGGAACGCAGATGGGGCGTCTCTGGGGAGGGCAGGACATCCCCGCCACCGCAGCTGCGACCCGACTCCCGATGCTTCCCATGCATTTATTATGAACCAATAAATATGCGGACACACAGGCGACTGTTGGTTGTAAATATTTATCTGACGCGTGCCGAAAATTTTAACAAGTTAAGCTAAAATCACAGCGTATAAAAAGCATGCTTAAACTAGTATGCTCTTCAGCTGTTCACATCATCAGCTGCTCAGATGCGCGCCTGCTCCTTTCACCCGCGCGTCACCCTTGAAAAGAAAACTGTTGATTTTTGCACCGCACGTGCGTTTTTCGTCTACGTCGAAATTAGAGTTATACCTACGAGTATAATATTATTTGCCGTTCAGGAGCGTCTGTATAAGAAAAAAATCATAACCTTTGTGATATTCAACCCACTTATAATTTTACAGAACCAGTCTGATTCATTATATTGATTAATATTACGGTAGAATTTACTAAATTATGTAGGTACATAGGTATAATATAACTAATATTATAATGTACCTTCCTCCTGAAGTAATAAAAGTATCGTTAAGTATTTCTAATCTACAGTGAATACGGATAGAACAAGTTTTATAAGTAGCTGCTGACGGACACGTGTTTGATTAGATTGATGACCGCCCAATAGTTGTCTGGGGAAATGATCCGGCCGACGGGCGGGCAGCGCCGAGCGATCCTAATTCTAATGCTGTGTAATTGATATCCGAGGGTGTGAGAATGGCGTAAAGAATAGTAAAGGTTTGGCGACCTCACATTAACTACGCCGACAGAACGGATAGATGGCGCTGAAGGCGGTGCCTCAATACAATGGACGGATTCTTCATAGAAACACTGAATCACGATATTAAGACTCGCAAGCATCTTGACTATATAATATATATACAAGGCCCCGAGGATGACCAATTGGGCATAACGGCCGCCCGCCAGGGATAACACCTGCCTGGCTGAAAGAACTTCCCTTTTCCGCCAAAAAGCTAAGCGTATACTGATAGGCAGGCGACGTAGCACAGCAGAATTGGTAGGGAGGGCTATGGTTATGCAGACATAGACGAGCGTATGCTGCAAAGCAGCTAAATGACACTGATATAACCCGATCTTCCCAGCCAGCAGGCTATTTAATTACATAAAAATAATTTAGCCCTTTTGACGTCCCACTAGGCACGGGCCTCCCCTCACTACGAGGGGGATTCAGGTCGTAATCGACCACGCTTGCGTACGGTGAAGGAAAACATAGTGAGGAAACCTGCATGTCTTAGGAAATCTAAACAATTTTCGAAGAACATGTGAAAACCGTCACTGGGCTATTTAATTAAACTCTTTTTATTATCAGCGAATATGTCATGGACGAGCTTATCAGTTAACAGTCCCACCTGCAAGATAAAAAAGGAAACGATTTAGGCATATTATGGAATACCTAGAGTATTATGTTATCATATCAATCGATATAAATAACGAAGTTTCGAAAATCATTTGTGTCACGTCTACCCAATGAGTGTATCCTGAAAACGGCTGAACTGTGTTCCATCGGATATCGCTACGAATCATCTCAGGAATACGTAGTTTATCTCCCCAGCTTTCGAACAAAATAATCGAATATAAATTCATTACACGACTATTTTATACCTGCCTTGAGACTGGTACGAGGAAGTTGTAGAATAATCTCCCTCCTGAAGTCTTTCCTTTGCACTACAACATGGGGTCTTTAAAAGGCAAGTCTACAGGTCTCTTAAAGGCCGGTACCGCGTCTGCTTCTCTTTAAATGTCACCTGTCCTGGGCGACGGTGCCACTTTGCCATCATGAAAACCAGCCAGTGTGCCCACCTAGGCAATATAAAAAGGCTACGTCGAGTCCGACATAACCTCCATGATTATATTCCCACGTAAAAATAAGAAAAAAGGCCCATTTCCAACAACGCGCGTCTGCAGGTTGATGACCTGAGAAAATTACGAAAAGGCTATTTCCGAAATTTGCCCCGGCGGAAATCGAACCTGCAACCACCATGTGCAGTGAGCCGAGCGGCCTACGCTCGAACTACTGCGCCAAGCGGTCGTCAAATTAACCACAATTACCTATGTTCGTGAGCATGCCTGCTGTGGCATTTGCCACACTGCAATAGCCGACACGTCAGCCATAGATGATATAGGTAAGTACTAATGACGTGCGCTGCAAATAGGTACTTACTTACCTATTCGGCATTACTCAAAAAATATTATTACAGATTTCGTAGAAGGTATCAACTAATCAAAATTTCAACACTCATGATTATGATTTTTATATTGAACTGAGTATCTACCAATGTAATTATACTAATCTTATCAATAACATACAATGTAAAGATCGAACAAGCCATGCATCTACCTATATTTCGGGTCTGAAACAGGTACTTTATGTCGTATATAGGTATTTCATCCATTGGTTTGCCCACTATGACTCATAGTACGTACGTGGTGGGTACCCATTTTTTAGCGATGGAAAATTCTTAATGGATCCCCTCCTGCCTTGGGGGAAGCAGGAGGGGTTGTGGGAATCCCGGCTAGGCCGTATACGCACTAAATTAGCATCGTTGTAGTACGTCAACGTAATATTTACTTTTTAGCAAATAAAATAAATTTTTAACTATGAGCGTCAACGACGCATGCGGAACACGACGACGACGCGATCTTCGATGAACCACCAAGCAAAACTTTGTTATGGTAGCTAGGTACCAACTAATCTATTAAAAAAACCTACTAACCAATCGTGGGTATAATCTTGTTGTACCCAAGTAATTATGTAAGAAATAGTTATGTATGTATTAATTTAGGTAAACTTTTTAAGTAAACGTTTATCCAAGAATTACACACTAAAATCTCGAAGAAACGCCATCTAGTGCAAACGTTTAAAAATAAATACCTTACTTTTGTCACAGCACAGCGTAATGTTTCGAGAGTCGTGCTGCCATCTTTTGTCAAATAGTAACATTTTGTGTACTTAATTATGCTACTACATACAAGATGGCGCTGGTATACCAAATTCTAAATCAAAAATTATTAAACGTTATAATGTAATGTTCTTTCATGGCATAATAATGTAACTTGCTAAACCATGTCTCTGCAATGCTATCAGCATTATTGTTTATGATAACAATATAACTGGGGGCACTTAAGCATTTGAAATTTCACGTAAGTATACTACCATAGTAAGTATTAAACTATCTACGTAACGATACCTGCCTACTATGGTAATTTTACTCTTCATTTGGCAAATTTTATGGTTGAATATATTTTTTTCCTTCTAAA
The DNA here is from genome assembly GCA_918843915.1 of Notodonta ziczac. Lineage (NCBI taxonomy): Eukaryota > Metazoa > Arthropoda > Insecta > Lepidoptera > Notodontidae > Notodonta > Notodonta ziczac. The sequence goes on from OU974051.1 coordinate 4,469,595, forward strand.
ATAAAACAGGGAACACTATAAGTGACACAGCAGCTATAGGTGTCGTTTCCAATAATCAGACATCGTCTTAATTAACAAAATGCCATTCCTTATTAATTAAACAAATAACATTATTATACAATAAATAAATATTTGCATATGTTTGACTTTCTTCAATTCACCAAAAACAGATGAATAGATGGACTTTCGTTTGTACTTGAAGGCTGGAGTAAAAATTTTCCACTGTGAACAAAACCGTTAGGTACCTCTCTTGTTAAGACGGCGAGTTGATGGTTTTATATGCGATTTGCCACTCAGATGTCCATTTTATAATATTGCCTATTAAAGTAATATCAACAGAAGCGGATGTATCCCGATGAACTCTATCAACCACATTTAGATTCACGGGCACGAGATAAACAAAATTCTGTGCCAAGTTATGAAGTTACCGCATGTACTGTCGTCATGAGGTGTATTTGTGTTTACCAGTAGATCCATTCCCATTTTTCTAGACGTCACGAGAATTGCATTTAAGTCAATATTTTTGCGTCAGAACATAGTCAATTTGTCATAAGAAACCTCGCCATATGGTGTCACCTCGCGGGTGAATTACTCAGCAAATCCCACTCATCCTTTTGTTAAAAGGTGAATTGAGGTTATAACTCGTATCACTTCCAAAAATATTTGGTACTTAAAGTGCCCTACAATCTAACCAGTTTTAAGTTTTATCATTTCTTGTCGTGCCGTGACTAACTACGGACACGAGGAAGCTTCGATGTCAGATTCCGGGCAAGTAATTTTAAAACGGCTCTCGTCTCGGCGACGCCCGTGACGTTTCCAATGTCGCTAATATTTTTGCAACATAACAATAACAATGGCCAACACAAAACAGTAGTAAATCATTAAAAATCCGTTTAAAGAAAGCCAATCGTCGTTGTCTATTCCCGAACAATCCGTTGAGAACCAAGAGGCGAGTTTGTATCGCCATAACCTGGACATATTATATGTACCTACTTTGAGGATCCTTAAATTTAAATACTTACACAGGTAATGTGTCCCTAAAATATCTAATAATATTGGTACTTGGATTAAGTGTGTAAAAGTATTCAAGTCATTAATGTCAAAACATTATATTCATTCACGCATATTATCGATGGACACATTTTAAGGGCTGAAAAGTTATTTCACATATAGGTGGTAAAAATCCACCGAAATCACTTTGCCAAGCATTTAAAAAAATATTAGCACACAGCTCGAGATTTAATATTAAATGGAGGCCAAACCAACGGCCATTAAGGACGTTCTGTTTATAAACATAATTGAAAATATTTCATGAATGCACGGTTAAACGTAGGCACTACCCAATGCCCTTAATTTTTATTTATCAAAGTAATTTTATATTTATTTCCATTTCATATTTAGAACGGATTTTGTCTTCGAAATACAGGTATATTTAAATTAAATAAATTCACTTAGGTGATTCTAAGAAATTGTCTTTGTGACAAGTTTAAGTACTAACTACATGTGCTTAAGCGTACGTACGTATAGTCAATAGGTACTTCTTTTCTAACTTTACAACAAACAGGTAATGCATTCTTATTGATTTACAAATAAAAAAATAATTAAAAAGGGCTCCTTAAACATCAATGAAAGGACGTTTATGTTCGCGTTAGTAATCGTGACTCAATTATTTATTTATTTCCAATGTTATCTGCTATATCAGTCGTTAACCTCTCGAGCACGTGGCTGTAGTAGTATTTTGTTGGATTTGAAGCTGTAGCTCTGCATCAAGAAAACAAATTTTGCTCCATTCAAGCTCTAGAGAAAGACAGGTAACAAAATCATTTGGCCGACGACCGAGAAGTATACATAGCACAGAGCTATTCGTAAAATAGAACGATAACTTGCCCGAAGTGAAAGAGAACGACTTATAAGCGAAACCGTGAGTTGGAGCAGTCCAAACCGGTTAGGTCAGAGCGTCTGCGTTGATTTCGTGCGAGTGAGAGGCAAATATGTGAAGCTACCTGTGTGAGAGCAGTACATTCGAAGGTTAGATGTTTTATCGTGGAAATTTCCACTGCAGACAATTGAAACTTGAACGTATGGGTGCGTTAGTGATGGAGGTTTAAGTTTATCGATTGACTCTACATTGAAATCCTACTAATATTATAAATGCGAAAGTTTGTGAGTGTGGATGTATGTTTGTTACTCTTTCATGCAAACCTACAGAACGGATTTGGACCTGGATTAACACATTGAATACTTTACCTAAGTCTACGCGGATGAAGTCGCGGGCAAAAACTAGTAATTAATAAATAGATGGACGATTTAGACACCTTTACTACCACAAGCCCAAGATAGATTCCTGTAAAGACGTTAACTGGAGGCATTGTCCAGCAGTGAGACAAACAAAATTTGAAAATCTTCGAAGATACATTATTATTGATGCCTATATTCTCTGAAAGATCAGAGGCATTGTGCTGTACTGTTGTATAAGTGGTTAAATCGTCATAGGCTGTTGTACACATAACATGTTGCCAATGGTAAAGTAATCGTAATTGAAATTTCTTTTTTTCAAGGGACTGGCGTAAGTAGATCTTCCTGTTTAGAAGAAAATCTTAACAGTTCTTGTGGATAACAACCAATCGGCACACCACTATTTGAATTGAGATTGTATCGAGAATTATAGTCGTGTGGACGGCCGATCTGATCATATCGTGTTGTTTGGTTAAATCAAATCAAATCAAATTTCTTTATTTCAGACCAAAGATCCATATGTATGTTAGTAGAAACGCCTTAATCTATTGTTAGTGGGTAAATTAAATGTACATACTTAAAGCTAATTGGTGACATATACGTCAGAGCGTACATGTCTACTGGCCCAGTGCTTGACAAATGGACCATCAATTTTGTCCGCCAGTGTAGCTAGAATATTGTTAGGGTTGCCTCTGAAACACCGTAGCATTGATGCACACCGCTTGCGCATGATGCCATAAAAGTCATCAAGTCTCGCTTCCGCAAACATGCCCGAAGCACTGCAAAATCGAGGCAGCCCCAACAACATCCTAAACGCATTGTTATACTGAATACGCAGAGCGTTGTAAGCCAGCTGCGTATATCTAACCCACAGGCTGCACGAACGAGTAAAACGACTGGCAATAGGCTCTAAAAAGAGTTAATTTTACCGCTCTAGAGCACCTTGCAAACCTGCGCGCCAGCATATTACACCTGACTGTCAACGCTCTGCGCTCCCTATCAATATCAAGGTCATCTGTGAGACAATCCGTGACAACATGTCCGAGGTATTTAAATTTAGTGACTTGTGTGTTAGTGAGAGTTAAAGTGAGACTTATTTAGGTACCATAAAATTCCTGACTATGGAGTGTAGCTTTGAAATTTATATCTGGAAATCCAAACGTCAGGTAAACAATCTATAATTTTGGAATATATTGCACTAGCAGCTCTACTACGGTTTTAACGCTCGCAGCGACAATTTGCCATATAAATATTTTAAATGTAGGTATACGCTAGCGAGCGACAATTAACTCCAAGCGAACGTATAAGCCCGGTAGAGTTCAATTCTCTTGTTCTATATAATATCTACCTTTACACTGAACAAAATATTGCACCCAAATATCTTGTTGACTCTATAGTTTGATAGAACAAAATAGGGATAACATCATAAATTAAATATTTCGTCAGTGCAAACCAGGGGTCAAAGTTGCAATTCTAAAAACATCTATCATCTGTCACTTTTCTACTTCTTCGTCAGAGGTGTTGACATCTATCTAAATAATTGTTGCCCTACAATGTTGGCTCCGATCCAACTGCGGAGTTTTGAACTTTAAGACCTTGCGCACATTGATGTAAGTAATAATAAAATGCAATCTCTCTCGAATCTTAAATATTTACTATTTACGTCAACACTTGGTAAGTATTCAAGAAACTATCCAAATAATAGAATGGATGGATTATTTCTAGCTTTATAGCGCTCTAGAATTCTTTGTTTTTATTTGTTAAAAAGATCGGTAAAAACCCAAAAGGGTGGAATACGAATTTCATATCCTCTCAAGGCAAAATAAGAAAATCGTTGTTGTAATTGGAGTCAACAAATGCGGGAAGAGGATAAAATAATTACTCTACGGACATGTTCATTCTCATCACCACAATTTGCATAAATATTTATGTCGATTTTACAAATGTCAAAAATATGAGTAGGTATAAGATAATCGATATCGGCAATCGAATGACCTCGAACCGTACAGCACTATCGTCGGAGCCCTCGTTCGCGGCTGTTTGGTCGTCTATTCGCCGTCGACTTGCAACTCACAGGCTTGCTTGCATAATTATTTTAACGGTCATGTACACCGTCTGCCTAAGCGCACATTCTTATATTCCGCATACCTAGACACGGCCAATTTCTACACATGGCAAAATGCCAACACAAGACGTCAACTCGAGATTATAAAAAAAAACTTTTTAATTTTCGAACAAAAGATAATATTTTTTTTAAGTTCGATTTCTGACCACATTACCCTGATTTTTATTTTAAAATTAGAATTTAAAATAAAGAAATAAAATTTAACTCGCATATGGAGACTCATGGCCTCATCCAAATTAGTAGGGATGTCACATTTTATGCATTTCATAAATCTAATGTTAGCAGGGAACAAGTTTTATTTTATAAAACACTGGAATTTATTTAATTCGACCTGTATAAGGAAAACCTGCATTACATCTAACAGCGCAGTTGCTCACATAAAGATAGGTCAGGGTATTTCCGTCAGCATGAATAATACTTACACGATTAAAATAGTTATTTGTCGCATTTCTAGCTTGTACTATTATAAGCTAGATATGCGGTTATGTCATAGACATTTCATAGACATATTATGCATTCAATGAGTAAATATATCCGATTTAATTAAATATTAATTTTAATATTATGTAGGTTTGACCAACCTTTAAAAGAGGATACAAGTAGCCTAAATATGTGTTACCTATTTTTAAATACACATTATTTATGGCTATGTAAAATTTCATCAAAATCGTTTCAGCTGTTTATACGTGGTAGACTAACATACAAAAACACTCGGGATTTAAAATCATGGATTGAGATTATGAAGACCATAATTATTATCTATCTAGAAAACAAACTTTTTTTCGAATCTGTTCAGCGGTTACGGCATGAGTGAGCGATAAACATCAGTTCACCTGTTCAAAGTTAATTCAGGACAAGTTACGCAATTATTACCTTACATTTCATGCAATGGTTACTTACTTAATGAAACAAAATGAAACACAAAAGAAAAGACACAAAGAAACAGAAACAGACAGAAAAGAACCAATTTTTTTTCCACGTTCATAAATCCGAACTAAGTTTTTTACGAGGTCGTTAAAATTTTACGTTGATCGAAACTTAACGAGTTTCGGAAAATAATTGCGTAATGGAAAAACTACATGTTGTATCATGTAATTCATGACATTTGTCATATTAACCGCACTGTTTAATAAAAATGAATATGCAGCTAATTTCTTGAGAATGAACATGAATTGCAAACATCACCTTCCAAAAGGACATCTAACAAAATGTTGTATAAACGCATCTCAAATTTGAGTACCTACCGCTAACGTGTATCGCAAAAGCCCCCGGTAATATAGTATATTGATCTATTCTGGCAGACCAATGATCAGACAGATCTTTGTGTCAGAGCTTCAAATACAGGAGAATAACGTCACAAACACTCATATAGGGATTTTAAGTCAGAATTTAACATTTGAGTCGCGCTCATATATTCGGCCGTTATTTGGACATAATGCAACTCAGACAATTGGGTAATACAAGACTTCGGTATAGATTAAGCTAGTGCCTAACATTGCCGTAAGTAGCATTTATGCGCCCGATGCGAGCTCCTATAACTCCGCCCTCGGAAACTCGGTCCTGGACCCTCTTCTAGATATTTCTGCGCCCTTCCAGGGTATGCGCCCCGTGCCTGGGCACTGCTGGCACGGCCCTATTTAGAACACTGTTGTCTTATCAAATATTTGAGTAATAATTTAAGACGACCGCTTGGCGCATTGGTTCGAGCGCAGGCCGCTCGGCTCACTGCATCTGGTGGTTGCGGGCTCGACTCCCGTCAGGGTAAATTTCGAAAAGGGCCTTTTCGTAATTTTCCCTGGTCTGGGTGTCACTAAGATCGCCCCCAGTCCATTGTACGGTACCCATAGTACAAGCGTTACTTAGTTTGGGACCATAGAGTTGGTGTCTTCGTCGGGTGATGTTTATTATTTTTATTATTACTAGACTTAAGTAAGGTATTATATGTGTTAATCCCGGTTATAAACTATCAGTGTTCCAAATTTCATCCAAATCGGTTCAGTAGTTTTTGCGTCAAAGAGTAACAAACATACATCCACACTCACAAACTTGCGCATTTACTTATAATATTAGTTGGATTAGTAGGATAATTCGGTGGTCCTCTGTTGATTCGTAGCTGCACGGTGTGTGACGTGCCCCCGTGAGTCAAGATCACAGCCGAGTTATATCTGCCCGGCCTTGTTACTTTCTATTTTGTTGGTTTACAATCGCGACTCGCAAATCTTCGAATGCGTAGATTGTCGTCACTAACCTCGTCTTAGATAATAATACTTGTATCTACATTTCATTTAATTTTATTTATTTTTCCAAAAAACTTATAAGTATACCGTACAATATAATAGCCGCACCTCAAAAGCCGCAATACATTTAGGTATTAGGTTTTTGAGGAATATTTCAAGCCATAGTTAAAAGTTCGTAGGTAACAATCTGATGACTATACTATACCCGTGCCCCAATTCACCGCTCTGATATTATTTATGTTATACGATTATTTTCCTGAAAGAAGGTTCATTGACCTCGGTACAATCGGTTTGAAGCATTGTTGATGCGCGATCTTGCGGGCCGTACTCTATTTTAGTGGTCTGATAGCTATTGTGCTTAGGGGCCATCCATAAATTACGTCACAGGTTATGTGGAGGGAGGGGGTCGCGAAGTGTGACACTGTGTGACAAAGGGTGGGGAGTTGTCCCAAATCTTGTCACATCACATTTTTTTGACGTTCATTTTATTGAAAAATAATTTAAATGGAAATAAAAATAAATTCAGACCTGCTGTTTTAATTTCTAAATGTAAAATTGCAAAATATGTGTCGTCACACTAGGTAGTGGGGGGGTCTCACAAATGTGATCAGCTGTGACAAAGGCGGGGGAGGGGTCGAAAAATCAAGAAATTCGTGTGACGTAATTTATGGACGGCCCCTTACAGTGAATACAGTAGAATCCGCGGGGATGCCTGCGGTCGCCGCTCAGAACGGTGGCGGGTTCGTCGACCCACTAGTGTTGCTTTCTATTTCGTGAACTGCGCCTGCACACCTCCGTTGCCCACACTCGCGAATGCGTCGTCACTTTTTATGTAATTTTTATACTTACCGAACTATACATATACCAAAGTGGGTGATGTACTGATTCTGTATTGGTTCGCAAGCTAAATTTATGGTAACTATATTGCTGTCCTTTTCACGGTGGTACTGGATGAGCAAGACATAAATATTTTTAAATGTGTCGAATGTTTTTGGTATCGTAATTTGACGACAACAGCCCGAATAGAATTTACCACAGACAAAATATTTTATGAAATCAAATTATCTTTTAGTATACCTACCCACCTAACTAAAAATGTATTCAATCTGAATAATAATACTGAGCCTCGTATCAACAAATAAATTAAACAAATAATTATAGCAAATAGTTTAACATCCAAACAATGAGAGTATCATTTCCCATGCCGAATACTTGGCACAAAATTTATCAAAAATTCATTACATCATAACAAGAGTATAAAGAAAAGTGAACCCCTCAGATATTCAAGGTTAGCCTATATTACCCCATAGAGGGCGATTTAAAAAGGGGTTTAACACACAAACGCAGCGAGCAGAACATCGTAGCAAATTCTCGAAGCATTTTTACATGAATCAGATAAACCTCTTACGTTTGAATCGGCGGTCATTCAACAAAAAAATCGTCTCAAAAATATGTGGTGCTTTGAAAGCTTTGTGCCACTAAAGTTTATTTATAAGTTATAAAAGTTATCATTGAGTTCCGTCCGGCATCCTGTGATGTTATAGCTCACGAAAGTATGTTTTATTTAACCTTTTATTTCACTACAAATTCGTCGAATTCACGAATAATAACTAACGGTAAGTAAACCAGAGTAGTGGCCGGACTCCCCCAATACCGATTTTTTTTATGTTGTTTCTTTATAATGTACCAACTTTATTTGCATTTCTTAATTATTTAATTTTTATACTATAATAAGAAATATCAGTTTCTATGTACTATTTCTTAGCAACCAGCTCAGTCCTACACCTCCCCTTCCAGGAGTCATAGTGTGATCTTTACTAGCCTTTAGAAAAAAACAAGTGATTCCGGAATAGTCCACCTAACCGATCCCTGACAAATTATATTTGTCGCTCTTATTCACACCTGACGAAAAAATGACAAAAACCTACAGAATACCAATCAAAAACACTAATTCAAATTGTATGAGTCGTTCCAAAAAGCTGTTGCAAAATATCTTCAATTGGGCACATGTTGTAACAATAAAAGTGTTACATAAAGTAATCTGACTGTAATAATAATTTATACGTATTTTAATTAGAAAACATGTTTCCATTAATACTAAGGCCGTACATTAATATATCGATTTCAAATTTGAGATCAATCTTGAAAATGTCATTCTAATGTAATGTCATACCAGTAATTATCATGTCAAAAGCGTACTCAAGATAGCTCTCACATTTGAGATCGCTTTATTAATACCGGCTTTATGAGCATGGTTAGAGTCGTCTACATTATTGCTGGGTAGAGTATACTGACACGTCACGAACACGTGGTTAGGCAAGGTCGAAACAGCATTCAACGCGTGCTTCCCCCCACCTCTATCGCCAACAACACTATCGCCACACGAATTTGGACCTTTTCAACCCGTGTTATCTAGGTTTTGATGACGAAAGTACCATGGTAGAGTTCGTAGGCGCGACTTTGGACACGGTGCAATTGTAGTTGGCGTCTGCGTTATGTCTGATACGGAAAATAACTAGATTCCTATGAGAATTTAAGATGATGATGAATAATAAGGGATTTGGAAGCAATCCGCCTTCAATGTAAGGATGGTAAGAAACATTTCTGACGAGCAAGAAAATGGTGATGAATGTAGTTAATCATTTTATAATTAGGTAAGCATACTCTAGTTTTTAAATGTATGTACTTATTATGCTATCAGCATTGAAGCATTGACGTAGCTAATGTGTTTGAACACGAGAAATTACCTTTCCAGGCCAAGAATAAAGACTTCATTAAAATAAATTTAAAGAGTAACAGCACCAGCGTAAATTCTTGTTTTTTTTCCTCGATGGTAGAGCCAAACTGTAGCTGGCTTGATCGGAGTAGTACCACCTTCACACATAAGATCGGCGACAAGAAGTCTTTATAGCTGCGTTTCCGTACGATGATTTAAAGACAAAGTTATCGACATAGCTCAAAGAATTAGCAAGCTGAAGTGGCAGTGGGCTGGCCATATCTCGCGAAGAACCGACAACCGCTGGGGTAAACGTATTCTTGAGCGGAGACCTCGACTCGGCAAGCATAGTGTAGGACGCCCTCCGACCAGGTGGGATGACGATCTGCGAAAGACTGCAGGCAGATGCTGGATGCGGCAAGCTGAAGACAGGGCGCTATGGCGCTCATTAGGGGAGGCCTATGTCCAGCAGTGGACAAGTATAGGCTGATGATGGATGGATGGATGGATGGATGGATTGAAAGAGCTGGAAGCCCAACCCTTCCCTTCCCCTCCCCTCCCACTCCCCTTCGTCTCGCCAGCGTGCGAGCGATGCCTTTGGAACAAGCATCTATAGGCTATGTTAACTCCTTAACATAGAACGGGTCGTACTTTTGTTTGCCAACTCTTGCTCTATAAACGAGGAAGAATTATACCGCTTAAGGTGAAGGCGCCTGTCTAACCCGCGAAATTCAAAATTTTCAAGAATTTTTATAGTTTATCCAAAATCTGAAAACATTGAAGACAACATTTTGTGATTTGCGTCAAACACAGTATGCAGTGCGTTTATTAATACATTTATTTTACTCTAAATATTATCACGGTGGATATGATACTAGTTAATCACTAAATATACAAAAAAATCCAGATTATCTGGATAGCTGTCGTTCTTGAAATGTTTTAGAGTAAGTTGGATATATTAATAAATGCACTGCGCACGGTCTTTGTCGCGAATTACAAAATGTGCCTTTTATTATTGTCAGATTTTGAAAAAATTCTAAAAACCTCAAAAAATTTGAACTTCGCGGGCTAGATGGGCTCTTTAGCCTTAATACACATTATTTATTACCTGCCTATCTTAAATCAAAACGATTTTATATTTAGTACCCGCCGCAATCCATATATAAGCTAATCCATATATAATCTTCGCATAAGCATTAAACTCGGCCGCACATCATTCGCCCATCGAATATTTGTTCCAATGCCAACCGTCCAACACATCTGCATAAAATTCTTATTTGAGTTTTATGTTTGTTTTTTTATTTCATACTGTTCGCAAAAATAAACTTCACAAATCGAAAATAATGTGCAATAAAATCTCAATTGACGCCGACGCTTTACTTAGAATTTCCTTTATGTGATAAATTTTCGAATAACCTCGTTACAATTTGACGGCCTCTATGCAAATTGGGAAAAGGTTCTTAGAAGGAGGAAGCTCTTGACTTCGAAAACAATTTCAACTAATTGTTTCAATCAAAATTTGTTATAACAAATAAATATCGCCATACAGACACACCAACTGTACGGTCCCTAACTAAGCAAAGCTTTACTATGGGTACCGTATGTCGCCCGTGGGGCCGATCCCAGTGACACCCAGACGGGGGAATCGAACCCGCAACCACCGTGTGCAGTGGGGCGAGCGGCCTACGCTCGAACCACTGCGCCAAGCGGTCGTTATACAGTTCTAGTCTTCTTAACTTTATTTGTGGAATTGTTTTTTATAGTACCAATCAACAACATTGAACCCATTTGACACTCGTCGTTATTCTATAAAGTTCAAGTACTCTATAGATATAAAAAAATACTTGAGAAACCCACACTAGCTATAAAACTGTCGTCATTAACGAGGAAGCGAATAGTTACTAACAAAACCACAGAATTAAACGTTTGATATTTAAAAGTGTATTTTGAGACGCGCCAAAATAAGAACATATAAAATTTGACACGAAAATACGGCATTTTTTACAACTATATTATTAAAGAAACAATATTTGAACGGTTTGTTGAAAAATTTATGACAATTTAGTTTTCTATTTATATAAAAAAGTCTGCAAACAAGCTTACGACCCACCTGATGTTAAGCAATTAACGTAGCCATAGATGCTAGGAACACCAAAGTCATCCCTCATACGTTGCGGCAAGATGAAGACAGGGCGCTATGGCGCTCATTAGGGGAGGCCTATGTCCAGCAGTGGACAAGTATAGGCTGATGATGATGATGATGATGATGATACGTTGCCAACCTTAAAGGGAGTTAGACAGATAGAAGGGAAGGATGAGTTGGGCTTCCTAAGAGGAACTATTGAATACTGAACCCATGGCTATATTTTTTGAGTAAGTAGGGGACGTAGATAAGTAAAGTAAAAAAGTTTCAGAAAAGCAAAACTGACATGACTAGATACGTAAAAGTAATAAATTTTTTTTTCCCCTCGTGTTGAGGGGAGGCCCGTGCCCAGGAGTGGGACGTCAAAAGGGCTAAAATTATTATTTATTTATTATAATAAATTTTCAAACAGATATTAATTACTCTTAGTGAATCAACAAAATAGGTCACAAAAACGACTGTTTTCTGTGGCTGACGACTGTCAACCATTGACGCTATCAATGTCGTATTATCCATTGCCGGCAAGAAAACAATACGCTCTATGACGTCCAATTAATATAGAACAATAAAAACGCAATCACACCGATATCAGTCGGTTCGCACAGGATCGAGCCAGATTCAATGACAAATGATTTAAAATGTTCAGACTTGAGAAGAATTAGTTTTGTTGACGGCACAGTGGGTGATGGGTACACCTTTCTTAAACTAAAACTAGGCTTGTCATTACCAAAGCAGGTTTGTTTTTTTAAACAATAAAGTCGTTGTTTTTGAATTTTGAAAATATAGTATGGACGCCGCCGTTATTTGGCTCACTATGAGGGGGATTCAGCCCGCCACGCTGGCTCAGTGCGGGTTAACGGATTTCACATGTCTTTGGAAAATTGGTTCGATTTTCTTAGACATGCAGGTTTCCCCACGAGGTTTTCCTTCACCGTAAGCAAGTGATAATCATATAGAAATTATGTATCGCACATAGATTTCGAAAAACCTAGAGATGCGAGGTTTGCAAAGACTAAACATGTTACATTAATTTATAATGAATGGTGTCTCTATATCGTGCTGCCAAAAAATAGAGTCAACAACAAGAGTAGGTGTCTCGCCGGTGCTAACTCACAGTTCCCGGAAGGATACAGGTTTGAACAGAACTACGATATGAGTGAAAAAGATATTCGTTGTAGTTTCACTGGATTTGGCAGAGAAAACGTTTTCCGGAAATATATTTTACTATTATTCCGGGCGGTGTCTTATGTAAGGTCGTATTTTAATAACGCACGATATTTCTCAAGGTGCTTTAGTAAATGATTATACCTTAGTAAGATGATGTAGGTACATATTTAAGTTCTTATTGTGGTAGGTAGACATACATATTATTTTTGTAGTATTCAAATAAAGTTTATTACTCGAGTAGACCTTAATACTTATGTTATTTAGCGCACAATATTCTTATTGCCCTTTGGAGCTGCTAAGAAGTAATATAGGAGGAAACAATGAGATTTTTGTGAATAAAATGTCTATATGTATCTTTATGGCTGACCAGAAGTACTTACTGAATCAAGATTCGTAACGAACAATGCGTACTTGTTGCCTGCTGAATATTACAGATAATTTCAGTTTCAATCAGTTGTTTTCTAGTTTCAGACCATGGTCAGGGAGATATCTAATTGATTTGTTTTCCAGAAATGTTGGATGGTGAGACGTAACGGCCAGTTTCCAGGAAAAACAACCTGGTCATTCGTATTTTAGTTCCTATTTGTTTCTCCAAATTTGTTCGAACACTTTTTAGATGTAGAGTCACTTTTGTATATTAAAATTTTATATATATATTTTACGTCTAGTTCGTTTAGGTGTGTATGTAAATAATTCGTTAACTATGCGAGCCAAAAAATATTACCAAAATTATATTAGAACTTATACATATTAATATGTAATAAGAGTAACTCTATTCTACAATAACAAATTTGTATGTAATTCTTGAAATCAATAAAGGTGAGAGTATTGATTAAGTAATGTAACTAGGTAAATAGGACAAGGATACGTTTGATGCAATGGATCGATATTCCACATCGTGATTAATATGTTATATCAAAGGCGGTCGCTCTAATACCTGTATATATGATACACGATATATTTCGAGATACGGAGGCGGCGACAGAACAAAGGAAAGTTATATTGAAAATACATGCCAGGTCACAGGATATATATCTCTGAAAGAGTGGATTTTCAGCAGATCCATGAGGATACCAAATCTTTATAGGTGTTGGTAGAGCTTAGCTGTATAGCCAATTGATTACATCTCATATAACACTATAACAATGCCATTATATAACACATTTGTTCGGAAAAAATACTTTGTAATAGCATTGTAAATGGTTGGTAGACGTATTGGAGATTCTATAAAGTGGGACGGTCTTTATCGTATGTTTGGCAGCAGATAAAGGAAGTTTGGAAATGCAGCAAGGATGAAACACTTCCTGATCATTATTAATAAGAGGTAACAAGCCAAGTTATGGCCATCCCTAATGTAAAACATAAGTAATTGTTATTTAAAATTATTTTATGGCTCTACATCAAGTCTTTTGAGGCCATCAGAATTGATATTTAAACTAAGAACTCCAACTCAGAAAATACCTCTGGTCTATGTTATAACTGTTCAGAGTTTCAGTGCCATATCCTCTATAAAGTTCCAATGTAATAAGAGCTCTGACGTTCGCAAACGTTTCATCTCTTAGCTTTATTGGAGTTTGCTTGGGAACGGCGGGTGTAGGTCGTGTAAAACTGGTCAGTCGAAGCGCCCTATCGTGTGTATACAAACAAACGACGCTAAATTTATTTATATTTCAGCGTCCCTGTATATTCGATATTTGTGCAAAATTTAACATAACATTTATACAGTTTTAAACCTACTTCATATTTAAATGTGTAATGTAATTATAATATACCTACAATTATTTTGTTTTTATTGTTTCTTGTATCAAAGATTTTGAGTGTATAGGGTCATTCACACGAAGACGCCGACACCGTTCTCTCTATTTATGATATTTTATGCCTGTATTTGACATACAGTAAAATGTACCTATAAATTATTGGTACCGGGTTCGCCGTGTTAACGACCACTATATGTGGACTGATTATCAGTAAACCTAAATTCTTTGTGATAGCAAGAGATACAAGTATTATTAATATTATTATACAAAGCGACATAAATTTGCTAGCAATAATTTCACAAGGTATTTTTATGTTCGTGCCAATTTCTATATCGCTCTTCCGATGTTAAGAATAACCCAATTGTATGTGGGTTGTAATTTCCTCTCATTTATGTAGATTTCAGAACATACTTATAGTGATTTAATAGTCTTCCGGTGTCGAGCAAACCATCATAGAAGTTAATTAAGAAATAACAAAAATATATTAATGCTATTCATAAAACATATTATCATAACGTTAATTCAGTTATAATATGTTTTATTAAATATAAACAACAAACATATCTTATTCTTAAAATGAGTAATATAAAAACCTCCTTGAGGGAAAATATCTAAAACTAAAAGTCATCTCCTTGAAAATAATAAGACTGTTTGACACGACTGAGGTGAAATCTGGAAACATAATAAGTAGCTTCAATCTTTATCTCTGCTTTTTATTTTCTATACAGTCCACGTCTATTTCACTAATAATCCTAATATTATGCTATTACCTACATCCTAGCGTGAACTATTGACGTGCTAGGGTATTGTAAGGATTGCAGTACAGAAAAAAGTAGACAAAACGATATCATGCACTTACACAGACACTGCGCAAATATGAGGGAATAGCGCGTAGTTCGGAATGTTTATTTATCAGAGACCATCCCTCCCCTTTCCCCCTCGAAAGTGCGACGCAGTCTACGCCCTTGGCCCGGTGACCTCAATATCAAGGTGTCCCTGAGCCCCGGGAGCCAGTATCGCAGCCGATAAGGAGATTATGGATATAAGCTAAGTTCGATCGAAATGGAACAGATAAAATGTTATTATCAGTGACATTTATTGGTCGGAAAAAAGCTATAAAGGCTTCGCATTTTGAGCATTCAGTAAACATACCCATGACTTACATAATACATGAGTTCGTGCATGTATTATGTAAGTAACGACTTGAGTAGATATGCACCATCATGCACGCATGACTCGAAAGGATAGACAGGGATGCATTGCTGTAGTGCGCATTTTTTCTCGTTGTTTGGGCGAGCCTATTGCTATTAGGGTAAAAGCCGTATAGTTGCCTCGGACGGATACATGCCCCGGTTTTTAATACACTATGTTGGGAACATAAGTTGTGATTGCGCTTTACTACAATAAGTAGTGACCCCCCGCAGGCCTCAGTGCTGTCTAAGCCATCAGAATAGGTGCAAGTGTTTTGTCCATGTGAGCAAAAACCTTTTGCGGCGAAATTTTGACGGGCGTTATAATTATATTGGTAAGTAATTACTATTGAATATTTTTATTACTGATCGTGGTTTCACTCAACTTTTTGTTTCTTTGCATGCATTATAGTTTAAATTACATTCTTTATTATGTTTTATAGCTAAATATTTTTTATTTACTTCGTAAATAAAAAGGGCAAGTATCCGCATCAAAAAGGATAGTCGCCCTACTTACTTTCGCGGATAGTTGCCCCTAGAGTGA
The DNA here is from genome assembly GCA_918843915.1 of Notodonta ziczac. Classification (NCBI taxonomy): domain Eukaryota; kingdom Metazoa; phylum Arthropoda; class Insecta; order Lepidoptera; family Notodontidae; genus Notodonta; species Notodonta ziczac. Next base: position 4,485,709 of record OU974051.1, read on the forward strand.
CTAAATATTTTTTAACAATCAAAGACGGTTTTTTTTTTTTTTTTGTTTTTTCCAATTTACTGTGACTCTAACTTGTTGTAAATAAAATAAATATCTACTTAACTGTTTTATATATTTATTCCAGATAAGCAAAATGCCTCTCAAATATAAGCGAAAACCAGGCGTGGTGCCACGCAACATCAACTGGACAGAAGATAGCTCAGCACTTGTCTTGGAAGAATTGAGACAGAAAAAAATATCAATGAATTTTTTCGAACATCCATAATATCGTCTCGAACCTTAAGAAGACGCTACGAAAAAAGTAACCAGCAACTGCTAACTCAAGGAAAATATCATGTTCTTGCCTTCGAGAATGAAAAAAGACTGGTAGCTCATATTATATTGAAGCTCGGAGACGCCGGTTTTCCTCCTGACAGAAGTAAATTATAAAGACTGTTAAATAATTAATAAAGATTACTTTAATTGATTTAAATTTCTTTCAATCCAAAATAAAAATCATACCGAGGTTACTATCCCCGCACGAGGCAAGTATCCCGCGAAGCATTTTCCACGCTAAGCTACTATCCGCCATAGTAGGCAACTATCCCTTTTCTGAGAGGTGTAATAAAACAGTATTTATTCAAAACCATTGATAATTATGTATACAAAAATAGGCTATTATGGAAGATAAAAGACCTATGTTTTGAGATATATACTGAATAATTTTCAGCAAGTTCATATTTTTTTTTAATAAAGCTTTTTCGAAAAGTGGGGCAACTATCCGGCTTTTACCCTACACTTGGTTAACTGGAACTCATGCGGACATCCCAACACTTTGGCACTGATTTACCTCTGTTAGTGGGACGAAGCAAACCTCTATATCTGGGATTCTGGGAATCTGGGGTTCTTTCGATTTATCATCATAGTTACCTCTATAACTGAGGCAGCGATTGAATTTTATATGCATACGCCTCTGTAACAGAGATAACATAGTTTTGTTTGTATATCGGACACGTTCCCCTTACTCCAAGGAAGGCTCTGGCCATACTTCAGCATCCTCACCCAGTGTGAGTAGGCGAAATTTACAAGTCTTTCGAAAGACGTTCATGTTTTTTCGCGATGTATAATATAACTTGTAAGGTAATTGGGGTACAAATTTCAATACCTATCTATTTAAAAAGTACGTACCTAATCATTGCAATGTTCCTGAAGCATTGTAGGCAGGCAATACATGACGGATAATTTCAAAAGCAGCGGCCACCTAAAAATGACCAAACGTATGTTCAAAACCACTCTGTCAAAAGTTTCCCGCTCAGAAGAAGAATCCTATAAAAATACATACGGATTACACACCTCTGGCGATTACGGCGCCATTGTTTATCTTACCCGACGTCTAAAGCAAGAATTTCCATCATAAATTTCCATCAACTTTAGGTACTAGGTACCAAAATAACTTGATACTTAAATAAAAATTGCAGCCGCATTGTCACAAAAGAAACTCTTTGATACGAATCCCCACACATTTTGTATTCATATACATGCTAAATGTATTCGCGACTTTATTGACTGAATTTCAAGTGATTTCCAAGTGTTGGGTCAAGGGCGTTAATAAACAATCCTTCTAACATATTCATCCATTTGAACTATATTTGACACTAGGTTTTTCCCGCAACTTCGCTAGTGTAGATTTTATTTCCTACATGTCGGCAACAGTCTGAATCTATATAAATTAATAAAATTGAAATGTCTGTTTGTAATATCAAAATAATAGCTATTTAGTAAATGCGTATGAAAGTATATTCATATATAAAAAAAAAATGACTGTCTGTCTGTTTATTCCGGTGAATCTCCGAAATAGCTATACCGTTTTTGACGGGACTTACACTAGCAGAGAGTAGATGTTATGAGGAGTAAGTTAGGGTACCTACTTTTATTAGTACAACTCGGGCGGAACCGCAGGCTACTACTCGTTTTATAAAAAAGAAGAAGCTTATGAGAACTGGATTTATTAGATTAGATAGCTTTATCATTCGTGGAAGTGTATTTTGTTTTATTTTAACACTTACTTTTAAACCGCTTAATATATTTGGCTGTTTAATAAAACTAATTGGTAGGTAAACCTGAGGGTAACCTGAAGGTTTAGATAAAGAAAATATTGAACCTAAAAGGAGATATTTGTTTTTAAGAGCAGAAGTACAGACATAATTATGCTTGTATTCCCTTAAGTGATAGGCAGTTAACGCCGACGGAATTTGGGTTCTAATGCAATAGGCTTGCCTATTGGCCGAGTCTCCTGGGTCCGATGTGTGACATTTTATTTCACCGTGACCGTGCCAAAAACGCCGTGACAAAAACACGTACGGCTTATGACATCTGGCCTTGAATAAATCTTTTCATGTTTAAATAATTTATTTACTCGGGCTTCGCGGAAATCCATGGTAAAATGATTTGGGAGTAAGACCCACCACCTTTGATAAAAGACTTCTTTTATCAAAGCCCACCCAAAGCCCACCACTCACCGAACTCCGTAAGTAAAGAGTCGGTTTGTCACGGACCTTTATAATGAATGCAATTTTCCGAGGCGGAAAATTCGGTCTTACTGGCCTCTCTAATTATTAACCAACTCATTTGGCTTTATTACAGTTATGAAGGTTGACAAGCTGAGGGTATGTAGAAGTCATTCTCCCAAATAATTCCATTCATGTTTCTTTAGTAATCCTATAAAATGACATGTAGATTACGTTGCTGTAAAAATGCGCCACGAGACTCATTTATAGTACTGAAATGCTAAAACAGGAGTTAAACGATGCAATGTACTGATTTCTTTTTAAAGCTTCACGTCAGCTGAATGGAAAATATTCTGTCAGTATACTCCCCCAAAGGCGCCGTGAAGCATTCCGTAGGTGTAATGATTCATAAACGGCTGAAGACTATCTTAGTCACGTGAGGTAAGCTGAATGATTCATTAAGATAAGAATATACCAGTCATAATGAACGATCGTGCGTAAATAAACATGTCATGGAGATTATAATAACCTAATTCGTTGCACGGAAAATTTGTGGGAAGAAGAAAACGGTAGTGAAATAAGAAATAAGTACGAGATACATGGATTAACAAAGTACAGTGATGCGATGTAGATGTAGCAGATGTAACTACTAAGGGTGACAACTTTTCCTTATTATTATTATTTATTTTTTTATTTGTTCTCAGGCAACGCAGGCCCATAGATATATACCTTATAAACTAACATACATATTTATATTTAACACTTAACTAAACTTAACTAAATTATGAGGACCTTCCATAAGGAAACCTAATACTGTCATAGTAAATTGACGAAAATTCTGGAAATGTCATATTGATTCGTTTTAATTGCGATATAATAAATTAAACAATTAAATTCATTTAGAATTATCCGCGAAAAAATATTTTTTATTGTTTTATTTATTATCTTATCACTAGAAGTTCCGAAGTTCACAGGAAGTTAAAATTTCTAATAGGTATGAGTGTCAGTTTTTTTCTGAGTTTCAAAAAAGTAGGTTATATGTTCATCGTTTTTCAAAGTTTACAGGTGTAATAAAATTGTGTCTAACTTTAATTTATATATTATTTCTGAACAGACTGTAGTGAGGTAAACTTTCCACACTTACGGAATTTTTATGATATAACAAAATCATTATCAGGCAGTCCATTCGCGAAAGCCCCCATCCATTACTTTCCACCCGATCCTCCATCTGGCCTGTAATTCACCGAATGTTAGATTGCGCAAGTCACACAGGGGCCGTTGAACCCGATCGACTGGTGACGTCACTGTTGTCCTAGGACGCGCATGGTCGGGAGTGAAGTACCCAAATATTATGAGATCGTTGTTTGTTTTTGTGTGTAAATTTATATTTTGTTATTATCGTTATCTTTAACAATAATTTCACATTTCGATAAGGGTAGATATGAAAAAGTGAAAAGATACATAGTAATCTCCTTTGTACCTTATTAACTAGGGTAAAGTACTTGAAAGATGACAGAGCGGCTATCGTTACTCCAACTTAGTGGTGAATAATGTACGGCACTTAGTGATCAAAACATTCCACCTAATAAAATCTAAATATATATAACTCAAAGGTGACTGACTGACATAGTGATCTATCAACACACTGCCCAAACCACTGGACGGATCGGGCTGAAATTTGGCATGCAGGTAGATGTTATGACGTAGGCATCCGCTAAGAAAGGATTTTGATTAATTCTACCCCCCAAGGGGATGTAAGTTTGTATGAAACTTTGTCAATTAAATTCCACGCGGACAAAGTCGCGGGCACAGCTAGTGTGTAATAAAACCTCACGTAATATCCCCGTGCGTGGTAAATAACAATGAGTTCCGACACGCATCCCCCCTACCTACTTGTCACTTGTCACGAGACGCGCAGTGGAAAATTAAGGAAACAAAACAACATCGGCAACGTGTGGATGATCACGTAACTAGGATCAACAATCGGTGGTTTTCCCAAGGACTATTGGAAGTTTTTAAATGAATCTTTTTTCGAGAATGGTCAGAAAACTGTAATGAATATTTAAAAAAAAAACAGTATTAAGAAATTTTCACAAGAAGGCTTCAGTAATAATATTTTATTCTTACCCCTAGTTCGCACCAAAAAACATGTCGCGATACATGTTGTGAAATTTGCTGTAGGAACAAATGTCACAACATGTTTTGTTAGCGTTTGCGTTCGCATTGCCGGAAACTAGATAAGTTTCGGAATTAATTTCAAGATTTGTTGTAGCCTGCGTTCGCACTGAACTGAAACATCATACATTAACATGTTTGTCAGTAGATTTGTTACTGCTCGCGTTCGCACTGTCGTACGACATGTTTCGAGATTTGTTGAAATACGTAATTTTCTGCCATTTTATTGTTATCCAGAAATGTTCGTAAATATTTCATTTAATGTTGCCAAGTCCAAGGATTTTTCACCTTTAATCTCGAAGGCAAAGAGAATGTAATATCGAAGGGTGTCTGAGCAACCATAAAAATTGCGTTTAAGTACCTAGCACAATATTCATTTTAAGTACCAAGGTACTATTACTTATTCTTAATTTTAATATAGGTACTAGGAATATAATACTAGTTGATAAAACAAAAAATAGCCATCGCTTGGATCCAAGTTGGTCTACAAATCATACAAATTAGTAAGTACCACCATAGGATCTGTAGCAGTTCATTTTTATTGTAATGTGATCCGTAGTAATTTGGTGTTGAAATATACTCAAAACCGATACATAAATTAAAAGTTTGTTAAAAGAATACCTATAGGTATCTTTAAATAAATAAATATATACAAAATTTATTCCATGAATAACAATAATTTGTTGGTAACTCAGTAATTTGGGGTGAAATTCCAAAAACAATTCTCATAACTATTTCAACAACAATGCATCCAGCATATTGAGTGATGATGTATCACAACTTGTATTACAAACATGCTGTGATACTTATCTCATGCAACGAGTTGTCGAACAGATTTCAATGCAACATGTTCATAGACAGTGCGAACGCAATTCGATAACTGTCAAAAACATCTGAAAATAACTTGAAAATAAACATGTTTTGAGTGAATGTTTCGTCAGTGCGAACTCACGGTTATTTTTGTTGCATTGATACCTTCTCACTTTGAAAAACAATTGGATACTATTAACGAAGTTTGGGTATGAGTTTCTTTACTTCGTAAGTACTTAGGTAAGTACAGTTTTGTAAATCTGCAAACCTTGAATTTTATTTCCGTGTTCCATTGATCGATAAGATTAATGACACTTATGTCTAGTCATGTCGTTTAATGCGTTTTATTATCAGTAGTTTTGTCCTGGTGCTCCATCAAGACAATCAATCGAAAGAGTTTCGGAGATACTAACCAATTATGTTTTCAAAATTATCTTGTATAACTAACAAGTATATTTTTACTAAAACAAATATTTTACATACTGCCATCTACTGATCGAAAAATTTCGCTATGAGTTCGCATAGGTGGAAAATTTACACCGATTTATATTGTTGCCTCAATTTTTTCACTGCACAAAATGGAGACAACTTCACAAATCGGTGTAATCGTTTCAGTGCAAAAGAGGAGTTAGTATGCACCACAAGAACATTGGTGCAAAATAAGACCTTTGGTACAAAATAAGACCTTTGGTATAAAATAAGACCTTTCGTGTAAAATAAGACTTTTGGTACAAAATAGGACCTTTAGTACAAAATAAGACCTTTGGTGTAAAATAAGACCTTTGGTGTAAAATAAGACCTTTGGTACAAAATAAGACCTTTGGTGTCATAGCATAGGTACGGTAATTCTTGATGAGTATGTCAGTGAATCTCGCTATTTCGCCAATGGATATACTACAGATATTGAAATACACCTCTATGTTACAAATTATAATAGAAAAATGAGATATTGGTACGGTGCCCGATACTGCGCTAAATAAGGAAAAAATCCATGAAGCATGAAGTTAATTAGAATGTTGTTGCTAACACGTAGCATTATGTGTGACGTTTTCCTATAGGCGGAGTAGGTATCCCGCTAATAGTCAGACTGTTTAGTAAGTAGGTATTGCTGCTAGATTTTCCGTTACCAATCAATTTGTGAGTAATTGTAGTGTCTCCCACGCGACGCCGACGACTGCTAATCAAATTAGGCGGAAAACTATATAGGATTTTTAAGATTTAAATATACTTTACTATTTGAAGGGTCGAGTTTTGGCTATTATTATGTAAAGTTGAAGAGGATGAAGGATGAGAGACAACGAATTCAAATGTTTTTGCTCGCTATTATTTATGACACATTGTTATTGTGAACTGGTTACTGTTACTATATTTAAATTGACCTCATTAGGTCAAGCGTTGATAAGTTATTTTTTATTCATATCTCCCGTATTTGTATTGCTCATATCGATGTCCCTGCCACTCACAGATTCTTGATTAACTCAGTTCGGTCTTGTTGGCCTCTTCCTATAGCTCCTGATTTGGTAATCTATTTTATCTATACAATATGATGTAAGGGGCATCGTAACGAAAATTGATACCATGGATGTTGCACCCTCTAGAGTTGTAATTTTCTGTCGATAATTTTATGAATTATGCTCAAAAATTTCAGCATGTAACGGATGCGCGGCAATATTTAAAATTAGTTCATTAGAACCTACATTGACTCCCCTCTAGGAGTTTCTTTGATTATTTGCGCATGCGCGAGAACTCCATGACCATCGAGAGAGGTCTTCCCGCGCGCGCCGCGTTCAATTGTTATGTCGGGTTTTCGTTGTTGTAATTTGTAAATATCGTCTTCATTCCGTGTAACCCTTGTTTAAGTTTATTGTCATTTTATGTATTGATTAAAACACTGTGAAATAAACTCTGGTGTGATTCATTCATTACAAGCATTTTTAAATTTATTTTAGCATGAAATGCGCGCTCGAGCGTTTTGAGTCTTCAAAGTCTTCATTTACATTGCAGTTTATTGCGAAAATAGTAATTATTTATATTATTATGTGAAAGCACTTGATATAGATTTGTATAATGATTTCATGCTAAAATCAATTTTAAAATGCCGAAAAATTTCAGCATAATTCATAAAAATATCGATATAAAAACTCTGGGAGGTCCAGAATCATGAGTTGAATCCATGGTATCAGTTATCCTTACGATGCCCCTTACCTACACCCTGTATAATAAAGACAACGAAGACCTTTTTTGGAGAAGATATTTTATGTTATCGTATGAGTTATATTGCAAGTCGATAAGTGTTACGCGTGGAAATTTCCAACCGTAAAAATGCATACCTAAACCTATTACTTGGCAACTGACGCAAGTAACAATGGTTGCGTTCGTGGATCGTTATCGTTCGAGTCGAAATGAATGAAGAAATCTGCGGTTTTGTATGTTTCACTAATGTTGTATTACGCCTGTTGTTGTGTGTATTGTCTTAGGGGGATGTAAAGGTCAGTGGTTAGGGATTTCTTTATGACGAATGTGGTCATTACACTTTCGTCACATTGTGAAGGAAGTTTGATCAAAGAACTATTGATTCAGTGGTCAATTCGTCATAACCAACGAAAAGATTTATTGGGCACCTGTTTGACACGAAGACTACCACACAATTGGGTTCTTGTTCGTCACGACAGCACCAAAGAATAGCCCTTAAGGGGCTATGGCCAGAAAAATGAATATCAGTTTTGGGCTATCTGACACTCGCGTTCGCTAGCCACGTCATTACGTCGGCACTACGGAAATCTATGGAGCAGTCTAAATAGTTATTTTTTAACAGAATTAAAAATATGGATGAAGTTCTCAGTTCAGTTGTTTTTTATGTATGTTACCTCAGATCTCCGTCATTTATAAACCAATTTGAAAGAATATTTATTTATTTGATATTTTTTATTGTTTATATTATTATTTATTGATACTTGTAGGACCCATATAAATTTCACCAAAATCGGTTCAGTAGTTTGGGAGATGGACTATTTACGGTTACCAGCAATTCAATACGTAGTTTACCATTAAAAACATGACCAAAACTTTATAAAAAAAATGTCGATTCCAATAAAACTGGGTGCGCTAAATAAAACGCTATAAATTTGGAGGTCCCTAATTTGGAGTCAGTGTCAATTCAAGTACAAGTACAAGTAGGAGTTGGTAGGTACCTAAGAAGCTGTCCTAACGTAAAGATTCCACCAGCGCAGCGACTCCATATGACATAAATTGTCATTTCTAACTTTTTAATGCAGGTTTTATTGAAGTCAGTTCAATTTTTTTATCATTCCTTAGTCGCCCATTACACCAAAAATTTTGGCGTTAAGTATACTGATTCCATGTGCCCGCGACATAGTCGAAGTAAAGATGTTCCGTTTAAAAAAAACAGGTAATAAGTCTTAAAACACAAAGGCAATTGCAAATTGAATTATGCCGAAAAATTGTATTTTCTTAAATTCGGTAGTTAGCTAGATTATAAACCGATAGTAAGGTCGGTCGTCTGTCATCTTGGAATCCAAAATTTACGTCATAATCGTAATCGGCACGCCAAAAACCTAGAAAATTATACCCCTATGCCAGATTTTCCTAAATATTATATAATAGTCCGCAACTTGGGATTAAAAATTCTCATAATTATACTTCATAAAATATAGCTTGATATCTGCGACAACTGTCAGTAAAATCACGCCTATGAAGTCTTGAATTTCATAATAGTACAAACAGTACCTGTCAATGTCATACTTTATGGGCATGCCGATCTAATTAGTGATGGGTGATGAATCATCGTGACCACAGACGATATTTGAAATAAAACTTAATTTATCTTTTAATTTTATTGTATATTTTAATATCATAACATTATTTACATTTGTGCATACTGGATCTAAAATAATAGTGAGTAAATAAAATCTAATTTCGGGAGCGGGACGTCCGATTTGATAATATTTGCGAACAAGAGTTTATAATTATTTACAAGATTGTTTTAGCGATTCAGAAACTGATCCAGACATGGATTTGGGTTGTACTCCTTTAAGTCTCAGTCGAGGTCGCGTTCCGATCCGGTTGTAGATATAAGGAAAAAAATATGTAAATTGACAATTTGTAAGTGCCCCCGTAGGCCTAAACAAAATAAATGATTTGAATTTGAATTTGAATAAGAGAATAAATGTCATTTTATATTAAAATATTAGTTTTTAGCATTGATGATAGCAAGAAACGTCCATAATTTCTATCGACATTTTTTTATATCCTCACAACCCTATAAATATCACTTTGACGTAAGTCGCAGATATCAATATTAGTCATGGCATCTCTTTATGACTCATTATTGCAGAGCTCAGTGGGATGCAAATGAAATCTATACAAATAAATAAAATTGGAGTGTCTATTTGTAATATCAAAATAACACCTTTTCACTAAATGCATATGAAAGTACATACGACACCTATAACAAAAACGTGTTTTAAAAAATGTTTGTCTATCTGTCTGTCTTTCTGTCTGTCTGTGTGTTTGTTCCCGGTAATCTCCGAAACGGCTGGACCGATTTTGACGGGACTTTCACTGGCAGATAGCTGATGTTATAAGGAGTAACTTAGGCTACTTTATTGTTTTCTTATATTTACGCGAATACTACACATTGAAATAAACGCTATAAAATCCGAAAAATAGTTTTATTAGGCTACTTTAATTTTAGAAAAACAATTAGGGTTCAGCGTATAAAAATAAAAACACATGAAATCACAAATAAAAAAAACATGAAATCAAAGAGTATCTCCGAAACGGCTGGACCAATTTTGACGGGACTTTCACTGGTAGATAGCTGATGTTATAAGTAGGTTAATTAATTTTAGAAAAAAAAATGGGTCCTGTCACGCGGGCTCAGAACGCGGGAGCGGGCTTTTTGTTAAGTTAAATTCCACGCGGACGAAGTCGCGGGCTCAGCTAGTATATAATAAATTTAGTTAGTAAATTTATTTGTCACATAAAAGAACGAAAAATTACAAGAGAGTGACAGTTGATCTTCTTAAACAATTGACAGAGAATAAATCCAGAAAAAGAAATCAAATATGAAATTTAAATAAAACCTTATTTTATTTCTAACAATCGAGCTATGTTTTATGAAGTATAGTACTCCTAGTTTTCGCTTCTTCCTATATCTATGGTTCCCCAGATAATTTGGTCATGTCACTCTGTCCGAGCGCCCGACGTCACAGTCCTTTTATTCCAGAGAGGTGTTAACTTTTATTCAGAGGCTAGAAGGCTGCAAACTGGCGCTAAAATGGATTTTTGGTACCGCTACAAAACTGTGTTTAAATATTGAAAGCAATATAATTATAGGGTAGGTTACCAGTTTAAAAAAATAAATCCCATTTACTAAATATTGCCGATTGGTTAAGCCCGCGTCTTGCGGGCTATCAGGTCTCGGGTTCAAACCCCGGCTCGAACCTCTGGATTTTTCGAAATCTATGTGCGAATCATAATTTCTATATTATGATTATCACTTGCTTACGGTGAAGGAATACATCGTGATGAAACCTGCATGTCTTAGAGGATTTAACCAATTTTCGAAAAACATGTGAAATCCGCCAACCCGCGCTGGGCCAGCGTGGTGGATTATGGCCTGAATCCCTCTCGTGTTGAGGGGAGGCAAGTGCCCAGAAGTGGGACGTCAAAAGGGCTAAAACTATTATTTATATTATATTACTAAATATTGAGCTCCGCAATGGCCTTTTTCACGTAATCACCTCTAACTGGTGGTATTTTAAATTATTCGAATTGATATCGGACACGGATAAGATCACTTACACGTCTGTGTTAGTGCCAAATTAAAATTTATTTTGAATATTTTTTCATGTCATTTTATTGTTGTATGTTATGACATATTCGATTACGTCATACGAATATGTCATACGATTATTAACATACAAATAAATAAATATCGGCAGACGAACACACCAACTGTATGGTCCCAAACTAAGCAACGCTTGTACTATGGGTACTGTAAGGAGGTCCATGTCGGCGCACTAGCCACTGGCAATAAGCGTTCCTGGCCGATAATAATATATTTAAGAAAACATATTGATTTTGAAAATTGAAAGCTCTGCGGTGCGCTGGCAGTGACAACCGAGAGACCACTAAGATAGGAACTATATTTAAAGAAATGTATTAAAAGTGAATAATATAATAAATTTTATATTACCCAGCAACCTGAGTTATTAATATAAATACAGGTGCTACAAATATAAAATTTATTATATTATTCACTTTTAATACATTTCTTTAAATATAGTTCCTATCTTAGTGGTCTCTCGGTTGTCACTGCCAGCGCACCGCAGAGCTTTCAATTTTCAAAATCAATATGTTTTCTTAAATATATTATTATCGGCCAGGAACGCTTATTGCCAGTGGCTAGTGCGCCGACATGGACCTCCTTACAGTACCATACAATGGACTGGGGATGATCCCAGTGTCACCCAGACTAGGGAAAATTACGAAGAGGCCATTTTCGAAATTTACCCTGTCGGGAATCGAACCCGCAACCACACGATGCAGTGAACCCAGCGGCCTACACTCGGACCACTGCGCCAAGCGGCGGCCAAATTATATTTTTTAGTACATTTTAAATAGTCAAAAATATAAGTTGACTTTTAAAATACCCCTTCCCCCTGAACGACGTTATAAATAAACAATGATTATAATATAAAATATAATTAATAAATCTATACAAATAAATAAAATTGGAGTGTCTGTTTGTAATATCAAAATAACACCTTTTCACTAAATGCATATGAAAGTACATACGATACCTATAACAAAAACGCGAATTAAAAATTTTTTGTCTGTCTGTCTGTCTGTCTGTCTGTCTGTCTGTCTGTCTGTCTGTGTGTTTGTTCCGGGTAATCTCCGAAACGGCTGGACCGATTTCGACGGGACTTTCACTGGTAGATAGCTGATCTTATAGCGGGTAACTTAGGCTACTATAATTTTAGAAAAACAATTAGGGTTCCGCGTAAAAAAATAAAAACCCTTGAAATCAAAGAGTATCTCCGAAACGGCTTGACCGATTTTGACGGAACTTTCAGTGTTAGATAGCTGATGTTTAAGCAGTAACTGACGCTACTTTTATTTTAGAAAAACCAAATTAAAAAAAATGGGTCCTGTCGCGCGGTCTCAGAACGCGGGATCGGGCTTTATTGTTAAGTTAAATTCCACGCGGGCGAAGTCGCGGGCTCAGCTAGTTATTAATAAAATAACTATTTCGTTAAGTAATATTCAAAAGCAATGTCTACTGAAATACATGTCTTTAAATAAACGTATGTTTTCTCATAATGTCTCCCTTCGCCGTTCAGCAAGTGAAAATTTACGTTGGAAATTATATGGAAATAGAATAATGAACTTTAAAAAAAAGACTGAAAATCTGTCAAATTACTACGATATACAAGTACATATAGTATCGGACTCGCACTTGAAATATTTTTTATTTGACCAAAGGAGTTTCCACTCTCTCCGTTTACGTATTGGTTACGACGAATTTATTTAAATTCGGATCTGAAAAAAATCGGCATAGGTCCGACCTCGATGACGTCCGCAGACGACTGAGCTAGTTAGAATATGACAGTGATGCAATTACTTCATGTATAGAAAATATGAGATGACACTAGTGACCGCGCGCCCGGAAGTAAACCACATAAGCGCTAAACAATATTTCTTTGGTTTTTAACAAAACTAGGGAATGGATTAAAACTTTCGGTTATCCGATCCTAGATATTATCAATTATTATGTGTTAGAAAAAAAATCGTGATCTAATTCGTAATAATATCGTGGATGAAACGAAAATAAAAAGCAATAACAGCCAACTTCGGATTTTTTTTCTATCGAGGAAATTTCACTTAATCGTGTTTACCTTCTATGTAATCCTAGTTAATGTTCTTGAATAACACATATCTAAAAATAAGCTTCTTAATCTATAAAATGATATAAATATTTCGAATTAAAAACCCAAAAATTACGAAGGCCTCAACTTAACTATTTCCTACTACGCAACAATCTATACAAATAAATAAAATTGGAGTGTCTGTTTGTAATATCAAAATAACACCTTTTACTAAATGCATATTAAAGTACATACGACACCTATAGCAACCACGCGATTTAAATTTTTTTTGTTTGTCTGTCTGTCTGTGTGTTTGTTCCGGGTAATCTCCGAAACGGCTGGACCGATTTTGACGGGACTTTCACTGGCAGATAGCTGATGTTATAGGGAGTAACTTAGGCTACTTTAATTTTAGAAAAACAATTAGGGTTCCGCGTAAAAAATTAAAAACACATGAAATCAAAGAGTATCTCCGAAACGGCTGGACCGATTTTGACGGGACTTTCACTGGTAGATCAGCTATCTACCAGTGAAAGTCCCGTCAAAATGTTATAAGCAGTAACTTAGACTACTTTTATTTTAAAAACAATATATTAAAAAATGGGGTCCTGCCGCGCGGGCCTAGAACGCGGGAGCGGGCGTTTTTGTTAAGTTAAATTCCACGCGGACGAAGTCGCGGGCTCAGCTAGTTGTTAATAAGAATCAGTATGGTCAGACTTCCTAATCATAAAAACCACTAGGTACCTACGGGAATACAATGTTTTAAGTCTCCAGAGTTGTTGAAAAGTACTTCTTTGTTGTTTCCATTTGGAGGATTCCATACCTGAATTAGAATAAAAAATATTCAACCGCATAGTTGTAACATTTTTAATTATAATGTAAGTATTTAATTAATAAAATGCAAAAGTCTGTTTGTTTTTATATTTAAACTAGCGACCCGCTCCGACTTCGCACGGATGAAGTAAATTATCAGTGTTTCTCTTCTATATTATGCATGTATTATACTCGTACATATAAACCTGCCCCTTGAATCACTCTATCTATTAAGAAAACCGCATGAAAATCCGTTGCGTAGTTTTAAAGATCTCAGCATACATAGGGACAGACAGACAGGGGTAGCGACTTTGTTTTATACTATGTAGTGATAAGTATAACGCAAAAACAACTGAACGGATTGGAATGTTTGGTACTGAGGTGCTCTCTCCAAAATAAATACCGATAACTAGACCAATATTCTAAGTCGTTTCCTTATTATTTATTGTTAACCTGAGTAGTGTTGTTAGACTTTATTTAGGCTGTTTGAACCGTTTTGAATACCGATTATTATTTGAAAGCCATTCTCCCGCCGTAATTATGTACATGATTTGCTCCGCAAAAATGTCATTACTGAGTTATTTTCGTTGTATGTATAAACGTTTGACGTCCCGTTGAAATGGTCCCTCGTAAATAACGTTATTTACTCGAACTGGCGGCGTTCAGATGGGGAAATGACGCGGCATATTGTTTTGCTATGTATTCAATATCGACAATATAGAATACACATACGATTCATATTCATATATTTTCGAAGTATTTTTTTTTTTACTTTTTATCCGTTTAATTTGTAATTTTAGCCTCGCAAAGATATCGTTTCAACACAATGAAACAGAGAGGGTATACAATTTTTTTCTTATTATAGTAAAACTAAAACTACTTACTTATATAAAACCTACTGTCCAAAGTTAGTTTTACTACAAAATAACTCTAAATTGAAAATTTAAAAACCCCCGATGCGATGAACTGTTCATCAAATGTATAATTTACCTAGTTCTTCCAAATAGTGATGTTAGCGCGATTTGCGTAGCTCCCGTAGTCAGTATCCATAGTTTACTTCATATATCCATTGTTTTGGCTTCCTCATTTATAATCTAAGATGTACAATAATCAACAGAAAATCTGTGTAAAAGTATGAGACATTATTTTGTTATGACATTATAATAATTGACATTAGAATAGACAACGAATCTAAATATTGATGTCACGGAGGTTTTATTCCTAGTAAAATATTATCAATTATGATTCAATTTGATGTAATAACTCTGGTTGAGGTAGACGGGAGCAGCCTAGGGGAAGAATTTTCAATAACGCTAAAATTATTTTAAATTAGATTAGTTTTTTTATATTCTTTGTCAATGGCGGAGCAACGCCCTCTAGAATTATTATAGCGTAATATTCCATGACCATTAACAAACCAAACAAAATTTAACGCATGCGCGTATCCATCATTTGAAACGTGACTTATGGATCGTCTTTAGTTCATACACAAATCTCAATAAAATTGATAAAATATTCATTTTTTTCAGAATCAGGGAAACTTTTCAAATTTATAATATTGTAAAAAGCCAGTTTAGACTATTACGATCATTTAAAAATATAATAAATCTAAATCCAATCATCTCAAATTTCGACTGGATTCGAGCCGAGGGAATTGGTTTTGGCCGTGAATGTGGCTATTTTAACCTACAAAAGAGCTGATGATCTTCAAACGGCTGAACCGATTTTCATGAAACATAGCTAAGAACACTCTCGATCAGAATACCTATCTAACAAAAGAAACAAAATTGAAATCGGTTTATCAGCTTGAGCGCTACGTTGCCACAGACAGACACACAGATCCACAGATACACAGATACACAGATACACAGATACACAGATACACAGATACACAGACACACAGATACACAGATACACAGATACACATGTTAAACTTATAACACCCCTCGTTTTTCGTCGGGGGTTAAAAATACAAAGTATACTCTTAATGTTTCATCGAGCATTTATAAACGAACCACGCAGGCACAAAATGAAGAGGGTATACAAATGACGTCACAACCTACGTATATATAATTATCTAATCTAAAAACATATCAATTCTATGAAATTAATGATCACCTACATTCTCCGTATAATAATATCGATTGTGTCTTTCAGTACACGTTCATACCTACATAATGTTGATAATATTATTTATATTGCCACTGGCTTTCGCTCGCAGCTCCGCAAAAGTATTACTGGATGTCGAAAACAGCGCCATCTACCGAGTCCAACTATGGCTAAGACGAAGAACCATCCAGGTGACCGTACAAGTACAAAAAAATATCATCAATATCAGTCAAGCCGTTTAGGAGCACAAGAATTACGAACACACGACACCGAAATTTTATATAGGACTAGCTGTCCCGGCAAACGTTGTTTTGCCATATAAAAAAAAAACTAAAAAAAATAATAGATGTTGACCTATTCTCAGACCTACCCGATATGCAAACAAAATTTCATGAAAATCGGTCGAGCCGTTTCGGAGGAGTATGGTAACTAACATTGTGACACGAGAATTTTATATTTAAGATCATTTGTGCGACGTGACTGAAAGTGTGACAGAAAAGATAGCTCTTTGCTCAGAAGAGGACAGTCATATAGACTGGTTTAATTTAAAATATAGTAGAGGGTACTCCTACCGGGCACTGCCCTCACAAAATTTTAATTCCACCCATGTTCAGGTCATTGACGTCAATACATCATGATTCGCTACTTATATTATACCTATACACTTTGTCACCAACGATGTCATGTGACAATATTGACATTAATTTTGTCAACTATGTGATAATTAATGGCCGTAGCACATACGACGTGGATGTTTCGGGAAACTTCTGAAAAACAGCTCTTTGTCAAAGTCAAAGGGTTTTTTTTTGTTTGTTTAACGGGGCCAGAGCTATTATAAATGTTTATCATTTATACCACTAAAAAGCTTTTCTGCTGGCTAGTAACAAGTCATTTAATCAATGGTCAGTTGTCAGAAAGTAACTCGTCAGTTTTTTTTTTTTTGTAGTCACTTCGCCTTTTTTGTAGTAAGCGCCACGTATAATAGCGTGCATATTAAAATTAGACCTTGTATATGTTGTACGCGAATAATTCTTGGGACGAAACCTAGATGGCTCCGATTCCCAATGATTTTTATTTATATAACTTTCCAAAAATAATCAAAAAATATGCCACACTCTCCCTAGAAAATACATGACTTTTTGATAATAAGTAACGCGATTAAAAGAAACACTCGAGTTAATTCAATATCCAACCAGTGCCTTGATTGTCCTTAGTCGATGATAGGAAAATCTAAAATTATCTGTGTATTATACTCCAGGGAATCTGATCCCTCGTCCTTCAAGGGCGATTGCGGTCGGAGGCGGCTCGTGTTCAGTGGTTAAGATGTCAATCTAATCTATTCTACGCTCTTCAGTATTAATAGATGAAACACGTAACGTGGTCTGTGTTTACCATAGTGGGCGTTTTCACACTGACCAATAACGACACCAACAATATTGATATCGGCGAACAAATCATCTAAAGACCACATCTCATCTCTCATCACACATTCAAGGAGTCTATAGCCTAGTGGTTAGTGGCCGCTCTCGTAGCTGAGAAGTTCCGGGTTCGATCCCCATCCTGGCTATTAAAGTATTGACGTGAGCCAACTCCTAACACAAGCATTAGCTTAGCCGGAGGAGCTAACGGGAATACTAGTAATGTGATAAACTGAAATAGCTAGCCAATCTTAAAAAAGAAAACATCTCTGTATTATTTAAATGGCTGTTTTTAATGACGAAATTACATAATTTAGATGACGCAACAATACACACAAATTTATTCTTATTAACTCTTTATACTCTTATTGCCGTCCTAAGTAACTCTACCATATGATAGAGATGAATTATTTAATAGATCTAGCAGGCGTTCCGATCCGGTGGTAGATTTACCCTCGCCACCTCTCCTGGCAGCGGCCCAAGCCGAGGTCGTGTCCCTAGTGACGCCCTTGAGCTAGCTGCCCCCCTGCCCCTATGGCTGGAGCGCACTTGCGCTCGCCCTCTGTCCGGGTGAAGTTGTTATGGCCACTCTGGCCAACAACATATAGTCAATTAAAAAAAAAAAAAAAAAATAGATCTAGCACAAAATATGATAGCACTACGGTTTCAATTAGGAAAAATACGCAGTCTTGGGTTGACTGTGTTTTCCAAAAAACTAGGTAAGACGATAAAAAAACTGTTCTATGGTCCTACGAAGTACTCTTATAAGGTACTTCATTCCATCCGTCCGTACGTCTGTCTGTAACAGTGCCATTACTTCCATAGTTTTTCAAAGAAAGATGAAATTCCGCTTCATAGTGTTTTTTTCAAAATTTACTTCAGGATTATTTGTAATTTTCCGTTTAAAGTGTTCATTAAATAGCTCTAAAGAGTAACCATTTCACGGTCGGTTAATCTGCGCCGGCGTATACGACAATCCGCCGCGAACCGGTTACTGTTTTCAAGATTACCGATTATCGCTTACCCGGAATCATTGGATTGAAGA
Organism: Notodonta ziczac; assembly: GCA_918843915.1. Classification (NCBI taxonomy): domain Eukaryota; kingdom Metazoa; phylum Arthropoda; class Insecta; order Lepidoptera; family Notodontidae; genus Notodonta; species Notodonta ziczac. The sequence continues at coordinate 4,504,460 of OU974051.1, forward strand.
ACAAAATGAATACGGACGGACGGACACAATAAAACATGGAAGGTATGATAACTCGAGAATCGCCTCAGAACGCAGACTATACAATGGAACTTGGCTTTATTTATTGTGCGTGTGTGCGTGTGTAAAATGATAAACAAAATTTTAGGCGACTAATATGTATTTCGTTGGTATATCTTGAGTTTTTTGTATTTTACATAACATTCCTACATCTAAGTGCACAATATGTATTGATAAATATCACTAATTGATTCTAAAATGGAATAATAAGCTTGTTTAAGACTTCTTACGTACGTCACAGTAGACACTGCTCCAAATTGTTACGTCAATAACAGATATATTAAGATGTTTGTGTGAGTCAGGCCGACGCCGATGGTAGCCGTTAACGATACCAATTACCTATTAAACATCCGACTATATAGTTACACGTGCCGCGAATTGAATTCTAAAACTAGCTTTTGCTCGCGACATTGTCCGCGTTAATAAGATAACCGCCATTAGACCATATAATTGACCTCCTTAGTGTAGGGTGGCTAGTACTACGTAGAGGCCAAGCTATATGTCTGGTTTATCCCACCTAAATAGGATTAAATGTCGCTTGGATTTTAAGTTGGACCTCAAGCTACTAAACTGTGAAAACCACATCGAAATCCGTTTAGTCATTTTTGCGTGATGTGCGCACAAACAGACAAACATACAAACTATCCCGCCTGTTTTTGCAGAACATCTTGAATGTACAGACACTGGTTTTTTACAGTTTTATGATAGTATATATATTAATCAATCATTACAAAGTATAAAACAAAGTCGCTTCCCGCTGTCTGTATATCCCTATGTATGCTTAGATCTTTAAAACTACGGAACGAATTTTGATGCGGTTTTTTTTAATACATAGAGTGATGATTTGAGTGAGTAAGGTTTATATGCATAATACATGCATAATATAGTAGAGAAACACTGATAATTTATTGCATCCGTGCGAAGCCGGGGCGGGTCGCTAGTTAGTAATAAAAATATAATGTTTTTACATCATTTCGTCTTACGTCAAAAAACTTTTACGACTACCATGTATATTTTTATCTAAGTAACAAGCAACCGAGCACGAGAAAAAACCATCGCCTACTACCTTTTTATAAACTATGCTGAAACAAAACTATAGTTACCAAGAGAAACTGAAGATTTTTGGGTTTCAGTGATTAATTTAATGCTTCAGTGATTCAATATCCATGAAACTCTGTCGTAGAGCTACAGTGGTAGAGCTAATTGACTACATCTCATACTGACTAGGATAGTACGACTTTCTCACAGAACATCGGCATAGTACGAAATGTAGCTATTATAGCTACGTTTCGTACTATGAGTGATAGAGTTGGAAGCCCCCCTCCTTTCCCACTCTGTTCCTCTCTCCTCCAAGTGGGCAACGTGTAAGCAATACCTTTTTTATTAAAGTAATCATTTAGTGATTTATTTTATTTTATTTTATTACTGTTGTAGAAGGCAACTATGTTTAACTTACACTAAATTGCAAAAAAATGGCTTATTACAAGCCTCCATATATAGGTTTGAACTATTACTTGCATAACTAAAATAGGTAAGTACATGAGATAAACAGTATTAAATATAAAGAAAAAAAAAACAAAAAGAGATAAAGATTAGATAAGGCTTAAACTAACACTGAGTGCCGCAAGCTGTAGAACCAGAGTCAGAGTCCAGAAAAAAAAAAATGTTATAACTAGTTTTCATTGACGCTAGTACAGAACAAGTCAAAATCCATTTGTAATGAAACTTTATTGTAAGAAGCTGCGCTACGCAAAAGAAAAGCATTTCGTCGATAGTTATTTGTTGAAAAAGGTACTTGTAAAAGTGGTCGTTGCCGGAAGCCTAGTAGATCTGTACGGAAATTGATTTTAGCAAGCAGTTCCGGACAATCAACGTTACCGTTAGCAATGTTCATTAACAAACTAATATCATTAACTTCTATTATCTAACGGGAGAAAATGATATCTTCTGCATCTATACTGATAGTTCAATGAGAATTTCTGTGCTCTGAAATCTAGGTATCTAAGAAACTTTTTCTGTATACCCTCAATACGTGACTTATATATCTCATACTGAGGATTCCAGACCTGAGATGCGTACTCGAGATGGCTCCTCACGATGGAGCAGTAAAGAATTTTAATTGTCTTGAGAGATTTACGTAGACATTAGCGAATAAGAACTATCGGTCGTAGAAACTCATGGTAGAGCCATCTCATGGTCTGTATTTTAAGAACCATTAGTAAGTTAAGGAAATACAATATTAATGTAGTGTTACAATGGGTTCCGGCTCACATCGGCATCACGGGGAACGAGATAGTTGATCGGTTGGCAAAAGAAGCTTGTATAGATGGGATAGAAGTTCCACATGTTCCGTTTTTTGGGGACCTACTGTACATAATAAAGGAAAAAACCATTAAGTTATGGCAGGAGTACTTTGATCTCTAACTAAGGGAATCTGGTACAGAACAATCCAGCCGTTACTGTCTCGTTCCGTATGGTTTGATCAAACTGAGATAAATAGATCTGAGGTGGTGCTCGCTCTAAGGCTTCGCTCTGGTCATATCCCCCTGAACAGTTTTGCCTTTCTGATGGGTAAAGTGTCGTCTCCTTGTTGTCCTGATTGCAACATAGTCGAAGATGTTTTCCATGTTATGATGGAGTGTGTCCGCAACGAAGCCGAAAGACGCGCATTATGGGGCAAAGCCACCTGTAATGTTGGAACATGCAATGGAATCCTTGCCTCACCGATATCTGGGCAGGCTAGAAGTTTATATAAGTTAGTTAAAAAAGGTGTAAATAGATTGTAAGGGTAAATTAAGATATTATGGGGGTGGCATAATCACTGCGTGATTAAACCCTCTTAAATAAAGATTAAAAAAAAAAAAAATTGTAGAGTTTCAGTTATTCATATATTCAACGTTAGCGTATGTTAGTTCCGTTACGAAATCTGCTCTGCGCTGCGCTGCGTGAAATGTGTCGCCTGCGTTTCAGCATACGCTCACACAAAGTAACGATAAAATGCTTGGTAGAGCTATTGCGGGTGTAGTTTGTTCGCGGAATGAGAGAAACGTAATTCTAAATTTAACACAGACGAGAGCGATTGATCTAATGACGCTACATTAGTGGGAATCGCTGTGCCAAATGGATCGATGCGAGATCGCTTCGAGCGTGGTAAAACACGTGAATTTGACGTAGTACAATGGACGTAATAGACCGTTTCCACGCACTCAAACACTTTGCATTCTTTAACGGAAGCGAGGCTTTCTATTAAAATTGGACCGAATTATACATGTTTATTGGTAAATCGACGTATTCCTTGCATAGTGTGGTAGACGAGTTAGAATGCTACTAATTGAACCCCCTTTCTGTTTAGGTAAAATCTATAATCGTATTCGAAATGTTTTCAGATCGCTTATTTATTCAAAATTTTAATGGCTTATTGAATATGTTTTAATTGAATTCAAAATTTCTTCGATACCGGAATAAAGTAATTCTTAATAGTTAAGTTATAGCGAAATTTTGAGTTATCCATCTCATTGAATCATCTTGGTCAAATCGGGTCTTAAACGGTGTAGCTACGAGTACTTATTGAACAGAATACACAAATGTTTAACATTTTCCCTACGACTGTTTATATCAATTGAACACAGGAATGCGGTACAATCTGCTTCAGTTTTCCGATCCAGTATCGTCTGGTCGCACTGAATTGTTTTTAAAGTCCACTTTATGTAGGTGCTTAGGTAGTTATAACTGCTATTTAAGACAGACAGCCGGACTAGGTAGTTATAGGCTGATAGGAGTTAATTATAAAACGCTTTATCTCGCAATGGCAAGGGTCAGGAAGTGTATCATTTTTATGTAGGTATCTGAAACACTTGACCTCTCGACCCAAGTTTTCTACACGTCTGTTGTTAAATTTTACGATAAGTTGTAGATTTTCATTTGTACTCTCCAATAATATATTAAAAATGTTTTTACAAAGCATTTAAAACAACGTTTATAGATTATGACTTTCTTATTTTGGATGGCAAACTTGTTAGATTGAATAATGATGTCCTAAAAAGTGGTCTTCTGGAGTTGATACAACCAATGTTTTTTCTACTACCTAACTTTTATTTTGTATTGAGGTCGGCTCTCAAACAATCCTAATTGTCTAATTATTCACATAGGTTGACTCTGAAATGCACAAAAAAAAATTAAAAAAAAAAATACAATTTGTAAGTGCCCCCGTAGGCCTAAGCAAAATAAACGATTTGAATTGAATTGAATTGAACAGTCTAAAGAGTTCTTTACGATCAACAACTAAATAAAGCACGTTGTCAGAATTTTACAGGCTTCTGACTCTACCATTTGAACAATGGTCATTATTTCAATGGTAACCAGTGAACCAAGGAAGCAATCACAATGTAAGCGTTTCCTATCATAGGAATATAATTCGCATCTACATTGTCGTTTCAATATCGACCATAGGTCACATATTTACATACATCCGTCGCTTTACCACGAGCGTACGTGACGTTTTATATAATCACTCGTCTACGTAAAATATTTATATGGAAACAATTACTTAAGTGACCGATAGAGTGACGGACAACACTGAAGAGTTTAAGTTTCCATACATAAATTTTACTTGGACGATAGCTACTAGCGAGCGTAAAACTTAGGTAGAGTAATTAGCGAATACGTAGCGAATGTATCCATTTTACTGGATAAATTGCATACTATGCTAGCTATAGCTATTTTAACTAACAAATTGGCATTTTTAGTGTCTACACCTGTATGAATAGTACAGACAACATGGCAGTTATTATGACTATGCCAATAAAAATTGTCACACTCTGTATTTGAGCTGCAAGTGCCTGACACGTGTCAGATCATGCGTCAGGTCACTGTCACGTCATGAAGGCAAGCACGAGGCCGGACAACAGACTCTATTGGATTTCTATAATTAAATTAGAAGCATGTCCTAGATGGAAGCCCTGCGTGGGCGTGACTGCATTTCAATACATAATGCTATTCGCATGCTCGGTCTAATGCATAAACTAGCAGACGTCATAACATTTACCGTGTTTACATTTGACGTTCGCAATGACGTATTTAATCACCACATTCGAAGAATTATGGAAAATATAGAAAGCTGAATGGAAGCAATTTCTTAACTACTTGCTTTCTTATAATTTACTAATGATCCCGCATTTATATTGTTATGCTGAATGATTATGAGCCTTAAGTATCGGTATTATGAGGTCAAGTAGGTATCCTTAAATAAATAAATATCGCCAGACGAAAACACCAACTGTATGGTGGTACTAAGCAACGCTTGTACCATGGTTACCGTACAATGGACTGGGGGCAATCCCAATGACACCCAGACCCGGGCAAATTAAGTAAAGGCCATTTCCGAAATTTGCCCCGGCAGGAATCGAACCCGCAAGCAGCATGTGCAGTAAGCCGAGCGGCCTACGCTCGAACCACTGCGCCAAATAAGGATTTGATAATCGCAGCTCAGTTACTAAATTCCTGTGCGATTTTTCATGAGAATCGGTCAATGAGAAGTACTAATTTTAAAGTCTATCGTAAAAGAAACAAATATATAAAATAAAGAAACATTAGCAGTGTACAGTCAACATAAAAGATAGGTAAACTTGGTATTCGAAATATCCAAAAGAATGTATTAATTAATATTTATTGATATCTTGCTCGTGTTATTAACAGTTCCTAATTGATGTTAATTAAGTAATAACATTTTTCTTATAACAATTAAAAATAATTATATTATTAATAACATAATTGTTTGTCGCTAAACGAAATTAATAATGGTTTCTAAAGTAAGCGTTTACACAATATATCGTAATAGTGATACCAAGTTACTTTTGATGTTGACTTATGACGACTGTACAAAAGGTAAAGATAGTTGAAGTACTAAAGGTTTTGTAGACTTATAAAATATGTCAACAGCTGTATCCCTGTAACACCTTTGGTTTTTCAAGTTTCCTCCAAAGCTGATAGTTTTAGAATTACAAAGTTAAGTATAAAAAAACGTACACTATGTTTCAACCTGTTTACGCTCGTGGTTTTTACGGAAATCCCGTCAGCACCTCTACTGAGTACGGTTTTCTTATTGTTATCTTATCCGACCTCTGCAAATGAGTTTTCCCGGAGCAAAATCCCGCCGAAATCCTATCTTCCCACCCGATAATAGAAGGTTTATCCTTATAACAGACATTTTGAAGCTCGTTTGAATGTCGTTTAGCGAACTGGAACTCTCGTTTATGGGTTAGCTATTGTTGAAAATAGTAAAAGGTAGGATTGAACAATACGTCTCATATTTAAACCTATATTTTAGGTAAATAATTGATCAATTTTTGGTATAGGTACCTAATCATTGTTTCATAAAAAAAAAACATACCATGGATGTAGATAGGTATTATATAGGTAGGTTACAATAGTTTATGTACAGATTTCATTATAATATGTTGTAATAATCACTTCGAACAAAAATCTATATACAAATATCTCATAAGTAAATAACTGTATTGAAACCCCACGTTATAACAAATAATGAGTAATGAAATGTGTCAGTAATTTCCACGTAGATATTAATTTATCTTATGGAAAATTCCAATTGACAAGTTTATCACCATATTAAGTTGCATTTCCAAATATCGACCGATCGATGTAGGCTACACGTAGGTGCCTATCTTTTATCACCGATGACAATTAATTGTTCACGTCGTCGGTATAATTTATTGCGTTGTAAAGATGATTATCGACCATTGATGCCGTAAAGATGATTAGACGTCACACTTTTATCATTATTTCGGCTCTTTTGTGAATTAACTATTTATTTATTACGGGTGATCATGTCTATTGCAAGTTTTTGAAAGGAATTAGCAATTTTCACATTTAATAGTTATTTTTTCTGTTTGTTTTCCACAATTGCACGTGTTAATCTTATCAATAAATGGAATAAGGAAGCGTATTTCAAGGTTCACAATTCTATAATCTCATCATTAGCCATGTAGAGTCTGAGTAATTACTCATAGTATAATAATATACATTCTCGTGACAACCTATAAAACGTGTTATCACACATACTCAACGCATAAAATTATCATTACGAGCTCTTTTAATTAAAATTAATTTCCCTTTTAATATCAATTATAACTCCCGGGCACGGTCCTCTCCTCTATGCAAAAGGGATTCAGGTCATAATCCATATTTTCAGTAATTATATTAAGTAATAACTAATATAAATAAGTGCTTTAGCTGATACAGAATGGTAATTTATTATACCATATATCCATTAACGCCTCTTCAGATTGAAAGTACCTGCCGCCGTTAGCTTTAACCGCAATGTAAACACGTCATGCTTTGATAGCCGCATCGAACGTTCTAGGATGATGGTGCAAGTTTCACAAAGCTATCGATCTGTAAACAGCGCGTAACTTTCATGCTCTATGGCACTGTAGCCGATAATCATGCATTCAAGACCATACATTGATGTCCACGTATAGTAGAGCTGCATAGAGCAGATTATTTTAGTTGACTGTCGCTTTCTTACTGTGTTAAGTTATTAATTATTCAAAGGGTGGATTTTAGATGGGATTAAGGATTCTAGAACTCTATATTGCTTGAGCGCTCTATGTCATGTTTCTTTTTAATGGTTGAATTATTATGAATGAGAAACAAGTTGGTTTCAGCTGAATATATTCTATCTTTACTCTACTCAGTAGAGTAGAGTCGTAGTAGTTGAGTCTACTGCATGCTCAGCGAATGATATTTACACTAAAACGACAGTTCATAGACTTTGGTAGGTAGAGAAACATAATTAAGTACTTTACTATTTTTATTATTGGAGCCTCTTTATTAAAATAATTTAACATGTGTACGTACTTAGTATGTAGAGTCAGCAGTACTAAACTGTAATGTTTATTATGAAGGTATATTAGTATATATGAAATCGATTTAAGTTGTATGTGTGTGTACAAGTGTCCCAATTGTTTTAACTATATGTGATTCCTCATGTTGCGCCAATAGTGAACACTTACCTGTAATCTTGAAAAGAATATCGGTGAATAATGAATAAATCATTCAGTAGATACCGGATTCATACTTTTCACATTATTCATTACGTTCACTGATGTATCAGCATGAGATTAAACAAAGTAGGCGGCACTACTGGCGGTCATGAATAAGTAAAGGCCGAGATTACCAATACTCTAACAGTCCGTTAGAGCAGTAGCTGTTTGATTGATTAATGGTAACAATCGTTTACTCCTCTAACGGTCCGTTAGCAAACTGGAGAACTGGAGCCCTATATCCAAGACCTACACGCGAGATTCTAACGAGCTAACGATAATAAGGTAATCACCTCAATTATTAGGTAACACAGAAACAACACACGCGTTAAAATGCTAATGAAAAATGTGAGGTTAAATTGAAAAAATAAAAGGTTTCGTTATATTGAGAATAAGCTTTATATTTTATACTGTTTAAATATGTATTACAAACATCAGATCAGACATGACAGACATTATTTGAATATAAGTACATGCAATTGTGTGGCAGGTCGAAACAGTTTGCAGATAACCAGTACAGTCAGTGATATTACAAGATATAATATAATATAGAAATATTTATAAAACTACTGTAACTAAACTAGGTATCTAAAAAAACATGAATGCCTACCTAACTACCTTAATATGGCAGATTAAAAGGCGTAAGGAACTTTCATAAGCGAATAAGATACACATCAACCTCTCCCCCGTTTCGTAGTGCCTTCACATAATCTCATCGAGATATGCCTTAATTTTAGAATTTATTATTACATTTTATTCCATATATCACTATTATCGTCTTCAGTTTCACTGATTGATAATAATAAGTATCATTTAACAAAGCTGGTCCGATTACAGTCATAAGTCAACATCATATAAAATCAAGGTAAAATATAACAAAACTGTTTACAAAACGGAGTCTGCCTCCGTTGCGAATATATAAATAAACTATCGCTGCATCACATCGACGACTACCAAAACAACACTGCTTATAATTATCAATATCGACAGTTCGCACTAAATGTACAATTTACCTATTAGTGTAGAGGTACTCTTAGAACAACTACAGTATAAACAACTGTTGCTTTCATTTCGCGTTGTCTTTACCCAATTTTCATTATAAATTTTAGTATGTTGGTCTAAATACATACATGGATTCAATTCGAATTCATTGTTAAAAGTTGTACATTATAATCTCACGTTCAAAGGGTTCCCACGACTCAACCTAACATCCCTCTATGCTTAAATAAATACGACATCACTTACAAATAACGAATCACAGATACCTCTCACGAACTGCCACTGACTATATAAACTATATAACTCTTGGGTGTCCCTAATAATACTTTTGGAACCCCAAGGTACGCTTAAACTAAACGCAGTCTTAAATCCATACGATGCATTCATTACAATCTAATACTGACAATGATCAAAGTACTGACAAATCTGACAACCAATCGTAAACAATACAGATGACTACCAACATGCAACAGTTAAAGAAAGCGAACCGAATGTATGAAAACTAGTAGACTATTGCATTGTCGGCGTTACAACTCCAAACGTTAGATTCTCAGCTCAGACCTCAGGCGGTTAGTTAGCACAATGATCGTCTACTCAGCTCGAGTTCACTATCGGGAACATATCACAGATAGTGTGTCGGCGCGGGCGCGGCTCGGGCCGGTCGGTCCGCTCGGGCCGCTCGGGCCGGCCGGGGCCGTCGGGCCCGGCGGCGGCGTCACAGGTAGGGCACGCACGCGGCGCAGCGCGAGCGGCGCTCGGGCGACGCGGCGCGCGCGCGGCACTGCCTGCACACAAGCACGCGTTAGCTCACGAGCTGCGCTCCTCGCGCCGCGAGTCCGAGCGGCCCAGCGCCCGCTTCAGCTTCTCCACCAACCTGGTGTGGAACTTGTCCTCGCGCGCGGCCGCGGGCGGGCTAGCCGAGCCCCTGCTGGGGCTGTCGGCGGCGGCGCGCAGCGAGCCGCGCGACGGCGGCGCGCGGCAGTAGGACAGCGAGCGCATGGCGGGCGCGCTGCGGTGCGGGCTCAGCGCCGCGCCGCGCGCCGCCAGCGCCGGGCCCTCCGAGCGCGACTCCGAGACCTTCCGCACGCGCCCGCCGGGGCCCGCCTTCTCCGCCGACTCCGACGTCCGCCGACTCCGCTGGGAGTTGTATATGTCCCAGTCGTTCTTCACTACTGGCATCATGAACGCCATCTCGGCGGTGGTGACGGTTAATCTTTTGCTTTAACGTTTTTGTTGAAATATCGCCGACGCGACGGAAAACTTGTTGGATCGTGGAAAATAGCTCGATCGATAGGTTGTAAATAAAGATTGTTTACACTGGCGTTGTTGTTTTTTTGTGAACTCTTCTTTCCGTAAAAGATAGGGCAGTATTGAATTTTCCGGATGAGAATGTTCAGGAAATTATGAAAAGCCGGCTTTCACTTCAATGTCACGTACACTGAACTGATTAAGATAGGATGTTCACCCTAGGACGAATTGCAGTAGAATGAAGTATTCGTGAAAACACACCCTGATTATAAGGAAAATATTGGCGCTAGTGGCGAAGTGGCCATTAATGGAAACTCTTCGTGTACTAATGAAAACTATTTACCAATAAAAGACGCTAAGTTGTATGTATACAACCATTTATATGCATCATCTGTGACGTAATTATTGCTGACACAGTTATAAATGAATGATAAAATACAGTAAAGCCTGTAAAATGCTTACAATTTAAGTATTATCTACCAGATACTAGATGGCGCCACCAAGTAGTACTAGCTTTTCAACAACAGATTACTCTTATGGACAATCACTCACAATGCCATCTATTGACTGAAGTAGTTTGTTCCAATGCTTGATGTAGAGTTCATAAAACATTATTGAAATAAAAAACGCAGTACAATTTGTAGTGCGTCTTATCTTTCCATTAGTTTCCATGATCCTTGTATAATTTTCAAACCAGGGTGATGTCTAAAATTTATATTTGATTTGGCTTTGCTTTCATTTTTATTCCTATGTAGGTAATGACAATGTCTCTTACGCGCTTCTGTTGACATTTTTTACTAGCAATAAAATGAAACAAACAAAACGTGTAACTTAATAGTTTATTAATTAAAATAACATAAGTTTCTACCATTATAATACATTGTTAACAGCAGTAAATGGGGTAACAATCTATCTAACAATGTTATAAAATTAACATTACTGGATTAAAATAATTATCATCACACGATTAATAGGTGGGAGAGATTTTAAACACGATTGTTAAAACTAATAAATATAACATTAGTGTCATGAGTTTAAAGATCACTGGGTCCTTGAGATATGTATGATATGTAATGAGATACGTTTTCTAATATTGATGTAGATTGTCGGTAAAACTACAGAAATAATTATTAGTACGAATTATATGTGAGATTCCAGGAAGATTTAATCCCGCTAACCACGCACCGAGAATCATTAGCCTTGGTCGTTGTTACGCTACCTACTCTAGCATTAAGCGTTGTCACTGTCTAAACAGGTAACAGATAGTGACAGCACTTCACGCTAGAATAGTGTGACAATACTCGTCGTCCCGCGCAAGTTATTTGAGCGCGTTCTCATATTCTTTATCGAGACTACATCTCGCGTCCAGTGGCTAAATCGTCAGAGGTGATTAATAGAATTATTAAAATGTAAAACTAAACAGTTTGGCAAGGTCGACCAACTCGATGCAACTACATTGAGAGCTAACAATAACAATGTTGATTGAATGACCCTTTAAGTAAATTTGTTATCATTTAGTTTGAAAATATGTCGGTTTAATATTCATGTATTAATTGCAAATATAATTAGATACACCTAAGTTTCTTCATAAAAACGACTTTTCTTCACAACAAGCAAACTACAAAGTATTAACCAATAACACTAACGGCCAAATAATAAAACGGCATTCGTTTTTTAAGGGAGATTCAGGCCTTTATCCACCACGTTGTCCCAGTGTGGGTTAGCAGATTTCACATGTCTTTCGATAATTAGTTACATTTTCTAAGACATGCAGGTATCTTCACGATGTTATCCTCCACCGTAAGCGAGTGATAACCATATAAATAAAATAAAAAATTTAATTGAATTGTTTGTATGGCGTGCCAAAACTAAACAGCACTCAAAATTAAATAACGTTTGAATATATGGCGGTAGACCTTACAACACGTGATTCAAACCAAAAAAATACTGATCATTTCCACTTCACGTGGAAACAGCACTAGTATTATGTTGTTCCGCCTTCGACCTCTCAGGGTCGTAGTAACCGTTCAGATTGACCATCGTCAGCAGTTCCACCAGGTGCCGCTGGTAACCGCACTCCATCAGTTTTGTGACCACTTTGTGCAAATATTTGGCGAGTTTCTCGAATAAATGGAACAACTCTTGGAGCTGCGCGAAGCTGGTGTGCGAGAAGTGGCCGTTCGCTTCCTTTTGCTGCCATTCGCTGCAATAATATTAAGCCTTTAACATCATATACCACGCCTTAATGCAAGGGGGTTCAGGTTAACACGCTTGACCAGTACGTTGAAGAATATCACACGTATTTTAACTATCAAGTGCGCAACCCTACCGTGAGTTCGCACTGGACGAAACATGTACATGGAACATGTTGTTGTCTCTATCTTCTGTTGTCATAAAATAGAGACAACAGTATGTTTTGCCAACATGTTTCGTCCAGTGCGAACTCACGGTTACGTTGAGATTTCCTTCAAGATTTTAACAAGGGCCATAGACTATACGGCGAAAGGAGCTCTGAAGTTCCTTCTGGATGCCCTTCAATCAGATAAAACAATAAAAACGCCGACTATCCATTTGAAATGGATACTAATCGTCTGAAACAATCTGCGAAAATCACATACTTTGTGCGAATTTTATCATCGATCTGCATACTGTTATCTATATATGGTCCACGATAAGCACGATACTTGTGATATTACTAACATTTTGGACGAACGCTTGGCGCAGTGGTTCGAGCGTAGGCCGCTCGGCTCACTGCACATAGTACAAGCGTTGCTTAGTTTGGGACCATACAGTTGGTGTGTCAGTCTGGCGATATTTATTTAGTATACAATATACATTATACTATCCCCATTACACAGACATTTTAAAGTCCGTCTGTCTTCCAAATCCTCCTATTATTTATTTCGATTAAATTCATGCGGGTTCCAAGACAATTTAACTTTGACCCGGGACTCATCGAGGGTCAAACCTCGACGTCATTATTATCGATCTTGGTTTACAGAAGCAACAGTGGTGGAAGTGTGTGGCGGGACCAGTCCCAATAAAATAAAAAATACATTGTAAAGGCATCAACTCACCCAGCCTTCAGAACCCGACTGAATTTCAGTATAACAGTGAACATGTCGTTCAAAAGCTTCATAACAGGCGTCGATCTGTTATTTAGAAGACATCTGAACAGGACCTTCTTTATATAGACCACGTGACAGTCGTAAAGGTCGTCCAGGGTTCGCGCTTTCTTCAAATCGTTCTCGAACTCCGTCCACGATGTGTGTATGCATGTCGTAACGATGTAGTTATCGAGCGCCCTTATCATTGACGCCATATTATGCCGGTATATCTGCACTGATATGTATTGGGGCGAACGGAGCAGCTTCCGTGAGTGTTGTTTAGACAATTTCACTGAGAGTTTCAAGTCCTGTAAAGTTGGAATGTTGAAATGCAAGTAAAAGCAAGGATAGCGAGTATGTTGCAGACTTTGACTTTGATCTTGGTCTAACCATTAGCGCAGAACACCCAGTAATAATTGTGTTACTTGGGTAATTTGCAATCACACTTAACAAAAAATAGGGTGTTTTTCAGTACATACTCGTAGTGCGTCCTTGAGAATTTAATTAATTTTAAAATTTAGATAAAATTCAATGTTTTGAAATAAGAAATTCAATGCCCGATACAGACCCTAACCCTAATATATTATTTAGGACTTTTGAGACAATGCAAAAGTCTGAGACGAGGCTTGAGTAAAAAATTATGGTTAATCTTATATATAAAATTCTCGTGTCTCATGTTAGTCTCCTTCGAAACGACTTAACCGAATTTCATGAAATTTTGTGTGCATATCGGGTAGGTCTGAGAATCGGTCAACATCTATTTTTCATACCCCTAAAAGACAGGAAAACGTCTGTCGGGTCAGCTAGTAAGTTATACAAATATACTAACTTCAAACTCCTCGCCCAATACCCAGAATATTCTCCTCATCTTGATAAGGAACTGAAACACTTTGGCGTATCGCAGCAACGCTTCGTGCGACAATATTATGTTAAGCGGCCAACTGATTGAGTACGTCAGCGAGAGGCATTGCAACACGTCCGGCGAGCTGTGCTGGAAACTTAACGGAGACTCCGTTATCGTGAAGGAGAGGTTCTCGGAGAACTTGTGTACATCTGCAATATAATATTAATAATAATTTTAACCCTTTTGACGTCCCACTCCTGGGCACGGGCCTCCCGTCAACACGAGGGGGATTCAGGCCATAATCCACCACGCTGGCCCAGTGAGGGTTGGCGGATTTCACATGTCTTTCGAAAATTTGTTAAATCTTCTAAGACATGCAGGTTTCATCACGATGTTTTCATTCACCGTAAGCAAGTGATAATCATATAGAAATTATGATTCGCAAATAGATTTCGAAAAATCCAGAGGTTCGAGCCGGGGTTTGAACCCGAGACCTGGTAGCCCGCAAGACGCGTGCTGAACCAATCGGCTATCACTGCTACATCTGCAATACGAGAGTATAATAATTATGAGCTGTTTTAATGTTCCACTTCTGGCCAAACACCTTACTTCAATGTGAGAGGGATTCAGAGCATAGTCAGTTAGAAACTTATAGTAAAAAAAATCTTCACCTGATATTCGGATATACACAAGGTGCCGCAGTATAATGTCATTTAATTTTGCACTAACGGAACAAGAGATGGATTGAATATCTTGCCCTATAAAAGGTACATGCCCGTAGAATGGTTATACACTATCACGCCCTCATTCCCCAAAGGTGTGGCTAGAGGAGCAGTGTAGTTCACCTACAATTGACAATTTCATTGGCACTTAAACAAGAACAGTTTCGGAAAAAAAAAATTACTTACGTGATATAGACGATCCGAGGGCTTTATCAAGAATGTTGTGCAACGTCGCGAAGTTCAACAACTCTTGAGGATTCAACGTCTTCACCAATTTAGCGAACAGATTGTGGCAAATGCTTCTCGAGAACTCACCGTCCATCAAAAAGAAATAATCCTTCAAACTCCTCAAATGCTCGTACATATCGAGATTCACGAGAAAATATGTTAAAATTGAATTATTCACCAGTTCCAACTGATAAGTTAGCGGTAACATTACTGATCTTTGAAGACAAGCCGTCAGTGTCGCGATGTTGTCGCAAGTAATGTTCGTCTGTTCCTCCTCCTCCGACTCAAAATGTGACGCAAATATATTAGCGTAAGGTCGCTTTTTCACCTCCTCCATTATAATTGAGGGATGAGTGTAGGAGGACGAGGACATTCCAATATCCATTCTACTGTTAAAATGGTTATTGGAGAACTTTTTGAGTTCTCTTACACCGAACGGATCGAAATCATCAAGATTGTAGGTGCCATCTAGGATATTGAAAAAGGAGTATTTTGATCTGAAATTCTTTGGTTCGGATATATCAAGAGACTTGGATGGAGAGTGGTCGGGCGTGTCTCCGGTTTGTGCATCGCTAGTTACTTCCGATTCGGCGTTTTCATCGTCTACCATCAATGGGAAGTTGAAGCCTTCGGAAGTGATGAACTCCTTGTCAGACTTCTTAGCCGAATCCAAGTCTTTGCCTTCGCTGTGTGGCGAAAAAATGTCGGCCGTCATCGCTCCTTCGAGAGGCATGTCGGCTGTTGTCGGTGTTTCTAGGTCAAGCTAAAGCGGACAAAGATATTTCTGGTAAGGAACACAAAAATGTATGGACAAACAGTAATATTGGTGTATATACCAGACAATTGATTATGGTGGATTATGGCCTGAATCCCCCTCGTGTTGAGGGGAGGCCCGTGCCCAGGAGTGGGACGTCAAAAGGGCTAAAATTATAATTATATTATTATTAATTGATTATACTAGTTGGCAGCCGAGGTCGAAATTCGACCATAATTCATTGAAATTTAAATTTTAAACGTCATTAAGGTTCTATTGTCAAATACTATTTGATACTGGCACGCAGAATGCACTATGGAAGTCCTGCTCTCCCAAATAAAGAAAAAAACTGTACAGTTTGTCAGTCAGACAGTCAGTCAGTTACCAAGTGGAGGTAACAAATGTGTGTGTGTCAATTCATGGTAGTGTGTGTAGTGTTTTCTTTATTGATTTAATATATTTTTTATGCATTTTATAAAAAAAATATTAGCATTCTTCACTCCTTTTCTATATAAACTATAAGTGTGGGAAATTTCATACTCCTCCGTCCGCGCAATTTTCGTTAAAAGCGGTACAAAGTTTAGTTTTTCACGTATTAATAGATATAGCTTAAAAATAATTTTCATTACTCATACTCTGAAAGTAGGTCAGAAGTTGCCTGAGAAGCGGGTTGAAAGTAATACTTTTCAGGCCCGGGAGTTTCGCTTTCAACTGACAGCTGTTAAATTATTAAAAAAAAACTAGTTCCATTTTCACATTTCTATGGAACCATGTTCAAACTTTTTCTACAGTCACTCAATTACAGCACGATGTAAAATTGAAATAACATAAAGTTAAGTATTAATTCAAGAATATATTTTTTTAAATGACTTAATTATAATTTAGTTTCAACAATTTCTTTAAAATAACATAGATTTGAGCAAAATATTTAAAGATGAAAATGAAAAATAATGGCTAAATAATGAAGTTGGCCGGCCAACGAAAAAAAAACAAAATAGGCGGCAATCCGATTTTTTTTTTTCGATTTGTAGAGTATTGTTTATACTTCCTTGTATTATATCTTTAGCCAATTCCTGTTTTTATTTTTATTTTCCTTGTATTCGTAATGAAAAGCACAGTGTTTACCTCGGGTGAAAGACTTATTTTGTCCCTCGAACTATTAGCGCCCTCGCTACGCTCGGGCGCCAAACCCCGTCTCAGGACAAAATAAGTAACTTTCACCACTCATGTAACAATGTACTATTGCAACTCACCCGCGAGAAGAAATCACCAGGAGTAATAGCTCCCGTATTAGGGGTTATTCCAAAATTGTGACCACCGGTCGGTTGTTCACAATACGGCTTCAGATTCAACGTCAACCCCGACCTCTTGGCGTTATCCCTTTTAGGAATACACTGAGTCATTTTCGTATCATAATCGGACCCCAAAACCTTTTTCTTATTACGCACAGCCTCTTCCTGAGCTTCGTTCGCCGGTTCCCTCCTAACAACCGTCTCCGATGGCATGTTATATTCAACACCTAACACTTTCTGTTTGTTTGTGATCGCCTCCTTTTGGGCGTCTGTTCTAGGTTCACTCGCTTTGACCTTATCATCTAGTTCAATACCAAATTCTGTGCCTAAAACTTTTAATTTATTCCTTTTGGCTTGCGCGAAAGGAGTCCAATCGTGGAAGTTATTTTCTTCGTCGATGGACGCTATGTTTATAATTGGCGGGTAATTCAATGGGTTGTTCTCTTCGTCGGTGCGTCCGAATTCATGTGCCATCACTTTTTGCTTGTTCGATATCGCTTCGTCTCTTCTATTCTGAAACTGAACGTTGTCGTATGCCTCGTTCAACTTGCTACCGATCTCGCTGGACGACTGTGTATTAAATATCATTTCGGATTGAACGTGAACAACATTGCCTTGAGAGTCCAGCTCTTTTTCATTATCACAACTTGTCTCTTCATTGCTTCTTGACCCACGAAAGAAACTTTTAGCAACGTTGCATATTGAACTAAACATGTCGTTGGATGTTTGAGATTTGGTTTTATAATCATCATTGTTTTGAGATTCTGATTCTAATGTTACAGATGATGCTGACTCAGTCATTTTAGTTTCAGTTTCGGTGTCCGTTTTATCGATATCGTCGTTCTTATCGAGTTCATCGTCCGATTTATAATCGATGCTCTGTATAGACATCGCCATAACTTCCTCATTCTTCTGATGTTCCAATTCAAGTTTCTCTCGCTTCAAATTTCTTTCCTCGGTTGATAGCAGCTGCATCCTGCTCTGATCTAACTGTAGACGTTTTATCTTCCATTCTGTATGCATCTTACTTTTTTCCACTTCCATATTGAGTTTTGAGTAATATTCCATTATTTTATTCCTACAATAAATTAGCATTTAATATACATTTTTTGTTTGCGTGTATGTTATATCTATTATTATAAGCTCGCAAGTATTCGGACGGCCATTTTATAAAATCATAGCACATCCTGTTAGAAAACCATAAAGTTAATGAATATAAATAAAAGCGAGACAATCATTAAAAACATAAAAAAATAATAAAATGACCAATTCATTTTCGTATCGCTTCTCGTTGGCCGTGGGATAGCTTATACAAGCGACCGAAACTACGAGCCTACCTTTCATCATCCCTAAGCTTCGAATCAACCTCCTCGCTGGCCTTTTCCGCGGCCAGTTCCATCTGACAGCGCATCCGCTCGCGTTGCTTCGCTTTGCTCTTAGCTGCCTTCGCTTCGGCCATCGCCGCTTCGAGAACTCGAAGCGAATGCTGTTTCTCTGCTATTATCAGCTGCGCTAGCCTTTTGCGTTCCGCTAAAAACAATTCCTATACTGTTTCATAGATTCATTTAGCGTGGTTAAATATTTTATCGGGCAACCGGAAATTGACGATTTCAGACGCCAATGTGAATTAGATGATCGCTTTGCAGGTTAGATTCCCGATGGGGCATATTTGAGATGTTCTTTTTTATACATTTCCCGATGTCTGGGTGTCACTGGGATCGCCCCCAGTCCATTGTACAGTATCCATAGTACAAGTGTTACTTTATTTGGGACCAGACAGTTGGCGTGTTAATCTGGTGATATTAATTCATACATTTATTTTATTTCATGTCGACAAGTGGGCTAACTCCATAATAATAATAATTATTATTATTTGTTTTCTTTTTCCTCTCTTCTTAAAGTGAATGTTCCTGCCATGGAGGCCTCAAACGTGACAGATTAGGTTAAATAGTCGAATTAGAGTGCATGGATGTAGATGCTACGAACTCCCGGGTAATAATTATTATTTTCAATGTGTGTAATCTTAACTAAATTCCTTGAAACGTTATGTCATAGGTTATTTCATAGGTAATTTCATCAAGCTAAAACAACTCACCAACGATCTTCTCCATAGTTTCAGCCTGTTTCAGCGAGGCCATTTCAGTGAAAGCCTTCCTTTCGGCTTCCCTCTTCAGCAGTATCTGATCGAACGTCACCAGCTCTCCGCTCACGAAGAGACACCGCGTCCGGTACACGTCCAACACTTGCTGCTGGCGCTCGAGCTCATCGAAACTGGTGCAGCATTTCACTGACGGGTGGTCGGAGGATATGAGGAGTACTAGCGGATCCTATAAAACATTGTTGGGATACAAAGTTAATATGTACTACTGAATGATAGAAAAAAAAACTTTCATTTTCAACTTTTCATTACTCATACTCTGAAAGTAGGTCTGAAGTTGCCTGAGAAGCGGGTTGAAAGTAATACTTTTCAGGCCCGGGAGTTTCGCTTTCAACTGACAGCTGTCAAATTATAAAAAAAAAACTAGTTACATTTTCACATTTCTATGGAACCATGTTCAAACTTTTTCTACAGTCACTCAATTACAGCACGATGTAAAATTGAAATAACATAAAGTTAAGTATTAATTCAAGAATATATTTTTTTAAATGACTTAATTAGTTTCAACAATTTCTTTAAAATAACATAGATTTGGGCAAAATATATTTTTAATAATTCGATTTTTTTTTTTCGAGTTGTAGAGTATTGTTTATACTTCCTTGTATTATTTCATTAGCCAATTCCTGTTTTTATTTTTATTTTCCTTGTATTCGTAATGAAAAGCACAGTGTTTACCTCGGGTGAAAGACTTATTTTGTCGCTCGAACTATTAGCGCCCTCGCTACGCTCGGGCGCCAAACCCCGTCTCGGGACAAAATAAGTAACTTTCACCTCTCATGTAACAATGTACTATTACTTGCCAGGCAAAATTAATATACACAACACAGAACAGGGGCCCAACTCTATTAACCGTTGGCATCTCTATCGACTCGCAAAACGTCTAAACTGACGTATCGCGTATACATACGTCAGTTTTGACAGTTTTCCTATAGCAAATCTGTCAGAACTGACATATTCAGATAAGTCAGTTTTGCTATAGAAAATCTGTAAATACTGACGTATTCAGATATGCGATACGTCAGTTTTGGAGTATTGCGAGTCCAGTGTGAGTCGAGTCGACCTACAGTCGTTAACAGAGTTGGGCCCCAGATCATTTGTAAGACCCAAAAGAAAGCCCCCTCATAAAACATAACATAACATAAAACCTGCATCCCCCTCGTAGTGAGGGGAGGCCCGTGTCCAGGAGTGGAATATAATAGAGCAATTTTTTTTGAATGTTGAGTTTTGTTTGTTGAATGTGACGACATTCGAGGAGCCTTATTAATAAATTGATCTGAAGTCTGAGAATGATCTTGAGTATGCTTTTGACATATCATTTTGTACTGGTATAACATAAGAAAGACACTTCAAAGATCGCTCTTGAGATCGATTTATTATTAGGGGCCTAGAATTGCAAGATTAGTAACTTACACTAGGATTGCACAGTTTCAATAGTCTCAGAGACTTCCCACAGAGCAGTATGAACTTGGCGAGTGACCGCAGGAACTCGGGCACGGCCACGCTCTGCGTGATGTGGAACCCCTTGTCCCAATACCTCTTGGAGCGGCAGTACACGTACTGGCTGTCCTTGCGGATGAAGAACTCGTTGTATCTGTCGTCCAATTCACCCTCGAATATGAACCGTTCTATGAACCTGGAAGATATGTTTATACTATATCACGGTCGATGAGAATCGATACAAAATGATGATAATGTTCGAGTTCATGTTGGTTACTTCTACTACATATAGATTTAATAAAGAATGCAGGAGTTATTGATATAATTTTCAAGGAGCATGAGCGAGTGCGTGAGAAAACGCAGATGAATGCGTAAAAGCGAGCGGGACTTAAGAGATAATGCGAACAAGAGGGAAGGAGAGCGAGCGAGCAAGCCAAAGAGAGGCCGAGAGATAAGAGGGAGAGTAAGAGAGAGTAAATGTGTGAGAGAGAGAAAGCGTGTAAGAGTGAGAAAGCGTGTAAGAGAGAGTAAGCGTGTAAGAGAGAGTAAGCGTGAGGGAGAGAGTAAGCGTGTAAGAGATAGAAAGCGTGTAAGAGAGAGTAAGCGTGTAAGAGAGAGTAAGCGTGAGGGAGAGAGTAAGCGTGTAAGAGAGAGAAAGCGTGTAAGAGAGAGTAAGCGTGTAAGAGAGAGTAAGCGTGTAATAGAGAGTAAGCGCGTAAGACAGAGTAAGCGTGTAAGAGACAGTAAACATGTAAGAAAGAGTAAGCGTGTAAGAGACAGTAAGCGTGTAAGAGATAGTAAGCATGTTAGAGACAGAGAGGAAGAGTGAGGATGGGAGCACGCGGGATAATCCGGAACAAAGGGCAAGTCTCTTTGCAACTTTTAACACTTCGAAGAAACAACATAGAAAACTAACTGTAACTCACTTGAAATAAACTTTGCATATAGAGTGCAGCGCGTTGAACATGGTGGTTGTGGTCTGCATGTGTGTGATCAGCGATATCTCGTTGAACAGATAGGACATCAGTTCCGCGCCGTGCGGTATTGTGCTCTTCGAATCTGGAGAACACAAATTATATGTACAATGAAGTCCGATAATCCAAAAATCCAATAGCTAAATGTAGAATGCATTTTGAAGCGAAGACTCTATACCGACGTTCGGGGCGCTCGCCGCGCGGTCCCTCTATCCGTGCTAAGCGTCAGACGTCAGTAGCGTTACACGATATATATAGGTATACAGAGTGGCAGTTGGGGCGCCCTACGCTTTATACTATAAAGCTTCGCTTCTTTCGGGCGTGCCCAGACGGCACCGATTTTTTTTAAATAATACTATAATGGACATGTTATGCGAAGAGAGGATGATCATGCGGTCAAAAAGACGATGGGTATGAGAGTGAGCGGTAGTCGGGGTAGGGGACGTCCTAAAAAGACGTGGATGAACTGCGTGGAAGCGGGTATGAGCGAAAAGGGAGTGAGTGCAGAGATGACGGATGATAGGCTTGAATGGAAGAAGAGAACGTGCTGCGCCGACCCCACCTAGTGTGGGATAAGGGCAAGGTGATGATGATGATGACTATAACAAAATGGGCAAACAAGAGTAGGTACAACCCTTATGAGTTTAAGTTGCTGACATGAAGGGGAGTAGGATAGGGGGAGGACCAGGGAAGGGAAAGTAGGGGAAGAAAGGGGAGCGATCGTCGTCATCATCGTGCGAAACGCAGCTATAATAGTAACTTTACGCCGACGACCTTCTGTGAGACTACTATAATACAGATAAACTTTGACAAGACAGATCTAGAGCACAGATTACATATAAGTACTGCGTACAGAAACACGAAATAAAATAATTATATAACCTCACCCGCGGCAATAAGGTGCAAACTCGACTGATCCGAGTGCCCTCGCCTCGTAGACGTTTTCATCGAACATACCTGTGTTAACAATTTTATAAATGGCAGCAATCGTTTCTATTTCGTATTTGAGTGGCTCCATGTGGTGCAGTATCTCTAACAGGGTCGGCATGCAGTTCAGATCCTCGTTGCCTTGTTTACTGCACTCCTCATACAACTCAGTGGCCACCAGACGGAACTTTAATAGATATCTTCTTATCACTTCTCTTGCTGCCTAAAATGGTCAAATAGCTTTTAAAACTGTCATAATATAGTGGATAAAAAATACTTAACGATAGTGGTTCGTAAAGGCATAGTCTAGAAACATACCGGGAGCTGTGGTCTGTAATGGAAATAAGGAAATAACCACAGATATAGATTTACATAGATAGCGCAAATGCATGTACTTCGCGTGTACGAAACCCCGACCAAGCGTCAAGGTTGGTCGC
This sequence comes from Notodonta ziczac, assembly GCA_918843915.1. Classification (NCBI taxonomy): domain Eukaryota; kingdom Metazoa; phylum Arthropoda; class Insecta; order Lepidoptera; family Notodontidae; genus Notodonta; species Notodonta ziczac. The sequence goes on from OU974051.1 coordinate 4,527,704, forward strand.
CGCTAACTTACAGTCCGCGCGACTACAGATATAAAAAATATGAGTATGAGCGAGATAATCACTCGAGAGAATCGTGGCGGGCGGAGGGGCGTCGGCGGCATCGGTGTCTTTCAATCGGTTTGGATTTCCCGAATGACGTCACAGTAGGTGTTAAAAATTCGGCACGCTAGGTTTCAATACAAATCGTGATAATTGCGTTATCTATGTAAATCTATATCTGTGGAAATAACCCTAATAATTGATAACCACCGGTAGGAGACGGCAATACACGAAGAAATTAATAGATAGTGATAGACCAACTACATGGCTAGACCGATCAAGGTAGTATCAATCTGTCACAGAAGATCGCATCAGCGTAAAGTGCTATAACAGATGCGTTTAGTACGATGAGAGAGAGAGCCGGAAGCCTATTCCTTCCCTCTTCTGTCAAACTCCTTTATCTCTGCAACGTGCGATAAATACCTTTGGCATTGCACGCACCTATAGATACAACGGTACTGTAAATGCTTAACATCAAGCGTATCATACATACTCTTTCTTGCCGACTTCATTATACTAGGTGAAACAGAAAGGGGATACTATTATTTTTGCAACTTTACTTTGTAAATCTAAAACTATCGGCTTTGTGGGACAGTTGAAGTACCTACAAAAGGTTTTGTAGACATGAAATCTGTCAACAGCTGCATCCCTGTAACACCTTTTGTTTTGCATGTTTCCTCCAAAGCGGATAGTTTTAGAATTACAAAGATAAGTTTTGTAAAAAAAAGTATACCCTTTCTGTTTCAACCTGTATATAATAAAAATAAAAATAATAAGATTGTAATCATTTACAAACATGTATTACTGTATCGACAACGAAATATCAATACAATATAAAAATGACTAAAAATATCCTTACCTCAAAAACAAGTCCATTGCTATGAAAATGGTCGTCGAGCGTTTGATTAAATCCGAACATGTACAGCCGCCTGTAGTAAGTACCGACCAGCAACAACTCGGACACATAGCCCTTTATGTGTTGTATCGATAAACCCTCCAACACTAAATTTTCTTTCATGTAGAAACGATTCAACTGGTGATTGAACGGAAATGAACTTGTTTCTACACCAACTGAAATCACACAGATATATCTATAAACTGGCTGTTGCCCGCGGCTGCGCCTACGTGGTACTTCAACTAAATAAAAACCAAAGTTACTCCTTATAACATCCGCTATTTGCCGGTGAAAGTCCCGTCAAAATTGGCCCAGGCGTTTCTGATTTTAGCCGGCACAAACAGACAGAGAGAAAGGCAGTTTTTATTTGCATCGAATATGACGTCATAATTATGGATTTACTAAAAAGCTATTATTTAGACATTACAAACAGACACTTCAATATTATTTAATATATAGATAAATAGTAAACACCTATTTAAAATTCCACCTATTAAATCCCAAAGTAATAATAGTTACAGTTTCTGTCACTTTGGCTCTGGGAATTAAGAATAAAATGTTACTCACTTAATAAATACATGATATGTCTGATGAACTGTTTCTCGGATATGACATTCAGATCTGGGAGCATGTTTCCGTATGTGTGTCTCCACAGCTGGAGTTCTCTCGACGAACTGGCGATGAGTTGCCTCTCGTTAATTGGAGGCAATTTAGCTGAAATAATAAGTAACAGTGATAGCCGATTGGTTGAGCGCGCGTCTCGCGGGCTCAAGGTCTTGGGTTCAAACCCCGGCTTGCAACTCTGAGTTTTTCGATATCTATGTGCGAATCCGGATTACAATAATATTTGATTATCACTTGCTTATGGTGAAGAAAAATACGTGAGGAAACCTGCATGTCTTTGAAAATTTTATCAATAGACAATGTGAAATCCTCCACATTGAGCCAGCATGGTAGATTCTGGCTTAAATTACAGTTGGTGTGTTAGTCTGACGATATTTATTTATTCATTTCTATTGCCTGGTCATATCGTGTATGGGTGCCGGTAACCATAGATCAGCCATAGCTACACCACTTGATTAATCCAGACGGTCATTAAATTAAATACATAAATAAATATTACCAGACTGACACACCAACTGTATGGTCCCAAACTAAGCGAAGCTTGTACTATGGGTACCGTACAATGAACTGACCAGGTCAAGTACATAAAGGCCATTTCCGAAATTAGGAATCGAACCCGCAACCTCTCGGTGCAGTGAGCCGAGCGGCCTTCGCTCAAACCACTGCGCCAAGTGGTCGTCGAATTGCTGCCGGAGCCCTTTTACTAGAATCTGCATGAAATATACACTTTACTTATACTTACAAACAATATCCCAAATGTCATCCGGGATATCCTTATCCACCTGTGTGGCCAGTTCCCAGATGTCAAGGGAGTCGTCATGCGGTTTAGCTCTAAAAACTTCCTTCACATCTGACTTCACACTTGTACTTGCCAAAGATATCTGTATTAGAGACAGGACGGTGTTTTTTCTGTTACACAATCTTAAATTAACTAAATGTATTATTACTAAATGATATTATAGATCTAATAATGATATTATAGATCGTAACACAAATTGTCGATTGTTGATTGAAAATGGTGCAACTTGATGTGAATGTGTAATTGAAATTATTTTTATTTAATGCTATTGTAATTGTAATTTAATTTGATTTCGATTTTATTGATATTTTTATTTATTTTATTTGTTATTGTGTTTGTAATGTTAATTTAATATGGGTATTTGCCTGAAATAAATGGATTTATTATTATTATTATTATTATTATTACACTCAAATACTGACAATATATTTAAAAGTTGTATTCCGACTTAGGCCTGTTTTAATAGATCTATCTCATCTGAGTGTGACCTTGAGTATGCTTTTGACATGTTTTTTTTTACCAGTATGACTTAAGAATGACATTTCGAAGATCACTCTCAGACTTGAGATTGTTTTGTTAATACCTACCGCCCTACAATTTTTGTGGTAAGAAAAAACTAAACACATCTCAAATTTTTGAGTACCCAAAAAGGAGGTTAGTTAAAACTTTTGTAAACATACCTTGACATGAACATCATTGCAATGTGAACTGGGTATATGCAGGTCCCTTGGTGCCGTCAACCTCGGATAGTTGAACATAGTCTCTGAATACGGAGACAAGTGGGTGGAGGTTACTGACGCCATTGACATTGGACTGAGAAACGTTCTGACTTCCGGCGACCCGTGCATGTGTGAATGACTGCTTTCTTGTACAACTGTTGATAGAATTAGATGCTTTGAAGAATAGAACCAGCCCACACATACTCCTACACACCCAAACGAACCCCAGTGTGATTGGCTATAGGTTGGATTCAGTTTGTAGAAATATGTGCGGTTGGATCCATTCTGCAAAACTGCATTAGCTATAAATATTAGACAAAATCTGAAAACTATTAAGAATTCTCCACAGATATAAATAATATAAGAGCACCAACACTATTACAGCACTAAGACTAATAATTATGCTCTTATAGATCAACAAGATAAAAATATTCAATTGATTTGACAACAATGGAATTGCTATTATGGTTTTAATTTTCATACTCACAAGACGTAGAATCAAAGCTCTCCACAGTATATTCAGTGTACGTTTGTGATTTCTGACTATCTAGCATTGCACCCTGACGCTTCAGGGAAAATGGCAACTCAAACACGTGTGACGGGTACATTGGGTAAGGCTGCGGGGAACCAAATGCCTCTCTTCTGGGTTTCGGGAGCATTTCATCAAGAAGTCCAAACGTAAATGGGTTCTGAAAAGTTAAGAGATGCTATAAGTGATCTATTGCAATTTATTTAATTCATGAAATGTATGTTTAGTGTATGGTATTTCTTGGGGAAGACTTATATATATATTGAGTAGTTATATTGAATAGTGAATTTTCCAGCCAATGGATGGATGTATTATGTTATGTGTGCCGGACCGCTACGTGTGGAAGCAGAGGCGCCCGCCGCTGCTGGCCGTGCCGACTGCTAGGACCAACCTTCTCGCCAAAACACCACTGACCCGAGCGATTCGTACTATTAACGAACTTCATGCCAACACGGATATATTCACATGTGATTTTGGTGAATTCGCTAAAGGTCTACTATACTTTTTATGTTATAATAATGTTTAGTTGATTTATATGTCTGGTTACCTGTATTCTTGTGTATATATATAGTTGTGTGTTATATAATGTAGATTGTATATTTTGTGTGATGTATGTTTTATTGAAATTGAATTAGTGTTTATATGATAATTTTATGACTCTTCTATTGCATTAGGCACCCACCTGTAATGATAGTTTAAGGAGTTTGTGTGAGAATAAATAAATAATAAATAAATAGTCACAGCTTTAAAAGATAAATGATTATTCTTGGAAATATTGTGATAGGCGGTTATCCTGTAGGTTGACAAATAATACTTAAATAAACTAACTATATGTATATCCATCTCTTTATCACAGTTGTGATATGTGAGCAAAAGAAAAAATTGTAAAGTCAAATTAATTTGTTCCCTGTCCTACTACCAGTATTACTAAATTGTTGTTTATTTGTGATTTGAATTTGACAGCAAAATTGGTACCAATAATTTACCTGAAACATCTCTGCACCTAAATCCTCTTTCACTGTATTGGTCATTCCAATGAGAAACCTCAAGATGTTATAAACAACATCTTTGCTATCACCAAAGTCCGTGTGGCGAATCATACTTATTATTTTCTTCAATTCCACTGTCCTTTTATATTCAGCGACATTTCTAGCTCCATGTTGGGACACAAAGTAATGAGACAACAAATCTATGATCGGCTCCCCCTTAAAAGTAGGAAAGTCTTTAGAGGACTTCTTGAGGATTATCTCGTACGCATGAGATCTCATTTTAGACATGAGCCGCTTCTGTGATATTCTATTCTGTGCTGAATATTTACATGCAGCCTTGTTACACAGTTCAGTGACCAGGTCGAAAACACTGTGACCGTCAATGTTTGTGCCTGTAGTCGCCATGATTTATGTGGTCGATACTGTAATATCAAAATTTGGATGGATGGAAAATTTTGTACTATCATCGGCCGTTCATATTTTGTTATAAAGTAGTTATTGCAAAGCGATATTTAATTTTTTACCGCACTCAACAACAACAACAGACCCAGGCAGATTGTGACTGTCAGATGTTGAGGTGTCAAAAGTCACTGTCAAATCAGAGATCAATCCAGAGACAAAAACTCTAAAGTCGTCAGCGCCTAATAGTGATGTTACCGATCATAACCAGAAATTATGCTTTTAGTAGATTCTTTATAAAAAGTGAAATAGGAACTTCAGGTGATTATGGTCTAAACTTATCTATGGTCCTCTATTACAATCACTTTGCTATGCTATAGTCTATGTCTTATTGGGGATGTGACATTCACCTTAAAAAATAGATTATTCATTAATCGATTTTTTTTTTGCATGAAAAATCGTTGTATAAATAATCACTTTTTCCTTTAAAAAATGTCGTTTATTTTATATTAATCGATTTTTTTCTAATTTTTTTAATAAATTACAAAATAAACGCCAAATTATTGTATTAACCACTCCCGCTCCAACGTCATAATACGCTCAATGTGTCAAGGCTCGCTGTCACTTTGCCTGCCCGCGGTGGTAAATGTCATGACTCGTAAAATACCCTCTCATTCAAATTCTATTGCTACTATCGTCTTTCTGATGACTGTTTTAGTTTCTTGGACAAATTGGCATTATGTTACAGAATAAACCATCATTTTATTACATCTCAAGAATTATAAATCATCTGTTGAAGTCAGAGTACGGGATAAAATTGCATTTTTGTTGTATTATGTAGGTTTCTGAAATAATCACAGTACTAATTGACACGAATTTTTGATTTATTATAATGAATATACATACAAGTAATCAAACAACAGCATTTTTATAACATATCTTATTGAAGAGATTTATAATAATCGATCTCAAAGTACACAGTGCGCGCGGCCGCGCTTATGCAATTGCGTAGTTCAACGCATGAATGTTTATATCGTAATCAGAGTCTTGACGTGTTGTGTATAAGAGAAAATATTATTAGAATACTCTGCAAACACTTATTATCTTATTTCCATGCATTATTTGTAGAAAAATACCACTTTTATTCACTAAATTCCGCGATTTCTGGCACAAGGGAACAAATCGAATCATATTTTTGACAGCTGTTATTTTATTATCACACGTTATTGGAACTTGCAAAATGTAAAACATAAATAAAAGCAATATAGATCTTCAAATGTAATACACTCTTGCTGACGTTTTATAGAAATAAACAATGATATGGCCCTTCTAAGGTGACCCTTTTTTTTGTTATGGTTTTGATGTTTTGGTGTCGAACACTCATACACTTCGTAGTGATGGGGGGCGCGCCGCTACGATACTTGTCGATAAGCTGACTGTAAGAAAGAGCGTTTCTGAACCTACTAATGAATAAATTATTTTGTAAATTTATAAAAGTATTTGTTTTGCGTACTAGGGCTTGCATTTTCAGTATTCCAATAATAAGGGAGGCTTTATTCGAATATTCGACTATTCAATTTATAATATTATATATTTTTGATGATCATATTTTAGCTAATATTTATTAACAAATATAATAGTTTATCATTGATGGTACAATGTCATTAGTTATTCCTGCATCTACTACTAATATATCGACCATGGAGTGGTTTAAAATGTCAATCTAAATGCTAAAGGCGATTGAAGGCACTATGGAGTTAAGAATTAGACTTAGATTTTCTGTGTATTTTTTCGTGATAATATTATATTTTTTATTAATTTGTATAATATGAACAAAAATATAAGGTTTTCATTCAGGTTACCTATTTTCTCCGACGAACGGCTTAGGTGTAAATTACGATTAAACTCTTTTTTTAATTAATTATTTTTTTTTACAATACCTATATGAAACTTCAGTGTGCGTGAGTTCGTAATTGTTCTCCTACTAAACGGCTTGACCTACTTTTCTAAATGACGTGCATAAGTAGACCAGTTCATAAACTGTAATATGTTTGTTGATATAATATCTTAGATCCTATTGCTCACAGTTTGATTTGAGAAGGAATCGAAGTTGAAATCTGCTAAACATATTCAGTCCGGGACTGTATTTACTAATATATAAGCCCTCTTCATATTGAATTATCCTGATTGACTGACTGACTGACTCATCGAACACCAAATTTTGACTATATTTTATAACTTAGGTACCTAGGCAATAAGAAACGATTTTTGAAAATTTTTGCACTTAGGGGCAATATGGCAGTTTATTTAAAAATCTAATGTATTTCAAATTTTCAACCGCTAAAAATGTTTGTAAAAGTGTGTAAAGTTTATATGCTCACATATTTGCACAAATGTACCTATACATTTTACACACACATTCAGTATTATTCGAATACTGAAAATGGCCGAATATTCGGGGTATTCGGTTGTGGGCAGAAGCTAGTGCCTAACAAAGTTGTCTGTGACTTGAAACTTTTACTTAAATTCAATAAAATATTTTTTTTTCACATATTTCCTGTTTTTTTCGTATAGAGTTAAAAATATACAAGGTATTATTCACTTATCATGTTAAAGTTATTATTATAATAAATAAACAACAATATTCACAAATATTTACATATGTATTCATTTATGCTACTATTTGAATAATTCGAATACCATCTTAAAAATGTCTACTATTCGAATATCTAAAATCTTCGAATATTTGCAAGCCCTAGTGTTGACTCGCGGGCGGCAGAGCTGGAAGGACCTGGCGAACCTCGCGCCAAGGAGGTGGAGGCGGATCTGTAAAATAAAAAAGTAAATGTAGGGCGATCTGAAATAATAAACACAATTAGCAATTAGTTTACACAATAATTCAAAAGTAATAAATAAAAGCACAAAAATACTAAACTATTCAAATATACTTATATTTTGACCTGGTGGAGCCAACTCGTACCCCTCCGCCTCCTCCAGGTATTCAAAATATACCGCCTCGACGTCGAGGTACTAGGGTTCCTCGAACTAACTGCCCTCCGAGTCGCGAGTCCGCTAGGAGGCTTAGAATGTGCTCCGTTACCACGAGTTCCCCCACATTCCAATTGGCCATTTCCTAAAATACATAAAAGACAGTAATGAAAATATAAATAGTACTAGGTGTCATTGTTTTTTTCCACATATTATTAAATCACTAGCTGAGCCCGCGACTTCGTCTACGTGGAATTTAACTCAACAAAAAAGCCCGCTCGCGCGTTATGAGCCCGCGCAACAGGACCCATTTTTTAAAATTTTGTTTTTCTAACATAAAGGTAGCCTCAGTTACTGTTTATAACATAAGATATCTACCCGTGAAAGTCCCGTCAAAATCGGTCCAGCCGTTTCGGAGATACTCTTTGATTTCATGTCTTTTTATTTTTTTTACGCTGAACCCAAATTATTTTTCTAAAATTAAAGTAGCCTAAGTTACTTTTTATAACGTCAGCTATCTGCCAGTGAAAGTCCCGTCAAAATCAGTCCAGCCGTTTCGGAGATTACCCGGTACAAACACACAATTTTTTTAAATTGCGTTTTTGCTATAGGTGTCGTATGTACTTTCATATGCATTTAGTGAAAAGGTCTTATTTTGATATTACAAACAGACACTCCAATTTTATTTATTTGTATAGATTACATTACTATTCAAATAAATCCGAGAATCAAAATAATCGTTTATCGATAATTTTGTCGACATGACCACGCACTACTGGGTTAGCTCAATATAATGGCTGACATACGCGGAAATGTCACTATTGGAACTATTGACTTTAGGAACTAAAAGTCAATTACTTACTTTTTATAAACTTTAAATTGGAATTGGATATTTGTACACAAAACTGTTGAAATCTACCAAATATTATTGAAAATATGAATAATAACTAGTTATTACGCTATTATGTACATCATAAAGCCACTAATTTGTAGCAACTCAATAAAAAAACATTCAAAGTATGGCAGAATTTCTGCCGAACTCGTACAACATTAGAATTGTTGGTTCAAAAAACACGTTTTCTGGCATTGTTTTATCAAAACTAATATCTGAGTACTTGAAATAAACACTTATAATGAAAATAAAGCCACTTACCGGTAAAAAAACACAAATTCACACCACAGAGTATACAAGGGTATATACTAGATTCACACTAAAAGAGAGTCATTAGCGGGAGGCCGTGACAATGTTACGCGCGCGAAATGACTGAAGAATGAAACTTGATTTCTGGCTGATCACAAGCCACGATATTTCTTTTATAGCTAATTATGGTCGTGGAAAATCATGCCACATCAGAACCAATTTGTTTCAAGCCAAAATACATCATAATATCTAACTAGAAAATTTAATATTGAATGCTTGTCCAGCCGACACCAATTGGTGTCGGCGAGGCTCAACGGTACGGGCGTTAAGACACCAATTGGTGTCGGTGAGGCTCACCACGTTAATCATAGTTTTATTAAGAAAAAATAACAATAGAAATAAAAAGTTTTAAAATTACCTACACAAATTAAAGTTTTGGAATTTATAATCAACATAACACCAAACTAAACTATTCTAACAAAAAAAAACTAGATTACCATAGGCAATGAGTTTTAAAAGAGCTTAGGTAAGCGTTTGGATAATATTCGGCTCCTGGCCTTAGTTAATATGGCGACAGCTTTCGAGAATGATCTCTCTGCTGGAGCCGAATAAGGCGGTACCAAAAGGTGCGGTACCAAAACACGCCAACTGTGTTAGTTTGAGATAAGCTCCCTCATGGCTTCTCTAGGATTCTAATGCGTCTTCTTTTAATCCTATTAGAGGCGCAGCTATGTACGAGTTTAATTCGGATGTGCGACCGGTTTATGTACCTAATAGTAATTCGACCTAATAGAAATTCGCGCTCCGGCTAGACTTAAATGTCGGGGTATAGAAGATAAAAATCGATTTTAAAAAATTGATCATTAATCAATTATTTCCAATTTTAAAATCGCTCATAAAAATCGATTTTTATTGTTAAAAACTATAATTAATCAATTTTTCTAAATCGATTAATTTTCACATCCCTAGTCTTACTCCAAATAAAAAAACCTAACCTCTTCTCACACTTTAGTTTTTGCTGTTGTTATTGCAAACATAATTTTATTTAATTCCCGTCTCATTGAGAAAACACAATATGAATCAGGCTGAAGTATCCAAGCTAGTTTCAAAACTACGTATAAATGTTAAGCCGGAATATCGGAGACTGAGAAATCCAAAAGGTCCTGAAGGTAGAATAGATAAATTACGTAAAACAGTAACAGGACTAATAAAATTTGAAAGAATTGAATTGAATCATAATAGAGCTGATGAAGCGCGCCAATATGCTGAACGAGTAAGCATTTGATTCCTTGTATATAGCCTCCACAGTGAACGAAAGGTTTTATTTTTATAACTATAAATGTTCGAAATGGTTCATAAGTCCCTTTTTTTTCAGCTCATATCTGAAGCTATTCGTAATGGAGATTGCCATAAACCAACTATGGACATGGCAGATTTTTGGTTACTTGAAAAGGAGCTTGTACATAAACTTTTTAAAGTTTTAGTACCAAGATATGAACATTCTAATCTATCTTCTACAAAAATGTATAAGGCCCCTAAACCGCAATACGCACGTACGCTTGAGAAAGTTGTACTGGAACTGCGAGGGAACCCATACCCAGACCTTGTTAATAAACAAGGCAATAATAGATATTTAATCCAAAACATTTTGCTTGATGCTGCTAAGTATGATTATAGGCAATCAAAATATGCTGAGATGGCAGAGAATATTGGAAAAGCGGAAAATACAATAGTGCAGGAAGAAAATAAAGACAAGCCAGGAAATGAAAAGGGCTCTGAGAGTTGAAGCATTATTTTTCATTACAAGGGCTGTAAATTATGCATTTTAGTGTACCTAGTTTATTTAAGAAAAACTGCAATACAAGACTATCTGTAAATTATTTTTTATTCCATATTAAATTAGGGAAGTATCAGAAACTAATTCATATGTACTTACATTCCTAGTGAAGCCTCTGTTTATTTTACCACTATAGGCTACTATACCAGATATGTAATGTATTCTATAGTGCAGTGACAGGCAATTGGTTAAGCATGTCTTGCGAGCGCAAGGTCCTAGGTTCAAATCCCGGATTGCAGCTTTGGGATTATTTTAAATCTATGTACAAACCATAATATCAATATCACTGGCTTATGGTTAAATCTAACCAATTTTCGAAAGACGTTAAAACTGCACTGGGCCTGAATCTCCCTCGCATTGAGAGGAGGCCTGTGCCCAGTGGCAGGAGTAGGATGTTAAAAGGGCTAAATTATTATTAGTACTGTCTATTGTACTTAACTTAATAATAATAATTATGTTAGTAGTCAAACCTTTGAGAAATCCTTATAACTCTATTGATAAACCCTTTTCAAGAGTAACCAATCAATCCAATAACTACTAGATAGGTACTGGTTTCCAGCGGGTATAGGTTTTTCTAACGTTGTATAAATTATCAATATTGTAGAGAATTAAATTCCCTACAACTTTCGTTACTAAAATGTTCTTATACGTTGAATCGTTTTCGAGATAGAGGACGGAAAGCGCACGGTTAGAGCATAATTTAAGGTCAACCGGTAGTCTCAGTCAAATCACGCCGTATAAAGTTTATGAATTATTGATAAATACATAATTATTAATAATATTCATTTCTTATTAACTATTACATTATATTTGCCCATATTAATAAATCAATCTGAAGTCTGATAGCGGTCTTGAGTACGCTCTTTACATGTCATTTTGTACGCTCTCAAACTTTAGATCCTTTTATGTTACTTGACACTGGCGAAATACTTACTTACCTTGGGCCATATTTCTAAAGAAAGAAGAAGTGAATAGTACGGGAATCACTGTTTTGGACTATTTAGGGTACCTTACCTACCTGATTTTTAAAGAAGACGAAGATATTAAAAAGGCTGCCTATAGACTTCTTCTTTCTTTAAAAAATGGCCCACCTACAGATTAGAGATATGTAGCAAGGGCCCACCCTAAGAGTATGGTACTCTGTGGGCTTAGACCTTTAATCTATGTCTGTGGGCCCACCCAAGTGATACGTATAGACTTGGTGTCGATTTTTTGCAAGATTTTTTGACGACTTGACAATCTGTCAGCGTATGACACTTAACAGAATCATTTTGCGTTATCGCGTTTTTATTTTCTTTCAAAGCGAGAACTGTCAAGTCTGATTTTCTTACTTCTCTGTCTTATCACTGACTTCTGTTATCAGTAATGAATGGGTACTTAGTTCTTATCATATAATAAACAGTGAAACAGTAAGTAACTTATAAGTCGTAACAATAAACTCTTAGTTCGCTTTGAAATCGCCCAGTTTAATCCAGTGTTATTTTATTTCTTGTTAGATAAAATGCAGATAGAATCGAAGAAAGATGCAAAAATCGTAGTTATCGGATCTTGCTCAGTTGATTTTACTACGTATGTGTTTGCGTTTTTTTTTTATTTAAGAGCTCTAAACCTAATACCTATTATAAGTACTTACCTGGGTGGGTACTTACGTAGGTACCTGTTTAATTGCCGCATAATAATATTTATATACTTGTGTCAGTTGATGTATACTTTGGTTAGGTAGGTACCTATAAAAGTAATAGCAAACAACTTAAGGCCTTAAAAAACATTTAAGGTATGCTCCAAGACTACCTAAACCAGGGGAAACCCTTCATGGAACAAAATTTACAACTAGTTATGGCGGAAAAGGTGCTAATCAATGTGTAGCTTCTGCCAAGCTTGGGGGAAATGCCTACATGGTTGGTAGAGTAAGTAGCATCACTAATTTAATTACCTGTATTGACATGCCTGCATGCAATTTAGTAACATTACATCACATAGGTAGAAGGGTAAGTAATTAGCTTATAAGTATGTTAATAGTAGGTCAAAATTGACAACTGTAATCCCTCTTTATTCGGTATGCAGTTTTTTTTACTAAGTACTTTACATTTTATTTTGTAGCTAGGGAACGACCAATGGGGTGACCAATACAAAGAACATTTGAAGGAAGTTGGAGTAGACGTGAGTCATGTAAATATTACACCAAATTCAGCAACTGGTATAGCCCAAATATCAGTTGCAGAAAGTGGGGAAAATCAGATTGTAATAGTGGCCGGAGCAAACAACCATCTTAGTAAAGAAGATGTTGAAATGTCTGCACAATTAATCAAATCTGCTGATGTACTTATTGGGCAGTTGGAGACTCCATTTGAAACAACATTAGAAGCTTTCAAAATAAACAACGGCGTTAGTATTTAATATAATCATACCAACATGATTTACAAATACTTATAGTACAATATGGACATGATTTTACTAATATTTTATGTTTTCATACAGATAAAATTGTTGAATGCAGCACCAGCGAGAACTGATATTGATAAAATACTACCATACTGTTCAATACTATGTGTGAATGAGTCAGAGGCCTCTTTACTTACTGGCATTGATGTGAGGATTGAGTAAGTACCAGCCTGTTCTAAATTATCTACTTACATATAGGTACATTTTATAACTTGGATTTAAGTAAAACTGTTTTTGTTTAAGGAATGTGGTTGATGCTGCAAAGAAATTACTTGACACTGGGTGTGAATCGGTCATAATCACTCTGGGAGCCGAGGGCGCCGTTTATTTGTCTAAGAATAATCAACAACCGATACATGTCACCTGTGATCAAGTTGTGCCTGTAGATACTACCGTATGTACCAAACTACCTACATTTTTAAATTAGTTAGTTAACGCATAGATGCTTCGCAAGCATATTTTAATGATTTCTATAAATAACTACATGATGTTACTGCAGTAATTGTACGTATTAAAAAGCATTAGGAAAGATAATGACAATCTATCTAAATAAAAACTTTCAAAAACATCGACCATTATTTTGGGGGTAGAGGGCGCCACTCTTGTAGTCTTATAAACAAGAAATTTATAAATAGATACATGTTCATCAACAATACATACAATGGAACTGAAAAGAGTACAAATTTTAACACGAAGTAAACTTCCAACATTAGGCAACACTAGATATAATGTCAGTTTCAGTTGTCAGTTTGATACGACGTAACGTATGTCTTGATACTTTGTATTTTCGGTTAATATTTATATCATGAAATATTCAGTCTATTCAGTAAACATGCTCATATTATCCAAAATATAAATTGATTGGTTATTGCTTACTATATTGTTTGAGTACGTTTATAATAAAATAAATTAATTAGTTGTCTATTTACTTTGCACCTATTGGGAGTGTTGCACTACAGCGATACCAATTTTATTTTTGCATTAGGTACGTCGTTGTATGTACCTAATTAAAAAAAAAACAAATACCAATAGTAAGATGTAATACCTAATCGTTATTATTCTTATGTACAGGGATCGGGTGATGCATTTGTTGGAGCTCTCGCTACATTTTTGGTGACATTTCACAACAAACCAATGCATCAAATTATTGGCGCTGCGTGTCATGTCGCTACAATTTCTGTTACTAAAGAAGGCACACAAACAAGCTATCCGTCAAAGTTAAATGTATTTGATAAAGAATACAAGTATATAACGTTGTAATGAAACAATAAATCAAGCAGTTAAGTTTATTGGCTTAAGTTTTATTTGAATTACAATACCTAGATACTACATAATGTAGGTCATTATTAACATTATTTGTTAGAAAATAATCTGATATTTTTACATGAAATGTATTATAACAGCTAAACTACTTAGTTACATACTTAAAATAACTTATTATAATTAAGGAGGTATTCCCAAAAAGGTAAAGAATCGTAGATCTCAGAAAAATCAACTAAGCAGGACTTTTTAATAACCAGTGCGTAAATTTTATTTTGTTAAAAGTAAGAAGTATTCGAGAAAAGGATGGTACGGCCGTGCCGTGCTCGACTTGTTGGGGGCACTGCTGTGCCCCCAGGTATCGGTAAATAACACATTTATACTCATTAATTGTTCTGTTATTAAAAATCTACTTTATCCGAGTAATAAATAAGTAAATCATAAAAACACGTACCGACCTAAGTTCGCATCTAAACGTTCGTAAACATTAATAAAATCAGCGGTCAGTGACCCCCCGCTGCGACATCTCGAGTGCGAATCAATAATCTTACATAAACGATAACTTCGGTATTTAAAAAAAATCAAAATTGAAAAAATACGTTTTAGATATTTCGTTTATGCATAAAATATTTAATATTGCGCACTAGTTAAAAAATATCCTGTAGGTATATTACGTGTAGTTAGGCTTAGGTAGGTAATTTCTTATTATGAATCAGATGTTTAAAGTTCCAAAGCTCCATCACAAGTAAATCCCTAATACCATTAACTGAATTCAAAACTCTGTGATTGTTCATTACTAGGTATAATAATAATGTTTATGCTAGGAACTGAAAATCTAAAATACTAGCTACGATGTCACCCCCATTCCCCCATACCTCAATAGTATCTAGGGCCCGTATTAGATTATTAAATTGATCTAAAGTCTGAGAGCGGTCTTGAGTATGATTTGACATGTCATTTCGTACTGTAATGACATAAGAATGACATTTCTAAGATCGCTCTCAGACTTGAGATCGATCTATTAATACGGATCTAGGTACCTAAATACATGTTAAATAAAAAAAATAGATAAACCGCATCATACACTGATCGTATTCGTGAAGAGCGCGAAAACTGCGGCTAAATCCTTTCTATCTCTGAAGTTAAAATCCGTTAATATTATTTACACAGGCAAGTAACTTTTTCTGTGTTTGTATGCTGTTTTACGTTTTACGCATTCGTTGTTTATAGCAGATACATAAAAGAAGTAATAATACCTCCTTCAATGAATACAAACTAATAAATTGCATTTATAACAGTGACCAATGTAATGAGTCTTGGTAAAATCTATATAATTCAAATTAGCTTTGTTCAATATCGGTAGTCCGAACGTACCACAGATTAGTATGGATATTAGAAAATATACTATTTCAAGACATAAAGCTTCTGCATGCAATTCGTACTTTCACCGACAAAGTACCTACGATTCAATGTCAAATTTGCGGCGGAGTTTTTATACGTTTTATGTGTCACACACTACATTACTCTAAATGAACGTATTTGCGTAAGTTTCTCAGATGAATCAAATCTCCTTTTTTGCTCCTGTTCAGCTAGATGTACTCTGCGAGTATTATAATTATTACACACATTTTATTCACGCTGTTCATAATAACGAATTCAAATAAGTAATTAACGAAATTAAATAGTAGCTAAGACTATATTGTCTACTAAATATTAGGTATACCTACCAAACTTTTTGATTGATCGTAGGTACATCACTAGGACAAATCAATGTCAATGGCATTTTGAAATCATTGCCAATGCAAAAAATAAGTATTATTGGGAAATTTTTCAGGCGCACAAAGGGGTGGGTATAAAAAAATATCATCACGCCTGTTATCGAAGTAAGTAGATAGAGACTTCAGAGTGCAGACAGTGGTGCACTGTGCCAAAAAGGATATTTACTTCCGTGGATCCTATCGCAAATTGAGATTATAATAGATATGCTAAAGCGTTTTGTTTTTACGACGTATTTTTCTAAAATGATCTTACAATATGAATGCAGGGAGATTACATACATATACAGTGCGCGCGGGCTAACTTACCGCAATAGATGTTTTGTATGAAAACGATTCTGCGACGCCGCTACTAGAACTTAGGCCGGTAAAGTGTACTAAACATAAAACTTAGGGCATAATTTATACACGATCTCTTGACAGTAATTCTTCATGTTAAATACCTACATGAACTTTGTGGAGAGATTACCTACTTCTAGCTAAAATAGAGCAAATAAAATGACGTGAACTAGTAGTGATATACTTAAAAGGTGTAATGTGCAATACATCATAAATCCCTTATATACCCTAATCAGCTATTTGAATTACTGAAAACAAAATGATATTACTTTCTACTATTTACGAATGTTCTTAAAGTAATAAAGAGATTGTGTACTTTACATACAACTATAAAAATGAAGGCTTAACTAAATATAAGGGTGTACTACCCAAAATATAATAAGCAAGTATTTAATATATTAGATTATTTTTGTTGGAGGTACTGCAAGACCATAAGATAGCTTTTACTCATGGTCTCATTATGAGTTACCTACCTAATCAAGGTTTAGAAGTGTGCTCACCAAAATAAATCCCATATAATTTATATCTCTTAATCTTATTAAAAAAGTATAATATCACTAAATTTCAATAATATTCTCATCTGTGAATGATAATAGATAACAATACATATAATAATATGTAATTAACAAAATGTTCATTTACATGTCTCAGTCATAAAGTTGAATGTTTATCATTATAATTTTACATCTGCATTGAGAAAGAAAATATGGGTGTCAATCTGTCAAATTCATGGCCAATATTTCATATGCCATAATATTAACATTTTGGGAGCCACAATACCATAATATTCCAGGCACAGTGTATGCTTAACAAATTGTTAACTTTTGTGGAGTGCACTAATGTAAGACATATAGACTCTCTAATTCACTCTCATTTACAATTTGCAATAGTACTTGCAAGTCTTCTAAACTTGATATATATTTTGGTGCCCCCAAAAATTCCACCGACTTCTCATCTAGTTCAACACTATATTTTAAATTCTTTGGACAGGTAACAGATTTGTAACATGTGCCATTTTTCGTCTTCTTGAACACAACATGTGTGATTCCAGATATTGAAGCCAGGCAAGTCTTTTCTTTTTTAATGTCTTTGGGCTCACTGTTTTCATCCACATCTGTTTTCTCATTAGTGGTATTATCAATGTTTTCAGTACTTGTACTGTCATTGGGTGTTGTAGTTACTGTTGGGTTGTCTTGGATATTAGTATCAGGATTTACTTGTGGGTTGGCTGGAAGATGTTCTTCAATACCTTTTTGTAGTGCCTCATCCAGTATAGAGGGACTGTGTGGATTTTCAAACTCTTCAGGTTCAGCAACTGCAGGTAATTTTTTGTCTGACTCATTTTTGACAGTACCTTCAATGTCATGCATCTGGTTGACAACATCTTCAATCAAATTTCCCACATCCGAGGTATCAACTTCCATTGGTGTGGGTGTGTCTGGCACTGTGGCATCACTTGTAGAATTAGGCTTGCCGAGAAGCATAGCTTCGACATCACTAGATTCTAAGTTAGGTTTAAAATCTATGGAAGTATTTTGGTCCGTGGATTTACTTTCACTGGAGTTATCATTCAGAATATCCATTATTGATGGGAAGTCATCCACTTTAGTCTCGTTTACATCAGTTTTATCATCTGATTTCAACATTGGTTTTTCATTGTACATAAGGTCTTCCAATTCAGCTGCGATCCGGTCGTATACTTTATCATCTTTTGGCTCTTCACTCTTCGGAAAATAATCAATGCACCATTCCTCTGAAGGTAGTATACTCTCCACTATCTGAGGCAGTAAATCTGACAAGGTTATGTTAGTACTTATATCATTGTTATGATTCATTGCCAATGGGTCCTCAAATACAATGCCATATTTTTTCAAACTAGAATTATTTATTTTTTTATGGTCATAATTGGAGTTTTTGTCTTTCAATATAGGCTTTTTCAATTTATTGTTCTCCTTCAATATATTATGCGAAGGGGACTCCTGCCGTTTAGATTTTTTAGAATTTAGCAATTCTTTGACAGGATGTTGCTTGTATGAATTTCTTTGGATGAGTACCATGCCATTCTCGTTATTTTTTAACCTGGCATTTGAATTAGGTGAAGTTACCTCTGAGGTCTGTCTTGCTTTAGGAGTGGAATTACTTTCATATTGTATTTTTACTTTAGTAAATTTACCCAATATCTTGGCAAAGTCCATTCGTGTTACGACCACAACACACTCGCGACATTTTCGTTCTTTATATAAACGTTCTAGGTTTTTTGGCAACTTTAGTGCTTTTACCCTCCTAGTCTCACGTGTTTTAGTAGGGATCATGGTTATGAATTCTTCTAAATAGCCTCCAATAGTAATATTTATTCAGATAAGTCCCTCAGAAATGATATTGGACGAGTCACATTTCCCGCGCAGACGATATCACCTCGAATAATTAACTTATTTTGTCACATTTGGTTTTTTACATTTCATTATAAATAGGTTTTCTAATTATGATTTAATTACTCAGCAAATAAATCCAATTTGTTTATAAAATTGAAAAATATCTGACTGACGACACACTACACAATCAAATCAACGCAAAAATGGCGTCGTCGTAGTGATGTAGACGATGTAGTACCTTTCAGCGTCGATTATGTTTATCGATACGTGGTCATAAATTGAGTGTTTTGAAAGTAGAAAATTATATGTATTAAATCTAACCCTGAAAACCAAGAATTTTAAAATATCTTAAGTCAAATATTTAACTTATTTCTGAGAATTTAACTATGCATATTATTTCGTGTCCCACTGTTGGGCAAATATCTCTCTCTCCCATCTTCCATGCATAACGGTCTTGAGGTACCTAGTATGAACTAGAGATACTATGTACCCGTCTAGATGTGCATCAAGGTCACCGCGACATCACTTTTTGGGTCTACCTCGGCTTTAAAGTCCGGGCACTGAATGGGTATTCGGTGCTTACTTTTGACCACCTCTCTGCGGAGCATATACGGTTTGAGTGATCCACCTAGCGATTATGGCACCTACATTTGCTATACGAGCTATAAAGTTGCGCAGCTGCTGTGTGCTATCATCCCCACCCGATCAGGGTATTCACAAATGACGGAAATTTTCTGATGTCAGAAACGACAGCCTCCATCCTCCTCTTACAAATTAATTAGAATAAGGATAGAAGATGTTATTTCCGACATCAGAAACTGTCCATCGATTGTGAATACGTCCCCAGTACGTTTTACACACAAAATGTTGCACCCCATTGTTCTTTAGCAAGCCAAGATAAAACTTGTTGTATACGTTACTCCCAGTTGCTCCCTTTATTTTTTAATGAATAGGAAATATTATGACAAAATCGATATATCTCTCGTTTTGTCTTGTTATGGCTGGCTGGTACTACGTCTGCAGGTCTAGCCTAATTTCATATACGTAGTATTCTTATTATTTCTATTTTCGATGCCTAATTTATATAATTAATAAAGATTTTCCTTTGTTCTTCGGTGTCCAGGCAGTACCTAATGTAGGCATGGAAATGATTGCTACTTTCAATTAATTTTGATGACGTGAAATTATATGTTTCTTTCACTGTTTTTTTTACCTACATTTTTCACAATCGATGATTTTATTCATAGTGTCGAAGTCACTGGTCGATGATTTATAATAAAAACCGTGATAGTATTTACCGAACGCTTTGCGATTTAATTGCAATTATTTTTAACACTATCCACCTATGTCGGTAACATATTGTGCTACTTATGAAAACCTATACAATATGATTTTTCACTCGCTACCTGTGAAATGTTCCATCACTGGGCAGTATCGATGAAAAAAGACTCTTACCCTAGCCGAGTCAGGGCAAACGATAATATAAGGATACTTATCTAATATACCAAGAGCCAGCGATAGCCAGACATTCCATATTTTATAAAGGCTCTCAATTTCTCAGAGCATGTCCCCAACACAGGTAAGAACGATCATCGAGTATGGAGTTTGGATTGTGGTTACTTGGGCAGTTAACAGGTTGTAAAGGTGTATAAAATAGTACCTCAAATTCGTTATAGTATAAAGATTAATTTTTATATATTTCCTTCGGAATAATATTAGAAATCACGCCATCCATTGACGGACACTTAGTGCGGTTTCAACCCCCTGCCAGACACCCCTAAACTTTAATAATTTATGAGTATACTTTCGTCATAGTATAAAAGCTGGGTTTTACATATGTTACTTGGGAACCCATAAAAAAATATTACTTCAACAGCCGGACAGTTTTAATGGTTTTAACATCTTGCCAGACACATTTAAATAGTTATTTAATCATCCAAGTATGAACGCAATAAAACTATTTTTCATTGGGTTTCTTGAACAATTTCGATACACTAAACTGCCTATCTTACTTACTGATAAGTCAATTTGCAAAATATCACCATAATATCTGACATAAATGGCCGTATCTTTTGATTGCGTTGAATAGAAGCCTATTTTTTTACATCTCCAAGGGGTCATAGCATTTGATAATTGATATTAATTTTTACTTGATAACTTTATCCGTTTCCGAGAAAAAGGGTATTGATAAACAGACAGACGGGCAACAAAGTGATCTTATAAGGGTTCCGTGTTTTCATTTTAAGGTGTAGAACCCTAAAACTATATCCTGTACTGTAACTACATCCTTTGGGAGTGCAGTCACTGGCACAACGAACGGACTACTATGCTAAATAGCCTGCAAGTGACATCTGGAGCAGTTTATTACACAGACCTTGTAGAAACCAGGGACAATTTGCGTGCGTTCAAGCGCTTTAGCCATACCTATTATTAGAATCAAGTATAATCGGCTCAGGAGGTTAGGTCCAATTAGTCATATTACGATCCGTGGTGCCTTACAACTGGGCCCTTATTACGTTAGCTACTTCAATTGCAATAAAAAAGCAAATGCAAGCGATTGAACGCTAATTAGCTTTCAAACGCTTGGGCAAATGTTTGGTATTCCACTAGCGACTGAATTGCGATCGAAGGCTTGGTAATTTGGATTATTGCATTTGGCTATTAGGCGCATGCTCATAAAATTATAATACATTTTACTAAATATAAATAAATCTACTATATAAAAATAAGTCGGGTTTTCCTTCCTGACGCTATAACTCCAGAACGCACGAACCGATTTCCACGGTTTTGCATTCGTTGGAAAGGTCTCGGGCTCCGTGAGGTTTATAGCACAGAAAATTCAGGAAAATTTTTAACAGAAAAGCGCATTCCACGCGGACGGAGTCGCGGGGCACAGCTAGTGGAATATAATAATATGTTATAATAATACAATATAATAAAATAGTATATTATATTATAATATATTAAAAAAAAAATATTTTTTATAATATATATTTATTTTATTATTATTAACAGACAGACTTTAAATGTGTCTGGCAAGATGTAGAAGCCATAAAACTATCCGGCTGACGAAGTAATATTTTTTTAGAGGTCCCCAAGTAACATATGTAAAACCCAGCTTTTATACTATGACGAAGTTAGGGGTGTCTGACAGGGGTTTGAAACCGCACTAAGTGTCCGGCAATGGATGCCGTGATTTCTAATGTTATTCCGAAGGAAATACAGGCTATTTAGCATAGTAGTCCGTTCGTTGTGCCAGCGACTGCACTCCCAAAAGATGTAGTTGCAGTACAGGATATAGTTTTAGGGTTCCACACCTCAAAAGGAAAACACGGAACCCTTATAAGATCACATTGTTGCCCGTCTGTCTGTTTATCAAGACCCTTTTTCTCGGAAACGGATAAAGTTATCAAGTAAAAATTAATATCAATTATCAAATGCTATGATCCCTTGGAGATGTAAAAAAATAGGCTTCTATTCAACGCAATCAAAAGATACGGCCATTTATGTCAGATATTATGGTGATATTTTGTAAATTGACTTATCAGTAAGTAAGATAGGGAGTTTAGTGTATCGAAGTTGTTCAAGAAACCCAATGAAAAATAGTTTTATTGCGTTCATACTTGGATGATTAAATAACTATTTAAATGTGTCTGGCAAGATGTTAAAACCATTAAAACTGTCCGGCTGTTGAAGTAATATTTTTTTATGGGTTCCCAAGTAACATATGTAAAACCCAGCTTTTATACTATGACGAAAGTATACTCATAAATTATTAAAGTTTAGGGGTGTCTGGCAGGGGGTTGAAACCGCACTAAGTGTCCGTCAATGGATGGCGTGATTTCTAATATTATTCCGAAGGAAATATATAAAAATTAAGCTTTATACTATAAAGAATTTGAGGTACTATTTTATACACCTTTACTACCTGTTAACTGCCGAAGTAACCACAATCCCAACTCCATACTCGATGATCGTTCTTACCTGTGTTGGGGGCATGCTCTGAGAAATTGACAGCCTTTATAAAATATGGAACGTCTGGCTATCGCTGGCTCTCCCTCTATAATTCGTCTTGGCTGGCCCACGCTCGCCCTTGCCAATTTTTGCTAGTAGTCGCTGTGGCAACTTAAATTTCGCTTACCTTGATTCAGACTGAGTATTTAACGGTTTTGTATGTTGGTTAGCAAACTCGCTGATGCTGACGACTGATCTAATATCGTCCTAAATCTATTTGGCCTAGGCTGGGTGCTGACCCAATTTTCATGCTGAGGAATACGACCGCAAAGGCCCAAACTGAATTATGTTGATAAGTTCTGTTGCGTTCGGATCACTGATGCCTAACGATATGCTTTCGTATTTGGTTTAAAGAGGATTAGAGAACTGACTGACTGATTAATATTATTAGGTGACTTGTAACCAGGCATAAGCATCCCTTTTTTCACTGACAGGATATCTTCGAAAGATGCCTACCCGGTCCTCTTTGTGGGAGAGGGCTAAAGAAAGCCTATCCACATTTTGGGTCACAGAGGAACTTGCGTCAATCTCAGGTTCACGGATAACACATTATGTGAATTATTGAACAGCCAGTACCTAACGCATCTTTTCTCGTAAAACCTTAAACATACCGACAAAATCATAAAATCCTCGGTCACTCATCTGCAACTAAATCTATAGGTACATCACGTGTTTGAAGCCACGAGCTCGTTATGGGCAGTG
Organism: Notodonta ziczac; assembly: GCA_918843915.1. Taxonomy (NCBI): domain Eukaryota; kingdom Metazoa; phylum Arthropoda; class Insecta; order Lepidoptera; family Notodontidae; genus Notodonta; species Notodonta ziczac. The sequence goes on from OU974051.1 coordinate 4,551,567, forward strand.
AGAGTGTGCGGTCCAAGTGAAATAGCCCAGTCAACGGCACTGCAAATAGGGAAAGCATACAAATTAGTGTTTCCTGCCGTGACAGTAGTTGTAGGGGATAAGCAATTCGCAACAGCAAACTGCGTAAATCGGTTCCATTTACCCTATGGAGATAATTCTGCATGATTTTATAATTTGACTGAATGCTTTCCTAGCTTCAAGCGAGTTGTATCCAAGATAACCAAATAAAAACTTGGTGGGATAAAGATGTGGGTACCCAATACCCATGAATACTTCATACTGATCGCATGTTGGACAGACGCACCAGTGCGTGCGTTTAGTAACTGGCTTCTATCGAACCAAGCCGTTATATATTATCCGTATGACTGAAACATCTCGAAGGGTTCTTTCTTAGTGGCTGCAATTATGTGGTCATAGAATGTTAACTTTTTGTCGAAGGCACAATATGTGGAAGGTGACACTCAGGTCTTTCATGATTGTAGACCTAATTATATTCATGAAATTAACTTTGTGTTAAATATTTAAATGAATGGTGCTTGAGGCTAAAGGTCATGACGTAGGATTTTGTTGGGTTGAATTCCATTCTGTTTTCCGCACTCCACTCGCAGACCGCGATTGATTACCTAATCTAAATACTTTGTATAGCATCTTCTATACTAATAAATAAAATTGGAGTGTCTGTTTGTAATATGAAAATAACACCTTTTCACTAAATGCATATGAAAGTACATACGATACCTATACCAAAAACGCGATTTAATATTTTTTTGTCTGTTTGTCTATCTGTCTGTCTGTCTGTCTTTGTGTTTGTTCTGGGTAATCTCCGAAACGGCTGGACCGATTTTGACCGGAATTTCGCTGGCAGATAGCTGATGTTTTAAGGAGTAACTTAAGCTACTTTAATTTTAGAAAAACAATTAGGGTTCCGCGTAAAAAAATAAAAACACATGAAATCAAAGAGTATCTTCGAAACGGCTGGACCGATTTTGACGGGACTTTCACTGGTGGATAGCTGATGTTATAACATTTAGCAGTAACTTAGGCTACTTTTATTTTAGAAAAAAAAGTGGAACCCGAATATGACTATGTTACTTGATTTGAACATGGGTTCCTGCACATTCAAGCGATGAATGCACATGGACAGAAATGCAGAAACAGAATTGGCAGCAATGGGCCCAATGGCAACAGCTATACACGCAATGGCATACCCAATGTAACGAGGAGGTTAGTAATAATATGAATAATACTGGGTTTGTTATATCGTCCTGAGATTTCCTACGTTACTGTGAAAATTGGCCTTTGGCCTATGGCCTCAGCTTTCTTCAGTTAATGTTTATAATTTTAATTGTACTATCGCAATGACTGGGTAACTTGATAACAGGCAGGTACCTACCTTATTTAAACAATTTAAACCACAATCTATAAGTATACCTGCTTATCTGTATTTCTAATTTAAAATAAGATCTCATATGGTTAGGGGGAAACACGATATACCGTTAGAACTACTTACAGCAACTAAATGACGATGTATTTTTTTATTTTGTTATCGATAGTGGTACAACACTATTGGTCAAACGACGCGACGACGCGCTGACGCGCATGCCAAGCCTTGCGCGCATGTCAAACGTCAAGCAGAATTTTACGAAACAAAATGGCTACCACTTTTAGAATAAAATAGCGATCGATCGTTTTGATTACAGATTATGCGTAATGAACTGCTAAAACATAATATTACGTGTTTGAGCTGAGAATTTATTGATTGCCTGACCAAAATGGCTTGGTCAATGCCAACCGGGGGTCAATGGAACCCGAATATGGCTATGCCACATGATATGAACATGGGTTCCTACACAACCGAGCAATGGACAGCAATGCAGCAACAGAATTGGCAGCAATGGGCCCAGTGGCAACAGCAGTACACGCAATGGCATACCCAATATGGAGAGAAGGTTAGTTTGTTTAAGGGTGGTTTGTTAGATCATCCCAAACCATCTACTTCACTTTGAAATTGGCTTTCGGTCATGTCCTCGGTGGTTCGTTTATTGTATAATGATCGTTATTTGAGCATATTATTGCGCTGAAGTATACCAGACCTATACAATGTACTTTGTAGATATTTACCTGAATAAGTAGGGTTCACAAACTCTGTATCAAACAGATTTCTTGCATAGAATAGTTTTGTTAAGTAGGTTCTGTTAACGAATTCATTATTACCTATTTTATAGTTACACCTATCGCGATTTAGGTACAGATAAAAGAGAGAAATGTTCAAAATTTACTTTGTTCACTATAGTTATTTTTTTACAGTACACCGAACAAATGCATGCAATTCAGCAAATGGGTGGAATGCCGCCACTTCCTCCTGCAAACGCAGCGCCTCCGCCGGCGCCGCCCCCACCCGACCAGCCGCCTCCCCCTCCACACGAAAACAACCAGCCTTTGTATGGTCAGACCCAGACTTCCAGCAAACCTGCACCTGTGCCACCGCCTACTGGCAACCAGCCTGCCGGCAGCCAACATGCCGGCAACCAGCCTCACAACATTACAGGAAACTATAACAATTCCAACACACAACCAGGTAACAATTCCAACTGGTCATATACTCCCGATTCAACTCAACAACAACAAAATTCCATAAATGCTGAAGCTTTAACAAAACTGGCAGAAGAAGAAAGACTTTTTGACATACAGTTCAAGAAGTGGGAGGAAGAAATTCAAAAGTGGAAAAAAGAAAATGTCAATCATCCTGATAAACAAGCGTACAAGGAGTATGAGGAGAAGTTTGAGGCTTGCAGGGCACAGCTTATGGAACGTAGGCAGCAGATGAAGCTGAAGAGGGCTCGGCTCACAGGGACCACACTTCAACCACCCGCGAACACAAACATCAATCCAGCAGGTAATATTACATCTGGGGTACTCCCTGCACCAAAGGTGTCAAGTAATAATAATTATCCAAATATTCAAGCGCATATGCAAAATAATCCAGCGGATAAATATTCAGATCAGGGTAACACTCAATATCAGAGGCAGCAATACAATACCCCAAGTGGGTATAATAGAAGTAACAATAAAAATATTGATCCTCAAGACAGATATGAGTCTTATAATAACACAAGCGATAATAATTACTCTTCAGCAACAAATGCAAATTTTTCTGCCCCTGATAATGCTACCTTTTTGGCCAAGAGTTCCTCAGGTAAGGGGATACCGGGCTTAGATTTAGTTCATGATGGTGATAAGTCTTATGGAGTGACACACAAAAATCAAGATGTTATAGACATCTCTGAAGATCAAAATGAAATTCAGTATCAGCAACGCGCACCAGACTATTCTAAGATATCAAAAGGGATAAACAACATACTTGGAGATGAGAAGATTATGAATATTTTATCAATGGTTTGTGGACAACACACCTCAGAGGTAAACAGTGATGCTCCCAATGTAGGTCCTACAAATTCCCAGTATGGTGGTAGTAACCAGAATGACCCTGCATATGGTCAAGGAAACAGAAATCCAAATTACAACAATCAACAGTATGATAATAGACAAAATAGACCTTTTAATAGACAAGGTCCAAATCATCCAGGACAAAATCAGGATGCCAATAAATACCCCCCTCCAAAAAGGGTGTTTGATGAACGGCAAAATGACGTGCCCCATGAACAGTATAATCATAACAGAAATGCACAATATGGGGGTCCAGAAATGCCACCATTCAATGACAATGGACCACCAAGGGCTATGCCTCCTCCTGTGAGACCCAATATGCCTGGTGGACGGCCCCCGCCGAGACCTCTGATGCAAGAAGTGCCTAATCAGCAAAATGTTAGTGACTATCCACCCAACCCACATGAGAGGAGGCCTTTGCATGATAATATGAATCCAATTGTCAAACAACCATCACCGCAACCTAAATGGAAAGATGAATTCTTGTTTACACCATCTTTTATTGTCGAATATGAACACAAGCCTCTAAGATTGAAAGGTAATAAAATAAGTAAGGTGTTTCGTCTTAGCAAGAGCATTTTCATTTTAAACTAGAAGTTTTTAGCTAATTTATATAAAATATAGTTTAGTTCCTTTGCTTCCCCACTAGCTTAGAGCAATGGCTCTGTTCACACTGGCACAGTAGCTATTTTGTGTTGCAGCTTGATTATTTCTAAATATTTTCGAAATCTACAACCCTCCATTACTGTTTTATACTTGTATACACTGCTTTATATAGCATCATGTATGTGAAATCTCATCGGATGAAATTGACTAAAAACTCCATAAAAACTCCCTTATGAAAGGAATTTCTGAAAATCCTTTTATGGTTCTAATCTACTATAAGGAGTGCCTGCTCAAAATTTCATGATTTTAGATCCACCACAGGTTGAGGTTGTGCGTTGTCTGTAATTAACATAATATGATCAATGGGTAAAAAGTTTGCATAAAGAAGATAGAAAAAATTAAGGTAATCAATTACTGTCCTAATATTTATTTTCTCTTTTTAGCGCGCGACTTTATCGAGCCAGTTCACCTGTTTGAGTATGATCACAAATCAAAAGATGGTGATGATAAAGCTAGGGATTTTGAAAAAGAAGCTGATGAATTGTTTTCAAGAAAACCTAGAAGATCAGAAAAGGAATTTGACAGTGGGGAAAGATTTGGTAGAGATTACCATTCAAGGGATTACGAGAGAAGGATTCCAAGGGATGAAGTGAGAGAAGATTTCCGTCCTAGGGTTCCACCTAGAGAGGAATATGACGATAGGAGAAGACCAGATAATAGGTATGATGACAGAAGAAGGGATGACCGTGAGAAATACAGTCGCCGCGACGATTTTCATAGGGACAGAGATGCATATAGAGAGAGGGGCAGAGATTTTAGAAGAGAAGACATCAGGGACAATAGGCATAGTAGAAGTCGTGAAAGAGATTCTCGGAAAAGAGCCCTCAGCAAAGATAGTGACTTGAGTAATAATTCACATTCAAAGAAATCAAAAGAAAAGGATGCAAAGGACACGCCCGGACAGCCCAAACATGTAGTAAGTATTGATGATCTACTGGAGTCACCTGGACGAGAGATGAGGCCATCCAAGATAGTAATTATTTTAAGAGGTAAGTTATTAAAATACACAAGTCTTTGTATCCAAGATTTAAAGTTTAAATAAAGTAGTTTTTTCAATGTATTGTTATTTGACAATATTTTAGTGATCTCTACAGGTTGAAACATAAAGGGTATACTTTTTTTTTCAAAACTTAACTTTGTAATTCTAAAACTATCAGCTTTGGAGGAAACTTTAAAAACAAAAGGTGTTACAGGGATACAGCTGTTGACATATTTCATAAGTCTACAAAACCTTTAGTACTTCAACTGTCCCACAAAGCCGATAGTTTTACATTTACAAAGTTAAGGTGCAAAAAAATTTGTATACCCTTTCTGTTTCACCTAGTATATAAAATCACCGTTTTTTCAGGTCCACCCGGCAGTGGGAAGTCGTATCTGGCTAAATTAATTCGGGACAGGGAAGCAGAATATGGCGGTACTGTCAGGATTATGTCTATTGATGATTACTTTATGCAAGAAGGTGAGATAGAAGAAAAAGATCCGGCCACAGGAAAAGTGGTAAGTCTACTATAATATCACATGATATATTATGATACATAAAAATGCCATAATTGTATCATGGCATAATATTTTCCATTTTTGTATTTAATTATTTATATTATTATTATAATTTCAGGTAAAGAAACCAACATTAAAGTATGAGTATGATGAGAAATCCGAAGATACATACTTGAATTCTTTGAAGAGAGCATTCAAGAGGAGTTTGACTGATGGATATTTCTCATTTTTAATATACGATGCTGTCAATGATGATCTAAAGAGTTATGCAGACATATGGAACTTTTCCAGACAGTGTGGTTTCCAAGTATGTGTTATACCAGTTAAAAAGTACCAACAGTACTGATAGATTCTTATGTTTTCTACATGAAATTAATATTGTAGGTTTACATCTGTACAATGGAGCTAGATACGAAAGTGTGTTATAAGAGAAACGTACATAATCGGAAATTAGATGACATTGAGGTGATCTGCGCTCGATTCTTCCCGACGCCGGCGCACCATATACAGCTGGACGCTACCACTTTACTGCAGAGTGCAGCCATACCGGATGTTGAAATGGAGGATGCCGATGATGAAGTCATTATGGAGGATGCGGAGGAAACTGAGGTGAGGCGTTGTTAAAGAGCTCTAAACCATTATAGAACGGCATTCGTGGGTAAGGCCGTAAAATTGGCCTCATGTAAACGTAAAAGTATGAGTTACCGAAGACATGAGACACTGGGTTAAAAAATCTTCGGCACTACAATGAATAATTAACAATGTCCATAGTTTAGAGCTCTAATTATATTAACCTACAATAAACTGTCGATTTAAAAAATATAATCACATAAAACTTTATTTGCGCCGGACGAAAACACCATACGCGTCAAACTAACTGATACAACACCTCAATAAAGACCGGCAGGTAATTTACATACCATAGACAAGTCAAGTCAAGATAAACCAGTGCAAATTTAAGTAAGTAGGTGTAGGCACCTAAGAAGTTTTCCTAAGTTAGTGTTAAGATAGTGGCACAGACTCAAAATGAAAGAAATTACAAGCCCCTGGTTATTTCTAGCTTGTTAGTGCACCCAGGCTTTTGAGGTTGGTTTAATTTATATTTTCATATAGCTTTTTAAACCTGAGTATCTATTTTATAAAAAAAAAAATTTCATGATTTTGAGTGCTACTATGTATTGAATTTCTGGTACGGTTAGTAAATAGTCTATCACTCTACTATGCATCGATATTGATGAATTTTCAAAATCGGTGAACATAAAAGACACCCACAGAAGAAGAAAGAACCTCCTTTTTTGGAAGACGGTTAAAAATTATAATTATGTGATGGTGATGGTCTTAAAGGAAAATATCAAAATGAGGAATTTTGGCGGCCTTACCCATGTATTTAAACGCTTACCAAAAATTACTTTGTACTATAGAAAAAAACCAAATGCCTACCAAAACGGATAAATACTCTCCAAATTGCGTTGAAATTATCTTATATTTTTTATCCCAATCAATCGAAATGACTCTACATGACCATTACCGAAAAAAAATTACCAATATTGTATGTAAATAATAGATAGATTCATTAATTCACTTTCAATCACTCACCTAATATATCCAAGTGCTCTAATTAAGGAAAACGGGTACTATTTGGCTCTGGTGCGTCGCTATTGCGGCACGCTCGCTTCGCTGGCTTCGCTCGCTCGGCTCGCGCGGTGACGTCACAGTTCTTACTTAACCTAACATGCCGCACATGAATAATGTTTTAAATTTTAATGGAATAAATAATATTTGGTGAGCATTTATTTGTTTTGCCTTAGAATTTATTTCGCAATTAGTATTAGGGTCTAAACATTATTTAAGTGAGCATTTTAGTTATCCCCCAAAACAATATTTGGTGAGCATTTAGCAGTTTTGGGTAGCAAAAATAATTAATTGTAGTATCTAATTTTATTTTATTAATCAGCGTTTAAATGTTAACCTTATAAGAACCGTGATATTATGTACAAAGATGCTGGGGAAATAATTCCTTTACAAAAACAAAAATACGAAATTTATATGTGCCGTTGTTTTCCTATGGAGATATAGGATCTTGAAAAGTAGAAGATACCTCATTAACATTGTATTGTATTTAACCCTATAGTGTACTATAATATTGTCCCTTGTTCTGTTTTAGTTAGGCTAGGATTAATAACTTTTATTACAGCATTTAGAACTAAAGTCGTAAGGTGCTGCTCTATCACAGGTTGAAAACGTTTTTTCATCGAAATGGGAGAAACTGGACGACGCGGCGCAACTAGGTAGGTTATTGGTTACGTCTATTATGTACATTATAGTTTTAAGATTTGGTTTATTCGGACTAAAAATCTTGGAGCCGGGTGTTGTCCCTCCCAAAGTGTAGATGGAAGTTGGTATGTTTTATTGTAGTATTTGAACAGGTTTGTGTGTTGTTCTAGCGCGGCTCGACGGCACAAGCAAACCTCTTCGCCCGTCGCAGCTCTCAATGGAGGACTACCTACAACTAGACGACTGGACCCCGAACACAGCAAAGCCGGGAAAGAAAACTGTGAGTATATAACCTTGTCTACTAATTACTTTTACTAGTTTAAGTTGGCATTCCATAACGATATGGTTGTGGAAAATACTCGGTTAGACACAATTTTCTTTATGCGTCCTTACGAAAACTTACTTGATATCGTTTTATTTGTTACTCGCCGTTTTGTTTGATGCAAAATATTTAAAACAATTTTATAACCTTAACTGATCTTATGATCAATGTAACAACATTTGTTTGTATTACCAATTTAATTGTTAAAATGTGGCATATTTTACGTGTGCTACATAATTAAATGGTATTCTCATCAATTACTTACATATTTAATGTATATTGTCCATTACTGAACATTATACTATTTATTGGGCAGTTTTACAACCATATCTCTGCATAAACTCGACAATTTTTGACGTTTCTACGGATTATTCTTCGCTTCTTCGATTCAAAATTGTCTACGTAAAAAACTTGACGAATTAATTTGAACATATCGTCGCTAGCATCTTTATGATTTGGATTCAAGTAAAATTAAATAATATTTTTACTTGCATTCGATGAAAATTATTAGTTTTAAGTGTATCGAATATAATTCTGATGTTTGAGCGAAGGTGAGTTTCATGTAAGGTATACATTGTAATTGTGACGACAGTGCAGTTTCATCGTATGATAATTGAAACAGGTACGCTGGGCGGACATAGAAGAGAGAAGGCAGCAAGAGAAGATGCGCGCCATCGGGTTTGTGGTAGGCCAAACTGACTGGAACAGAATGACGGACCCCACTATGGGATCCAGTGCGCTCACACAGACTAAATACATTGAGCGTGTCAGACGTAATTAGTTCGAACGATAGATAAACAATTTTTTTACAACGCTCAGACCCGTCTCTAACAGTATTGACGTATTATCTACGAATGTTCTGTTGTTATGGATACATTGAAAAATCATAATAATAATTATTAACATAATTTTCATGTGGTTGATTACCTTGATCGTCTATCAAAATCATTTCAATTTCAATGCTCTCATTATAAATCTCTAGATACCATTTATATGGGAATCCTATTATTTGTATAATTAATAAATAACTGAAGTGGGTTTATTAAATGTATTTTTAACCCAATTTAAAAACAGGATGATCCTTTTTCCCCCGTACGTTTTATGTACAACTCATCAAATACTTTTTTCTATGTTATGTCGTTCGTAAAGGGTGTTAGTATAGATAAATTTTCATATTCATAATAAAACATAATTAAATGTTATGTTATTTGAAACATCTCAGATTAAAGTAATTAGGATTCTTAATTTTGCTCTTATACAGCGTGTTTCAAAGGTCCGAAATAATAATTGGGGGTTTTTAGGATCATCGGGAAATGTAATATCTAAAGTACTATGCAAAATAATTACAAACATTTTTTTAAATATGAGTAGCGGATACTCATAATTATAATATGCAATTTACACTGTTTTGTATTTTGTACATTGGATATGTTCTAAGGCCGCAACTCGGAAAACATGATAGTGACGTTTTACTCTGTCTTCATTAGACATCTACCGTATATACCTATTCCTATACTTAAAATATTATTTCGGACTCTCGAAAAATCCTGTATAAATAATTAGTAGAAAACCAGCCAAAAATGGCAAATTGTATAAAAAGTGAGTGTACCTATTTTTAAGCCTTTATTAGAAATAAATAAATATTAAGGTACATTTTAATTTATGATTTATTTTACAAAAATCTTTTTTAATTTAAATGGCGTAAATCTTCTGGCGTTCCACTTGTAAAACCTGAGAATCCTGAACTGCATTGGCGTGGTTTTTAAAAACGTATTTAAACTTTTGATCATCTTTCTGCGCATAATCGGATGCAGTTATCTTAATTAATTGATTTTCATTTGACGGAGCGTTATCGTAAGGATTTTTTGCGTCGTATTTCTCAAAGCTCGAGTCTGTTGGGTGCTGTTCGTTGTTTTTATTGGACGAATCAATTCGCGAAACACCGGCTTTATCTAGCTTGGATACGACCGTTTTCGAAACTGTATCATCGCCTTCTCGTCCGGCGGTCATGATCATGACTGGAGGCGTCGTCATTTCAGCCATGTGATCCTTGATGCATTGTTGCAGTATGTGGAGGAAAAATAAGAACGCTAATAGTGTGAGCGCTGACATAGCAGCGCCGGTTTTGTGCCCTCCGCCATAGTGACTGCAATAAAAGTTAAAAAATATTCTTAGTTTTCACTAGGACAAAAGTGTTAGGTTTCCCAAAAAACTAAAATGGAACCCTTGCAAGATACATACTTTTTTCGGTAACTGAAACTGAATGCAGTCGAATATTTGACTGTACTTCCTCCTTTTTTGAAGTCGGTTAAGAACTAGATGGAGATAAACGCGAAAGTTTTACCTACTTTTTTGTACAGAAAATTTATTTATGAAATAAATCATGGGAATACTTCTGGGGTAGTGTTCCTTAGTACTTAACGGGAACACCCGCTCCACGCGACCTGTTATGACCTATTTTTTAGATATGGAGCTATAGGAAAATACACATAACTGATTGTGTGCCTTACTTCTCCATCTTACTTAGTCCTACTCAGATCAGGCCACGGACCAAATACCCTCAGGACTCCACACTAGGAATGATTTGCACGCGAGCGGAGGCAGTTATTGTGATTGGTCGGAAGCGGAGACAACGCATTGTAATTGGTCTATCGAAAATAATAATAGGCTTACGTATTTCGAAAACGTTTGCCCTTGAGTGCGTCCACAGAAGTGGTTGGTCCGTGGATCAGGCCATGTGGAGTAGGTCCAAATTTTATAAATATTAAAAACGGTTACACTTACTGCTTCGAAGAGGCAACATGGGTCACGTGGCTTTGAGTAGATACGGATGGTTCATACGCGTAATAAACTTGCTGGTCGTGGGCAGGGCCAGTATATTCGGTATATCTATTTAATAAAACAAATTATATACTACAAGACCCTTTACTATGATCTTTACTTATTAAAAAAATATCATTTCAAACTGGTTTTAAAATAAGGTTGTAAAATAATACTACTGCGTCTACTAGTACGGGAACATTGTAAGGATAATGAAGTGGTATTTATATCGTAACCGTAGGAAATGTTCTCTTGACTTCGATGCGTTTAATACATTTAAATCACTGACCTGTCAGTTAGTTGCTTTGTTCCTACACCCATTTGGGAGAACAGATTTTCCAATGTCATCCTGCCTGTCAACCGAGTCACGGTGTGTCACCGAGTGTCAAGGTTTAACTGGCAGCAAGATGGGCGCGAGCATGTTGCGTTCCCGTGAGTGCGCAAGACGCTCTACTTCTTTTTGCGTCTAGTCTAATGACACCCCATCATCATAGCGGTGTCTTCACGATATGATTGTCTTTAACACTTTCTTGTGTTGTTTAAAAGGCATTAAAAAATAAAACGTGAAATAAAATATTATTTTTTATTATTATTTTACAATCACAATCACACAAGGACGTCCTCAATCACGCATACACACAAAATATACATAAACACTAACTATTTGATGATATAATTATTTATATCACACGTAACTTTTTACATCAGTCGTTAATTATCGAAACTGGCGAAATTGTTAATTGAATAAAATAAACAATGTGCCAATTATATAAATATTCAAATCTAAAACTTCTCATGGATGGGATTTTTAACATTTGGGAATATTTTTTTTACGTTTAACGTTACGTCTATTCTTTTATTTCTAGAATAAGTTAAATAAATAAATAAATTATTTAATACTACACTGAATGCTGTTTAGCCAGTGCGTTGGGATAAGTTTTGAGCACAATATGCCAACATTTATTGCGTCTGAAATGAATACTCATTATGTACCTCACATTAAAACTGTTAACGAAAAGATCTTGAATAATGTACAAATTTTGTGACAACTTATACTTTTAGCTTTTTTTTACTTTTGTGACGGGCGGTAATGTTGATATGTCGATTTGAATGGTCAGAACCTTAAAAAACAATTTTACTGAATACGATTTTTTTCACTAGAATTTTGAAGGCCGATGGTTTTGATGACACTTCAAGCTGGCATTAGACTTCGTTGCACTGCAGATAGAGCTGGCGACAGTCCACACCAGAGCGTCCTCGACGACCTGCCTCGTAGAAATCATCGAACGTACCGGCAGACTGCCTTTCCAATACAAAGCTAGCAGCATAGCTGTGGAGGAAGGGACATTGAATTATTCAAGAGATCAAATTAAAATAGAAATTTGACTCAAATATATGGAAAAGTTACTTACGTTCCGAATTGACAGAAAACACTCTTCGGTCCAATGTCCGAGGAGCACTCATTGTTGGCGTCGCACACATATTTCTGCAGACACTTGTCATCGTTTGTTCCGAAGGATCTAACGTAGGTCTTGAGCATCGCGATACCCGCGAGAGCGGCGTCACTGACGGAGTCCTTGCGGCCCATGGACCTCGCGGTGAGGGATCTATGAGAGAATGAGGTCTTCAGCGCGTCCAATAGATTCACCACGATGTTAATGAACTGTGTAAAGAAAGGCCTTATTATCAACTGTCGCTATAAGTACTTTACGAATTATGAATAAGAGAAAAACTTGATTATTTGCACTATTGTAAAGGATAAGGAAGGATGGGTAGCGTACCTCTCCAGCCTGCTTTGCCATGGAGGCGACCTGGTCGGGATCTTTTGCACCGAGCACCGTCGACAGAACCGCAGCCAATATACCCTGAAGCAAGCGAGAAGCGACACCGTCTCCGTGACCAAATTTTACTATTTACATTCCAAAATAGGAAGAACCTCAAGGAAACAATTAAAAGGAATCTCCATAGCAATATTGTATTTCAATGAGGTAATCCCCGGACGTAGAGGCTCCAGTTATTTATAGTGAATTAAGGCTTCTCTAAACTACTGAATGGATACCTTCTACGGGTCAGGGGCAAGCTGCGCAGTGCTTTTTTTACACCATTAGAGTGATTGAAAACTTTCTAAAGTCCAATATATATCTACATAATGTTAGTAGATGGATAAATAAATAATGCTTTGTATGTCCCCTTTTATAGAAGTTAACGTGGAGTTATATAATATCGAGTTTTGGTATATAAATACAAGACACTATAGTGCAGTGATTATAATGTTATATTTGAAGAGTGGTACCTGCATCGGCGATGAGCCGTTGTCTACTTTGTCGATACCTTCGCTGGCACCTCCTCCGAGAATTGCGGTCAAGATCTTGAGACCCATAGAGAAGAGATTAGCCCACGGTGACGGCGCAATCGAATCAGTATCGATGTTGTCACTCTTGTTGGGTCCAGTGGTGCCAGGATTGAAAAGCATTTGCATAATCATACCTGAAATTGTGTTTGTACCTATAAGTATAGAAAAGTAGAAAGTAGAGTTAATAATAGAATAAAAGGTAACAGGATTTCAATAAAAGCAGACAGAAGGACACTAGGTATTGCATTTTAATGGAAATCGAATTGTATGGAAGAGCCAGGGTAGGTGATATTACGTAAAATTTGTTGGCAGACCCGAATAACCATTAAATGCGTAGAATCAATTATACATTACAATCCAGTCTGGACTCTACTATTAATTTGGACCTATCCAAAATATTTCCAAATAGCTAACGACAGATCCACAAAATAATAATTCTTTTCATCCAAAGGTTGTCTGGAAAGCTTACGATTTGACCATGCAATGTATCTAGTACATTTTTTTGTAGTTTAAACGTAAAATTCGTGCAAGATGACGAACGACGGGGAATATCTAGAAGTATTAAATTAATAATTTATTTTATTTTTATTTTACCTACTTATTTCTTTTGTAACGTTACAATTTACTTACTGAGCATGTTCGACCAGGAGAAGCCTCCGTCGGATATGGAATTGGTTTGTATATCGTCGAGGTCATCGAGGGCGACTTTTTTCAAGGCGTTTGGTTTCTCAGCGAATTTTCTTTCTTGAGCCACTTGCTCTTGCTGAGGCAATGGAAGCGAGTTACTGTAATACTGCGGTTGGTGTGTTCTGACACTGCTCGTCGCCTGAAAAATACAAGGAAAAGTTAAATATGATATCCGGTGTTATAATATAATTACGAGTATTGTCGTAAACTTAATTTCAATCCCCAGAAAAATGATTTGCGTCAATAAGATTTTTGACCCTAACTTTTTGTATATCTATCCGGTCATCAAAAATACTATCGACGATAAGTTTCATTCAGACAATCTCACACATTTCATTCTTACGGGTCTCGATACTAATAAAAATATGCGTTACCTATGTACCTCTCAAATTCGGACGCATGAATTTTGACGTCCGAAATTGCGGAAGCCTCTATCCAAGATCCTATTACTTTCATTGCATATTTGAAAAAAATGCGACCCAAAATGTGAATGTTTTTTATAAACATTGACTTTACTAAACCATTAAGTACCTACCTGTGAAATAAGCGGGACATGCTGAGGATATGCGAGCGTGTGAAGAATCGTCGATGAGCTGATCAACGCCAACAGCGCCCAACCTGCCATTTTTTGATGCATCTGTTGACAAACAAAATAAATCGTAAGTATGGATGATCATATGCAAATAACGCTCTTAGCAACAGGTAAGGTTCCTACTAACATTATACATTGCTAACTTAAAAAGAAGTATTAAAAAGGTACAAATAATAAAGTTTAATTTAATTGTGCTCTCGCGCAATGGACGTCGTCGATTAGAAAGTGTTCTGATGAGTGATTCGCGCGAATTGATCGCCTGCTTTTAGAGTCGCTTAGAAAGTGGCCCCCATACGCCGCCTTTTCTGTATTATTATGAGGATGCTTGAGTCTCTAATTAGAGGACGTATGTTAAGTAAGAATTTCTTTAACGCGTTCGTATTTAAAATGGCATTACGTTCATTACTTACATTTTTTAAACGGAATGAGCACAATGTTCGTTTTCTCTCGTATTTCATTTCTTATTTTAGAAACTTTCGTTTTTGGAATGAATCTTACATAATTTACGTGTATTAACTTTTAGTAGGTAAGATTTATAATGGTAAACTACTAAAGTATTTGAAAAAATCACTGTAATTAATAATTGTGTAAAAATGTCATTTTGAAGATTTTTGAAACAATAGGGGGAAAGAGGAATCATCTTGTCCAATGTTGTTCCATTACCATTAAAGTGGTACGGATGCAAGGCAATTTAAATTGTATATTGCTAAGAGTCTCCTTCCTTTGAAGGTAAGTACCTACTTAAGAGTTAATAAGCGATCCCTCTGGGCTGCGTACCCATGGCTTAATCGTCCAAAGGAAATGGACTACGGGTTAAAATATTGAAGCTGAATAAAAATAATCCACATTTTTATCGCCTTTGGTGATCATGGGGAAGATATCGATATATGAAATTTCGTCACACATGTGGGACAGAGAGGCAGCTAACCTAAAGGCACCACTGCGCTCAAGACACGCCGGCAATCTGCCTTTGAATGCAGCTTTTACACCATTACTGAGATGTAAGTAACTACCTATAGGTACACAACACTAAATCCTTTTAGTACCCTTCTTTCTCCAATAAGTAGCCTTCGGTTAAGCAGCATAGATAATATAACCACGTAATAGCAGTTGCGAGCGGATGCCGCTTTGAAAAATTACAACAGGACTTAACATAGAAGTTATCTTTTTCGCGTGGGTACCTTCCAACAATAAGTTCGCACGTTTGTATGCATTTTGTTTCCTCGTTACTTAATAGTGAGATACTCCTAGCTAGACCTTCTAGTCTAGGCCTAGTCTAGGCCTCTTAGTCGTAGTCTTAGGCCATGGATCTTAAGGACACGCGAAGTGGGTGTAAAATAACTAATGCTACATGCCCCTAGCGAGCTTTTCGCTAAAGGGAACTGTGAGCTATTGGGACCTAATTCAAAGTTGAAGGATAAACTGTGGGATTAGCTAACCTATTCTTAGTGGTTTTGTGTAATGATACTATATAAACAACTCGTATATTTAGCTGAAAACTGAATCAAACCAGTGTCTCAGTAATTTCGGAGTGTAGCTCAAGCAGAGCGATAAAGACACAGGTATAGCGACTTTTTCCATGTAGGTTGGTGTTTTTGGTAGGTTGCTACAATTTAGATTATTGTTGCTAAAATATAGTTATTATATGAGATTGCAGGGTTCACAGCTTCTATACAGTCCAGATGTAGGTAAGGTGTTATTAGCTACAAGCATATCCGACAGCCCGCGAATCCGGGTGACCCGGTCTTTACTAACTGGTGTTTGAATGTCAACTAGTCTTAATAAGGCGTTAGTTATATAAATTGACGTAAATTTTAAATGACCGTTAGACACGAAACGACGGGCTACTTTCTTCGACCGATAAAAGCGAGCTCTTCGCACCTTGCCACTGTGTGTTCCGGTGTTGTCATATTGTTTGTTCTCGCGGTCGGTCGTAAGTTGAGGAACCAAGAAATATGCCTTTCTTAAAAAAAACATACGCTCCTGTAATTATATACCTCCTACTTATACATTTTTCGTGTTGACTTAGGGCCTATGCACACTGCGTTTTTTAAACGCGCCGCCGACGCACGTTGGTAGCGTTACAGACGCGATACGCACGCGAGTCAGACGCAGCCTGTAGACCTTTGCACACCTGCCCCCCTAGCCAAGTGGCTTCGTCTACTAGCGTTTCTACAAATCGCTACGCTTCATGTATGGAAATGACATAAGTCACGTGATCTACTTATCGTCTTGTAATGTCATTTCCATACATTTAAGCGTAGCGTTTTGTAGAAACGCTAGTAGACGAAGCCACTCGGCTAGGGGGGCTGTCCACGTTTTTTAAACGGGCCGTCGACGCGCGTGTGTATCGATACAAACGACAACAAACTGCTCTGTAGGATAAAAGCGCGCCGTCGACGCGCGTTTATAGCAATACAGACGCGATGCTAACGCGCGTGTGTATCGATACAAACGACAACAAACTGCTCTGTAGGAAAACGCGCGCAGTCGCCGCGCGTTTAAAAAACGTGGTGTGCATAGGCCATTAGCTTGTTTGTCTCTCGTCTCGCTAGCTAGAGCGAGATATCCGCGCAAGTATCTGGTTGAGGCTACGCAGCAACACGGGCGCACCGGTTATCGGTGACAGCGGGCTCGGGCGGCGAGATTCTCTCTGGAGAAATTTGCTGTCGCAAGGCTTGCGCCGTCATCGTCAAGTTTTTATGTTTGATGTATGCTTTGTTGTCGCCATTTACTGGACAACCGCTATATGTATAATGTGGTTTATGTAACGATCACAACTTCCAATTCGAGGCTATAGTCTACAGTGTCCAGTTTTTACAATTTACGAAGATTCTATGAATA
Source organism: Notodonta ziczac (assembly GCA_918843915.1). NCBI lineage: Eukaryota > Metazoa > Arthropoda > Insecta > Lepidoptera > Notodontidae > Notodonta > Notodonta ziczac. The sequence continues at coordinate 4,569,069 of OU974051.1, forward strand.
GAAGTTAGGTACAAGATTTTTTGCAAAAAGGTGTGAATCACTTTAAGAATTCGTCCCTATTAATGAGATTAACAATTTGTGAGCGAGTTTCGATTCGTTTAGAAAAGGCATTTCAAAGTAACATAAATATTTATGCGTGGATTTAAGGTGGCATCAGCCCCTTAACCCAGTAACCCTGTGCCGGCGCAGCCGCAAGCGAATGAACTTCACGGTGCAACGTACTAGAAACCAAGCTCACTTTCGATCGTTGCGGATGTTCACATCCACCATCACCTACATTTATGTAAATACTAGCTGTGCCCACGTCGTCCGCGTAGTAGATAAACTATCTGTGTTCCAAATTTCATCCAAATCCGTTCAGTAGTTTTTGCATGAAGGAGTAACAAACATACATACATACATCCACACTCACAGACTTTCACATTTATAATATTAGTAGGAAATTGTTGGAGTTTACAGTTTTATTAAATTTTTAACATTGTTTTTTTTATTAACAATTTTTGTTTGTTTTCCTCTGCCGATGTTGCCCCATGTGTGGTATTTTGTAGCTTTATCGTTAATTGTAACATGTATTAAGTGCCGGTCTTTTACGTTCCTAAAATCATACTTAAACTCAATATCTAGCTTGTCAACTCTAGTGTTTTTTGGGGTTACTGCATGTATGGGATGTACCTACTTAAATATTTTAGTTTATATTTACCATACAGTCAAATATATAATTTTATTGTTTAATAACACATAACGTGGTTGTCGTCGCGGGCGCGGCCAACATGGCGATCGGTGAAAGCAACGCGGTCCGGTCGCGTGTGTGCCACTGCCGTGCAAGGTTAACGTTTTTCTAATTTCGGAGCGAGGACTCAGACCTGTTTTACACTGCGGCCAAGTTCCCAACTTTCATCGGAAAATCACAGTGGAAAAATGTTCACCATCTAAGACCATTTTCCTCTTGTGAGCGACGTTTTTCAGTTGCCTTAATCTTTATGCTCATTTCATGCATACGCGTATGCGGTCGACTATGAAACAATGGAGGAAAAAATGTAGAAGAACATTTTTAAAGCTATGGTTTTGTGTGTGAGATCAATGAAGCAAACCAACTATTTTCTGTGAATTTGCTTACATTTTGATAAGCAACCGCGTCAGATTTACGCTGGGTTTGATGTTTTCAAATACATACACACACACACTTATCATAAAGTACGTTATTTTTTTTGGATCTTGCAAGGAAACCAATCAATCAACTTCTTCAATAAGAAAGTTTTCTTTTAGCATTAGTTGGAATTGACATCCTGGAATCTTCTCCTCAAAAACACCCGTTTATTATAATTTTAAGGAGTGTATATAATTATTGTACATCATCATCATCATCGTTTCAGTAGAAGTATGGAGTCGGGAAAGATTTAAATATTATAAAATGTTATAAAACAATTATAATTCTTTTTGGGTTTTTTTATTCGTCCGGTCCAGCGAGCGAACCGCTTTCTAAAGCCGTCAACTTTGCAAGAGTGCGTGTTTCGTTCGCGGATGTGCGCAAACGCATCCACTGAAATAAATTTATTAAGTCGTAATAAATGATGTCTTTGTGTCTAGTTGTGTACGTGACTAATTCTATAGAAATGTAATTAGGATTACTGTTTTACAGCTGTCTTCGCCTGCGTAAGACAATGCTTCGACATGACACATATTATAAAATGATGTAGAGATGCTATCTAATAGGTACTGACATCATTTTGAGCTTTGAGGATAAATGCGCAATACTTTAGATATTTAATTAATTACCAATCAGTAATAGTAGGTAAGTACTAGGTACCTACTAAGATAATATTGATTGTACATTATTTTATTAGAGAAAGAAAGGTATGTATTAAAACACCTTTCATCCTGGAGTTTGTTATTAGAAACAAAGATTGTGCCCGATTGTCATCGCGTAATCGATTTATAGGATCGATGAAGCGTATTACCAAAGTAGTGCCTGCCTGCTACGCGTTCCACAAACATTGATCCATGGGTGTGCGTGCTCGAAGTCACCGTTACCGCGCTCTCGATGCGGATCGATCGTACGGTACACCTGATTCAAGATGCATATATCCGATTTGGGTCGACACATTTACCTACTTCGACCGGTTGCATTGTCAATCAGCATTACCATCATAATAAACTGGAATTATGCACTTGTTCATTCTTAATTGCTACAGTGAATGAGCTAGCAAGTGTTACGATGGAACAGGATGTAAAAGGAATGTTAGAACATTAAAATAAATGGTACTTGAAGTTTCATAAGAAACAGGAATGTTTAGAAAACCTAGTTTTTCTAATGACGGTTACAGTCACGAGCCGAACAATATACAAGTTCCTAATTTTCAGAGGATTTACAATGAACATTTCTTGTTTTACACGTGGTTCTAAACGTAGGGTTACATCAGATGAAGCATTCACACAAAACATACTTTTACCTCAATTTTTTTAGAATTATATAATAAAGACAATAATATGTTTCGTCTAGACGTTGGGCTTCAGTTCCTTTTGGGATGGTATAGCGGACTGCTTAACTCAATTCGGCATATAACTTATTATGTTCCTACGACATACATTACCTAAGTAGATATATAACTAAATAATTATAATATGTTGCACAGGGCATCATATCGTCACGTTTTGGGAATTCTTGAGTTGACAGGTTCAGTTGAGTAAAGTAAAGCTTGATGATGATGTCCAATACATAATTTAATGGCAAACAGTAAGTCATTATATTTTTACGCTTGAGAGCACTCCGAAGGCATAGGTCGTATTAAATTATTTGTTTTACCATTTTGATTGCACTTTCGACGCTACTATACCTTTTCTTTTTAAAGATTACCTACTAGTAATGTGGGTTTATCACATTACTAGTATTCCCTGTAGCCCCTCCAACTAAGCTAATGCTTGTGCTATAGGACTGGGCTCACGTCAATAGTTTCATGGTCAGGATGGGGATCGAACCCGGAACCTCTCAGCCACGAGGACGGCCCCTCTAACCACTAGGCTATTGACGTTTCCATCACCAAATCTAAAGTGTGATAATAATATAGTATTTTCGAGTAGGCGCAAAAAGTTTTGAATTTTGAAACAGTAGGTACTCGTATTATTAAATCCGAGAACAATATTTAAATGCTTTATAAAAAAATATTCTTGTATTGTCGTAGGTCAGTGTCTATCTAGTTCCGATCATATAGCCGGCTATGTCAACTGACATTTTTTCACCTAATGCCTTATAGGTAAATTGTTAGTACCTAGTTACAACGTTATTGAGTTCAACTTGTCGATCGAGTCCCGAAGCGATGTGGCCAGTGTATAATTTCCGTTTTAAAATAATTTCGGTTACCCAACAGCGTCGGTAAATGACGAGATTACCTCTCACGTCCGCTGCCGCAACTTTCACTTTAAAGTTTTTTTGTACATGAGTGGCTCTGGCATTCGGCTCGATTCAACATTATACGATGGTGTTATTAATCACCATACAAATATTCTAATGTTATTGTTAGCCATGAAAACGTAACACGGTTATCTAAAGTCCAGACATACTAATTGAGGACCCCTGTTTAAAATGTGGATAATGATACCTACCTATGCCAATGCAATGTATGCAAGAATAACACTGCCTGCGATCAAACAGCTAATTAGCAAATTATAAAGTTTCCTTTATCGGTGAGTGAACGGTATATTTATTAAAAAATAAAAATAAAACGTGCAAGAGCCAATTACGCTAATTAACTAAATACTTACTAAATAAGACTAGTAAATAAATCTGATGACATAATGCTTCTTAATATGAAGGAATATGTTATGAACGTGAGTAACGTTCTAGTGAGTGCTAGAAATTGCAGCGCCCGAGACGCGACGCCGCGACGGACCGGGCACTCGGCACGCAAGCGGATTATTGCCCATTCCGATGGCAACAGCTTTCCTCGCCACTTTCAACTGCGCGGGCGCACACCTCAAGACTCTTAATTACTTAACCTGTCACAAGTATCATAATAGTAGTCGCGGTTCGATATCTTTAGTTACAACCATAAACCAGAAGATTTGATTTACTTTAAAATATCAAAAACCTACCTAATCAGTAGTAAAGAGATCTAGTAAACTTGACTCTACAATATCTTATTGATTGATTCGCTCTATTTAAAGAATAGAGCACTACTAGATACCGTCTGAGATTGGAAATTGATTAACAATTTCTAATGCGCCTCTCGCTAATTCAATACAATTGTGAGAAAATTCATTAGTGGTAGAACAATCTTTCTACTTATACGAGCGCTTATTTCAATGTCAGAATCTCCATTGTTACATCAAATTGGTACCCAAGAATGTCGAGACAAAAAAATGACTTGTTCTTCCTAATTTCCATGACTGATTCAGGGTTAGAACGTGTTATGTGTTTTCACATTTTAGAAAGCGAAGGTTCATATTTACATGACTAAAGCGGACAGTGAAAATATTGTTGTGTATTCACGAATAGGTAATCGGCGTGAAATTTACGTGAACAATCCTTCGTAATAGTTGTTCCGTCGTGTATAACAAATATTGATCATTTTGGATAGGTATGTTGTTAGCGTTAAAAGAAGGCAAATTATCGTTAAAACACAGAATTTTTTGATCACATAGTATCGTATTACCTAACACTATATTAACCCAGTTTTCTTTTTTTTTCTATACGTAGGTAGGTTTTGTTAATATTGGGGAATTAGAAAATAGATAAATTATAAATATTAGTTATAGTTCTTTGTTAGATAAATATCATTTTTTACTTGCAGCCATTTTAGGGAGCTGAATTATTTTGTAATTAACATTTCAAAATATTCTCGTAATTTATTCGAGTTCCAGTTACCTAGTATAATTTCAGTAGTTCTACAAATATACAGAAATCTGTAATACACTATTATCAATTAAGCCAAATACGAAATACTATCACAGTAATTTTGATAAAAAAGAATTTGTATCACAATAATTATCACTATCAATATTTGTGATAAATATGTTTTATTTTAATCACAAAAACTTTTGTATCACCAATACTTATCACTAGTGAAGCACCTCATAATAAAATCATATCACGGGTCACTCAGTCGGTGTCCTTCCCGCGTCCTAAATCACACAAACACGGTTCCACTTAATTAATTCCACCATACTTCTTTGGGGATGAACCTTGAAAATACATCTTACCTTGTCTTGGCACTGGATCGTATCACTGTATCACTATCACGATATCTTCCGGATCGTCACCGGAGAAAGTGCGTGTTATTCGTGCGAGAGTTAAACTTGCAATGAGCGTTGCGCCTTGAACTTCACTATATATATATGATGACCCAGTTATGGTGGCAGCGGCTAACTGTGCTAGTTGGTCTGTCTCCGTGTGTCCCGGCAACCTGTTCCCGGCCCGACGAGAGGCCGCTCCCGTGGACCTTGCCAAGGACATTGGGAACAAAGCACGTACGCATCGATTCCTCAAAGATACGCCTACTCACATTAGTTACGATCTAACTGTGATGATCGTATTAAAAAGATTATGTACCTTGAAGTGCCTTGGCTATTCTGCTCCATTGGAACTGTATTTCGATTAAGTGAGAGAGTCTTATTAACATAACATATTTTTCACAAGTAACTACCTGAGGTGGTTAACACGAATAAAAAGTGTTCTGATTCTTTAATAAGTATTTGTATTTTGAAATGCATTGCTCTATTTAATTATTTATCAATCTCTAAAAAAGTAGAGCCTCTATCATAAGTGTTAAAAAATAACGATAACGCTCTATTGTTACAGGTACTTGCATTATCGGGTTGTATTCAAACTTCAATAAGAGTAAGTTAAACATCATGGAAATAAGGTAAGATAGCTGTGTAGAGATCTATAGATTAGACTACCGACGAGTACTTATCATATAGTGAACTATGGTCAAAAGCTTTTAGCAATGGAGTAAACAGTAAGTAGAGTTGAAAACAATCAGTAGGCTAATTGAGATTGATGGAGCATTGAGAACTCGGCAAAAAGTAAGATACTTATAAGACTTTACCACGCTTCTGAGCCAATAACAATACCAGTCTATATTATATTTTATCGATTACTTTTCCCAGTAAAACTGATGTGTATCGTGGAAATGTAGCGTAAAACGACTCACCTTATATTGCATTCACACAGCACCTCCCACGGCATTTGCACTTAATAACTTTTATCAAGAGAGTCAAGCTTAAAAACATATATATCGCCAGACTGACACACCAACTGGATGGTCCCCAAATTAGGCAACGCTTGTACTATGGTACCGTACACGGGACTGGAGGCAATCCCAGTGACACCCAGAGCTGGGCAAGTTACGAATAGGCTATTGCCAAAATTTGCCCAGACGGGAAATTTAAGAAAATATACCAGTAAGGCTTATATTATCAGATTTATTTTTATTTATGGTAGGTACATCATCTTTACCATTTGCCAAGGCGCCATATAAAATATCGGGCATTATTAAAATAAGACCATGGTTTTCATAATATTATTGATTAAACACTTATGATATCATTTCTTATAACTGTCTGTCCATGTTATTCTGCTCGGCTCTACGATAGTATAATACGACTTCTTTCCTTCGACGTCAGTTAATAAAAAAAATTATAATATGCTACAAATCATTCACCACGCTCGTCAAATCCATTATAAGTAATTTAAAACCTAGATCCTTGAAACAAAACTTCCCTGTACCCATTTGCATTGAAGATGCTTAATTTAATAATAAGTGCACTTAACCCGCTAAGCGCAAAGCCTAAATAATTAACTACAAAATCGCACCTTTAATTCTAGAAAGTGTTACCAAAAAACCCTAATTCATATTAAATTTTCCCCAGGTACGTCTTGGTCATCGCAAAATCGCCTGTCTATTTAGCATCCGTGAGTATTCTATTTTACCTACTTTGAAAATATAATAATTTTGCGATATCTTGCCCGTAAACGAGTTTTAGCCGTTCTCGTGTCCGTTTATGTGTTGATCTGAATCAATGTTCCCCTTGTAGATCAGTAGCACAACTACTTTGTAGCGTGTCTATTTGTAGTCTTTTTGAAATAAACGTATATATTTTAAACAAAGTTCTTTTAATTTGAATACCATTATTCGTAAGTAGGTACTTACATAGCGACCTCAATCCCCAAATGGTGGATCAGATAAATTTCTAAGAGTTGAATAGATTTGCAACATCCACATTCCACAAGAATGAGGAAGTTAAACATGATATTCAAAATATATTTTAATTACTTCCATTTGGTTGGTAGGGTAAGAAATTAAAAAATGAACGTTAGAATTTTGGAATACAAAGAAAAGCAAGAGTGCTTTCGTTTCCTTGTAAAGTTACTCAACAAGAGAGGTCGCAAAATCGTAAAGTAAGAGGACTCGGGCGTCAGATCAGTGACCTCCCGCTATGACTCACTTACTTGCATTTCACTTTCTTATTCTGGGAATTCCATATATTGGGTCGAATGCCTTAAGTAAATCCTTTATTATGTAATCTGGGTTGTAGTAACTTGGCCAGTGTTCTGCACATGTGTGTCCTGTTTAGGGTTGTTTATTCAGGTCATGCTCTTCGTTGGGATCTTTAGGAACTCTATAGGACACGGGATATGGGTGGGAAACGTATGTTTCCACCTTAAAATGAATGGGACTAAATTAAGAAATAGTAATAGGAGATATAAATGAAACAGCTTGTAGTCGGCGACTTTCCTAGGTGGATAGAAAGTGACCTCGGTCACAGGAAGGGTTAAATTTCATATTCAAACAGTATTTGTGCAAACACTGCGAAGATCACACTGATATGTGGATATTACTTTCTACGAAAGCTGTAGACTTCGGGTCTGTAGTCTGGGTTTTTCTTTTAACCAACAATTAACATCATTTACAAATGATTCATCAAAAGCTTTATTACTTGCCTGAGTGTTTTGTTTTTGGTATATTTGTACGAATTGGCTCATTTAATGGCATCAGCTCAAATAAAATACATAAATACAATCAAGGAATCTGCCATTCCCCATTGAGGCAGCGTGGGACACTGAAAGGGCTAATTATTATTATGTTTCATAGAATAAGGGTGAGAATACCCTACCATACCATACCTACCTCTTCACTGGTACCTGTTAAAACGCTTCAGTAGTTTCGAGTGATAGCATCAGAACAGCGAAGTCGCGACTTTGGTAGTATTTGTCAATTTGCATGTAGCCAGGTTGTTCAAAGCTAACTGTAAAGTTGGAATGTCAACTAGCCTACTCACTACGTTTCTCTACTAATATAAATAGAAGAGACGTTTCGATAAACATCGGACACCGTGATTAAAGCGTATATTGATCAGGTCAATAATTATAGAGTTCGCTGATATCTCAATAAGGTATATGCTATAGGTATGCTATTTACTTTCTTCTTTCTTACTTTTTAACCTAGACTTTGTGGTAATTAATGATCTTCAATTAGTTATTTACCTTCCTTATTTTTATAGAATATTCTTTGAGTTCGATTAACACACTTAAAAATCTATTTTTTAGGTACATACTTTCATGGTTAGTTGGAATAAAATGAGATTTTTAGACCTAAGCACCTAACACCGCCCATTACAATGGGTCTGCCCATTCATAGATAAAAATCCACAAATATGGTAGCATTATTATATATCTCGGCGTACATTATTGCCAGCAGCATGTCTGCAGCTTATTCACCTTAACCGGAACTTGGGAACTGGGACGCCATCCGCATCAACATTCAAGTGTACCCGTAGTGGTAGCAACCGCAGAGGGCGGCGCCACTAGTCACCGAGCTACGGGGTCAAATACTTGGAAAAGTAATCATCCCGGTAACCTGCGTAATGGGCATGACATCCTTACGGGATAATAAATGTATTTAAATATGACTTATTACGGACACACGCAAGTTGTTTGCTGTAAGTACATGTGATGTTTTTAAATATACTTATTATATTTTGCGTAATTGTAGCATAGCCTAGTAGTCTACTGTGCTTTTGAACCAAGTCTCTATATTTGTAGGTAGACGTTAATGTGGTATTTGCCATGCTGAACACTGAAAGACCCGGGCATAAAAAATAACAGATATAGGTCTTTAAAAGAAAATTTGATAAGTTTGAAAGTCGAACACGAAAATTGACTTATACGAATTCCAAACAACTCGAAGTAAACAAATATAATGTGACGGGTAAACATAAACGTGCCATTGTGGGCCAGTAGGTCGCTAGCGAAATGTTGGCTTTCGTTCTTACCGCCAATGACAGTACTAATATCAAGGCAGTGACTTAAAAGGACACGCCGCATTCCAACAACCATCGCTATCGCCCGCGTCTGTTTCCTGTTGATCTAGGATTTTTAAATAATCTCTATCTACCTATCCTTTTATTTGCTTACTAATATTCTTATAAATTGCTAGCTGTACCTTGTACGCGTTGCTACGCTGTCAAAGATTGGTCGTACCGACTCAGAAAACTTTGTGGGCTCATGCACAACACTTTGCTGAAGATCATGACATGATCAAATGCATAGTTTACGATTGTATAAAGGACATACATACAAACATTCATTTTTATATATATAGATTTCGTATTTATCAGTCCGTAATCAATGCTGCAAAAAATATATAATTTTTTTAAAACTTTCTGCTCGAAAGTACTTACCTACTCAATTTTTTATTCATTTTGATTTTGTGAATGGAGAATGGAGATAATGATTAATGAATAATGAGTTCCAAGTAACAAGCATTGATCGTATGTTATCGGAGGCATGTGTTGCGTCTATTCAATACATTGAATACGTCTGCGGGTATATTTTCACTCACGACACAAAGCGTCTTGATATAAACAGCCAGTCGGTGCAATGTCACAGTCATAGAAAGTGAAGACTGTTCTGAATGTGAAGCAGAACGGATCATTCGTACAAAACAACAATGGGTTATGATTACAATTGTGGACCGCCCTTTTATGAAGTGGCATCACTGTCTTGGACACAGTGAGGCATCAGTTAAGCTGCTTTTCCCACCGTGTAATATACCCATTGATAACATCACCATTCACCCCATATTGTTTGTTTTATATAATTACTAGCTGTGCCCCGCGAGTTCGTCCACGTGGAATGTGAACCACCCTTAACATTTAGGGGTATGAAAAATAGATAGTAGCCGATTTTCAAACCTACCCGATATGCACACAAAATTTCATGTAAATCGGTCGAGCCGTTTCGGAGGAGTATGGTAACTAACCTAACATTGTAACACGAGAATTTTAACATAGTCGGCAAACAAGTGTACGACCTGCCTGATGTTAAGCAGCTACCATAGCGTATAGATGCTTGCAATACCAAAGGCGATGCTCTCACGTTGCTGACTGAAGTGGAGTGGGACAGAGGGAGGGGAGAAGGGGACTGGTCTTCCGGTTCTTTAAACTCATTACACGAACCGCGCCTATAATAGTTACTTTACGCCGTTCTTCTGTGATGGGGTTGTACTGCTCCAGTCGAGCCAACCTGTCTATGAGCTGCATTCAATTAGCTACAGGTAGCCCTACCACTGTATAACATATGCCAAATTTGAACTTTCAAGGTCATCTGGAACTGGGTTAGAATTTTGATGTATAGGTGAGTCAGTGATAAAAATGACGATTTTTGGACGTTAATATCTAAATAACTGTCCCGTATGTTTATGAAATTTGGAGCACATGTGTATCTCGCAAGTCTCAATATATGAGCCAAATTTGACATGTTTATGTGAAATAGTTTTTGAGTTATGAGGGGGTCAAAAGTGGCTCCAAATCGTTCCTGTAATATTACACACGTTGCTGCATGCCACTTCGCTTGAACTTAGCTTGACACGCTACCGCATGTCTACCTATTTAAGTGATCTGCAATACGATTTTGCACAAATCATTAGTCATGATAGGTACCTGATGGTACATGCAAGTTTTTGTCTCCAGCTTTGAAATGCAACGGAGTGGTTAATATTCCAACTTCTATTCTTTCTTTTGATGACATCCTTTGCGGGTTTCGAGGCATTTTAGCTGTTCCCCGGGGCTTGTTGATGTTCAAACCTAGTTGTCGTTAGACACCATTGTACATCCTGGCTGACACGAGTAACTATGGAGGGAGTGTGTGGCGAGCCGAGCCCTAAGAAACGAGAGCCTTCGTGTGAAGATTAGCTATTTCAGAATTGCTGTGTAGGTCATATTCGGCTTATTCGCCTGTATTTTATAAGTAGGTCTGTAAAATATGCAAATTGTATCGTAAAGTGTTTAATTAGCTTTCGTAACTGGATCTGTGTTGCAAACATGGTCCTTTTACTTACCCACTTGAGAGAAAGAAAGTTGAAGTAATATAATTATGTGTTTCGAGAACCAAATTCTTTACCGCCTTTCGCTTTCAGTTGTTTTCCTTATCCACTGTTTACATGTGATTCACATGTGTAATTTGGGTTTGGCTATCAATTTAGGACAAGGCTTCAGACGTCAATGTATTTTGCGCTTGCAAAATTTGTTTTATGACGGATGTAACTAGAAGGTCGTCTAGGATAATTTGTCAAGGAAGCAGTAGGAAGTCGTTCGAATTAATATATTTAATTATGTTCTGTATGGTCCCAAGCTAAGAACCGCTTATACTATGGGCACCATACAATGGACTGGGGCGATCCCAGTGACACCCAGACCGGGAAAAGTTACGGAAGTCAAACTTTACAACCACCTGTAGCATGGAACCGAGCGGCCTAGGCTTGAATCACTACATCGAACGGTCAGTCATAAATGCTGTATATATTTTTTTTGTTTTATAAATCAGAGATCATCATCAATCTTACAAATATCTTAATACAAATAAGTACCTAGTAAGAACGTGGTTGAACTACCAGTTAATAAATAAAGAATAATTAGGAATCATTTTTCATCCCAAGAAACGATTAGGTTTGTTTATTTCGGCGTTTTCTCTCCATAAATCAAAGTTGAATGGATGACGCGCCTCCATGCGAAAGATTGTATGTATGATACGAAATTGCTCGCTCATTCGAACAAATTAAATTGCAATAAGAATAAATTTGTGAGAAAGAAAGGCGGGCGTGACACCATGACCCAATGATTAAATGTTAATTACACATGTTACATGCATTATAGCTTTGAACACTAATTACCAAATTAATCTGAATTACAAATGACTGTAATTCACACTACTCCACAAACGCATTCGTTAGGTTATTATAAAATTTGAATTTGTGTGCCTATTAATTAGTTCGTTAGGTAGCTACCTTTATCTGGAGCATAGGTACCTAACTACAAGATTTTTATTTACATTTAAATCTATAATCTGTATCGACGATAAGCAGATGGGTTTCTTGATGGGAGATATGGCAATAAGGGAGATAAGGCCAGTGCTTGGTCTTTGCCTAAATTATAATGTAGAAGCTGCTTTCTCTTCAACCTGTTGACCCTTTTGGTTAAGTCCAAGAGTTCAGCAGCGAGAGGATTTGGGTGCTCAGCCAGTACCTAGAAGATAGGTAAGTTTTGTTTCGATAAAAAACCTAACTATGATAATGAGCTGCCAGTGAAAATACACATTAAGCAATTAAATGAAATAATAGGGGTGCATAAGTAGGTGGAATACGTTTACTTCTCATAGCGTTTAGTGTAATTTAAAACAATTACAGTTGATAGTTTCCCTCGATAGTCGCAGGTGAACGTCCGTGAAGCAGTTTGGTAGTTTTTGTTTTAAATGTAATTTGGGCGGTTGCTGGCGCCCCTCCATGCCCACTTTCTCCGGCTCGCTTTGACAACCATAAATATAGAGGTGTACAAGTAACCTGCAGCTAGTGAGAAATGATTGACCTCCATAGGTTCTTGCTGGCTTCATAGCCTTGCTAATAATTGCTAATATAATGCATCGGAAACACAGGAGTTGTAGTGTGTTATTTGGAAAAGAAAACTAGTATAGTATTGCATTAAGTTCGATATATCTGTGCTACATTTTTTTTAGTTTTCTAATTTTGTGTCTATGTAAATGGGATGTAGTCAATATTAATTTAGTATCTGAGACAATTGTCTTAAAACTTAGGTGGATTTTCTTATCACTTTCTATTTAGTACGAATAGGAAAACACGGAAAAACGTGAAGCGAATTACATCGCGGACTTTCTACGTGGAAATACCTACTTGGATTTCTTATTCAACGTTGTACAACGAAGTGGCAATATTGGCGTCGAGTATCTAGGAATGTAGCAACTTGAATTGAATCATTAGGTCATAAAAAGTACTATTCACATACCTAGTTACGGCACGACACTAGTGCTTAAACACCATCCCATAATGTTCCCCAACAGAGAGTTAACAAAAGAGAACATAATTATCTATGAATATGTCACAATGGGCGGTGTTATCACTTAAAGTGATTTCCACCAGACTACAGACCGCAAACTTGGTATTAAGCTATCGATACTTACTTAAGAAAACATGATTTTTGTAGTTCCTAGTATTGTTTACTAAACGTTTTGTATTAGCGTAATTACAAAACTTTAAATAAAATATATTTTTTTAACGCCTCAACATTTTTATATCAAAGACCGATAGACTGCTGGATCGTGTAGACCAAGTCCGGAATATCCCTCGCATTGAAGGGGTATAACGTACCTATGACTAATAGCTTGGACTTGCCCCCAGTTTAAATGAAACAAATATACCTTTGGCGAAATAAGGGCACACTGCAGCGCACCTCTGCCTATTCCTGCAGGGAATATAGGCGTGATGCTGTAAGTATACAAAGGCAGATAAAACAGTACCAGATTAAAATAAAACTATTTTTACGGATTATATCGCGTTTATTTTTACTTTTTATGTTAAACGCGTAAATATAAGAAATCAATATGAGTACCAGATTAATAACAAAAACTATGTTGCATCAGACGACACATGTTTGCCAGAGCAGTGAAACTATAACGCATATATGACAAAAGATGATATGACAATAGATCTTCGCAGTTTTTAGTGCTCTTACCTCATTCATTGTGGCTTCCAAACTTTCTTCATGTAAGTAGCCGCCACGTATACGTTACGTAAGGCCCCTCACTGCCTTTGCGCGCCGGTCATCCATCTCCTAGATTATTATCTAATTGTTGCATAATTACTTATGAAACAACTAATTTAAATATTGACATTCGCTGGCTCGTCAATAGTCGCCAATCTATGCTGGGACGCTGCACGCATAATTTTATTTATTTTGTGGTGGTGTGTGAACTTTTAGAGTGAATAATTTAGGTATTCATTATGTGTAAAAGCATTTGCAACATGTTTGTGTTTCAAATGCCGATCGCGAATTGAGTTTTAATAAAAACAAATTGATATACCATTGTTGTTGCTATTGGTATTGTTGTTAAATACCTAAATATATTCTTATTTTTAAGGAACAACATTGGTACATAATCGTTTTTTATTAAATCCTTTTAATTAAGTACCTACTTCAAAGAAATTACATGAACAAACTTTGGCGCTGACGTTGAAGTCTTTTGTACTAGGCAAATTTATTCCAGTTGTTAGGTAAATTAATAAACTAACACGCAGGTAAATTTACGTAAGTATAAAAGTTAAATAAAAGGAAGTTTTAGAAACACGTGTTCTTGAAACAATTAAGCATTTTATCTTAACAAAGACCAATGTAGCGGATGGCTTCACACGTGTTACGGTTACGTCACGAACACAAGTGTATAAGGAGTAATTACAGTGGCATGTGGTGGTGGATTTGGGCGGCGCGGGCGCGGGGTCAATGGCCCGCATTCACTTTCTCCAGATGACCGCCGTCCGGCCTGTTCTCCAAGATGACATATCCGACTTATTTACAGATAACTTTCTTCTGCTGCTATCCCGGCTCCAAGACCCATGATCATGATGTGTGTTTATAGAGTTCTCTTTTCTAGGGTAAGCGGACTCTATGTACCTATTAGGTAGATAAACCTATTGAATTTTATTATGAACTAGCGGCCCGCCCCGGCTTCGCACGGGTACATTGCGGTTACATTATTCGAGTTTTAGTAAGGATCCCTAATTTTTTGAAAATATATTATAGCCTATGTATGTCACCCGGGGATAATATAGCTTCCCAATAGTGAAAGAATTTTTCAAATCGGTTCAGTAGTTTCGGAGCCTATTCATTACAATCAAACAAACAAAGTTTTCCTCTTTATAATATTAGTATGATTTGATAATGGAAGCAATTTAGTTGTTTAAAATCTTCTACTGGTTATTTTATTGTTTCATTCAAGACAGGGTATATGACAGTATATTATTATAGGGACACCTATAAATACCTATCAATGGACTGGCAATATGTTGATAGAGGATGTATTTTTATTTTTATTCGAATATATTTCTTATAGACTTGCTTGCGTAAGAAGACACAGTTAGGAAAACAATAACATAAATTATTTTTGTACATCCTAGTTTCTACCTATCCTTCTTACTGCATACCTATTTGTCACTACCTAAAAGTTTTTTTAATTACAGTGGCATACAAATTAATTGGCTGTAATAAAAAACGTTTCGTAAAAAATACTAAAAATAATACTAGGAACAAAAAATCGATTTATTTTCGTATTATTTTTCCTCAGTACATCAAACAAACGCTAATAGGGCTATATTTATTAATAATATTCAAGTAGGTAAACCCAAGTTATATTTACACATAACTTTCTTCGCGTTATCCCGGCCGCTGTGTTACGGTCTAGTTTTTAATGGGAATGCGACTTCTTGATTAACACTTGGCGTTTACAGTTACGTTTCCAACTTACGATCATCTCCTCTATATCCATTGGAGAGGGGAAATATAAAAATAAACGCCATAAACATGATTAATACGAAAGGTAATCGATGACAATGACGAATCCGGATCTAAACGCTAACAAAATAAACCTTTGACGAAAGTCAAAGAGCCGTGAAGAATAGAACCGTCGAATAAATTATAGGTAGGTACCTAAATATATTTAATGGTTTGCGACCATTTTATATCTATATTTTTTCTCCTGCGACTATTTTCTATCTTGAAATCTTAGATATTAGACCATTTTATACCTTTGGCATTTTTCAGTAATGACCTACCTTTGATAAAGGACTTTTATCAAAGCCTAAGACGCCTAAATATTAGGTAATTAGGTATTACGTTATTTAGATAATTGACATGGACGCTTCAAAACTTCACGTAGAAATTGGCACGCTTACGTCAGTTCAAGAAGTTTAATTACAAATGTCAAATAGAGCCATATAAAAAAAAAAAAAAAAACCTGCAAACGTGTGAAGAGATCGACAAATTTTTTCTCTACACTTTCATGAGGAATACTTACACTAATAAGTTAAGATATATCGTCTTTTGTATTTAGGTACTCTCAGTTCGAGAATACTTGAGTTATGATCATCCATTTAAGTAGTATTTTGCTAATAATCCAGTCAGTTTCAACCTTAGGAACATGAGCAGCTTATTAGCTCCAAGAGTATAATGACGCGTTAGCTTTCTCTGCGCATTGTGTCTCGTATCCGCCAGTTGTCCTTGTTGTACAGTCAGCTGCAAAAATAATAACTCAAATTGACGGGTTCTGTATGACCTGAAAAAATGGAAATTGTTTTTCGAAATGCAGGTTTTTTAAATTTCTATGCTTAAAGCTCCGATCAGTGAAGCCTAACTCTTAAAAATTTCGAAAAGGTCTAACTTCCCCTCCCTCTTTGACACTCCCCTTCAGGTCGGTAACGTGCGGGGTATATCTTTGGTGTTATTGCAAGCATTTATAGGGTGCGGTAACAGCATAACATCAGGCACGCTTGTTTGCCGACTTTGATAATTAAAAAGAAAAAATATATTTCAGTCTTATTCAAAGTACTTGTTATAGGTTTGTAAAGAGTCTACATGGAAGGAGTTTATAACAGAAAAATAAATGTACCTACCTGGGTGTCTATCCAATCATATTGTGTGATTTATTTAGGTGCTTATGCTTATTTGAAAAACACAACATTTATTATAACATTTGAAATAAAACTTTATTTATGTTATTTTACATTCAAAGCTGCTAGCTACTACAATTTGATAAGTATAAAAACTTGAAAATCTTTGCTTTGAAATTTGGATCAAATCATAACACGACTGTGGAAAGGAAAAACTAAAATGCCATTTTGCTCGAAAATGACTTTTATAGACACATCGAAAGATAATCCAAAACCCTATCGATCTATATAATATAAAACGATTTTTCGATCAAATTGGCGTTTCATTAGCTTTTCTTTCCGCCATCAAACAGATTAGTTTAGATCACATTCTTTATGTCGCCGTTCACAGATGTCGTTCCTAGCGTTAATTTCTTCTGTGTTCGGTAGATGGCGGTACATGATCGCAGCTCCATGCATCTCCTTAGGAAAATCATTCGTATTATTACCAAATACAGCTTGTTGCATTCGATTAATGAATGGAGTTACTTTACAGATTAATAATCGAATACAACTAGTTTCCTCTTCTGATCCTTTTTCTTTGATTAATTCTTCTATGCTATCAGGCAAAGACTCGTTCTTAGCAGCTGCTATAAGTTCTTGGAGTTTTCTAGAGTTTTTATTTAAAATCCAGGATGTGGGATCGTCGGAGCGGTATGGTTTCGATGGTTTTGGTCCTGCTAGAAACGTTGAAATCTGGAAATAGGTAAGTGTAAAGTGAAGTTACTGTTAGTTAAAATTTTTGCATTAGGTACCTAAGTATTTTTTTTTAAACTGATAGACACGTGTCGTTGTCGAGGTTCGACCGCATTAAACAGTACTGCATTAATGTCACCAAATATTAATTTATATAAGTAATAAAATATATATTACCATTTGTGCCACAAAAACCAATGCGTTAACTGCAACAGCGCTTATTTGACTTGGTTGTAGACCAAACAGCCGAACCAAATGTTTCAAGGGTGCTAACGGGCTTGCAGCTTCATTGATTTCGTATCCAAAGCCATTGGCTTGGTAGTCCTTTTCACTGTGAGAAGTTTCTTCATCGTAACCATCGTTCTGTGGCCATCTTCTATTTGATGTAGGTACATTTGCAGTTTTGAAAGCTCGCACTACAAATTCTGCTACTTTTAAAGCGACTGATTCGGATCCTGTAATGGTACAAAAATTTTAGATTATATAATTTTACGTCCTAGGCCCAGCACCGCTATTCTGTAACGAACAAATAAATAATTAATGCAAGAGACAGGATACTTAGGTACCTGGTTCTAACACCAACTTCTTATTTAAATTTAATCGCTTATATTTAACATGTACTTTGAACGTGTAATTAGTCACGTTTTGGAACACGACTTAATCATGGTGGTACTTGATAAAAAGTATAAGTTACCTAGAAAATCCTTTGCGAATTTCATTCCACTGTTCAATCGATCTATAAGACCATCATTTCTGTATTGCTCACCACACACCACTTGGAAAGTTAGTAAAACACAAAGAACACGTGCTGCCATCTCGAGACCGTTGCTCACACTAAAATTATATGTAATGTGCACGGTGACTATTCATGGTTCGGTTCTCAGCGTAATGGGTGCGCAATCGCAACTGTCGCACTAGAGCATAACATTTGAAATAATTATGTTCTAGAGGGTGTACATACAGGATGCTTTAAATTATATTTGTTATTTATAAATCATGAAGTTTATCTATAAACACCTATTTATTGAATTTTAAATTTGGAATTTCTGGCATATTTTCATAGATGGCGTTACTGGTATTTTATACCAAGCTAATGTGTGTATTGGTTGCAACAACGAAGGGCTAAAGTCGCTTAGACTACCTGGATCCTTCCATCATTCATATTAAGTAGCCCAGCATTTTTTAAATACCTATGTAGGATAGTTGAGTACAATAATTTAGTTGTTAACGTAGTTAGGGATAGCTTTAGATTAGAGAGGGTCTGCATCAAAAGCTTCCGCGATTTATTTTTTACGATAATAACGCATAAAGTTGCACGAGGTTGTGTTATTAACGTTTATTGATTTAAAGATTACTTACAGGACAAATGTGCGGACAAACTTGGCCGGCCTGATGTCAGTTCTAGGTGCGATGCAAGATCAAATAATACCTATACAATTTGTAATATGTAATGCCCCCGTAGGCCTAAACAAAATAAACGCTTTAACATTGACTTTGAATAAAGCTACAGAAACTTAAGTTTTTTTTTTAATTCTACCATTATCTGGTAAGGTACAGTAGAGATCGTAAAAGCATCACCCTTCAACTCATAAATAGTTGAATATCAAGCTTATTGATAATTTATTTATTGAGTATTACATACACACTGTATGTAGATACATAACTACATAAGAAGAGAAACATCTCAGCATCAGAAAGACAATGGACACGGAAACGTCTTTGTATTTTTTTCTACCTTTAAGTTGGTACTTTATTCATTTTTAGCATCTTATTGATCATGTTCTAAGAAATAACATATCGGTAAATGGAAGGCAGTGACATGTTTAACGTGGCCGCTACACTTCGCGCTTAGCAGACCATAATGATCACCATCGTCGGCATCTGCTCATTCCAGCACCACACGCCTCACAAGTGACATCGCAAAATGTTTGTACTTGTCATCATCACGTCGTTATTCAGTGCTGGGTCCGCTGACTTCGTAACCGAAGACGTGGAATTCCTAAACGAGCTGCCATTGGATAAACTTTTGAGGCTAAAGACTTCCTTGCAAGATCTCGTTCCATCGGACTATGAAAACGTTACAACCACAACCCCGAATTATTCAGATAGGTTCGGCGCCCAAGCGATGGCGATACAGAGCCCACCAATCAAACGGGGCGACTACGAAGAAGCGTTGTACAAGAAAGAAGATCACAGCAAGATCAGCAATATATTTTCGATGTCCGTAACTACCCTTGCTTTCTTGGCTTTCGGTGGTTACTTGTTGTGTCTTATCGTGCAAGCAGTGAAGGCAAAACACAATTATGCTGCCACGATGCCGGTTCCGCAGCCAACTACGTTTTTATTAAGTGCGGGGATTAAGAAGAGACCCCAGTCTCAGTTTACGTCGTATGGAAGAAGGAGAAGGGAGAATAGAGTGAGGAGAAGCTTTAGAGAAGTTGATTTGCCTCCGGAGGAATTGTTTGCAGCGCTGTTACAAGTTTGTGAGGGCTATGCTAAGTGGAGTGAGAAAAGCAATATATATTAAAGACTATCAATCGTGTTGAATTTTTATAATTTTGATAAACTAAATTTCCCAGATTCGTTTCAATAAAGGTGATACTATGTTATATGCATTTCGTTACCATCATGTCCGTTGAATACTTTGATAAAGGAAGGAATCTTTTATCAAAGGTTGAATATTATACATTTTGAGCTAATTGAGAAAATTCCAAATGAAATTCTTTTTTGAATTCATTTCGAAATCAACATGCTAAAAGATCAAGAGGAAAAAACGATGAATATATACGTGGTTTATATTATATACCCCGGTTTTTTTCCAACCATATTAATGTATCCCATCTTAATCAGATTCAGCACATACAATCTATGAAGATATTATTATTTTTCACTAAAACGAAGCCCACGAAACGCTGTTTATATTAAAAGCAGGAAGCCAGATTGCCCAGCAATATACCTACAATCTGTAAACGTTTTCAAACTGTCAAATAATCACGCTAACACCTAATAATAGCTGCATCTTGGTTTTAAATATTCTATTGTACATTCCTCTCAACCGAAGATTCGCTCTTAACGCTCGCTAAGGCAAAACCTGCTTTGTGAACTTTATTTAAGGTTGATTTTTCATTAAATTGTCCGTGTTTTTTATGATACTTTAGCATGTTGCAAGTGTTCGAGTTTTGTTTGTAAGAGCTGGTAATGAGGCGGGCTGTGTTCGGGCTGTCATCGCCCGTGATCTACTGTTTAGTTACAGCCCGGTGCCCACATACACAGTTAGCGACGCGAAATATTCATGTAACGTGGCTTATAAAAATAAATTAATTTATCTACCAGCTATAAAAGCGAAGGTGATTTAATATTGTGTTTTAAACTCATCGAGGTTGTTGAACATATATCTGTGTTCAATAATTAAAACCAACAATATTTCAACATTAAATGGTTGGGTGGTGTCTTTATTCTGGTTTGAATAAGAAATTCTAAAGGCCGCTTGTAATTAAACGAACATTTAACCGATTTATGTTGTTGTCTCTATATTTGACAGCACAAATAGAGACAACTTAAAACGGTGTAGGTAGGTAGATACAATGAAAAAAATTGTCGAAAAAACTTAATTCAATAATTTAAATAAAAACTTTTATTTACTTTATAAATGTTTCACGATTGCAAACGAGGGGTTAACTTTAACCAAACGTTGTGCAACCGTACTCATCTCGGCTGGTGGTTTAATGATAAGGGCCCACACCACATGTCCCACACGCACATATTACGTGTAAACACAGGCCGTCTTCTATAGCGTTCCACGTAATTATCTTTTAACGTCGCTACTGAGCTAACTTGATATTTTTTTTATTACCGCATAATAAAAACATGTAATAAAATCCTGGTCTCTGAAAATATGTTCCACTATTTTACAATGCATTGTAATGTAGTTTAAGTTATCGATTAGTTGACTGCCTTACTTTATTTACAAAACCCCCACCCAACCTTCCCCTTTTTTTTACGTTGGAAAACACTTTATGCGTCCCCTCACGCCTCGGGGGAGACGAGAGGGGTATGTGGGAGTCCCTGCACCTGAAGGGCGCAGTATATCCACTAAAAACCAACGGCGTACCACCCTCCGCCATGCAGAGGGGCGCCCTGGGACCATGGGAAATGCTCCAAGACGCCCCGGCGGACGGCCCGGCAGTGACTTGCCGGGCCACAGGCGCTAAGAGGGGGACGACCTGGTACCACCCCAGTCATCCCCCAGACGGCCGAACCCCAACCTTCCCCTCACTCAAGGTATCCCAATTTCCACATCACTTTCAGGCCGACAACGTGCGATCAATGCCTTTAGTATTGCAAGAATCTATAGGTTACGTTATAACTCCTTAACAACGTACGCTTGTTTGCTTTAATAATAAATAATAATAATAATTTTAGCCCTTTTGACGTCCCACTCCTGGGCACGGGCCTCCCCTCAACATGAGGGGGATTCAGGCCATAATCCACCACGCTGGCCCAGTGCGGGTTGGCGGATTTCACATGTCTTTCGAAAATTGGTAAAATCTTCTAAGATATGCAGGTTTCATCACGATGTTTTCCTTCACCGTAAGCAAGTGATAATCATATATAAATTATGATTCGCACATAGATTTCGAAAAATCCAGAGGTTCGAGCCGAGGTTTGAACCCGAGACCTGGTAGCCCGCAAGACGCGTGCTTAACCAATCGGCTATCACTGTGCTATTATCATTGCTTGTTTGCCTTAAAAGTTAATTTTTATTTGAACCCGCACGAATAAAACCGTAAGAAAGAATAGGAGAGGGATAAGAGAGAAATACTTACGAGTTATGATTTATTACATAAATAAAATAATAAGCGTGACATTTACAACTATATAACTCAACGTTCGCAATAAATCCTAAAGATGAAGACGAAAAAACACATTCAGGACCAGTATATTATTTGCTAAACGACAATCTATTGAATAACTTAAAATTTTACATAACAGATCGGGTTATTCGTAATAAAAGACGAATAGCTCGCACATAATGGAGTGTGTTTAGGTCAAAGGTTTACGATTGAGGACCTCCTATACTAAATTGAATTCGACTCGGAATCGCGTCGTAAAAGAACTCATCGCGAGACTTTACAATCGATTCACGTTATGGTGGGCACTTGACGAAGGACTTTAAAGTGAATACCTACCATATATTCACGGATACAAATGCATCTTATGTAAGAAACTGACATAACACAGATAATGGTTCTGTATAGATAGGGAGAAAACATCTTCAGAAAAAGGCAGAGAACAAAAGAAAAACGATTTATTCCAACGAAGGACCTTGAAATAATGATGATGGAATATCCAAGAAAAATAACCATCAATAGTTTTATTATTTCATGTTATTAATTTTCTCTTGCCTGCTCCCTCATACCTAAACAAAATCCTACTGTAATAAAAGTTTAGTAGTCAGTGGGGGATTAACCTATCTCCCATGTATAGGCTGTAAATTGTGTGTGTTGTTGCCGCCCTTAACTCTACAATAGTAAATACCTAGATTACTTTTACAATCCAACAATGTGTTTCAAAATGCACATGAAATAATTTTTGCTCATATTTCTGAGCTGATCAAAGGCTATAAAGGGGTTTTTTGCCGTTTGTCCCCAAATTTTCCGCGGCTAAAATCTGCGCCTAAGGCTCAAGCCTACTGAGCCTGCTGGTAAAGCCGCCACAGTTAATAGTTCTTTATTATAGTCGGAAAGGGAACTGTCTGTAAAAATATAATGTGATGTCATTTTCTTCAAGTTATTAATTAATTGAACCCCGCATGACCACTACGGAACCTTAGTGTGTGTGGCCGCCGACACGTACTAGCCCGTGTCCCTATAAGTAGTAGTGCCGCGTTCTTGTACAATATGAAGTCCTACCAACGTGCAAAAGTGGCATTCTCAAAGGCCTTAACACAACTTTAAATACATTGACGAATAATATAATAAAGCCTCGCAAAATGCCTAAAACGTGTAATATCTCCTAAATCATAAAAATGTCCATCATGAAGTATCATGAAAACAGCTTATTGCATACCTATTAAAAACCTTTTTACAAAATGGCTTGTTTGAAGTCATGGATATAGAAAAATACTGTGGAAAAAGAAAAACATTTGTTAAGTTAAGTATATTGGAAATATTTCATTATACCCAATGTTCTTTATACTGCTCGTCAGAGTAGTTTACGCTCTTTATTTCGTAAGTAGGTTTCAATTCTGTTAGGAATTCGTCCTGGTTCACCAATCAATGATAAGTACCTACTTTAATTGATTAGTTAGCGGCGCCTTTGTGAGACCAGACGTTATTCTTTATTGCTTAGTTTTATAGACAGCCTTAATTCAGTCAGAGGTAAGGGGTTAAGGTTGAGCGCACTTACCTATATAAATTTGAAAGAGCAAATCTCAAAGCTAATGTGCATGTCAAACTCAATCTCGCGACATTCCAGTTACCTACTGTATAAACAGGCTATCGTGGTCGGCTCGCGACAAATTCTTTACAAGATCGATCCAGTCAATATGAAATAAAAAATCATAGGTACCCAGGTAATTATGATACGGTCGGTCGGTTAACATTTTCCTCCTAACAGGTTGCTTTTTCATGTGCGTATCGTGTCATTGTTTTCACAGGGCTAAAATTATACAGGGTGTTGCAAAAGTTCGAATTAATAATTTGTGATGTTAGTGAAAACAGACATTACCTAAGTATTTAATATAATATTTCCTGAGTGATGGGCCTTTGATTATTTGTCACAAAATTGAATAGGAATTATTTGGGATTCTTATTAAATTTATTTAAAATTGTCGTGTAAAAATCTAATCAAAGAATATCGAATATCCATCAGATTTTGATCAACAACCCAAGTATTATTTCAGACATTTGAAACATACCCATTTAGTGATATTGTCAAAATATAATATGGAAATATGCTCATTGAAATATGAATTCAATTTCTCCTAGTCTAGTATAGAGAACTACAGTAGGTAATAATTTCTCCCACTAAGGTCGTCCAGGAACATCCTAGACGTCCTGATAAGGTGAGATCTATAGATATGAACCAAGGCATAGGTACCAATTCGCTATGTACCTATGTAGATGGCAAGGGTCGGAACATTGCGAGCCGCAGTCGTAACTAACAGATAACGAGATTGGATAGACGTCGTATAACAACACCATAGAAACTGGGTATGATTTAACTGGCAAATACTAACGTAAATGGCGTTTGAGTTATTTGATACGTAAGTAGGTAGGTACGACTTTGTCTGTAATGCCATAAATAAGCTTGCTTATAAGATTTGGTCAGAGTTACATATACCTATGCGTAGGTAATTTAATTTGCTAGGGATGGTTATTAGTTGTTTATCTTGAGTTAGGTAGGTTTATGGACGAAAATCCATTCCTATTCCAAGCATTTATTAATTTTTCACAATTTTTTACGATCTCATAAATACCAATAATTATATCGTATTGGTTATTTACAAACTCAGATTTGGATTTTAATAGTGTTTTAGTAACATATTTGACATCCGGTAGAATATTAATTACCTATGTAATTTATGCAAACACCATTTTTAAAACATTTATGTTTTATTGTACCTAAGCATTTATGCAAATATCTACAAGTCGACCACATGGGTACCTAGATCGCGCTAATCGAATCGGTACATGAATTATTATTATGAATTCATGTCTAACAAATTATAAGTCAGAATGGCACATGTTCTAGGCACACGCCTAGGCTGTGCAGGCACAGATAACCGAGAGTTACAACACTCACGTATGGCTGTGAGCCCACTTAGGCACCACATTAATAAACCAACAATAAATATCTCAGGCAACAAAATACATCGCGCACTCTGTTGACAAATCCTGCAATAAAATATAAGCATTTACAATAAAATTAATTATTATTTACACGGTGCGGTGGGCGCGAGCGCTGTGGATAGAATTGAGCTGATACGCCGGTGAATATTTTAAGAGACCGTAAAAGCGGTAGGTACCTTCTTGACTTTTTATTTATTCGAGCTAGGGATTACGATAAATATGACAGATATAGGCATGCCTCAGATATACTCAAAAAGTACTATGTAAGTAGTGCTTAAAAACGTATTCGCTGCATTTGTAGCCTGACCACTCCTAGCGCAAGCTATTGATATATAGCCTTAGATTTAGCTTTGATGCCTAGCGTTAGAGGCTAGGTGACAAGACCAATTACGTAGTATCCTCAAAACTCTGCTAGTCTGACCTTAGAGGTAGTTATTCCGTGTAATCCGTAATCAAACAAATCCGTCAAGTAAAAATTGAGGCGATCCCAAAATTTATAAAAATAAACAAACTACTTAGCGAGTGAAGTCATATCCACTTTAGCCTGTCCACCAGTTCGCTCCATGCTGGAGGTCCGGGGACCCCGCGGCGCCTTGCTTTATCGCACGACGCGCGCGCGCCGGACACCTCGCGTCCCCCTCCCGCCCGCGCCGTGTAGGGTCACCACGATATTCACGCCGCTATTCAGTACTGTAACGCCTACGATGACACAACTAGGAAGTACTGGTCGTGTAGAGCCCTATTTGGGAAGATTAAACTTGCATGAGCGATTGTTAGAGTTGTATGGAGTGCAGGAAATAAGGTATTAATGAGTACGTTTTGGACTTTTAAATAAATCCAGTTGTGTGGAGATTGTTTGTTAAATCTTAAATCAACCTAACTACGCTAGCGTGTACTTAGTTGATCTTTGGTTCTGAGCCAATTTTTGAGATCATCAATTTGATTGAAGTTGATAGTAGGTAACTCTTATTATAATAAACCTATCTACTATTCATTGGTCAAAATTGGTGGTGAACTCTAGTTATTTACCGGTTGAACTGACAGCGCGATGCAAAAGCACGTAACACGCATGACTCTACGCACGCAATCAACGAATACGCGAATTATGTGTATACAGTTTCAGTATTTAATTGCCAATTTACTTTGCATATTGGTAGTTCCGTGATTGCAAACATATTTATATAGATATGTAAATATTTTAAATAACTGCAAACTTGAGGATGAAGTTGGTTTACCTAGTCAAGTTTGTTCGCTGGAGTCAGTGGCCAACTCTGGTATCGGAGTTTTCAAGGCGCCCGAAGTACTCGTAAATTATTGGGTAAAGTCAAAGCGTTATATATGCAATCAAATCATCAGTACCTATTTAATTACATGTAGGCTTAAGTTGTCTAATTGATAGAGTCAATGGTAGAACAATAGTAGGCAACTCCCTCGCTACTTAAGGTCTAAAAATCATAAGCAAAAACGTGCGACGTATTAATTAAAGTTAACACATCAATCGAATTGATTTTACTTAACTAACCACGTCCCATTGTCAGATAACCACACTAGCGAAACTTTTTTTGGGCCTTGTTTAAATACACAGTAGAGAATTGGATGCACCGTACTGCACCGCTACTCCGTGGTTTACGATCGTCCCGCGGCAATCATAATTCGTCTCCCCGGCCTCCGCCGGCTCGCAGGCGTCTCTACAGACTTTTATTGTGATTTACACCTCGCATAACCTTTGTTACTCGTCGTGCATCTTTTTTGCGCGCAGCACGATCTGAATTTACGCGGCCAAACGGCGATTCCGCGGATTGTGATCCGCTATCAAATAAAACATAAGCTTCCCGTAAATAGAGCTTACGACTCCATGTTTTGCGACAAATATAGGGTGATGCATCATGCCGAGGTTAGAAATAAAGTTAGGTATGCGAGAATTTGATACCTACGCAATCTATAAAATCAATAGATTCAAAAATATTCAGTCGTAAAATTAATTTTGTTTTGAATGGTCCAAAACTGAACTGATAGACGGACGTCAAAGATATTTAATAGGAATCGAAGACCTCAATAAAGTTAATAGATAACTATAAAATTAATAACGAGAATAACATTAAAAATATCGAAAACCTCTGGACGAATGTTGAAACTTGAAATCTCCATTCGTATGTAGGTAGGTACCTAGACCGAATGCTTAGCAAAGCAATAAAAATACAATTTCCTTTTCCCACTTGTTTAATGCGACATCTATTCTCGATGTCTATTAATAATATTTTATTGATTGGAGTTAATGATTTTGTGCATTTATAATTTTTTTAAATCATCTAATACATGCATATTGAGCTGATTTTCGTTATTAATGGGCGATTTAATATTGAATTTCATATATAATATTGTATTAAAATGCGATTATGCAAATATTATTAGTTCTTAATAAACAGTTTAAACATTTTGATGGGCGCGCCACACGAAGCGGCCGTTGCGCGGGCGCAGCCGCGACGGAGACCCGCCGCCTGCGCCTAATTACAATAAATACAACAACACATTAGAATCGATCACATCGGAAAGTTATTCGTGTTATTTATCGGAACTAATAAAAGTGATGTACGGTTATCGGTGTTAATATATTTTTAGGGTTCTACCGTTAGCAATGTCGATAGAGAAACCTTTCTATGGTCACGGCATCTTTAGAATGTCGATTGACAATATTTATGTATAGCTAAAAAATGTTCAAATATTGTTAATATCTTGTTGGAACAGGAAACTCTTATGTTTAATTAATGCTATGCAAATTCCGTTTCCATTTTCTATTGATCCCCAGTAATACTTACATACCTAAGTACCTATACAAAAAACCAATGTATCCCCTGCCCTATCTAACAACTCAATTCTTGTAAATTGCAAATATTTTATTTATTTATTTTTTATTTATTTATTTGTAATCAGGCAACGCAGGCCCATAGATATATACCTTATAAACTAACATACATATTTATATTTTAACACTTAAACTAAACTAAACTATGGGTGGTGGCGGCGGCAATCTCCCCCGAAAGCGCCTGAACACCACACCCTTCGGCCAGTAGTCTTCCTGCATGAAGAATTTTATGGATTGCAATTTTTTAAACCTGTAGGTACATACCTATATTCAGCTTATTAATGATATTGGTTACGTCTTACAACAGTAATTGCTGATCGGTTAAGCACGCGTCTTGCGGGCAGCAGGTCCTGGGGTCAAACCCCGGCTCGCACCTCTGGGTTTTTCGAAATCTATGTGGGAATCATAATTTCTATATGATTACGATGAAGGAAAACATGGAAACCTGCATGTCTTAGAAAAATCTAACCATTTATCGAAAAAACATTGTGAAATCCGCCAACCAGCACTGGGCAAGCAGGATTAAGGCCTGAATCCCCCTCGTAGTGACTCGTGCCCAGAACTGGGACGTCAAAAAGGGCTAGATTATTAAGTACTAGCTGTGCCCACCGACTTCGTCCGCGTAGTATTTAACTTAGCAAAAATTTTGGGATTATCGGGATAAAAAGTATCCTATGTGTTAATCCCGGTTATAAACTATCTGTGTTCCAAATTTCATCCAAATCCGTTCAGTAGTTTTTGCGTGAAGGAGTAACAAACATGCATCCACACTCACAAACTTTCGCATTTATAATGTTAGTAGGATATATTTAGTTACTACTTAATACTGAACCAATTATCAATTGACTGTTGTTTTATTACACAAATATATTTACAGATATTTAAAGTTCTTGTTATAGGATACTATAACTGGCAAGTCTCACACGGTCCGGTATTATTTATTGCGTTTATTGGGCGCAAGCTTGTGCCGCGATATAAAGCATTTCCCGAGGCGACATACGAGGACCCGACGACGACGCGAGCGTCTATTCTCATAATTTCAATAAGTAGGTAGATATTTTAATTATACCTATTCATAAAAATATAAGCCACCACGCTGGCCCAGCGCCGGTTGGCTGATTTCACATGACTTTCGAAAATTGCTTAGATTTACTAAGACATGCGGGTTTCCTTTAATGTGCAAGTGATAATCATATTATAGAAATTATGATTCGTACATAGATTACGAAAAACCCAGAGGTGCGAGCTCTAAGGTTCCTGTGACAAATCTATGGCTCCCTTCTAAAACTAATCAGGGCGGTTAAATCTGCTAATTTCGTTGACATTTGAGCCAACGGTTAACCAATCGTAAAACATACCAAACAAAATGTTCCATTTTACGACTGGTTTAACGATAGCTTAAATGTCAACGAATTTAGCAGTCTGGGCTCACTGTTTGAAAGGTACCTACCCACCTACATATTGTGGATGAAAATTTATCATAATTCTACTTTCGGGAATGCTTACCTACGTAATCAATATAACGAACAGATTATGTGTAAAATGTACTTAGCCTGTAGTATAAATACAATTTTGAGAATAACCCCCGCGCTCTCAGCGAGCTGCGTCCGGCTGACTTATGGGGATAATTCAAGGGATAATACACTTTATTAACAGTTACTTATAAGCGCCGTGATGATATCGCGCCTACAATTAAATATTAATATGACAATGTGTTCGTAAGGTCGTGGGCGACTCTACCATTTACCAGCTGATTAATTCTAGGCTCTACTCGGTGTGTCGTAGGTGAGACTGGATTTATAGACAAATTTGATATTGATTTCTAAGTAGACGCGTGTCTAACGTTTATAAACATATTACCCCAATAGATTTACAGTGGCATAGCAAAAACTTTTTTTTGTAAAGCTATTGTTAATCAATGAAAACTAATTAAAACATTGAGATTAAGGGTGAATATGAGCACATATGCGTGAAAACCACAGATTATAAAAGCACTTAAGGGTGGCTTTAAAGTTTCATTAGACCGCATTAAACAATGCTTCAGTGACCACTGACATTACTATGTTGATTATAAAAAAGTCTTATACCTAATACATATATTGTTAATTACGAAAATAAATAGGTTCTGTTTCAAATATTAATTTAATTTAGCCTGTTTTCATTGAATTAGCGTTTTGGTACTAAGTAGCTATGATACAGAAAGTCGAGCCGGGTAAGGGTGCTTACACACTGAGCGATCGACCATCGATCAACGGAACGAGCGATTGGTTTCGCAACACCGTAAGCCTGAATACGATGTAGCATATCTCATTCCAACGATAAGTACTTATAAGGCGTCCACCGACCACCTCAGTCGATCGTCAATTAGCAGCAATAATCATAACCATATTGCATTCTCAGTGAGAGAAAGCTCGCGTGCAAGAGACGCCCATATCATAAGGTCGGACAAAAAACCCAATTGATTGCCCACTCCCGTGCGTAAACATGTCGGCCGGCGCTCTCGTAAACTGTAAGGGGATATTTTTAACGGCTTCGATATTTAATATTTATTGCGACACAGACACCCAATGTGAACAGCGATATGTATAAATGATTTTCTCGATATCAATAAGTAGGTAGTTTTGATATCACTAGCTGACCCGGCCTACGTTGTTTTGCCATAAAAAAAATGATGTTGACCGATTCTCAGACCTACCCGATATGCACACAAAATTTCATGAAATGTAGGTAAGTATAGCCCATCAAAAAGTCGTGAAAACAAATGAGGGCGCTACAATCGTATTATAGGGTAGTAAAGGTAGGTAACCCTTTTAAGGCTAAAGCGCCCATCTAGCCCGCGAAGTTCAAATTTTATGAGGTTTTTTAGAAAAATTGAAAATCTGACAGTAATAAAAGGCACATTTTGTAATTCGCGACAAAGACCGTGTGCAGTGCATTTATTAATATATCCAACTTACTCTAAAACATTTCAAGAACGACCGCTATCCAGATTATCTGGCATTTTTTGTATATTTAGTGATTAACTAGTATCATATCCACCGTGATAATATTAATTATTTATAAACGCACTGCATACTGTTTTGTCGCAAATCACAAAATGTTGTCTTAAATGTTTTCAGATTTTGGATAAACTATAAAAATACTCGAAAATTTTGAATTTCGCGGGCTAGACAGTGCCTTCACCTTAAAGGAAGGATGCAATGCAACCCTGTACTATTATAACATTTAATTATACCTACTTCCAATAAGTAAAAATGTTGAAGGTAAAAATGCAATTATCAAGGAATTCAATTTTCTTGCAAATTGCAATACTTTTAGGTAATGGGCTTATTTATTTTAGTATCTATGTTTTATTTATCCTTTTAATTATCACAACCAAATCGAACGGAATCGAACAGAATCAAAATTATCATTTTTAACTTAGGTCAACTAGCCATATTTGACTCCCATGTTCAGTGTTTTTTCAGAGATGGCAGGCAATTTAAAATCTAGTTTCTCTCACATTAATTTAATGATTTTTTTTACAGACTGTAGCCGATTTTCTTGTTTTCCGTGTCTAAATAAAACTTTGTAGTTATTTAGGAACTTATTAAACTATAAATAGGTAACTATTAGGCAGAAAGGTTGATAATTTTTAAAAAAAAAACATGCATGCAGTGTTATTTTCTCAGATAGACATTCATAGTGATGAAACAAATTAAATTAAATATAATTTGATGGCTATTAAGTATAACATCAAAGAAGAAAATAAATCAACAAATAACATGTGTCAATGATCTATTACTTAGTTAGTGGTGCCGCCTCGTCACCAAGAGCTCGCGGGTTGGATCCCTATACAACTTTTGATATCAGCCCATTTCTAGCATAATACACCCACACCACATACAATTTGATCACCTCGCATTACTAATAATCATTAAAAAAATACCTATGCTAAATATAAACCTATTGCTAATTCTAGTGTTGCTTAACTATCGATAGTATTGCTTGTCATCAATTAGGCATGGAAGTGATTGCTACTTTCAATTCATTTTCATTATATGAAATTGTTTGGTGAAGTATTGGTGAAGTAATTTTTTTTTAATTACTTCACCTGTGATTTTTCACACTCAATGATAATATGAACTGATGATGACAAAATCATATAGTGTTATCAGTTCAAATTAATAATTTAAATGATAATATTCGTAGTGAATTTTCACTATGACATGACACTTAATCCTATGAAGTCACTGGTCGATGATTAATCATGAAAACCGGGACAGTACCGAACGCTTTGCGATTTAATTGCAATGATTTTAATAGGTTTTATCTATGTCGGTGGCAGGTGCTACTAATGAAAACCTATATAATATGATTTTTCACACGCTATCTGTTAAATGCTCCATCACTATCATCAATAATATATAGGTAGCACCTACTATCGATAGTCCTATCGATATTGTGGCTAACTTTCAAGGTCACCTATTGATATACTATCAAGTATCGATAGTTAGGCAACACTAGCCAATTGAATACAAGTGAGTTGTGACTAAAAATAAGGATACAATGAACGGGCATCGCTCCCGAAAGGATGTTCTGTTTGTTGACTCACTTATTTCGATACGAATGGCCTAATTGTGCGCCGACGTAACTCGGTAGAACGCATCGGACGTTTACGTTGATTTTATTATCACACAAACAAGAGCAGACTTAATAAATCTCATTTAAGATGTGATTTCCGGAAAGCGATTCGAATCGGAATGGCGATCTTATAGGAAGTCGTTGTGAACACCCGTTGCGGCCGTCTCGTCTTGATTCCCGATACGAATAAAACCCTTAATTTGGACTTGGTACTTACACCTTATACCTTATTAGTACTTATACCTTAGTATGGAAAGAAATACCTGAAGCTGGTAAGTGGTTGGTGATAAATAAATATACTTAAATATTTTGTAAATTATTAGAATTTTAGGTGATTCATTAAAATATTAGTATAGTAGCTAGTAGATAGGTATTATTAGGTGTCTATATCAATAGTTAAGAATAAAAAATATCATTTAAAGTAGGTGACGTGAATTCTCTGGTTGCAGCGAAATGACAGCTTTTGAAACTCTGTAAGTATCGATGCCCTCCTGACGGTACAGAATGAGAATATGAAGAAGTTATGTTTCGATGAACGTTGCTAAACGGATGATTTATTAATAAGCAAGTATCCTGCATACGCTAAACACGGATTTTCTATTATAAAATAAGTAATTATTAATGGAGCGGAAACCGATGAATCACATCGTAATCGGTACAACACGTGAAATTAGTTAACAAATGCTATCATAAGTAACAAGAAAACGTTCTCCGTAGCAAAAACAAATCCTGTATGTTTAACTAGAAACTATTAATTTAAGAAGATTAACAGGAAATTTTCAAATTATCGGATATCATAAAATATATCATGTATTGTAAATAAACCGCTATGATTTACGGATCGCAGGCGCTTCTCAGCCGATTATTCGCACGTGTGCTTATCAGTAGGTAAGTACCTATATAGGTACCAGCTCTAAAATTTGCTGTTCTTTGTTCCTATTGC
Source organism: Notodonta ziczac (assembly GCA_918843915.1). Lineage (NCBI taxonomy): Eukaryota > Metazoa > Arthropoda > Insecta > Lepidoptera > Notodontidae > Notodonta > Notodonta ziczac. The sequence continues at coordinate 4,603,032 of OU974051.1, forward strand.
CATAAGTTTGCTACGAGCACGGACTAGCAGTAGCAAACAATCTTACCTATTCACAAAAAGTTGTCGTTTTCGAGATTTTGAAACTAAGCTTCTATACGGACATTCGGGGCGCTCGTCGCGCGGCCACTCTATCCGTGCTAAGCGTCAGTAGCGTTACACGATATATACCTATAGATATACAGAGTGGCAGCTGCGGCACCCTACGCTTTATAATATAAAGCTTCGCTTCTTTCGGGCGTCTCTAGACGGCACTGTTTTTTCCATATTTGTTTTTTAAATACCCTAAATCTGATGTTATCTATTGACTTATTGAAAATACACAACTTAACTATATGTATTGGATTAATGTTAGGTAGTTACCTAGAGCTTTTCTACGTAGGTACCCGCTATGTGCGTAACTAACTACTATGTGCGCTTATGTACCTAAGTACCAAGATACCTCAGCCTAGGTATCTTGGTAGGTACCTACATAGATAGCGGGTACCTACCCACACGCATAATAATTACTTTAGCCACAGATCATTAATAGTTATCGAGTAAACAGTGTTGCGCAGGCGGCATGCGGCAGCGGCGCGGGCGCAGAGCTTCTCACCGATGATGGGATCTATATCTGTGCCCGCGGATGTACCCCAGGTGTTTCTGACAAGCAAAATAAACTCGGCGGTAATCGATTCGAGAGTTTTAAAGCTAACAGTTGTTCTTAAATCGATTGATTCTGTATTATGTTTAGGTAAGTGGGTATAATCCAGTGTGGTCTAAATATTCGGTTTTATTCTTGGCATCTGCTTTGTGTATCGTTTTAGTGTAGACACATACCGGCAACCCAGATTTAACATGCGGCTGTTGAATTGTATATTAGTTTCAAATTATCTACGCAATGTATCGAGGCAATATTCTTACCTACTCCATGATTTTAGAACATGGTCGCAAGAAGCCGGTTGATCCAAAGATAATATATCAATAGTTCGAGTGGAATGTCTCTGGGGGTTGGAGGAGACCTACCTATGTCGTCACGGATGTGTTCGAAAGCCTTCCCGTGGCCCCATCGCAAAGTCCAACGACACGGACGTGGGGCTTTTGGCATTAGGAGAGACATAACTCGCACGCGGGTCCATGAGGATTTCCCTATGTAAAATAATGCCTACCTATGTCTAACTTTAGTCGTCTTGATGGGTGGATGGATGAGGATCTATACCAACCTAATAAAGTAGGTAGAAGTTCATCTCGATAGGACAAATTTTCTTGTAGGTGACACTCCCCTTGAAGGTAGGTTGATTAAGATAACAACGTAATCAGACCCAAAGATAGGAGGGTACACACCTACCTGAGGAAATATATATAAACGTTTATGTAAATATAATATATACCGCGCATCCTCACTGCGTTTAACGAGCTCCTGGAATAGGTGAGGATTTTGTTGGTATGTTATATTTACATCTTTCGTTAATTAGTGTAATTGGCGTTTGGCCATTCTATCCTACTAATATTATAAATGTGAAAGTTTGTGAGTGTGGATGTATGTATGTATGTTTGTTACTCCTTCACGCAAAAACTACTGAACGGATTTGGATGAAATTTGGAACACAGATAGTTTATAACCGGGATTAACATATAGGATGCTTTTTATCCCGATAATCCCGAATTTTTTGTTACGTTAAATACTACGCGGACGAAGTCGGGGGGCACAGCTAGTTCAACCATAAATAAAATAATAAATGAATATCTCTTTACAACTTCCTACAGTTGGTACATGAAGTAGGTAGGTATTTCAGGTACATAGCTACATTATATTTATATACTTATCTCAAACAAATTGTAAGATGTACCCTATAAACTGACGAATGACGTAAGCTTCTCAGCAATAAAACTAAATCCAAAGTGCAAAGTCATATAAAACACATTAAGGAGGCAGTTTATTGTAAACAAGTGCAGTTGTTCGTACCGTGTGGTACCGAAGATCAGTCAATGCTCGCTCACTCTATAACGCGCACGCAACGCCCATCGGGCGGCGACCAATCGCAACGCTTCATTAGACAGGACACGCCCATAGCCTGCGCGAGCGCAGATACCCGCGCCGCGGTGCCTGTCAGTTTTTCAGCTGCATTCATGACCGAAGGTCCTCCCGTGAGTTTGTTTGTGAAAACATATTTTGTGACAATGACTTCTTTGAACGGTGAAGTTGGTTCTGCTAGTAAATTGAAGTTTAGTGTGGACAGCATTCTCGGTAATAATGATTCTTTCACGCACTCGAGCACTCCCGTATCGGAGGCGCCCAGGGCCCATGAGCCTCCGTGCGCGGGGTGCGTGGCCGCCCTGTACAGATGTTGCAGGGATGAACCACCCCTGCTGCAGCTACCGCTGCCTCTACCATACTCCCATTTGCACCCAGCGTTAAGGCCTACTACTGGTGAGTAATTAAGTAGCTAAGCTTTTATAAGATGAAACCTCTAGTATAAATATAAATCAATTATAAAGTAGACCAAATAGTTGATAATTTGATTGATTACATATTACTACCTATCAACAGGAATATGTGTTTTAGTGAGTTGTTAAAAGGTGTCTTTACTATGGTAATGCCGAAAGTGATTTTCAAAATACAGACCGAGATTATTCTAGTAAACTAAAAAATATATATAAAAAATAGTTTTTGTTAAACCTTAACCCAACACATATCTTGCAATCAGAGGATGTGTCAGAATACAATGAAATTTGATGTAGAGTCAGGACTTACGAGCTCTCGAGTTGAATGTAGAAAAGCTACGAATAGATAGGTAAATACTTTACATATCTGCCTGTTTATGTGTGAGGCATATAGTGTAAAGATACTTTAGGGAAATACCCAAATAATCTTTAATAATAGGTAATCTCTTATTATTAAAAAATATTAGGTACCTCCTAGGTAACATACCTACTTATAAATTTACCTGTGCACGATCGAATGTTTACGTCAATATTAACATCACTCTTAACAAAAATGAACACCCATTGATGTCTTTTGTTTGCCTGAATTTTATCATTTCTCACACAAATGGTAGGTTACCTATCTGTGGGTTCACTGCTTTTCAATTTATTTTATTGTAAAGGTTGGATAGATTACATTTTGATATGTTTTCGCCTATCTTTAAGGCTAGGTATCAATATTGTACCTACCTACTTCAATAGTGGTAGAGCAAAAAAAAGGAGAGAAGTAATTTTAGTTTTTTCTTTTCCTCAGTATATTTCATTGTTTGTTGGTACACAAAGAAATTATAAAATAATGTGAACGGTGAAAAGTACCTGTTGAATTTTGATTCCAGTATATCGTCTGCCGCTGCCCACGTCGTCGCCTCCGCAGTCCTCGTCGGCTCCCCGGTGTGACGTCACCTCGAGCGGCAAGAGGAAGCGCTCCTGGTCCCGGGCCGTGTTCAGCAACCTGCAACGGAAGGGCCTGGAGCGACGGTTTCAAATACAGAAGTATATCACGAAACCGGACAGGCGACAACTGGCGGCCACATTAGGACTCACTGATGCTCAGGTACCTATTTTTACAAATATATATTTTTAGAGCTATAATAAAAACGCGTTGTTTAAAAAACAACTTGAAAACCATTATAATTCCTATGATTCGCCATAATTCGTCGATTAGATATACTTACCTACCTACATTATGATGGTATTCAACTCCCGACGCTGCGCGCTGCGCAAAGAGGGGTGTTGTATGACGGCTCGTCAGTCATATCTTCAAAACGGATTAGCTGATTTCGACGCGGCTTTGTTAGATAGGTAGGTAGCTGATATATTTAAAGATTGATACCTAAACTGTGGTTGCTATCTATAATATGTGTACCGTCACTGCTGCGTAAAAAGCCTCCTTTCTTTCGCATCAACCATCTCTATCCCGTACAGCGCTTCTTTACCATAAGAGTACATGGGGCACTAGCCCAGGGCCCCCGGCTTAATGGGGGGCTCAACATGACGCCAATTTGTTGTGTAATTTTACCGTAAGGTAATATTTCTAACTTTAAATATTACCTAAAATTTTTTTTTAATTATATTACCTACGCTACGCTATTAAAGTACATAGGTAAGGATGATTTCATTATATTTTTTTTTACTTTCTAAAACGGGCCGCTCTTTCTAACTAAGTGTACCCAAGGGCTCGGCCTAATTTCGTACATTTCAGATCCCTCTAGTGATACTTTTCATATAATGTTGAACTCATCTTCTCATTTTGCTATACCTACTAATTGGGTTGCCAGTTTTTAAGCGTAATTAGCAAAATGAAATACGGAGTAAAATTAAGTCTCTTGTTTTTTATCATTTGGTCGGGGCTGAAACACCGCAATAGTTTGGGCGGTTAGTGATGAGACCCTTAATTGGTTCATTTGAAGTCCTCATTACAATCAAATTAAATAATTTGGTTAATTTAAATTCAACTGTGAACCATGAACTTTGTTGTCATTTTACTTAAATACCTACCTACCCACTTTGATAAAATCAAAGCCTACCTAATTTATTTGAAATTATAGACTCAGACTCAAAAATTTTTTTATTCATGTAAGCCAACAAAGCATTTATGAATAGTCAGAATCTACCACCGGTTCGGAATGCTGCTTCCACTGAGGAGATCCGGCAAGAAACTCAATGGTTACTCTTTTCAATGAATTAAAGATGGTGTACATTCTCAGGAACACCATAAAATAATAATATGAGCAGGCAACACCATTATCACTAAATAACTAATAGTAAATAATAATCAAATCTCACTCAGATTTAGGTATGTAAATAAAATGAGACAGCTAGTTTAGTGTGGTGGGCATACATACCTACTCATACTTACATCAAATTAACCGTTTACGAACCAAAATAATAATTAATAAAACAGAGGTGGATAATAAAGATAATTGCTTTGTTCTGATGCTTTCTATGCTAAGGAAATGAATAGTATTTACCGACAATGTTGTTAAGAGGAAAGTGAGTGGGCCAATCCCCGCAAGCAGCGCCCGCGCACGAGCATGACTTGAAAAGCGGCATCACTCTCCTCAACCATAATAGAGGGAAGAGGGTGACCCGCTCCACAAATAGCTTCAAACTACTAACATTGGGAAAAATATTTCTGCCATTAAAACCCCATTCACGTACGTATTTTTCCGCAGGTCAAAGTGTGGTTTCAAAACCGTCGCATGAAGTGGCGTCACACGAAGGAGGGGCGCGGCGGCGTGCCCGGCGCCGCGGGGCCGCCGGGCAGGGACCCGGACTCCACAAACGACGACAATGAAGACGTCGATGTGGACACGCTCAGCGATTGATGTAGAACCTAATGACTGATGACAAGACTGGTTCAGCAATGTTGTAGACAGAGGCCTTTGGAAGAAGGAAATATAGATAATATGAGGCGTCATTAGCCTGGTGGTTAGAGGGGCCGCCCTCGTAGCTGAGAGGTTCCGGGTTCGATTCCCATCCTGGTCATTAAACGAATGACGTGAGCCCGTTACTAACACAAGCATTAGCTTCGCTGGAGGGGCTAACGGGAATACTAGTAATGTGACAAACTCACATTGCCAGCACCTAATATTTTTTAAAAAGAAAGAAAAATATATATTTTTAGACCGAATATTGTCCGAGGTGCTTCCTATTCAAGAAAAACGACAAATGATTGAATTGGAGGAAGTTGATGGAATACGTTGAAGGTTGAAGCTTGAAGGATAACTAGCGAACAATGATCTTAATTACAGTCCATCTACAATGGAGTTACAAAGCGTGTTGTGAAAAAATATTTGCAAAGCAATTGTAAATTGATTGTCTGTTTGCCCAATAAACTGCAGAATTTTGTTAAGTGTACATACATAGGTAATTATAGTGGAATTTATAGTTACTTAAAAATATTTATTATCCATTTCAATACATACTACTTCAGATTTCTCTGTTTGTTATGTTTAAATGATATATACTTACATATATTTTACACATGAACGAACTTTTATTTGTGCCTAACTTCGCATGGAGGAACTAAAAATCTGTCATACAAGAAAACTTCTTCGGTGCCTTGGTTTAACAGGGGCCAGGCTTCGTGGTGCGGTCTAAAGCCCTCCAGGACTCTTTTTTTTCGATATGGGCAAGTATTTGACCACAATCACCACAGTGACGATGTGGTCTACGGTGGTGCATACTTGCCTAGAAGGTACCTGTTCACTCTCGACTTGAAAACATCCAGGTTATAGTCAACCGGGAACAAAGACGCCGGCAAGGTGTTCCATTCCTTGGCAGTTCGCACAATAAAAGTGGAAGCGAAACGCTTGGTACGAACTGAAGGAATGTCCACGGTGTATGGATGCATTGTATGCGTGCGTCTTGTCGTCTGATGGTAGAATGGAGATGGGGGAATTAACTCGTGAAATTCCATCGCACACTCCCCGAAATGTATTCTGTAGAAAACTGATAGGCTGGCAACCCTGCGTCGGTGTTCCAGGCTCTGCAACTTAGCCTGCACTAGGGATTCGCTGCCAATGAGCCTTCTAGCCCGCTTATCTATTGAGTCCAGAGCCTTCAGCTGATACTTAGCTGAACCATCACAAAGATGGCTGCAGTACTCCATACACGATCGGACTTGAGCTTGGTATAGGTTTAGAAGCTGCCCCGGTGTGAAGTACCGCCTGACCTTCCCCAGGATGCCCAGCTTCATTGCAGCAAGTTTGGCTTTGGACTCAACAAAGGGACCGAAATTCGGTCCCCGGACACTTCCCGGCATTAATTGAGCTTAGAACTGAGTATAACACCCAGCAGCTCAAGATGGTCCCTCACGGGCACAGATACATTCCGGAAAGTCGGAGTCAGTTGGAATGGACTCCGTTTTGCAGAGAACAGACACGCTTGGGTCTTGGAAGCATTGAACTTGACCAGGTTGGCATCGCCCCAATCGGAGACTGCCTGCAAGGTCAAATTCAACCTTTCGACCATAGCCTCTCTTTTCGACTGAATCAGCGTTGCCCCGGCTCGTGCGTCGGAGAAGTATCTCTCTGATACTGTGCTGTCATCTGCATACCAAAAGATACCAGGTCTAATACGGTCGTTTACGTGCAGCAGGAAAAGAGTAGCAGAGAGAACTGACCCCTGAGGTACCCCGGCATTAATTGCCAATTGGTCAGATGTGAAGCCGTCAAGGACTACTCGTATCGACCGTTCCCTCAGGAAATCTGATATCCAAACACACAGGGCTGCTGATATACCATAGGATGGAAGCTTGCTAAGAAGACTATCGTGCCAGACTCTGTCAAAGGCCTTCAAAATGTCAAGAGAGACGGCTATCGCCTCTCCATTCCTTTCGATGGCCTCGCTCCAAATGTGTGTGGCATACGCTAGAAGATCTCCGGTAGACCGATTCCGGCGAAAGCCATATTGTCGGTCACCGAGAAGGTCATTCGTTTCTAGGTATGCCAGGAGCCTACTGTTCAGAACACGTTCCATACTCTTGCAGAGTATGGACGTGACCGATATGGGTCTGTAGTTGGCAGGGTCAGCACGACTGCCCTTTTTCGGTACAGGTTGTACGTTAGCAAGCTTCCACGCCTTTGGTACCTGCCCAGTTTGTAGGGAGAGGCGGTATAAGAGTGTCAGTATAGGAGCAAGCTCTGGCGCACATGTCTTGAGGACTATTGCTGGTATTCCGTCGGGGCCACTAGCCTTGTTCACGTCTAGATTCCGCAGTGTTTTACGTACCTCAGTCTGACGTATGCGAATATCTGGCATAGATGCCTCGCATTGAGGTAATTTGGGAGGTAGTTCACCAGCAAATTCGAGACGTGAAGACTCCGCAAAAAGAGAAGCAAACAAGTTTGCTTTCTCAATAGCGGTGTGAACTAGTGATCCGTCCTGCTTTGTAAGTGGAGGCAGGGAAGGTCGGCAGAAGTTCGCTTCAACCGACTTAGCCAGGGACCAGAACGCTTTACTCCCAGCTGGGTACGAAGCACGGGACTCACGAGAAGTACCCACACTCGCATATGCCAGTTCTAAAAGCCTGCGAACCGTCTTTCCTAACAACCTTACTGACCAAGACTATTGTGACTTACCTACCGGGAATTTTCGGATTGTGAGTAGATCATAGATGAAGGAAGCAAAATAAAATAGTTTTAAAATATGCAGTAGGTATATGTAATATGCAGTATTTAAAATTGCCTGTCTATTTGATCTGGCTAATCTCCAAACCGGCCAGACCGATTTTGACATGACTATCACTGGCAGATAGCTGATGTTCTAAGGAGTAACTTAGGTTCCTTTTTATTTTATCGAAGTAGGTAGGGTTAGGTAACTGCTAGTTTGTCATAAAAATGTATTGTTACCTAAAGGATTTTACCATAACTAGTACTCCCGTTATAATGTTCGAAATTCGACTATAATTTATTTAAGTTCTCAACGTCATTAGGGTTTTAAGGGTCTAAGACTATTTGATACTGGCATGCAGAATGCACTATGGAAATCCTGCCCTCCAAAAACTGTCACCGTTTGTCAGTCAGACAGTCAGTCGGTGTGGAGGTTAGAAATGTGTATGTGCCAATTCATGGTAGTGTGTGTAATGTTTTATTTATTTACTAGCTGTGCCCACGGACTTCGTCCGCGTAGTATTTAACGTAACAAAAAATTCGGGATTATCGGGATAAAAAGTATCCTATATGTTAATCCCGGTTATAAACTATCTTTGTTCCAAATTTCATTCAAATCCGTTCAGTAGTTTTTGCGTGAAGGAGTAACAAACATACATACATCCACACTCACAAACTTTCACATTTATAATATTAGTAGGATTTTAATGTATTTCTAAGTATTATAATATAAAAATACTAGCATTCTGCACTCCTTATCTATATAAACTTTAAGTGTGCCAAATTTCATACTCCTCCGTCCGCGCAATTTTAGTATTAAGCGGTTGAAACTTTTTGTTTCACGTATTAATACATAGAAGATGAGGTATTACTTATTTCTTCTTGCTCTGTGTCACGACAGTCGCAGGCCAACACGCGATACCTTGATAGAGTTTATCATACTAATATTATAAAGAGGAAAACTTTGTTTGTTTGATTGTAATGAATAGGCTCCGAAACTACTGAACCGATTTGAAAAATTATTTCACTATTGGGAAGCTACACTATCCCCGGGAAGCTATACTATCAATGTAATCGCAATGTACCCGTGCGAAGCCGGGACGGGCCGCTAGTCTACAATAAAATTGTAGAAATAAAAACTACCGTAAGTTATAATATCTTTATTACACGTTTGTAATTTGTACAATCAAAAAGCTGCTCTAATCCTACACTGTAAAACAGTACAAAACGAGGTCAGAGACCAATTAAAAAAGTAAAGAAAATAATAGGAAGAAATAAAAATAACAATATCTAACATTGTTATGAGTAATAAGTTAGACAAAACGCAAACTTTACATACAAAATTGCTGAAATTTCCATCATATATTTACATACAACTTTGTGAGTTGATGATAGTCCTATTCAAAATACTAGTAACGATATGTGTAAATAAAATAAACATTCCTACATCAAATACGAGCTACATACATACATTTCACCTATTTATGAGTATACAAGATCCTTAATAATCAACGAGTTTCACTTTGTTCTTAATATCGGAAGTATCTCTGTCGTAATCACGGGAGTCATCGCGCGGGTAGTGAGACGGACTGCCTCCGTGCGTGTACTCTCCCCCATGCCTAAACCCATGGCCCCTGTATCCCCCCCTATGTCCATACGGCCGCCTTCTCCCCGGCACATAATTCTCCTCTTTCCACCTGTTATCATAACCTTCATCGCGGGTGTATTGGTCTCTGCTGGGATATCTGTCGTATTTCTGATAGCTCTGTGGACGTTCGTCTTCCGTCCGCCTCTCCTCTTGATATTCTTGATAACGCTTCCTCGAGTCTGGTTGGTGTGAGTTATCGCCGTACTCTGGTCTGGGCCTGTATGGGGCTGGTGGAGGCGGTGGCGGCTCTCTAGACGTTTCCCAAACTGGGATACGTTTCTCCTGAGGCGATACACTTCGAGAACCGCTCCTATCCTCTCTTCGGTTTTCGCCTGGTGGCAGAGATTCTCTGAAAGCAAATATATATTATATAGATGGGTTGGAAAAAATAGAAGAGAGGACTGCGATGGCCTTTGTACAGGTAAGGAATTAATCTATTTATAGATAAAGACAACATTTGCGGTAGTTCATTTTAAAATGTACATGAATCAATGCAGACGGGAAAATATTGACTAGAGGTGTGGGGGCAAAACTAAGTGATTAAAATTGAAAATCGCTTTGCAGAACGGTATCAACCGACATGCACTGCTGTAAACCAAAAGCAACCTTGTGTTAGTGGTTCTAGGTTAGTTTTAGTTTGCAGAAGTGTGTGTGGATTGGTTAAATTTTCCAAAACTACGTCCAATTAATTATGAGCTCTCATGTTTGTATACCTGGAAGATGATCGGCTGTGGCTTCTATCCGAGTCGTCGTCGCTGGAGCGCTTGTTCTGCTGGTGTCTCATTTCACGCTGCCTGCACGGAAATACACGTTTTATATCGATTCGACCTCGAGTATCGAATGTATCGGGGTCATAAAAATATTAATCGACAAGGCGCATATTTAATAATATCGGACAGGTGTTTCCAAATTATGTAATATCTAGACACTGCGAGTTCCTCTAGTTGGTTATTGTTTTTTTATGTTCCTTTTTATAAATGCGAAAGGAAGGAGAAACTGAGCATCACTACAAAAGGCTGAACGGATTTGAATGAAATTTGGTACGGACGTCAGTTATATTTTATCCTCGAAGTCCGCGGGTGAATTCGAAATAAAATATAATAATAAAAAAACTGACCCCTACGTCCAGCATCGTTAATATGGTTTACCTACCGCACATCAAATTATTGACAGCGTCTCAGAGTTATACAAAAAATGCTATCAGGTCTGGCGGCAAAATCTGCCAATTTCGTTGACATTTGAGCCAATGTAATGGGGGCGAACCCAGTGACACCCAACCTGGGCAAATTACGAAAGGGCCATTTCCGAAATTTGCTCCGGCGGGAATCGAACCCGCAACCACCTGATGCAGTGATCCGAGCGGCCTACGCTCAAACCACCGCGCCAGGCAGACGTCAATAATTAAAATTAAAATCGTTTATTTTGTTTAGGCCTACGGGGGCACTTCCAATTTGTCAATTTTTTTTCTTATAATCTACTACCGGATCGGAACGCTACCTAGACTGAGAAGATCCGGCAAGAAACTCAGCGGGCTTGTCTTTTTACATTTTGTTGTATTTCTTTTTTTTGTTAATTGCCCGTTGCATATTTAATTACAAGATATTAATATAAATATAATAGGTCCAGTGTGTTGCCTTTTGAAATGACCAAGATTGACATAAGTAATACGGCTGATAACAGTGTGTGAGGGTGTGGTGTGGTGCGGTGTGCGGTACGTACGCAGATATAGATTTGTATTCAAACCAAGCGTGCCGAATTTTTAACACTTACTGTGACGTCACAGCCGAAATTTAGTGACGGGAAATCCAAACCGATTCAAAGACACCGATGCCGCCGATGCCCCTCCGCCCGCTACGATTCTCTCGAGTGATTATCTCACAAGTTAGCGGGCGACCAACCTTGACGCTTGGTCGGGGTTCGGACACGCGAAGTACATGCATTTGCGTTATCTATGTAAATCTATATCTGTTCCTGATAACAGTGTGTGAAGCTGTGAGGGTTGTGTGGTGTGGTGTGAAGCTGTGATGGTGTGGTGTGAAGCTGTGATGGTGTGGTGTGAAGCTGTGAGGGTTGTGTGGTGTGGTGTGAAGCTGTGATGGTGTTGTGTGAAGCTGTGAGGGTTGTGTGGTGTGGTGTGAAGCTGTGATGGTGTGGTGTGAAGCTGTGATGGTGTGGTGTGAAGCTGTGAGGGTTGTGTGGTGTGGTGTGAAGCTGTGATGGTGGTGTGTGAAGCTGTGAGGGTTGTGTGGTGTGGTGTGAAGCTGTGATGGTGTGGTGTGAAGCTGTGATGGTGTGGTGTGAAGCTGTGAGGGTTGTGTGGTGTGGTGTGAAGCTGTGATGGTGTTGTGTGAAGCTGTGAGGGTTGTGTGGTGTGGTGTGAAGCTGTGATGGTGTTGTGTGAAGCTGTGAGGGTTGTGTGGTGTGGTGTGAAGCTGTGATGGTGTTGTGTGAAGCTGTGAGGGTTGTGTGGTGTGGTGTGAAGCTGTGAGGGTGTGGTGTGGTGTGGGCCCGTACTTGCGTCGCAGCTTGATGGCGAGCTCGCGCATCTCCTCGTCGCGGCGCGCCTGGCGCCGGCTCTCGCGCTCCAGCCGCTCCGCCTCGGCGCGCTTGTCCGCGCGCACTGCACCACACACCATACGGAACGTTGGTAACCCATAATACGTCACCCGTTCAGGGGGAAGGGAGGTCTTCAAAATACCACGCTTGGTCACAGGGATGGAATAGCTTAGACAAAAGTCTAGTCAATATCTTCTAGAGAAATTTCGAGCTTTTTCGAGCTATATTCAAATACCTATGGCGCGCAGTGTTTGCAAAAAAATGATTGAACACCGTATTTATGAATTACTGCATGAAAACTAGAGAGGGAGTGAGGGTCTTGGCATATACTACGGGTGGTCACCCAGCGGGGAAAGGTGGGTAAAAAAATTTAAAAAATGGGTCGCGTAGTATGAGTATGTTCCCTTACATCAATTGGAACTTTCCATCAACTGTGAATACCCTGGAGCCTCTCACTCAGTATATTTTTTATACAACAATGATGTTAGAGTAAAGCTTCATGGGTATAGAAAACCACTGACAGCTACACATCACTATTGAGTCCGCGTCGAATAATCACGATGCCAAAATTATATCGGCACTTAAAGTTTTTATGAGTATTGAATTATTAATATAACACAAATATCAAATAAATTATAACATTGTTGACATCTCGCACGACAAATTATATAGCATCCATTAACAAAGTTTGCTAATTTATTCATACGACTTTGGACCATATTAATAATGTACATAATTAATATTAAACCCGCCAGTGTTTGTGGAGATTTTGTCTTTATTATAAAAAGATATAATATGACGAATCTTTTGATTAATTATAACAGTCGCAAAGTGATAGTCGCAAAAAAGCCATTACGAGTTGATAAACTTCACACATCTTTTAAAAGTCGTGCAGTTTTATTTATGATGTCTACTTTTAATATTTATCAAGATTACTAAAAGGTGTATTGGAGACACAGATATAGATTTACATAGTTAACGCAAATGCATGTACTTCGCGTGGACGAAACCCCGACCAAGCGTCAAGGTTGGTCGCCGCTAACTTACAGTCCGCGCGACTACAGATATCCTACTAATATTCTAAATGCGAAGGTTTGTGAGTGTGGATGTATGTTTGATACTCCTTCACGCAAAAACTACTGAACGGATTTGGATGAAATTTGGAACACAGATAGTTTATAACCGGGATTAACTTTACTTAAGGATACTTTTTATCCCGATAATCCCGAAATTTTTGTTACGTTAAATACTACGTCGAAGTCGGTGGGCACAGCTAGTAAACAATATGAGTATGAGCGAGATAATCACTCGAGAGAATCGTAGCGGGCGGTGGGGCGTCGGCGGCATCGGTGTCTTTGAATCGGTTTGGATTTCCCGTCACTAAATTTCGGCTGTGACGACACAGTAGGTGTTAAAAATTCGGCACACTTGGTTTGAATACAAATTGCGATACTTGCGTTATCTATGTAAATCTATATCTGTGATTGGAGAGTTAATTGAAGTGATATAAAACTCACGCTGCCTTGACAATTGTGCCTGCATTTTCTTCTTCAATTTCTCCTTCAACGACAGCGTCTCACGCGACGGACCCTGTAAGGTACACACTGTTTATATAACAGTTATTTATATGGGAGCCATCTCTTAACTGATCATGTCTCCAAGAAACGATACATATTTTACATACTTTATAATAAACGCATAATACTGGCCCCAGTTATGTTGGGATATAAATTGGACTAGTCAAAATGTATTGCATTCTTCGCTACGGTCGTATCGTGTGAACACAGACCAACCATTCTTGAAATGACTAATATCAAAACAATTTTTTAAAAGGTTGCGGGGTGGGACGTCAAGGAACAAACAAAGTCCCTAAGTGTGACTCTGTTTGGCGTTATATCAGAAACTACTGAACAGACTTTGATCCAGGTTTTTAATTAAAATATAGTGTTTATTAATTTAGGTAGGTAAGACTAGACGATATACAGATTGTAATAAAAAAACAAAAATAGAAAAGTTATTCAATAGAAACCGCTTATAATTTATGGGTACTTAATGAGACTTCTGAAATCAAAATTGTTGTACACCCTGAATCTATATCTAGTTTAACCATGACATAGCCATTTAACTAAGCAATAATTATATCAAATCAATCAGGGAGATACTATGGGTTGGGTGGAAATAAACATACAACTAAGGAAATAGCAGGTTTGTTGACTTCACACTGTTTCTATAGTATTCTTCATCATTGGAAATTTAAAAAGCGAAATTATCTGCTGTTTTAAACGAAAACTATTGGCTTTTACTGTCGTAAGGTGCTAAAATGAAAGCGGTACAAATGTTGAAGCAAATGATTCTTACTGACTTTGGAGCTGGATCCAGACAATCGTAACTGATTCTGGTTTGTATTCGACTTATTGCCCACCGCCGTTCTGGAAATGATAATTAATTGTATATGTTAACTATTATTATCATAGTTTATATCATAGAATACAAAGTCAACAACAAACATAATTCTGATTAGCAAAATACTAATACTAAATTATTTTTGTAGTCATTAAATGTTCAGAAAAATAAATAAAAACGGTACAACATGACCACGCCTGTGTAGTTCCAATCTGTGTCAAAGTGAAAGTAACATAGTTTATCTTGTTTATGCCAACGGGGGCATTTGAAAAATGAAACTTTTTCGATAAGTCTACAACCGTATCGGAACGCGATCTCGACTGAGAAGATCCGGCAAGAAACTCAGCGGGCGTGTTTACTTACATTCTCAATTTTAAATCGCCAGTAGCTTATAATTGGATATAGATATGCAGAATGGATCCAACCACCCATACTTCTGGAAACAGAAACCAACCTAAAACCAGTTCAACTGGGGTTGATTTTAGTCCGCAGGAGTAAGTAGGGTTGGTTCCTTTTTGCAAAACTATGTCCAATTAATAGGTATTTTTATAAATGTATTTGTGTAAATATGTGGTAGATATAATCAAGATGCTGTTTAATGAAAGTATAATTCTATCGGCATAAACTCACTTGGTTTTCGCATCTTCCGTAGATCCGCTGGAATCGGAGTCTATGGAGAGTTCGCTGGAGGAGCGGTCTTCCTTGCGGCGGCCGTAGTACCGCGGCACCGCGGGCTTGCTCGCGCCCCGCTCGGTACTGGCACATAGACAACGAACAAACCATCAGTATACACGGAATACACGACTCAAAAGCAGCGGTGGCAAGATTCGAAAAACAAATCACTTTCGAATGAATAACCACTCTTACCCCCTTATTAATAAAAGTGAATTAGCGGGCGAATAGTTGCACACCGAACATTCTATTTTTATCAGTAACTAGCTGTGCCCCCCGACTTCGTCCGCGTAGTATTTAACGTAACAAAAATTTCGGGATTATCGGGATAAAAAGTATCCTATATGTTAATCCCGGTTATAAACTATCTGTGTTCCAAATGTCATCCAAATCCGTTCAGTAGTTTTTGCGTGAAGGAGTAACAAACATCCATACATACATACATCCACACTCACAAACTTTCACATTTATAATATTAGTAGGATTTGACTTTTGCGAGAAGAAGACAAAGTAGGGTGTAACTACAGAACCGCTAATCTACGTTTATTATTAAGAGGGCGTATAATCAGTGACGGTATTCGCGACTAGGCCCAGGGCTAGGGCGGCCAGATGTTAGTGGCGGCTAATTTTGATAAAATTGACAAGAAAGTAAATTAATATTATTATGATAGGTCATATTTATTTAAGCGCTTCTCACTGATCGGCATCGTTATTGGCCGCAACTAATCGAACGGGCCAATAGCGTGACGAGAAATTAAGCGATTCTTATTGGTTATTCTTTCGACGTCATTATTTGCAACCACCTATGCTACTTCTGAGATGTGTTGTACTTGGTGTTGGCATCAACAAAACATTATACCTCATATTAGTATCGATGACTCACCTCAGGATTTTAAAATCATTGTAACAATATTAAAACAAGCTTACCTTTCAAACGACATCGACCTGGAGTTATTACGCTTTGCATAGCCACTAGTATGACTGGAAAATATTAAGAATGTGTTAATTCATATTGAAAAGGTAAAACAAACAATAATGAAAACAGTATAATGCTGATACACACTTTCCGGGACTTCTAGAACGTCTGTTTCTATAGTTACGTGGCCTTGACCTTGACCTTCTGTAGGGGCTGTATGACCTCGACCGCGACCTTGAGTATGGTGATCGCGATCTGGACGAGGATCGCGATTTTCTCCACGAACGCGAACGAGATCGCGACCTTGACCTCGATCGCGACCTGGACCGAGAACTGGAGAATGACCTCGACCTCGACCTTGACCTGGAATTAGGTCCACGTGGCCCAATCTGTCGCGACCGTCTGTCCACTTGTGGGGATGGCCTGAAAATTATACAACATAAGTACAATCGTACATTTGTCATTTAACACACAATAGTTAAATGGCTTTTCCAGGAAAAAAACTAAACTAAAAGTTGTCCTTTCTAAGAAGGTCTTATTGTACAATAGGAAGGAATATTTTTAGTCCTGACAAAATTTAATTTAGTCTTAACTTGTGGACAACAAAATTAGCGCCAATGATATAGTAACGTTTGATGCTGACCTGCCTCGTGATTTACGAGCTACATCAGAATACGACATCTTCAAATTCTGTTTTAATTTTTCAGAATATGACGGCTTTGTTGGTAAGGCTGTAACAAGGAAAATATACAATTGTGATAACTACATTTAAACATAGTATACTAGAAACCATTGTATTAAGAAAAACAATAATTTTTAATGGTTATTGTAATATTAAATATTATTGTAATCCCGCACTTACATAATTTAGCACCGCACGCACATGTATTTAGATAGTAATCCAGCATCTTATCATATTTCATGTTATTCATAATTTATGTATTATTTTATTCCAATTGTGTTATATAATAGGCATGAATAAATTAAAAATAATAATAATAGTCTCCAATTGATTGCGAATCTGAGAATCTCGAGTAAGATTGCGTAAAACTTACGAGGTTTGACCTCTTCTTCCTCGCCACCGAAGGAAGTGATGAACTCGATGTTCTCTGCGGTGTCCGGGGAGGGGCTCCGGCTCGGCGAGCGACTAGGAGAGCGGTTGGGCTGCGACGACGGGGCGGCGTAGCTCGGCGGACTCACTATTCGCGTTGCCAATTTCTTGTCACTGTAATGATATATATTGAAACATGAACTAATAATAATAATAAATATCGCCAGTCTGACACATTAAATGTACGGTCCCAGACTAAGCAACGCTTGTACTATGGATACCGGTCTATGGACTGGGGGCGATTGTGGCACCCAGACCAGGGCAAACTACGAAAAGGCCATTTCCGAAATTTACCACAGCGGGAATGGAGCCCGCAACCACCCGGTACGGTGATCCGAACGGCCTACGATCAAACCACTGCGCCAAGGGGTCGTCGAACTAAAGCCATTTGGGAACCAAAACATCAAATTTATCAGTTTCTTACCTGTCCAAATATAAATACAAATTGCAATAATTACTGTACTATGATTTAATGCAAAGCCTCAAATATATAGAAAGTTAAAATCAATTTACAATAGCATTACAAACCACTTTTATTTAGAAAATAAATAAATTGAAGTGTCTGTTTGTGTCAAAATATCAGCTATTTACAAAATGCATATGAAAGTATATACAGTATTTTACCAAATAAACTTTTTAAAAAAAATTGTGGCTGTTTTTACGGCTAATCTACGAAACGTCTAGACCGATTTTGACAGGACTGTCACGTGCAGATAGCTGATATGATAAGGAGGAACCTACTTTATCTCCGCCGGGCAACAGCTAATTTCCCATAAACTCCCCCCACATATTCTATATTTTCAATAGTCTTCTCACAAAACTACTACAATGTGAAAGTTAACTAACCGATGCGCGCGTCTCTCCCTTCTGCTCTTTCTGCCCGAGAACATTGCCTTTTCCTTCTCCTCTCGGAGCAACTGTTTCTGGTGTTCCGCGTCGTCCGCGTCGCCGGTGAGGAAGGAGAACAGGTCGCAGCCGGTCATGCCGAACTGCGGGCCCACGCCGTTCAACTCGTGCGCCTGCGCTCCGGGACACGACTCATGAATATGGGTAATCAGGAAATGCAGGGCATAATACAATATAAGCGCAGATATAGATTTACATAGATAACGCAAATGTATGAACTTAGCGTGCCCGAAAACCCCGACCAAGCGTCGAGGTTGGTCGCCGATAACTTACAGTCCTCGCGACTACAGATATAAAAATATGAGTATGAGCGTGATAATCACTCGAGGGAATAGTAGCGGGCGGAGGGGCATCGGCGGCATCGGTGTCTTTGAATCGGTTTGGATTTCCCGTCACTAATGACGTCACAGTAGGTGTTAAAAATTCGGCACGCTTGGTTTCAATACACATATCGTGATACTTGCGTTATCTATGTAAATCTATATCTGTGGATATAAGCGTCAATAACCTAGTGTTAGAGGGGCCGTCCTCGTAGCCGAGTGGTTCTGAGTTCGATCCCCATCTTGGCCATTAATTAAACTATTGACGTGGACCCACTCCTAACACAAGCATTAGCTTAGTTGGAGGTGCTAAAGGTTTTTTTTTTTTGAATTGACTATATGTTGTTGGCCAGAGTGGCCATAACAACTTCACCCGGACAGAGGGCGAGCGCAAGTGCGCTCCAGCCATAGGGGCAGGGGGGCAGCTAGCTCAAGGGCGTCACTAGGGACACGACCTCGGCTTGGGCCGCTGCCAGGAGAGGTGGCGAGGGTAAATCTACCACCGGATCGGAACGCGACCTCGACTGAGAAGATCCGGCAAGAAACTCAGCGGGCTTGTCGGGTGCGTCTAGGTAAGTAGACGCACCTTCTAGCGGAAGCGGGGGTTCGTCGACCTCGCCGGCGAGGTCGGTGTCCGGCGGGGAGTGTGCGTGTGTCGTTCTCCTCGACATCTGAGTCTAGGAGAGCGGTGAGTGGGTCGGGGGGGTCCAGCACCACATGCCGCGGCCTGCGGCGGCATGTATCTGGCTCGTGTGCGGGTGCATAATCGGCGGCGGCGACGATTAAGGGATTGGTGTGTTCAGAAGCCTTCATGAAATAGCGTTCAGACGCTATTTTGAAGTGCTTCTGGATAGAATCGAGGCGTAAGTCAGAATGAAGGTCTACGTTCCGTACGAACCACGGGGCTCCGACGGCTTGGCGAAGAAAACGGGACTGTAAGGCCTGGAGGCGACTAATGTGAGAGTTGGCCGCGTGGGCGAACACAACGCTCGCATAGGACATGATGGGGCGAATGCAAGCTTTGTAAAGTGTCACCTTATTTCTAAGGGACATTTTACTCCGCTTGCATAGGAGATAATGAAGGCGACCGAGCACAAAGGCGGCTCGATTGCGGACGTTTCTAATGTGAGGACCGAAGGTCATGGAGCCATCGAGCGTGACCCCGAGATATTTAACTGACTTGGACCAAGGGATAGGCTGCTTGTACAAAGAGACAGTACCTAAGTTGGAGCGAGTGTGGCGTATGGAGGGGCGTCGAGAGGTGGTCCTGGCAAAAAGCACGGCTGCGCTTTTGTCCGGGTTCACCTCTATTCGCCATTTCCTAAACCACTCTCCGAGAGAATTGACAGCGCGTTGGAGAACGCGTGTGATATGAGCCTTATTACGATGGGAGAAATAGAGCGCGGTATCATCCGCGTAAAGGGCGAGTTGCACATTGTTCGTGCGGGGGATGTCGTTAGTGTACAGACTGTACAAAAGAGGGGAGAGCACGGAGCCCTGAGGGACTCCTGCCCTGATGGGGTGGGGTGGGGAGAGCGTGCCCTCGACTCGATATCGAAAGGTACGGTTTGACAAGAAGTCTCGTAAGATGAGCACGAGACTGTCCGGCACGCCTAAGAGGTACAGCTTGTAAATCAAGCCGTTGTGCCAGACTTTGTCAAACGCCTTAGCGACGTCAAAGAAGAGAGCTCCCGTGGATAGGGGGCGGCCGGAGGAGGAGTTGAGGCCTTTGAGAATGTACTCCGTGATGCGGTGTACTTGGTGAACACAAGAGTGGCCGGCCCGAAAGCCAAACTGCTCGTCAATGAGAAGATGATTGGAAAAGATATACTCTTTGAAAGGGAATACTAGTAATGTGATAAGCACACAATACTTGATGGTAATCTTTTTGTTTAAAAAAAATATATATATTACACATTTTAGAATAGCGAAATTCCACCCTATTCTGAGGCTGTGGACAAAGCGCTTTTGCTTTGATAAGTACATGATATGAAAACCAAATATATAAAATTCTTCTACAGGTGACAACATTGAGGCACTACCAAACATTACATAGTTATATCATAATCAAGATAATCAAGAAGTTATATTGTCACTGTCAATGTTATTCTCATGTTATGCTTACATAACTAAATAGATTGTGCATAGGTATTGATCTGGTTCAGTGTGATTACGTGTATTTAGAAAATAGGTCACAGCCTAATGAGGTCAACCAAATCCTACTAATATTATAAATGCGAAAGTTTGTGAGTGTGGATGTATGTTTGTTACTCTTTCACGCAAAAACTACTGAACGGATTTTGATGAAATTTGGAATACAGATAGTTTATAACCGGGATTAACACATAGGATACTTTTTATCCCGATAATCCTGAAATCCGGACGAAGTTGGTTGGCACAGCTAGTTAATTATAAACAAACATCTTTAGGATTCACAGGTGAATTTCGAAAAATGGATACATAAAAACTCTCCCTATTCTGCTGCCTATAATTTGTAAAAGTTAATAAAATAATGATTTATTTTCAATAATACACACCTGTGATGCTTCCATTTTGTTTACATCAATACTCAAGTCCACATCAATGATCTCCAGATCGGAGTCATCGTCTGACTCTTTCTGTTCCACTTTTTTAACTTCTGGGCCTGGAATTTAACACTATATACCATAAGAATATCCACAGTAAGTCCCTATAGCGTGGTACCCCATGTAGGCAGCGAGCATCAGTGGGAGGGTTATAACAGTAAAGCTGAATCTACCGGTAGACGACGAGGGTTGGTTCCCCGGGTCACTATAATTGTATCCTATTGCAGCACCAGATCCTTTCTTCTCGTGAGTCTTCTTCTGCATTTCTTTTTCTTCTATTGTGACGCCGAATTGCTCTTCTATGGCCAGTTGTTGCAGGAATTTATCTTCACCTGCAAAAGGATATATTATAATGTAAATGTCGAAAAACTGCATGGTTTTATTCCTATGTTTTCACTAGACAAAACATTTGCACAGAACATGTTGTTGTCTCTATTACTTGATAGCACAAACAGAGAAAAATAAACCCTTAAATCAGTGTAAATTTTTCTTCACTGAAGATAAGGGGTAATAGGAATGAAACTTGGCTAATTTGAAGTATGCCAACCAGCAGTGGTTCAGAGTAGGGGACTATGGACAAAATACCCCTCATATTGAAAGGGGTAACATGATACCTGCCCCTGACAAAAAAAATACTAGCAACGTGAAGTTTTCACATTAGTTATACTCCGTTTAGTGCTTCAATAAATCAATAGTATATTAACTAGGGTGGAGATTGAACTCAGGAACCACTCAGTTATGAGGACTTTCTAGCTACTAGACTAGACAATTGATATTACAAGGCTACAAGGGCAGATTATTTGAAAATTCTTACTTATTCCCAGGAATGCGTTCTGTGCAAGAATCCTATATCTCTCATAGTTACACTGCCTCTCTTCCTGACTAAGGTCTTCTGGTGGAACATCTGGAGTTTTCACTTCGGGTATGTAGTCCAGATGAGCTCGGACATCAAAACGATCAATCATATTGTTTGTATCGCCTTGCCACGGCATCCTGGATAACATTTACTTTATAGACAGACTCTAAACATTCTTTAAAAAAAAACTGACTGCGACATTATTTAGATTACGGAAGACTGACTGACTTAAAAATAAAGTTTTGATTACTTTTCATTTTGATTACAGATTAATCTTATAAATTATTTTCTACATGTATGAATAAATCAATTAATTGGTGAGACATGAGAAATCTTTGATATATTTTGTGGCTTTATGATTCTAGGGTCCAATTGACATGCGGATTGGAAGGGACACTACCGATCAGCCATAAAGATTATGCACTAAATTGTGGAGTATGGACACTTTAGCAAAAATCCTACACATGAAGTTACTGACAAAATATAAGTAGCTCAATTTTAGGGAAACTATTACTAGTACTAACATAATAGCCGGCCCCTCGCCAGCGGCCGCAATAGCAGGATCCAAGTGAACTTTACATGGTCGTCCATGAAGTTGTAAAAATTGAGTCGGTTCAGCTTTCTGAAAGTCAGTGACGCATTATATATTAGGTGTTTCTTCATAGTGGAAACAGACAATGTAATAGTGGAAACAGTGAAAGAAAACAAACAGCTCACAATTTTTTCGTAGAAGTCCTTGCGGCGCTCCGCCCTTCGTCGGTAGTCAACAATCATGCCTCGAATCATTCGCTCCTGCTTTCGTGCTTCGTGCCACATTGTGATAAATTATTTAAAGATAATTAGACAACAATGAAGCACACTACAGTATATTCTCGGAATTGAGTTACTTTAAAGAAATTCCAACTGTAAGAGTACACAATGGAATACAAAATATTCTACAAAGAACATGTAAAGAGAGTTTTATGTGGTAATGTACGATTTACAGAGAGAACACAATATCGCCACAAACTATAACTCGCAATGTTTTAGATAGGCGCCATCTTGAATTATTTTTTATTTGCTGCAGCCTGCAGCAGACGTGTTATGCCCGCACGCATTATGCCAATTGAGTGAGGATGTAAAACGATATAATATATAGAGTTTTTATCACAGACCAAAGTATTTTTAAGCCTGTGTTACAGACTTATTGCGTATTAGTGTTGCCTTACTATCGATAGTTGAACTCGTAAAATGGTCACAATATCGATACTATTGAAATTTTACAATACTATCTATCCAAGAAATTGAGCAATACTATTGATAAAGTCCAATACTATGGATTCTATTGGGCATAGATACTATCGATAGTATCACTATTATGTCGTATTTTACTGCAATCACTGTCCATACTTACCCAAAGTTCAATAATATTGCATTCATATCTATACCCAATAGTATCGATAGTATTGTAGAATTTAAATAGTATCGATATTCTAATTCTTTTTCGCGGTCACGATGTTATTGACAACCTATCGATAGGCAATTGATAGTAAGACAACACTACTACGCATGGTATCTCTGTGATTATGATATGATAAATATTATATCTTTAATGTTATGACAAAATCTCTTATTTCCTGTTGTCATGGACTCAAGGACTACCCTGTATAAAATCCAGGCGCTCGTTGATCCGGACTCTGGTTTAAAATTTAAAATAAGGGGATCATGGGGATTTGGTGTTAGGTAAATCTAGAATAATAAATGTACTTATTAAATATTTATTTCAGTTAACAGTGTATAAAAAGAGTTCACTACAATCTTCAACATCAAAAAACATTTCATTTTCAAGTTGGCTAGGTTTGCAAACGCTCAACCAGTCCATTAATTCCTCTATGATGTCTAGATAAAGTAGGGTGTCTGACATGCTCCTACTAACAACAAGATAGCTTCCTTTTCTCATATATTTATGTAAAAAATACCACATTTGTTTGTGCTTCTCAACATCCACAAAGAAATCCCAAACGTTTATTATTATTATGTCTGAACATGAAACAATGTCACTTCTTTCCAATACATCAGAATGTACTACTTTTATTCTGTTCTTATCCATTGAATAGCTGTCAATTATCGTGTTTTGAACATTACAACATTCCTCATTCATTTCTATTCCTGTAATAGATGCTGCATTTGTTGAATAATATGCCTGAAAACAAAAGGAATTAGTAGGCATCACAGATATAGATGAAAGTAAATCTATATCTGTGCTAGGTATCTTAAAATGTTAAATACCTGCATGCTGCTACATATCAAACATAAATAATTTGGATATTTATTTTTACTTACACCATAGAGTATTGCTCCTAGTCTGGAACCAATATCCAAAACATGTTTTTCCTCCAAATCTTTAGGTAGCAAGACTTCAAAGATGTATTGAATTCCTTGTATAGACATGGAATGTGAAATGTATATTAAATCCTAAAAGTTAAATAGAAATATATACTTAGGTACTGAGTAGGCACTTATGGAACTAAAAATCATGCAGTTTAGATTTTCTTCACTTAATTTTTCGTAGTCCAGCCATTAAATGTTTTATGAGCCATCTAGGTTAAAGTTAGAATATTAATGAGTCAATGCAGTAACATTAGGTATACTTTCACATTAGGCTAAGCCAACAGGAATAGTGGTGCTAATTCTGATCATATAAAACTAAACTCAACTTGACTATATAGCCATCCTGCTTAAGATTGTAGCCTATAAAAGCAAGGCAGAAACACTGTTAGATGTGTTAAATTTAGTTTGATAGATCTGATGACAACCAAAATTAGATTAACACCGATGTAACACTTAGCTAACCTTTATATTGCGAGAATGACAATCAGTGCAATAATGTCTCTGCAATTTTCCTTCCTTGACAAGATCTTCCACTTCAGGTTCATCATATAAGAACTCGTCCACGTGACAAGTGTTTACTTTATTACAGTCAGCTCGGTCTCCAACAGTAGGTGGTGCAATAACTTCAGTTGGCATTTCTGCTTCAAATGGCACAATTTTCTTAATAGATTTTCCTATTTTCTTTAATTTTTTTTCAGCATTGAGGAGTGCTTTTTTATGTTCCAAATCTATAAAATTAAAAAACAAACAGCCATGAGCTATATACCCACTTAAATACATTTTTATATAGAATTCCATACTAAAATAAATAATTTAGCCCTTTTGATGTCCCACTCCTGGGCACGGGCCTCCCCTCAACACGAGGGGGATTAGGCCATAATCCACCACGCTGGCCCGCTGGCCAAATTTCAAATGTCTTTCGAAAATTGGTTAGATCTTCTAAGACATGCAGGTTTCCTCACTATGTTTTCCTTCACCGTAAGCAAGTGATAATCATATAGAAATTATGATTCGCAGATTAGATTTTGAAATATCCATAGGTGTGAGCCAGGGTTTGAACCCAAAACCTGGTGCCCGCAACACGCATGCTTTAACCAATCAGCTATCACAGCTTTTTTAGCATACTAGCTTACCTTTTCTGTATGAAAGGCTATTGATCCATAGTTCTATTTCATCCATTCCTGATTCATCAAGCTCAGAAAATATTTCTAAAATGCGGTGTTTCGCCATTATAACACCGTCTTCAGACATACTTGATATTTCTTCTTCTGTAAGCAGTGAGCAGGGAAACAACAAGTTATAGAAATTGACAGTTGTAGAGTTTTGACTTGATGAAAGCCTTTTTTTTTAAGTGAAGTAACTAATAAAATGGTTGACGTGTTTGATTTTGTACATATACTTATACACAGATAAAGTGTTGAGAGAAATAAGTCTTAAATGTTTTCACTTATGTCGTACTGTCGTGGTAACTTCTAAAAGTACCTACTTGCTTCTTATTCTTCGTTTTAAAGTTCTTCTTCCTCTTTCTTTAAAAATATGGCCCACCCAGGTTAATAGTTATTTCGCCCAGTGTCAAGTAACAAATAGCAATACAAACACATTTAATAACAATACAATACAAAGATATGACCGTTTACTTTGGAAAACCAAATGAAGGCCTTAGTTATCATGTGTGTGTTATAACTTAACTACTTTTGTTTGAGGTTATCTTGTCAGCATTCTTTTTTTTTATGGTTCTGTACTTTTGGACTATTCTGCCAATGTTGAGTGAGGTAAATACACGGTATGCGCTGGAGTTTGGCCAGTGTGAAGCTTTTACGTAGTATTTAAGTCTGTGGTGTGAAGCGAAATAAAAATCATAATAAAGAATTGAAGTTGACAAATCACCACACACAACAAGAACAAACACATATAGTGCAACAAGGATCTTTTGGCACCTGAGAGCGTCGCTAGTGTCGATAAAAGACTGTCAAAATGAGTTATTTTTCTAAATATATTTTTTTGTTCCTCTTTTGACCACCGGCCAAAGAATGTTTTATACACAGATTAGAGATATAATAATATATAACACTATATCATAATTATACAGGAGAAGTCAGCATTTGGTTGTCAAATTAATTGACTCTTACAGACAATTAAAATGTTAACTTCTTGGCGGAAAGCCATCGACTCATTCCTAAGAGAAGGTCCCACAACATTAGATTATAGCAATCTCACCAAAAAGTCAACTTTGTAATAGACCCCGATTGTTCAATCAATCTCCATCCTGTCTCCTCTACTACGTCGACATTGGCAAAATCGCATTGGACCATTGAGTCATGGAAAGCGGCCATTAAAAAAAGTGAGAAAAAAGAGCAGACAAACCGACCGCTATTTATCTCTTTCTATCTCATCACCACTGCCTAAATAAAAAATACGTGTGCGTCTCGAGACGCTCGACAGAAGTGATAACTTAAACTGACAGATTGACGATGTGACGTTTAATTACTTGCCTATTTTGATTATCTAAGGTGAAGACGCCTGTCTAGCCCGCGAAATTCAAAATTTTCGAGCATTTTAATAGTTTATCCAAAATCTGAAAACATTTAAGACAACATTTTGTGATTTGCGACAAACACAGTATGCAGTGCGTTTATAATTACATTGATTTTACTCTAAATAGTATCACGGTGGATATGATACCAGTAAATCACTAAATATACAACAATTACCAGTTTTTCGGGTTATCTGTCGTTCTTGAAATGTTTTAGAGTAAGTTGGATATATTAATAAATGCATTGCATACGGTCTTTGTCGCAAATCACAAAATTTTGTCCTAAATGTTTTCAGATTTTGGATAAACTATAAGAATACTCGAAAATTTTGAATTTCGCGGGCTAGATGGGCGCTTTAGCCTTACAAAAACCTCAATGTAAGACGAAAAAATTAACCTAATACAATTGTACTGATTAATGAAACCTTTCCAATGATACCTTTTTTACGTTTAATTTAAGACTTTTTAACTGAAAATGGTAGAAGCAAAAATTATTACACTAACCAAAATTTTCTTCCAATTCAACTTGTTCAACTTGTTCCTTGTTGGGACTTAAAGATTGCAGCTGTGCCTCAGAAAACAGGGCCACAGGTTCTGCAATAAAATTTTAATCAGTAGGTATAATCAATAGAAGGAAAATAAGTGGTAACTGATTTGCTTTGGTCAATGCCATGTCAAGCAAATTCAGTACCCAATTAGTGTTAATAACCAAAATTAATTTTATTTATATACTACTAATTATTTTACAAATAAGACACATACATATAAATACTTTAATGAGCTATTTTCAGTATTTCACTGCAAAGAGCTATATTTCCATACAAACTTTCATTCCCTATTGTTATTTTACACCCTTGAGGGTAAAACTTTTACAAAATTTGAATGTCATATTTAGGTATTTATATTGAATCAACCTAAACCAATCCAAAAAAATAAGTTTCAAGCTTCTAGCTCTAAACATGACGATACTTCCATACAACTTTGCATCCCCCCTTTCAACCCTTTACAACCCTTTTTTCGCATTAAAAAGTAGCCTATGTCCTTTCTCAGGCTTTAGACTATCTGTGTACCAGATTTCATTTAAATCGGTTCAGTAGTTTTGGCGTGAAAGCGCGTCAGACAGACAGACAGTGTTACTTTCGCATTAAAATATTAGTAAGGATTTCTACATATAGTATTTTGATTTTGATGATAAAGTACCTGATGATGATGATGATGTAGATGCGTTTGATTTATTTAGAGTGTGTTTTAAAGGTCTAATTTCTCTAAAGGTGAAAGAAGACTTTAAAAGTGACATTCCTGGAATGAAAGGTATTAAATTAACTTAGTTAAAGAACTAAATATGTTTGAGTAAAAGGTTTAGACTGGATTAAAATATGTAGCCATGAAACATATTCATGCAACTGCATATGCAAAGACCAAAGTACTCTCTTAGCAGAGGCATATAGACTAAGGCACTTTTACCTACCTACCAAATTTCAAGTCTGTAGACCCCATGGTTTCAGAGATTTCTTGATGAATAATTGAATGGTGGTTGCTTTTATATATATTGGTGTTAGATTACTAGCTGTCAGCTATTTCATGTGCACAAATTAACACCTTCTTGTTCATTGGTTCAGCCATTGTGGAGATTAGCCCAGTTAAATACAATCTGTCTACAATTCATGTACTTTGAAAGATACACATAGACACAGCATTGTCCAAACTTGATTCTAACCCAGGATCTCTATATTTAACTAACACTGTTCATATGCCACCAAGATGATAAATTAACAAAAATGCCTACCCAAAAAGTACTGGACTCAGAGCTAATTAGCGCGTTGTATCAGTACTATACAGGATTCGAAATAATTAAATTAATTATATTTATTAATAGTCATAATGTTCCCATACATGCAGTTGTGTAATACACCAAATTGAAGAATGGCAAATTAAATATATTCAATTATAATTTATTGGCACATTATCATCATTTAGAAACCTGGCAACAAATAGACTTCAAATGTATTTATAATAAAAGTGAGCTGACAAACCAGTTGACAAACTTGTCAACTGGACTCGTGCCTGGCGTGTGTAAAGAGGATTAACACTGGCTTATCTTGTTTACGGTTAATTGAACAGCAATAATGATTGGTTCAATACAAGGTTCAATATATTACTAACTTAACCTATAAGAAAATCTGCTAATTAATTTACCTGGCATGTTTTTTGTTGGTTCAGCTATATTGCTTAGTCGACTATGACGGCACCAATATTTTTCCTCGAAGTGTATATGACAAACACGGCGGTACTTGAATATATGGTCATTTTCGAGCCGAATTATATCACCACCAATACTGAAGACCCATTTGTTAAATAGTTCCTTGTTTTTAGCAGGATTAGGAAACTTGTGCAATATCTCCCTAGCTTCTGAAATAGGTAGGTTTAACATT
Organism: Notodonta ziczac; assembly: GCA_918843915.1. Lineage (NCBI taxonomy): Eukaryota > Metazoa > Arthropoda > Insecta > Lepidoptera > Notodontidae > Notodonta > Notodonta ziczac. The sequence continues at coordinate 4,632,415 of OU974051.1, forward strand.
ATTAGTAAGTCCAATTGCGATATTATGTAAATATGTGTGGAGAACCTTCTATTGGAAGAGAATTATCGTTTTTATACAACACATACACATACCTGGAGTGGTTGGACATCCAGGGACACAACATTTTAATATCGACATGGTAAACTAAGACCAACACAATCAAAAAATGAGTACTATCTCAGTTCTTTAAAACAAATCGCACAAACACTACTGGAGGAGCCAGGCTACACTACTCAACAGATTTACGTGGAAAATAGCACTATTTGAACGATTGGTCAATGTCTATCCTTAGGGGCGCTATGAAAAATAGGACTTAGAAAAAATTCACCCAAAAACAACGCCTAATCACACCTTCGGGATCCGGTGGGATGTGGGAGTATCAGGGTGGGGAAAAGGACACGGGTGGACTGTGACCTTTGACCTTGACCTTGAGTGACCTTGAGTGATCTGGTTGAATTAAAATTGATCGCGAGTAACCCCCTACCTTGACCTCGACCTCAAATGACCTTGACCTTTAACCCCCTCGTGTGACTTTTGACCTTGACCTTGAATGACCTTTAGCCTTAAATTGACCGCAATGACCTAATCTAACCAAACATGTCGAGAAGTTATAATTAGTTGAAATAGGTAATATTTAGTTCTGGCGCTTCGCCGGCCGCTGCCGCGGCACGCTCGCTACGCTCGCTCGGCTCGCGCGTTATGGTCACTGTTCTAACCTAACCTAACCAAACATAAAAAAAACCCAGACACCTTTGTGAGGCATTCACGGCTAAACCATTGGACCTAGACAAAAATTGCCCTGAATAAAAACCTTTGATTTTTCATCGTTGTACACGATACAATGTGAAAATAAAGGAAATCAGGAAGAAAAAAAAAATCTCGTAAAAATATTCTAAGTGTCCGCCCCTAAGGCTACAATAGAACGCTGTAAACGGAACATTGAAAATATTCTAAGTCCCAGTCACCATTTTGAGGCATTCACGGCTAAACCGTTGGTTCTAGACAAAAATTACCCTGAATAAAAACCTTTTATTTTTTATCGTTGTACACGATAAAGAAGTAAAAATAAAGAAATTTGTGAAAAAAAAAACATCAAAAATTTGTCAGAGTCCTGGAAACATTTTAACCGCGCTGGCCGCTGAACCGTCGGTCGGAGATAAAACCTACCCTGAATAAAAACCTTTGATTTTTCATCGTTGTACACGATACAATGTGAAAATAAAGGAAATCAGGAAGAAAAAAAAATTATCGTAAAAATATTCTAAGTGTCCGCCCCTACGGCTACTATAGAACGCTGTAAACGGAACATTGAAAATATTCTAAGTCCCAGACACCTTCATGAGGCATTCACGGCTAACCCGTTGGTCCTAGACAATAATGACCCTGAATAAAAACCTTTTATTTTTGATCGTTGTACATGATAAAGAAGTAAAAATAAATAAATTCATGAAAAAATATTTTCATCCAAAATTTGTCAGTCCTAGAAACATTTGAACCGCGCTGGCCGCTGAACGGTCGGTCGGAGATAAAACCTACCCTGAGTAAAAACCTTTTATTTTTGGCCGTTCTATAGGATGGTATAATAAAAAAGACGATACAACGAAAAAAAATTTTTTCTCAAAAAATCGTCTAAGTCCTGGCTCCATAGCGCCCCTAAGGCTACACTCCAACCGAACGATTTTCCATAAAAATAGGATGAAGTACACAGATTAGAGATATGTAGCAAGCTAATATAAAGCAAGCTAACCGAACGTAACGTTTGAACGTGCGTACTGCGTTCTCACTGAGTACCAGCGGCGGGAATCACAGATTAGAGATATGTTGGCGGGAATATCTTATATTTAGGTGTTCGAGCCTTCGCTTGAACCACATATGAATGAGATTACCCTTCCAATATTCGTCCAAACTCTCACTAGGTTTTAGTTGTCTATGGTAAAGTCACTATTGCTGTCCTTGTCTCGAATTTCCCAGGCAGGCAGCGTGCGGCGCACAGAGTACCTTGGTGCGGCGGCCATTTTCTTCAGTACGCTTTCAATATTCGTCTAGTGCACACCGTTGTGAAAAGCCGATTAATAAAAGGTGAATTTCACTTTATTTTAGGTTCTTTAGCTTTCCGCTCGACGCTTTTAAGCTCAGCGACGATTCTTTTCCGCTCGGCGCCTACGGGCCCAGCGACGAGTCGGAACATGCTCCCAACTTGTTTTTACGGCACATCTCAAATTTATTCACTTGAAGTAGAAGTGAGGCAAAATGAATATCGGGCATGAAACGCGAATGGTAACGACACGTCTTTCAGACTGTCAGGCCTTCTAAATGACACGCTCTGAACAAAAGTGGGATACCATGTCGCCTGAATGAGACGTCGTGTCGTCTTAAATGAGACGTCGTGTCGTCTAAAATGTGACGCCTTGTCGTCTAAGTGAAACGCTATGTCGTTCATGGGGCTCGCAATTAATTATAAATCATGTGTCTGATTTCCAGGATGGCCAGCTTAGCTACATTGGGGGAATTGGCTGCGGAGTTAAGGTCGCACGATGAAGAGGCTGCATTCAAAGCAGTTATCGCTTCAATCGACCGGAATTTCCCTGAGGGTTGGCGCGAATGGCCAGTTTTCAACATTTCATTTCATGATTTGTTTGGGGGGGATCAAGTACCCCCATCAGTGCATGTCAAGCTAAGGTTCACCATTTCGACAGTGGATTTAGCCCGAGCCTTCAATCCATCAGCCCGCTCGCTATCTGAGCGCTGCTATAGGTCAATTAGAGCTTCTCTTGTGAAATGGCCCCTGGGTAGAGCGTTGATTTATGCGCCCCATAGTCTTATGGAAAAAATTCACGCACCGGCCTATGACGTTTTTATGACTGTTGTCACTAACCTCAGACCAAAGCTAACAAAACGTTCAGAAGCATCCCACGAACTGAAAAGTACTAGTACTACTGAAACGGCTCAAAAGAGATCAAGTGAATCGGACCACTCCCAACCAAAGCGCTTCGCTTCAACCTCCTCATCCATAATTGAGTGTACTCCAACGTGCGCAGCACCAGCTCAGGGCAGCAGTGAGCACTTACTGGCCACAGTACAAAGCCAGCAAATGGCGTTGTTTAACAAAATGATGAGCATGCAGTCGGAGAAAAGTGAAAACGTCAAGTTGCTTCTTCAACAAGCAGCAGCAGCAGCCCCCTCGTCTAGCGGGGACAGTCTCAACAAGTCTATGGATTCCATCCCAGATAGCACGGGAATGAAGAAGAATCTTTTGACTTGCTCCATTTACCATTGGACAAGAGCCGAAAGTGGCCAAGGCGGACCCGGTGGCATTAAAACATGGAATAAATTGCCAAAAGTTTGGGGATGCTAATTGGCGTAATATAAGATACGCTGAAACACAAAAATTTTTCAAGCGACACCGGTTTTTTGTGCGTTAAAAACTAATAACCTTTTAGTAGGTGTTTCGCCTAACTGGAAATCCAACACAATTCTAGAAAAGTTTGACCTCGCCCTAACTAATGGTTTAATTCAGCAAAGAATGTTCTTTCAAAAGCTTCTAGAATGCTTGCCGAAAGAGATGAAGAGGAAGGTGGGGAACGATTTTCTCACAGCGGACTCTCAGTTTCGAAAGACTTCAGATTCTCTGTTGCAGTACGTTTGTGGCCGTCGGGCGGAGGTCCTTTAGCATCGCAGAGAGATTTTTAAGCCGAAAAATAAAGCTCTAAGGGACATTTTACACGACATACCGCCTTCAGAAACTCACCTCTTTGAGGATAAAGCCTTCTCAGATGCGGTGATAGAACAAGGCGGGATTCATAATTTTTTCCCAGAAAAAAGAAGACGCACAACTGCTCATGCTCATGACGCACAACTGCCCATGGTGGAAGGATCCATTAAATTTCTTCATCCCCCACAAACCAAACATAGGAAACCCAGCTTTCGTAACAAAGGAAGAGAAGTTGTGGAACGCCATCCCCCTCAGAAGTTTTCAAACTGTAGCACCCAATTGGTAAAAACGGGGGGAGGGAACCGTAAGTGACAAGTTCGTTGCGGGGTGCCTGGCAAGTCACAAATATCATTGGGAGCAGGCACCCGACTGCATTTTAAAAATAATAAGTGGATACAGAATTCCTTTCAAAAGGACCCCTCCTTTATCAAAATTCTCAAAGATAAACATCCTAAGGTTTCAAACGAAATACTCACCGGAAATGTCTTTCGAAATACAGAATCTCCTGGAGTCCAAAGCTATACAGAAGAGTGCTCATCACACAGGCTTTCTTTCAACCCTATTTCTAAGAAAGTAAACGAACGGATTGTATCGTCCTATTTTCAATCTCAAGAGACTAAACGAATTTGTATGCACCCTGTCATTTCACTTAATAAATCAACAGCAAAATCCATTACACTTGAAGAGGGGAGACTATATGATGAAATTAGACATATCTCAAGCATATTTTCACGTCCCGATACTAGCAAGTCACCGCCGGTTTCTTTCCTTCGCTTATCAGGGAACAGTTTACGAAATGACATGCCTTCCGTTCGGCTTGGCAAGCGCACCCTCGGCATTCGCAAAAATAACGAACTAGGTAGCACACCAGTTGAGACAGGAGGGTTTACAAATACTGGTATACCTCGACGACTTCTTGCTTATTCACGAGAACCCAGCAACTGGAGAAGCAAACAAAGTTTGCAGTAGATTATCTAGAGAAACTCTGGTGGCAAGTAAACCTAGCAAAATCCTCTTCGAGAGCAGCAACCAGAATAGAATATCTGGGGATAACTTGGCACACGAAGGAAAATACCAAAAGCTTGTCAGAAGCCAAATCGGAACAGCTGAAGAGTCACATAGCAAACCTCCTGTGAATGAAGCGTTGGAGCTGGTGGGAGGCAAAGGTGATTCTAGGCAAATTGAACTTTGCGTCGTTGGCAGTACCGCTGGGCCGACTTCATTGTCGTACTCTACAGAAGGTGTCGAGGCAACTACCCTCCAAGAATCCCCATCGAAGGTATCAGATTCGGGATGTGGCACAGGAGGAACTCGATTGGTGGCTGGAGAATGTACACAAAAGCACCCCAATTTTCTTCAAGGATCCTTCGATCTTTGTAACAACGGACGCATCGGATCTGGGCTGGGGTGCTATTGCAAACAGTCAACACTTCTGGGGACGATGGTCCACCACGCAAAAGAGACCCCGGCACACAGCACAGACAGCACCCGGTTTCTGTGGGAAATGGACAAAGGTTGTCGCGCTTTCCTGGATGGGCGCGACGTAAGAAGAAAGTCCAGGAAAAGTTAGAATGGGAAGCCTGAATGTGGGAAGTATGACAGGAAAAGGAGCGGAAATAGCCGACTTATTGAAAAGAAGGAGAATAAATATAGCTTGTCTACAGGAAACAAAATGGAAAGAGTCAAAGGCAAGAGAGATTGGAGAAGGATACAAGCTATTTTATTGTGGTAGGGATGGGAAACGAAACGGGGTAGGGATTGTGGTTGATAGCGATATGAAAAGCAGTGTGACGGACGTAAAAAGGGTAAATGATAGAATAATAGCGATAAAAATTGTGTTAAAGAATATAGTTTTGAATGTAGTAAGCGTTTACGCTCCACAAATCGGATGTGATGCTAGTATGAAAGAAGAATTTTGGCAGGATATGGATACGGTTTTAATGGCCATACCGCAGAATGAGGAACTGATCATAGGCGGGGATTTCAATGCACACGTAGGTAAAACTAATGACGATTATGAAAGGGTACATGGGGGTAAAGGTTTTGGGAATAGGAATGAAGAGGGAGAAAATCTTCTAGAAGCTGCTATCGCCTTCGACTTAGCCTTAGCTAACACTTTTTTTGATAAAAATGAAGAGCATCTCATCACATATAAGAGTGGCCCATACAAAACTCAAATTGATTATTTTCTCATTATCAGAAATAGGCTTAACCTAGTAAAGGACTGCAAAGTGATTCCAGGCGAAGCAGTTGTAACACAACATAGACTATTAGTAATAGAATTAAAAATAAAACTTAGTAACAGCCAAAATGAGATAAAGCCAACCCCAAAAATTAAGTGGTGGATACTTGAAGAGGGAGAACGTGCAAAGGAATTTAAAGAGCAAGTGGTATGTAAAATGAATGATATGTATGAAAGGTTGCCCAGAATGACTGTGAATGAATGTTGGGAAGAAATTGCTGACGCAATTAAGAACAGTGCTAAAGATGTTTTGGGAGAAACAAAGGGTTGGAGAAGTAAGGTTGGAAAGGAAACATGGTGGTGGAAGGAAGATGTAAAACAAGCTTTGTATAAGAAGAAGAATGCATTTAAAGAGTGGCAGAGTTGTAAGAGTAATGATCAGATAGCTCAGGAGAAGAAAGAGTTTTATAACCAGGCAAAAAGGAGAGCGAAAAAAGCTGTAGCCATGGCAAGAGCGGAGCAGCAGGAGAAACTCTATTCCCAGTTGAAAGATCCTGTGGGACAAAAGCTGTTATACCGAATGATCAAAACAAGAGAAAATCAGAGCAAGGATCTTACACACATAAAATGTGTTAAAGACGAAGCCGGACAAGTACTAACGAAAGATGAGGATATTCAAAGTAGATGGAAGATGTATTTTGAAAGATTATTGAATGAAGAGAATGACTGGGATGGCGTATTGAATGTGGCAAGAGAAAACTTAGGATTGATAAGTGAAGTGTGTGTAGAAGAAGTTAAAAATGCGGTAAGAGGGATGAAACATGGAAAATCGGTGGGTCCAGATGGTATACCTGCGGAAGTATGGAAAGTTTTAAATGTGGACGGATACAAGTGGTTAGCTTTATTCTTCAATAAACTCATAGACGAGGAAACTATCCCCTTGGAATGGAGTAGCAGTCATGCCTCCAAAACAAAATTCCACTGTTTCCATAAAACTAAAATTTCTGAACCAAGCCCACCCATTTCCATTAAGATTCACACCCAATGTAATGATAAAAAAGACTGTAATTGCTGTTTTATTGAACGAGCAAAAACTCTAAAATATCTTGGCGTAGTTATCGACGAACATCTGTCTTTTAAACCGCACATATCAACTTTTGCCACCAAAGTTAGAAAACTGACACATGTAATGCACCGCATTCGTGATGTTGCAGATTCACAAACTATACATTTAGTATATACGGCACTATGCGAATCTATAATTGCATACTGCATTAATTCGTGGGGTGGTGCCTGTGTTACCGCTATGATTGAGTTAGAACGAGCTCAAAGAGCTATTTTGAAGGTTTTGTTTAAAAAAAATTGAAGATACTCTACACAAGCTCTATATTCGGAGGCTCAAGTTCTCAATGTTAGGCAAATATACATACTAAAAGCAGTTCTCATGCAGCATAAAAAATAATAACTTCCGAAGCTTACCCAGCCTTACTGCAAAAGCGAAAATTTGGGGCTCCACCTTTAAGGGTAAACTCTCGGTTCGCACAACATTTTTTACGATTTCTAGGCCCTTACATTTACAATGCCATATTAAAGTTTTGTGACATTAAGAGAGACACTTTAAACGTTGCGAAAAGAAAATTGAAGAATTGGCTATCCCAATTACCATATAGTGACACGGAAGACCTCATGAAAATTATTTCATAATCAGTCATGTACGAAATGAACACGTAGTATTTGTATTAGATGAATTGCTCAATGATGCACAAAAATACTCGTTTTGGCAATTTTTCAAGTAGCTGCTATTATTTATACATGCATACACGCACTCACAACAAATACACACACACACACACGCACATACACACACGCACGCACATACACACACACACGCACATACATACACACGCGCACACACTCCTTGCCAGCCTCTTACATATTTTACCTTCTAATATTCTTTTTTTTAATTTTATTTTAGTTATATTTTAATTTTTATTTGAGTATTTTGTATTGTTTTGAATGTTATTTTAGTTATATTATAATTTTTATTTTAGTTTCTTTTGTTTTGTTTTGATTTTGATTTGTATAATTTTCTATTTTTCTCGACATCGCGATGTCGACGCGCAATTGTTTTGGCAATATATCTGGCCCTTAAGATACAGGCAATGCCTAGTTTAAGGGTCACAAGTTAAGCACTCTTACATAATTATTGTACTGTCCCCCAAGTCTACGGAAAACATTTGTAAACGAATTAACCTGCAAACATGTAGACTTAGAGATAAATAAATATTTTTTCATTTTTCATCTGGTGCCTATTTTGAAGGGGAAAGGAGACGTCCAAGATTGCAATGGGTATAGAGGAATAAAGATAATAGCACATACGATGAAGATATGGGAGAAGGTAATAGAGAAGAGGCTGCGAATGGAAACTGAGGTCACACAAAACCAGTTCGGTTTTATGCCCGGAAGAGGCACTGCAGATGCTATATTTGCCATTCGACAGTTAATGGAAAAATACAGACGTGCTCATAAGAACTTGCACATGGTATTTGTTGACCTCGAAAAGGCATACGATAGGGTACCTAGGGAGGTTCTGTGGTGGACGTTGAAAGAAAGAGGTTTGCCTGCGAAGTATGTTAATTTGATTCGTGCCATGTACAGAAATCCGGTTACCAGGGTGAGATCCGCAGCTGGAGTAACGGACGGATTCGGAGTAGCAGTCGGTTTGCATCAGGGATCGGCCTTAAGCCCATACCTCTTCCTGTTAGTTATGGATGCTTTGACATCGGCCCTACAGGAAGAGGCGCCCTGGTGTATGCTCTTTGCCGACGACATCGTGCTCATAGAGGAGGATGGAACGGTATTACAGAGCAAACTGCAGGATTGGCGGCACGCACTGGAGACTGTTGGCTTGAAAATCAGCAGAACCAAGACTGAATACATGTTCTGTGATTTCGGCGGTGTCTCTAGTGAAGTGTCCATTAAAATGGATAATGTTGTAATACCAGTGTGTTCTGATTTTAAATATCTCGGTTCGGTACTCCAGCATGACGGTGAAGTTGACCGTGACATAAAAGGGCGAATCAATGCAGGATGGCAGAAGTGGAGACAAGTTACCAGCACTACATGCGACCCAAGGATGCCAATTAAAATTAAGGGAAAAATCTACAAATCGATTATAAGACCGGTAATCATGTACGGCTCGGAATGCTGGGCGGCTAAAGTGCGGGAAGAGAAACGTCTCCACTCTGCTGAGATGCGAATGTTGAGATGGATGTGTGGAGTGACGCGAATGGACAAGGTGAAGAATGTGTATATAAGAGGTAGTTGTCGCGGATTTCATCGCGATTTACATAATATTATCAAGTTTAAAGTTGAATTGAGCGCCATCTGTTGGCTAGCTCTGTGAATAAAATAATATTATCCTTTAATGTTTACGAATGACTTTGAGTGACATTTAGATGTCAATCAAGTTGAATATGTCGGAGTAAGAGAGGGAGAGGGGAGAAGGGTAGGACGTGACGGCGAGAATGGCGGCACAGGATGGTGGTTTGTAAGTGTAAAAATGAGTCTTGCTAAGGCTGTATGGTGAGTGTTATGAGCGATAAGTGAGTAGTGTTGGTGAAGCCATGATTACTGGGCTGTACCGGGGTAAGTCCTTTGCTATTACCGACCACCTGTGCTGAAGAGAGTGAATACTGATTCACCATCATGGCGATCATGCGATTCAAGTTATTGAGATATAGTTTAACTAAGACACTGTAGTGATGTGAAGGCCGGCACTCGTAACGCGGTTACGAGAGGGGCACGCATCAAGAGTCCTGGGCACCTAGAATTCTGGTGGAAGGGAAGAGCTGTAGGGGTGTGTGTGGAGGCTCATCATAGGGACCGAAGGGTCCCGCTGGGGTGCTCAGGAATAAGAGGAGAAACAAAACAGGGCCGACATTCCCTGTACCGTAATAGAGTACGGCTCCTAAAAGAAGTGGTACTTAGTTGTAAAGATAAAGAATTAATAGAAAAGTAAAAGCGCATGATATCCATGGCGGTGTATTGGTGCAACTAGTTACCTACTTAGCTATAATATTGTTTGTTTGAACCCAAAGGCCGCGACATTATGGTGGAGGTGCTCGGTCTAAGCAAATTATAATGATGTGGCACAAGATGGCAAAACTGCCTAAGTAAAGTAAATGCATATTTGTAAAAAAAAAAAAAAAAAATTAATTGAAAAAATAAATAAGATAATAATAGCTGAGTGGGTACAATAATTATTATTGTTTCCTTTTTATGTTCACTTTGCCTTTGTGTTTGGGAGAGTCTGTTATCTCAGGGTCCCTTCGATGACAGAGTGGTGGACAGTCTGGCCCCGATTCGTTCGGGGCGACTGGCTACTGCAAGTTAAAGCGGTCTGCTCTGAGAGTTCAGGGAGGCTGGCAAAAAAGGTCTGAGGACAAGCGGTCTGCCCTAATGAGTTCAGGGAGACTGGCTAAAGGTCCGAAGACGAGTGGTCTGCTCTGAGAGTTCAGGGAGGCTGGCAAAAAAGGTCTGAGGACAAGCGGTCTGCTCTGATGAGATCAGAGAGACTGGCTAAGAAGGTCCGAAGACGAGTGGTCTGCTCTGAGAGTTCAGAGAGGCTGGCAAAAAAGGTCTGAGGACAAGCGGTCTGCCCTAATGAGTTCAGGGAGACTGGCTAAAGGTCCGAAGACGAGTGGTCTGCTCTGAGAGTTCAGAGAGACTGGCAAAAAAGGTCTGAGGACAAGCGGTCTGCCCTAATGAGTTCAGGGAGACTGGCTAAAGGTCCGAAGACGAGTGGTCTGCTCTGAGAGTTCAGAGAGGCTGGCAAAAAAGGTCTGAGGACAAGCGGTCTGCTCTGATGAGATCAGAGAGACTGGCTAAAAAGGTCCGAAGACGAGTGGTCTGCTCTGAGAGTTCAGAGAGGCTGTCAAAAAAGGTCTGAGGACAAGCGGTCTGCCCTAATGAGTTCAGGGAGACTGGCTAATAAGGTCCGAAGACGAGCGGTCTGCTCTGAGAGTTCAGAGAGGCTGGAGAGACATGTCATAGTGTTGACATGGCTAGGTCTGGTTGCTAAGAGAAACCGAGGCCACAGTTAAGTGAGTTGGTATGCAGATACCAACTTATGCTCGAAGGGAGACGAGCTGAGGTGACTATATACTTCTCATAGACAAGCCATGTAGAGATAAGTTTCAATAGTTTAAGATATGTTATTTTCTATATTGTGATAAATATAATCAATTCATAATACTGTGTTGTGGTTTTATTATGTTTGCATGTAATAAAATTATAATTTTGTGTATGAGAGAATATAATGTTTTTTGTTTCTCTTGTAAGTGTGTTCCGATTTCTAATACATTATTATGTAATCACATTCATCTAGGTTTCCGAACGACCAGCTTAAAGGAGCTGGGCAGAGATGACTTCTTTCTCCACGGCACAACTGTCTCTTTCACACCCGCTGTTTTGTTTGTATCTCTGTTTCATTTCTGAATATTAATAACATTTTGTCTATAGCTTGCAGCAAGAACTTAAATATCAGCTTCTTGGTTTGCTGCGAAGTACTGAAAGATACGAGAGTAGCTGGAGTTATGTCTTTCTTCATCTAAGGTAACCCAGAAGTTTAAATGGTTGTTATTTATTTTATCTACAGATAACATTTTATAATGATAATTCTGGGAAGAAGTATTTTACCGTGTTACGAAATAGTACAATGATTATGTTGAGATTGAATAAATATTACTGCTTTCAAATTAAAATTAGTCACCTGTATTTTACAGCAATGTTATTATTTCAGGCACCTTGGTCAGAATACTATTGTCTATGTTGTAATCCCAGACATGGGAAATAAAGGACCCGTTTTGCATGACGCATTATAATATTATTTGTGGCTGATAGTTGTATTGAGACAGAAATATGAAAATGTGTATTTCTGTTCTCTTTCGCTATGGAGGTAAGGAAGTAGTAATGGAACTTTCCCGGGTGGCGTATGGGAAATCGTGTTGTACAGGTTTTCATACGTGGCACATGCTGCCGCCCATGAACGGAGGCTGTCTGAGGTAATTTCGGTCAAATAACGAAGCGTTCGGTGTTGTCCCGGTTTTAGTGACAGTTATCGACCAGTGACTTCCCATTTGCCAAATTAGTGTTGTGAAAAAGAAATTCTCTGAATTAAATAGTTAACTGTAAAAAATCACGGGTGAAATTACAGTGAAGGAAAAACATAATTAAAGGTAGCAATAATTTTCATACCTATAAGGAAGTAATGAGTTATGTTTGAGTCTATGAATTACTTTGTCTACGACTTAACGCTCTTTGAGTTGGCAGTACTGTGTCCGGAAAACTTGACAAACTTGCAAAGTGTTTTCAGGAAATAAATTATAAAGTTATAACGATGTGGTGAAAAATAAAACTTTGTAATACCTTTCTGTGAAAGTCTGTAAAAGTATCAAGTGTGTGATAGGTTAGTGTGAAGAGTGAGGAAATCTTTATTCTACGCAGTTGTGAAGTACCACTAGCAGTAAAGCCGCGACATGGATGAGGCTCTTATTCTACGCATGTCGCTGTTGAAAACGGCTTCATGAATCTATTATTCAAGCTACAGAAATATATGAGCGGTCGCAAACAAGTGGCATAACAGTGGAAGAAGTTAACCAGAGTAAATCCCAATTGACCACCTTTACAATTAGTTTGCAAAAAGAATTACACATATACATAGAGAAATGCACTAATATATCTCAAGATGTAGTAAAACAAAGTACTGTCCTCCAGCTTAAGGGCGAAGACTTCATTATAAAACTTAATACCATATTAAGTTCTGCAACTAATCTACAAGTAGATGTACATAAAAAATTACCTAAACTAACCCTTCCTACATTTAGAGGGGAAATATTTAAAATGGCATGATTTCTGGGACCAGTTTCAAGCAAGTGTAGACAGCTACCAGATGTTGATAAGCTATCCTACCTCATTACATCTCTGCAAGGCACGGCTTTAGAAGCTGTACAAGGATTAGCTGCTACTACGACACAAAATTATAAGATCGCTGTAGACACTTTAAAAATACGTTTTGGGAATAAGCAAATTCTAATAGATTCTCACTATTAGGAACTCCATAAATTGCAGAGTAGGGAATCATCCGTCGAGAGCTACCGTAAAGTATTAAATAACATTGAGAAAAATTAGAGAATTCTACAATCTTTAGGAGAAGACATTGATAATAATCATCTAAGGTTCACTATTCTTAGTAAGTTTCCAGAAAAAATAATTTATGAGCTAAATTTGACCTTGAGAGGGAATGACTCTGTGAAATCCATTAGAGATCAGTTGGAAATAATAATAACAGCCATGGAACTCTCGCAGAAAACTGTTCCTAATCAAGGAGAAACATCTAGTATGACCAAAGAGATATCTACGACCGATGCCTTATTTGTTAGAGAAAGAAAAGGATCATTTTCCCCAAGGAACGAAGTACCATTCAATGATAACAAAAGAGGCATGAAACATACACTACCCACGCAGTTTAGAAAGACAGAAACGAACTCTAAGCGTAGTAAAGGTAACTGCATATTTTGTAAAGGGCAGCACTATAATGATTTGTGTGAGAAATATTCATCTTTAAAAAAAGAAGAAACCAACTGGGAAACAGATGTCATTTATGTTTTCAGACAGGACACTATTTTAGAAACTGCCAACTAGAGAAAATTTGTTATCACTGTAAAGGCTCACATAACAGAGCTCTTTGCCCTCAAAAGTTTGCAGATAAGAACTGCAACGGGAATAATAATAAGAACTGCAACAAAGAGTAACTGTTGGCTTCTTATAGATATATTCAAATTCAGATAGTTTATTTTGTTTAGCCCTATGGGGGCACTTACAAATTGTTAATTTAGTTACAAGTTTCATTATATCTATACTCCATTTGTTATAGCATTAGACAGAAGTTAAAAAAGGTTATTTTTAATGTCCACTTTGTAATAAAAGTACAATTAACGAGTTACAGTTACGATTGACGTCGTATTTAATATAATCTATTTATATACCAGCTTGTTACACCTAACTGTAATAATATTAATTATTTATCTTATGAAATATATTGCCTTTCATTTAAATAATTATTATTTCATTACAATTTAAAATTAGTGTCGATGCTAAAAACCTAAAAGAAGCAGGGGTGAACATACCGGGAACGTTTTTCGCTTCATTATAATCCTACCAAATCTAAAATATTACCTAATCCCTTCAGAGGTTATGACAGCAGGGTATTTCTTATTTTGTCGGACTATGTTATCTATGAAATTGACGTAAATAATGTGCTGTCAGTGTTTGTCATTGAGTCATTCGCCTGCACTCTAAGTTCCTGTGAATACCTTGTTTGTTATTGTTGTCGAATTTTCGTGATTTAATTGTTACTGTTTTCCTTTGTTATTACGATTATTATATGACACTAAATAAAAGTTGTTTTGACTTGGAAATAAAATGTTTTGCATCCCTGCTTCTGCGAGCCTCTTATGTCTAATGTTATAATAAATGGAATATAATCAATACAGAGTCTTGGATGGATTTTCAGTAAGAAAATTGGAGTCAAAACAGTTTAAAGGGATTGTTACAACTTGTAGACTAAAAGTACATGAATATACCTTAATGTAACAATACAGTAATGTATTTAAAAAATATATATATATTACAGTCTAAATGAAGAGTTATAATAATCATTGATATGAAGTTTTATTTGCCCTCCTTGGTAAGGTATTGGTAAGGTAATTTTGTTTGTTTGGTTAACAAAAGAGAAATTATGATGTGAATAAATTCTTGTGGTTTAGAGGTCACTAATCTGGTCTCCATAGAAAGTCAATTTTCAATCAAGTTAAGTTCTTACAAGATCTGAAGAAAGTTGGCTGTCCAGTAAGTACATAATAGTGATGTGACTTCACATTAGTAAAGACAAGACTTTGTGTTTTGTTGAGGAGGATCAGGATTTCATGGGCAATCCTGACCAAGTACTTGCATAAAAATCATAAGAATTTGCATAAGAGATAGCGTTATAAAGAACTTGTTTGGAAATTTGGCAGATATTAAGACATTGTAACAGATTAAGTGTATTGTTTGAATAAGTGTCAAGCAAGGACACTGCATAAGATGTATACAGTACATGAATATACTGATCATGTTGGAGTTTAACATTAATGGTTGTTTTGGAGTTACAGTTTAATCTGGGAGATACACCTACAGTCCAGAGTAACAAACTCCAGAGTAACAAATTTGAGAGCTGCATGTCTTGAAGATATAGTAAAATAAAATAGTAACCTGAAGCCACAGGTACCAAATGGTAAGTTTGTAAGTAATATCATTGGATTACAAAAGCAATAAGTAAAATTAATGTTTATTGGTAAAAAACTAATGGTTTAGTATGTTGTGTTGCTAAAGATGTATGAGACATGATTTATTCATTCAGTTAGACATCTGTATCCCTTAGAGGGGGATGTAGAAGGATAGTTAAGATATGACTGTATGGTATTAGGCCATGAACATAATTAAGCAACTACGGAATTACTGAAATTAACTAATAATTTGAGCAGTCATTCCAGGATGTTATGTGGTTTGACGTGGGACTAAAATCTTAAAGTTCCTATGGAGGTGAAGCAGATAGATAAAGTACCACGCTCGCAATAGGGAGCATAACGAAAACCTGAGAAAATGCTACAGCCAGAAAGAAAATGGTTGAGGAATACGAAACCGTTTACCGGCACTGCAACCTTCGCTGTAGTCCGGGAGTGTCGCGGATTTCATCGCGATTTACATAATATTATCAAGTTTAAAGTTGAATTGAGCGCCATCTGTTGGCTAGCTCTGTGAATAAAATAATATTATCCTTTAATGTTTACGAATGACTTTGAGTGACATTTAGATGTCAATCAAGTTGAATATGTCGGAGTAAGAGAGGGAGAGGGGAGAAGGGTAGGACGTGACGGCGAGAATGGCGGCACAGGATGGTGGTTTGTAAGTGTAAAAATGAGTCTTGCTAAGGCTGTATGGTGAGTGTTATGAGCGATAAGTGAGTAGTGTTGGTGAAGCCATGATTACTGGGCTGTACCGGGGTAAGTCCTTTGCTATTACCGACCACCTGTGCTGAAGAGAGTGAATACTGATTCACCATCATGGCGATCATGCGATTCAAGTTATTGAGATATAGTTTAACTAAGACACTGTAGTGATGTGAAGGCCGGCACTCGTAACGCGGTTACGAGAGGGGCACGCATCAAGAGTCCTGGGCACCTAGAATTCTGGTGGAAGGGAAGAGCTGTAGGGGTGTGTGTGGAGGCTCATCATAGGGACCGAAGGGTCCCGCTGGGGTGCTCAGGAATAAGAGGAGAAACAAAACAGGGCCGACATTCCCTGTACCGTAATAGAGTACGGCTCCTAAAAGAAGTGGTACTTAGTTGTAAAGATAAAGAATTAATAGAAAAGTAAAAGCGCATGATATCCATGGCGGTGTATTGGTGCAACTAGTTACCTACTTAGCTATAATATTGTTTGTTTGAACCCAAAGGCCGCGACAGTAGTGTCAGGGTAGCGCCAATAACAGATAAAGTGAGATGTAGGAGGCTGGAATGGTTTGGACACGTGATGAGAAGGGATGAGAAGCATGTGACTAAACGAGTGATGAATATGAATGTGGATGGATACAGTGCGAGAGGAAGGCCCAAGAAAAGATGGATGGATTGTATTAAGAAGGATATGAACGAGGTTGGAGTGGATGTGAGTATGACGGGAAAGCGCGATGTATGGAAGGAAAAGACATACTGCGCCGACCCCAGATAATGGGAAAAGGTAAGGCAGATGATGATGATGAGTCATATACCTACTCAATGTTGCACAAATATACTCATTTTGGCATTTTTTTCAAATAGCTGCTATTATTACACACACACACGCACACATACACACACACACGCACGCACACACACATACACTCTTACATATTTTACTTTCTAATATTCCTTTTGAATTTTATTTTAGTTATATATTAATTTTTATTTTAGTTTTTGTTTTAATATGTTTAATTTTCAATTTTTTCGTCATTGCGCAATTGTTTTGCCAATATATCGGGGCCTTAAGATACAGGCAATGCCTAGTTTAAGGGTCACAAGTAAAGCACTATTACATATGTATTTTTTTCTGTTTCTCAAGTCACCGGACATAATTTGTAAACGAATTAACCTGCAAACATGTAGGCTTAGAGATATTTTTTTTTTTTTTTTTTTTATTAAATCTGCAATCGGCTCTTCTAGCCATAATCAGATTGTATGTTGAGATACAGATCTTTTTTTGAGAGGTGTTCCATTGAATACTCTCTCTTTCTTCAAAAGAGTGATTTTTAGTCTCTCTGATCTAATTTTAATATTTGCCAGCGGTTCAGCCTTGTGATATGATCTTCATTGTTTAGTATTTCCCTGGCTAGTTCGTTTATGTGGTTTTTAAGCCTTTCTTTATGTTTTTCACTGTATTTTTTTACTTCTTCTTTGACAGTCGGCATATTAAGATATTCATGTATCTCATTGTTTCTAGAGAACCATGGTGCTTTACATATTGTTCTTAGGACCTTGTTTTGAAACCTCTGAAGAATTTCCAGATTGGAGTTACTCGCTGATCCCCAGAGTTGTATACCATATGTCCATATGGGTTTAATTATTGCTTTATAAACTAATAATTTGTTGTCTAGTGTTAGAGGTGATTGTCTCCCTATGAGCCAGTATATACTCTTGAACTGCAGGTCAGCTTCCTTTCTTTTCTTTTTAACATGGGTGGCCCAGGTTAGCCTCCGATCTAGGTGAAGACCTAGGTATCTTACGCTATTTACTGTTGGCAGTTGTTCTCCTCTCAGGGTTACGGGTGGACAGTCTCCTCTTTTTAGGGTAAATGTAATCTGTAGCGATTTTGTAATACTTGGTTTAATTCTCCACTTTTCCAGCCATTGCTCTATTTTATATAATTGGTTCTGTAATTTGTGAGCAGCTATAGATGGGTTTTTGTCACTTGCAAGACAGGCAGTATCATCAGCGTATGTTGCTGTTACAACTCCTTCACTATTAGGCAAGTCTGCAGTGTAAATAGAGTATAGTATTGGACCGAGAACTGAGCCTTGGGGCACTGATGCTTTGATATCATACAATTTCGATACTTCGTCATCATATTTGACTTGGAACTTTCTGTCCAGTAAGTAAGATCGCAACAACATGTAGAATGAGTTTGGAAGTTTCGTCTTCTGTTTGTATATCAGTCCTTTGTGCCACACCCTGTCAAAAGCTTGTTGTATGTCTAGAAAGACAGCATCACAGTATTCCTTTCTTTCAAGGGACTGATTTATTTTGTTGACAACACGATGCACTTGCTCAACTGTTGAATGTTGTTGCCGAAAGCCGAATTGATGGTGGATGAAGCTTGGATATTGTCGGTAAGAGACTTATTGGTCTGTAAGAGCTAGGTTCTGTAGGTGGTTTTCCAGGTTTAGCTATCATGCAGATCTGCGATATTTTCCACAGTGTAGGGTAATAATGTATCCTAAGAATGGCATTAAATAGCATGGTTAAAGATAGAATGGTTAAAGTTAGAGATAAATAAATATTTTTTCATTTATTCATTTTCATGTCATTACCCAGTAGCATAATGAAAATTCATATACTTATGAAAACCTATATAATATGAATTTTCGCATATTACCTGTGAAATGTTCCATCACTACTCTGTGCCCTGCACTATGTTTAATGGCATATATATACAAAGTACTCTGTGATTAATTTATTATTTTACTTTGCAAGAAAGCAGGTACCAGTTCATTAAAATTGATTCAGGTTTTTCTTATTTTTATTATGAATTCCATGATAAATCAATAAAATGGATAGTGCACCTAAAGATAAAACCATTGGAGTTTGGATGTCTGATAAGAAAGGCCAGAAACTTAATTGGAAGGAGTTAATAAAAGCTTGTGTATCACATGGCTACAATCTAGTAAAAGTAAGTTTTATTTATTTATTAAATTAAGATCGTAGTTACGAATAATATAAATAGGTACTTACCTAAATAAGTTCTTGCTACGTAAGTATAAAATTGTATCAACTTAAATGTTATGGTCAATGGTGGGACTTTCCGAATTTAATATTTCGCTCATCCGGTGCAAGACAGTCACAATTGATAAAATTCAATTTTTCACGACAGGTATTTTTAATTTTTTTCATCTTTCAAATTATGACTGTGACTTTGTTACAATGAGTAAGTAGTTTAAACTTCGTTTATTGCAAACTATTGATAGTAAGGCTTGAATAAATAATGCTAAATAAAAAGATAAAGTCAAATACTCATAATAATGATTGATGACCTGCAGTTCTGTCATTGTGGCACTAGAACTAGTAAAATAGTCATAACGCCATAGTAAATTGTAAGGTTCTCATAGATCACCTGAATATCTTAACTTTATTAAGATCATTAGTACTTAATTAAGTAAGCAACTAAGCTGCCTATATACTTCAGGGAAGATTTTGTAAATTAAATGTTCCAGGATAGAAAAATACATAAAATACATTTGTGTCATTGTAGTAACTACAAATGCACAAGATAAAATTTGTAACTAATATAAATTTTATGTAACAACTTACTTTAACATAGTTGTGGTCCTAGGCTGTGGCACAAGTGACCATTCAGTCAAAGTTGCTACGAGATCGAAAGGTGATAATGCAGCAACAACATTGCCGCCATCTAGCTAAAACTATGTTAGTTAGTATCCTGACAATAATATACCAGATATATCCACACATTGGGAACATTTTGCCATTATTACCAATTAAAATCTATTAAAATCGAAAAAAATGCAATTGTGACTGTCTTGCACCGGATAAGCGATTTGTCTTTTCTACATCTACCCCAAGGGTTAACCACAGAGTAACTTGTATATGCATAAACAGGATCCATCCTAAAATAATTTGGCTATTGTGCACCTAAGATCAGGATCTGCGGTAGAAAACAATCTGAATAATTTGGTATTACTTAGTTCCATATTTATTACTAGAAAGTCTCATGTTTACCTGACCCCTTGTAGGTACTGATGCAAAATTTACAAACTGGTGTTATTTTGTCCTTACAATTTTGAACTGCCATAAAATAGACAGCTATATAAATTGGTGTAAATGTTGCGTTAATGCAAATATTAGGTCAGAATTACCTAAATGTTTTTTAAGTGGAATGATGTTTACTTCAGCATGAGTTGAAAAGGCGGAGTCTCCTCCAGTGCTAATTATAGTACCCAGGTACTGATATAATAAAGATAATATTTCCTTAAACTATTTTAAAACTGAGCCATGTAATAAAAACTGTTTGTTTACCCAAACATAGGTCCTATTATCATGAGTTTTGGACCTGTCGAAGTTACACATTTTTTTATTGCTGCTTCATGGTAATCGGCCATGGTAATATGCCGCTGCAGAAGTTTCGACTAAGTGAGCCTGTCCTGGAAACTGTTGTATAAACGTAAATTGTTAAATTACAGTTGGACTTGGAGAAGCCTCTGGAGGAGCAGGGACAAACAGATGTATTCCTTCACAAGTTAACAGATATCATAGCTGCAGCCGACCAGGGAGATGCTAGAGTGAGTAAAGTGGTTGCTGAGTCAATAGACCCTAAAATATAAAAGTTAAAGTCTTCAAAGACCTATTGTTTTATATTAAGATGATTGTTCCATGTATTATTACTTCAATAATATGTTTGTATTCTTCTTCTTTCAGCCAGTTTCAATTATTTACATACTTTAAATTTTATGTCAACAGGCAACAGTGATAATCAATAGTGTCGAGCAATACTTATCAAATCATCCTAATATAACAGTAATTGATCCATTGGACAAAGTGAGGATACTTTTAAATAGGTAAGTAAAAAAACAGTACACACATAGCAAAGGCTCCAACCAACACATTGGCGCGTAAAATACACTGCATATGTTAAAAACTTTATTAAGAAAAATAAAATATATTTAAGCTATGACTAGAGAAGCGCATAACAAAATAATTATACTTTTACACAGACCCTGTTGGATGTACATGAATAAATCGCCAGACTGACACACCAGCTGTATGGTCCCAAACTAAGCAACGCTTGTACTATGGGTACCGTACAATAGACTAGGGGCATACAAAGGCTATTTTCAAAATTTTACTTCAGCGGGAATCGAACACACAACCACCATTTGCAGTGAGCCGAGCGGCCTACGCTCGAGCCACTGTGCCAAGCGGTCGTCAACATTATACATTATATTCACATAGGTATAAGGAGAGCCATCTATTCTAAGACATGAAAATGAATGAATTTTCCTTTTTGTGTTTCCAGATATTGTTACTACACAATACTGCACGATGAGCCGTTATTTCACAAGCAAGGGATTTTCACGCCAAAATTTGCAGAGTTTACAACAAATAATATTGAAATGAATATTGAAATAATGCGACAGCGCGGTGTGAAGTTTCCCGTTATATGCAAACCTACCATTGCTCATGGTTCAAAGTCGGCGCACGAGATGATCGTGATCTTCAATGAAAAGGGGTTACACGTGTGCAAGCCACCATGTGTGGTGCAAAACTTCGTGAATCATAATGCAGTCCTTCATAAAGTATTCCTAATAGGAGACAGGTTGGTATTTTTCATGTGAAACATTATTGGCGCGCTTTGACAGTAAAATCGATCAGTTTGCCGTCACAGAAAATGGCATGACGCTCTCACATGCCGTCATGTCCCCTCTACGTCACCGTTCTCGACCCCCTTGTGTGTGTGCGCGCGAATACTAGGTACACATGTTTCACATCTGCCGGGCGTAAGGTGACGGGCAATTTTTTTAAATTTGATTTTCCGAGGAATGGCCTTTGAAACATCATTAGATAAGAAGTTGGTATTATTACAGCGGTTTAAATATTATATTAATCTCTTATACTATTAAAAGTACATGAACATTAAAATTTGTATGTATGTACCTATTTGTACAGTATAGATGTTATGTTTGTACAGGTGTATTGACCTATTGGTATGGAATGCCATGGCTGAAAATCAGCGCTGTAGTCAATGAAAATCAATGCTGTTTGTAAAATTATGTACAGCAATGTGCTGAGCTGAGGCCTATTTAGGCACATAGAAATACTACTGTATTTAGTTAGTATGGAGCTTGATTTGCTGTTAAGTATAGTGTTTGTTGTTTTGTGTTGCCTGATACCTTAATGGTTTTTATTATAAACTAGCTGTGCCCACGACTTCGACCGCGTGTAATTTAACTTAACAAAAATTTCGGGATTATTCATCCCCTATTTTATCCCCTTGGGGGTAGAATTAATCAAAATGCTTTCTTAGCGGATGCCTACGTCATAACATCTACCTGCATGCCAAATTTCAGCCCGATCCGTTCAGTGGTTTGGGCTGTGCGTTGATAGATCACTATGTCAGTCAGTCAGTCACCTTTGAGTTATATATATTTAGATAATAAATATCGCCAGATGAAAACACCAACTGTATGGTCCCAAACAAAGCAACGCTTGCACTATGGGTACCGGTACAGTGGACTGGGGGCGATCCCAGTGGCACCCAGACCTGGGCGAATTACAAAAAGGCCATTTCCAAAATTTGCTCCGGAGGGAATCGAACCCGCAAACACCATATGCAATGAGCTGAGCGGCCTACGCTCGAACCACTGTGCTAATCGATCGTCAAACCACCCTTATTTTGCAGAGAGGTGTTAAATGTTAAGTTAAGTTATTTTGGAAACATTAATGCAAGGGACTTTATTTTTAATTGCCTGACATTCACTTAGTTACGCATTTATTAATGAGTAAGTAGGTATATAGCTTATTAGCTAAATAACTCGAAATATATATTCATCTATTTCTTAAAACAGATTTGCTGTAGGATTGCCTGTATACATAGCTATGTAGGTATAGTTTCATTTTATGTTTTGGCGCACCATTGTTTGCGTATGACTTTTATAAGTTAACCCGTTTTCTCAGGCAACCAAGGTTAATAATGAATTCTGAATATTTAATCAACATATGGTTTGTTTACCTTAACATTGGAATGTGCCTTTGCGGTGTCTTTTTACACTGAACTTAATAGTTCAGATAACTTTAAATATATTGAATTTTCCTATTTTATATACATAGATGGTCCAAGTATCTATACAACTTTTTACCAATTATTTTAAAAAAATAATTCATGGTCTAAAATTGATAACATCATTGATTCATCTCTACTGTGGAAATAAGGGTGGTTTTTCAGCCTCTAACGAATTTAACAATAATTTGAAGTGCTCCTTCTGTTTCAGGTACGATATATGTCAAAGGCCAAGCGTCAAAAATTTCTACGCATCAGAAGATTTGGAGCCAATATTCTACAGCACAGGGGAGGTGTGTAAAGCGGACAGTCAGTCGACGCTCTCCATACTCGACCCACACGATAAGGCCGACATCACAATGACACTTAACGAGGACAAGATAAGGAGCATAATAAAAGTTCTGCGGAGAAAAATAGGACTGCTACTAGCAGGCTTCGACGTAGTCATAGACAATACAACGGGTAATCATGCGGTAATAGACATCAACGTTTACCCCAGTTACGACAATTTCCCCAATTTCTTTGAACACCTATTGGACTGTATCGATGAAGTGCACAGGAAGGCTGGTGGTTATTGTAACGGTGGTCATAATGAACTCTATGACGATCGCACAGAACACAAAGTGAATGGTTTGATAAATGTCGGCAATGAGCCTATAAAGTGGGGTGTGACGGGTATGAATTTTAATACGTGAATTGAAATATTCTTTTGTTAAATGTATGTAGCGATGTGCAATCAAAATTCCAAATAAATAAATATTTATCGTCAGACTGTCATACCAATTCTATGGTCCCAAACTAAGCAATGCTTGTACTATGGACACCACACAATGGACTGGGCTGGATGGTTGGCTGGGAATGGACTGGAATGGACTGGAAATATTTCTGGGGACGGTTTATACATCAATATCTGCTACATAATACTGATACGAGTTGGGACACTGTAACATGCGTGTAGCTGTCGAACCTATCACGCGGAGTAGCGTGCTACTGCCATACAAATAACATGAATGCAAAAAATAAAAAAGTTATAGTGTAAATAAACAGGTTTATGAAACTTTTATAAAAGAAAAGAAGGTGTCACGACTCGTGTTGTTATTCATAAAAATGTAAATAATATAGGTAGCAGTATGAAGAATATGACTCATATTTATATCAATACATATATGATATACTAATTATCTCTTATTGGTTTTGTGTCAGTATTCAACACTCATCAATGCATATTTAACAGCTCATATTTTTGTAAAGCTTTCTATTAACATGATTGCTAAATATAACCTCAGGTGAAAATAATAACTTGACGGAGGGCGTAGAAATAGTTTTCGCATTAAAAAGTAGCCTATGACCTTTCTCAGGCTCTAGACTATCTGTGTAGCAAATTTAATTTAAATCGGTTCAATAGTTTTGGTGTGAAAGCGTAACAGACAGACAGAGTTACTTTCGCATTTATAATATTAGGAA
This sequence comes from Notodonta ziczac, assembly GCA_918843915.1. Taxonomy (NCBI): domain Eukaryota; kingdom Metazoa; phylum Arthropoda; class Insecta; order Lepidoptera; family Notodontidae; genus Notodonta; species Notodonta ziczac. The sequence continues at coordinate 4,656,912 of OU974051.1, forward strand.
GGATTAGTAAGGATTTATGCCGTATTGCGTTGTGATAAATGTTAAAAAACATGTGTAAATTCAAAAAAGAATAAGTACTGGATTGATTTTATTTGGTATTACTCTCGCTGGCTTCACTCAGTATTTCTACGCGCTCCGTCCAAGTTAGTATCTTTTGTCTCCCGCTTTGCACCGGAGGGAAGTGGAAATATTTTCTTCCAACTCCTATTATTTCTTTCGATTGAATTCGTGCGGGTTCCAAGACAATTTAACTTTTCCCTGGGACTCGTCGAGGGTCAAACCTTGACATCATTATTGGTCACCATTGTCGATCCTGGCTTACAGGAGTTACAGTGGTGGGAGTGTGTCGCGGGACTAGTCCCAAAAACAGCATACAACTAGTTATTTATATAATAATAATTTGATTCAGAAATTCTGATAATGCGGTTTAAAAAAACAGTGATTCGTAAGTACTTCAATAAGTATTTATTTTCCGTAATAGACTGTTGTTTTCATAGAGATCGTAAAGCTAGAAATGCGCTGAGCACACGTAGGCATAAGGCCGATCAGAACAGAATCTTATAAATTTTATGTGGGGCATGTGAATTATATATTGGCAGCTTAAGAATCTCCTACATTACGCGTTTAAATCATATAATAGCCGAGCATTAGCCAAGATTGTAGCCCGCTTAGGAAACAAGGGGGCGCATGTTTTTATAATTTGACTATCACTTGTTAAGCGATGGATGCAAACATTGCTTGGAAACATGCTCTCTGAGGGAGCATAATTATCGATATCGTGTATCCGCCGAATATCTGAGGGCTATATGGTAGACTATTAATTAATGTTTGAATAATGAATACACCGTTGACTACTAGGTACCTTGACAACGTGACATAATTATCTCCATCCAAAGGTTGTCTGGAAGAGATCGCAATCTGCGATAAGACCGCCCAATGTACACTATTGTTTTTTTATGTTATTTGATATATTCCGAACTTTAGTGTGCAATAAAGAGTTATTCTATTCTATGCTCCAAATTTATCTTGCATTGAAGTAAGCCGGTTTGCGCATTCTATAAATGCGTCTACATGTCTCGTTCACAAATTGACCCTACGTTTGCACTGGAAATAACATGTTGCTGTCTCAATTTTTGTTGTCTTTAAAAAAGAGGCAATAATATTTTTTGTGTGAATGTTTCAGTTTGTGAATGTTCAGCATGGGTTTGTGCAAAATGCTGTACCTAAAATACAGGATTAAGACTAATATAAGAAAGCTAGAAAAAAGTTTTTTAAGCTCGCATAACGCTATGGAATTGAATTCATATTGTATTAATTGAAAAGTACTTAAGTAATTTTTGTGCATTAGGTATGTTTATAACGACAACTTTTTGTAACATACATACAATGTTATTGTTAATTTAAAAATGATTGTGTTAGCTAAGCTAAGCGTACATTAATTGTCAGCACAGTAAGCCACTACACGCTAAATGAAACCTATGCAGTGCGGTCTCGAATGCCTTTCCGCAATATAAACAAAGATGTGTCGCGCAAATCAGTAAAATGCGGAAGGTTGCCGAGTTCTGAAGGCAACATGCTGACTTCCGTCATAATCGTCGGTGACAAGACGAAAAAGAAAATGCGTTTTATTGTTTATTGAAAATGCGTGTTGATGACGCTAGTATTTATGAGACTAAAATATGAAGCGAAAATGTGACTAAAGCGAAGCGCGCCGATAAATAAGTTTCACCTTAATAGTTCAAAATATAAACTTGTATCGTGCTTAAATAGTCCTTAGTATATATAATAAATACTTACTCTCAAAAGTTCCTGGCATAGCGATTGCTCATTATATTGCAGAATACATTTAAAATTAGTGAACAGTCCGAATATGACCGTAATTATTTTTATATAAATACAGATTATACAAAAATACACTTACAGCTTCTTTATCTAATATATAGATGATTAGAGATATCGATTAACAATGGCTGTCCAAAGCAAAGCACTTGTTCTGAAAAATACTTTGGAAAGCCGTTGTAAATGGATTCAATTTTAGGGACTTAATAAATTTTGGGTATTCTCAAGTTGCTAAATAGTCTAGTGTAACCAATTATAAAAAAAAAACAAATTAATTCTTATTTATAGGGATTGTAGTCCGAAACTAAGTAAGTTTGTTAGTTTCGTAGGCCTATAAACACGTGTATAATAAAGGCCGAATTGTGATTTTTATACTCCGTATTGTTAATTAACTTTGACTCATGGCTTGTTTCACAATCCTCAGATAAGGTTCACGCTCCAAATAAATTGGAAGTCTTGACAAATATATATAGAGAAACATTATCTGAGCATTGAGAAATAGTCCCTACGTATAACTAAGCATTTAATTATTATACTTACTTTTACAATGTATTCATTCCATAGTGATGTTTTATTTTTAGATATTTGTTTGTTTTTGAATGTGAAACTGGCCCGACATAAATGACATTTACCTCAATTCACGTGAACTTTTGGGCTAAAAATGTTGCCTATGTCCACATACCTAATAATCCTCCAGAGTGTAACTTACATCTGTACCGAATTACATTTCAATGTGCCGTATTTTCGTGAAGCTCAATAAAAGTTACAAACATTTTTTTTTAATTTATAGTAAAGATTATACAGAGAATTTAGTGTTGTGTGTTTATTCTAAATTGAAGAATTCAATTATGAAACAAGTTTTTTGCTCAGATACTTTGGTAGACCTTCAGGCTAAGATCTCTTTATATTACGACCTCCTCAATCAAAAGTATGATATAGCATAATTGCAACCTATTAACTCTTAAATCAGAAGTACATTTCATTTGTGTCGGGACTCTGTATATTTTATGAGCATAAAGATGGCGGGACCAGACCTCTGATGATGGGACTTTAATCCTCCTTTCTTATTAATGGTCGTTTTGTATGTCATATCTAGCCTAAGATCTATACTTACCAGAAATGTGTGATCCACCATTATTGCGATAATGTAAAAATACTAGTATTATATATTTAATTTTTTATTTTCTTAGTACGTATTTTTTACTGTCAAGAATATGTACCTAACTTACTTCATAAAGGACCATGAGCTGTCTTGATTTTTAGAGCAACCTACTACGGACAGTAACGAGATCATATATACTTACTTAGTACCTTCCATATTAAAGAAAGTACGTCCAGAAGCTTTCAAGTGGGTTTCATCAATATTGGTTGGTCTAATGATCATAGTCCGGTCCGATATGTAAGTTGTATTTGCAATATCCATTAAACGCCCGATGCAATACACACCTTGTTTTAGTTGTTTTATATCAATTTGATGTAAAATATTGAGGGCAAGACCCGCTCTTTGTAATCCCACGTATACAATAACGGTCTTGTTCGGTTAACGTTACAATACAAGAGGCGGTAATTGTTAATTCGACACAGTTCTGTGCATAAATCACATCTAGTTGCAAGTGGAGAGGCGAATCCGTACAATTTATTATACATTAAGGACTGCGCAAGCCTGCCGCCGCGTCTGTGTGCGTCCCGGCCATCACATTCAAAACACAGGAAACGGTTCTAGATTGCTAATTCAGTGCTATTAGGGTCGCTTTTATGATGAAAACAGATTTTTTTTATAATATTATGATGTTATTTTGTGACAGCTAAGTGCGTAATTTTTGGAAACTTAAATGTCTCTGGTTGAAGTAGAAGCAATCTTCCCTTTAAATATTTTTGAAGCCGTATCTATTTGCAAATTGAAAAAGTCTTCAAAGCACCTTCAAAGTCGATTTAACTATTTTTTTTTACCGTGGGTCTTTACCTAATAGTACACATAATTATCTAAGGTTTCTAGCTTTTTACTCCAAATAAATGTTTTTGTGTGTGTCTATCAACGGTTAATGGTCGCCACTGCGTATAATATACGTTGTTAGCGAAAAAATGGAGGCTTGTACGTAATTGCAGCGTTGTTTTGAATTGCGTTTCAGTTCAGTCAGCTGGCGGCATATGCGGGCAAAGCACGCGCGTCGCGCGCGCAACCCGCACTCGCAATTTTCGCGCGCTACGGAATAACACCGAGCGAATTTGAATTATAACAATCATTTTTTAAATACGAAATTTCGTTAGACCTGTGTGTTTGTGTGTGGTTCCATTAAATAATTGTGTTTTCAATAATGTGTCCTCAGTTTAAAACTGACGGTACTTGAGTTTTTTTATACGCACCGGTGATAATGATCTGATTAATTTCATAGGTTGTATTTCGGTCATTCGTTGTGCTGCTGACTACGACGTCAATTTATCGGATTATGATGTGTTTAAATGAAAACATTAATTAGGTAATGAATCTGTGTCAGCGGTGTTGTGCTGTGTAGGTAATAAAACGGAAGCGTTCGGACAAGGTTCGGACGTTATAACTCGTTTTGACGAACGGAGGTAAGTTGATAGCATCGTATTATGAATGGGTTGTAGTAAAGAAATATAATGTTGCTCGATGGTTCTCGCGATTATACGAGACTTCAGAAAGCTTTCTTAGTTATTTAATATTTTTACGTATTTACCTACTTACTGCTACGTTGATAGGCAAAGAAGTTAGTAATAGACAACATGTGCAAAAATTATAAAAGCTTAGGGATTATAATTAAATAGATGGTGAGAATAAACCGAAAGACATTATATATTAGCCTTTTCACTACGACTAAGAATATATTTACAATAATAAAAAAAAAAAACAAAAATAAGTTAGGTAAACATTTCGTTTAGATTCTCATGAGCATTGACGAACCCGGTCAACTTTGGAGCGCTGTAACAGTGTTTTAAATGAATGAAATTAAAAAAAAATATAGAGAATATTTTTTCCTCAAAAGATCATCTACAAGATTGGTCTGAGGCGTACTCTGTGGTCTGAGGTAATTTTTTTGTAAAATGGATAAAAATAAAGTATAGAGCAAAAAAATATTTTTTTTTTATAAAAAAATCGCACTTTTTTGCTTATAACTTCTTAATTTTTTAATTTGGGGCAGCAATATTTGTAGGCAAAACAATTTGCTACAAATTATTTCTTTACAAATTTTTTGTGAGACGCATAGTTTCCGAGATATCGCGAAAAAAGTGTTTTCACCCCTTTTTCTAAGATGGCGGCCGGGGGGCAAGGGTGGCGACCCTACAAACATGAGGTTAAGCTTCTATTGACCCCCCATACATACTCAAAAATAAAATTGCGTCCTCTAAAAAATGCAATATTCGGTCCTTAAATTGTAACATTTCAATGGACTATATACGATCTTTCAACCCATACTAAAACGTTTTATAATTTCGATAAAAAATATGGGCCCTTAGATGATATTACCAAATTGTGATTTTATGTGTAAAGCTGATTTGTTATCGGAACTCAGACAAAACGATGCATCGCACTGAATCGGAAAGAGATCAGATATTTAACGAGAATTTAAAACAATAAAAACGTGAGAACCGAAATAACTGCGGATATGCAAATTAGATCATTAGAGAGAATATTTTTAAACTGTGTCATAGATACTAAATTTATATAATTTGCGAGATTATGCTTTATTATAATGTAAACGTAACATACTTAATATGTAATAGCTAGATGGAAGCCGAATGCAGCTGCATTTCAGCTCGTAAACTGGTAGTTAGTTATTCTGAAAAACATTGAAAGGAAAATTATTAACTCCAAAGCATCTCGTATAACAAAATCAATTGAAGCTCTAAATAAATTACCAGATACAAATGATATTTTCAGTACATTATGACAAATCAGAATACCTAGTCGTGCTGCCATAAGTACTTGGAATACGAAATAGAAATCACGAGTGCTAAACTTTTATGGAACTTACTACGTACGGGATAAAATTCACAGCGAAAAGTCCGCTTATTAATTAGAAATATTCCAAGCAGAGATGAATTTGTGAGAACGTTTAGTTCAGCCGATTTTTTCACGTCCTTGTGTTAAGTCCGGCGAATGATCGCGTAATCGGAGTCACGATGAGCGATGCGGTGGCATTGCCTGAGCTGCCCAGCATTATCGGCAACTTGCAGAACGAATTCCGAATTGGTCTCGCCCGAGTTCCCGCGACCTTCGGCTACGTATCGTCGCAGAATCGAATCGTCTCGTAACTGTAAAACTAGTTTGGCTGTCGGCCGCTTCTCTAATAGGATCGGACGCGTTCCATGTACTGTACTTTTTGTGCTTTTTCTTAAGCAATTGCGTATAGGAACGGCGGATGGCGGTCTCGTGCCGCTCGAGAACGGATTTGGGCCCGAAACCGTCACCATATGTTGTGTTGCAAGTTTTGGTAAACGCTGTCTCCTTCTTTGCAACAGTTTTTCGTCTATTACAAATGGACGTCTGTGTTGTTCGTTTTTCTTTTGGATCTCTGTATGGAGTGAGCAAATGGCTTAAGATAAGGACATAATTTACATGCAAACTTTAAACCTCCTTTTTTTGCATCTTTGGTATATGATCATTATAAAATTCCGGGGTGCGTGTGCTCGTACTTCTTCTCTTCCTAAACAACTTGCCTAATAGCCTAGATGGTTTTTAGCTAAAGTTGGACACTGGCACTGTTGTCGACATTCAGAAAACGCGGGAAAACTAGTACCTATTATGTAAAATCATCTCGCCTTTTTTAAATCCCTCTGAAATCGCAAAGTACAGTTCTGTCGATTATAAATTCAAGGATTTAGTATTCGATGTAACAACTGCGACTGTGCCTGTCATTGTCCTAACAGTGCTGATCTTTATTGCCTTGCAGAATTTAGAATCTAGAAGGTTAACGCTCTTTCTTAACGTTGAGAACATCGCAGTCTCTTTTTAAACCCGATACCATTTGTAGGACAAATATTGATTCGCACTTGGGCTGGATGTATGTATTTGTATAGAAAACACGCGAGAGGTCAACGGACCATGTAGTTATTTTGTAGATGTACTTGTACAATATTCTGTCGCTGTTGCGGGATTGGGTGCGATGAACCAATCAGTAGGTATCGGCACCCACGTCGTCGCATAAATCTGCTTCACTGCAAATGCAACGCATAAGAATTTTCTAATAAACCACGTCGTTTTATTTATATTGCTTGAACTCGTACTGCAGCACTTAAAACACGGACTATTTATGATCATCGGAAGTGTAAGCGATAATAGACATTAGATTTCTTAGACAAATTTATGTTACTCTAAGAATAATTTACTTATAAATTAATAATGCTGCTTCGGAAATAAAGCCTCATTTATAATGTTGCAGATAAAATTAACGTGATTTATAGTACATAATTATCGATGTTTAGCAGGCAAACCTACGTCCGACATGACTACAATATAAATTATTTAAAAAATATGATAATAAAACTCTGATATGTCTCAGTATTTCCGTAGTTAAAATAAAAGATTGATGGTATAGGTGTTGCGTGGGCGCTTTAATGGTGTAGGCTTCGGCAGTAAGAGGCACCTTTCAGGTTGGTTCTTTAGCAAACTATGCGGGGTACTTAGACGAAGAACAAATATTTACACTGCTTGCCGGTAGCTTCGAGATGACGAATAGTGTGGCAAAAATAAAACAACTACCGACTCTTAGGTGAAACCGTCGTATTTGTTGTTTAATGAACTTTGTCACGATCGTGGGTTCTCTATCTACGCCATCCTCACGCCTTTGGTGTATTATGTTCTTTACTCTTCTATAGGTACGCACTAAAGATAGTAATGTTATTTTAAGCTTGAAACAAAACTTCATTGAAACAAGTATAATTATCTGATTGATACGCTAATTAATCTTGATGTTAAAAAGCGGTTATAAGGCAGAATATGATGGTAAGCCCCCTTAACAGATTTTACTGTGCAATAAAGATACTAAAATGAAAACTATTAAAAATAAACAACCATATAGCTTCCAAATTTTGATATTTTTTGAATATAGATATTTTTTTCACCCAACTTAATTATATGTTTGTGAGTAAGTGGTACTTCCATAGTACTGTTAAGGCCGGCATTTATTTTTTCTTAGCCAGGTCAAGGTTGTCCGACATTAAAAATGAACATCTGATGGACAGAAGACTGACAGATATGCCATAACACGTATTGGACGTGTCTTGGTATAAAAACCTTTGAGTAGTGACTAATACCGTACCGTACATAGGTACTAGAGCTTTGATAATTGATAAACAGTAGTCCAACTCTCTTTCGGTCAGATTGGTATCGCGTAGCAAAAGTGTTGTTCTGAGAAATAAATATAGGTAGATGGAGTGTAGACCGACATTTGATTTTCATGTTCAAAGTCCATCACGGATTTGGAACTCTACATACAACCAGTTGCCAATGTTTTTGCGTAAAATAATTGACGGAAATATACCGACACCGCGATGACACTTGGGCCATTATAACAGAGAATTAGCAGTGAAGTGTCGTTTTTATGTTCACGATCACGAGTGGACTGAACAGACTTCAAGCTATAGATACCGATGAATGACAATTAATCGAATAAGCACTACCAAAGAATTTGTAATACTTATTATTACAAATTCTTTGAGCACTACCTTTGCCATTAGGTAAGTAAATTGTTATCTACAGGTATTTCAAAAGTGAGGATGAGTGTCGAACATTAGGTACATTTTTTATTTTCAAAATTCCAACTTTATAAATTGTAAGTAATATATCAAGTACCTACTTATCATTTTAGGGTTCCGTAGTCAAACTAGGAACTCTTAAAGATTTTTACAAATAATTTATTTAATTTTGGTGCACATCGTACTTTGGATGTGAGCTAGGGTTGGTGAAATCGTTCTAGGATACGAGGCTGCAACACGAAAGTTATTGTAACAAATATTCAAGGGCTTGTAAGTCTTGTAACTTAGAAAATATTACGAACAGTCTTGTCTCCAGTCGGACTTTGAAACATCCTGTTTCAAGTATATACTTACCATAATTTGCTTTACCTACATCAATTAGAAAAAAAACTATTGAAGGTTTACCTAGGCATTGTTTCAGTTAAAATGTTTCGGAAAGCGGCGTCTGACATTCGAACTGGAATCCGAACATTTCACAAGAACCCAAGGATTGTACGAGTCCAGTGCTATCGTGCAACACTGGGATATAAAGTTCAGCGTCGATACGGCAGTTATGAAACTTCGTGGCATAAAAGTCATTATATCGTCGGGCTTTTGTTCACGCCGAATGAAATATCTATCTCAAGTTTGAGAGCGATCTTGAGTACACTTTTAGTCTGTAATTTGGGATGACATTTCCAAGATAGCTCTCAGACTCCAATTTATTATATAAAATGAACATTTGCTTTATTCCTATTGTATATTGATTCTTATAATAAGTATTATAAGACTACAGTATGTACAGACGTTTATGTAAATATTCACTTGGTTGTTTATTATATTAATTTCGTACTGAATAAGTAATGATTCTAGTGTACGATTTAGTTATGTCCCATTGGTAGAGTTGGAGAAAGTAGGGAGATTTGGAATACATTGTATCATAGATGGGGTTTACTGATTGTTCAGTTTACTTGGCACAAAATCCAGATACATACATCGTACCTATATACAGTGTGACCAACCAAGGAATTAGACTTAAATTGGTAGTTAAGATAAAAACTACCTACCTAATTAGTTTACTAATAACCTATTTAAAGTCTGATTCAAGGTTTTGTGGTCAGCCCTCAAGGCTTTTTCTTTGTATTTTGGAGATGAGCATCTAATGACCGTTGTGTCGTCGCCTGTTTTCTGTGTAGAGTAAGTACATTTGTGTCTGTACGCGTGTTCGTGTTGATCTACCGTTCACGCGAGCGCCATACCGGCCGCATGCGCCCCCGCCGGCGGCCAATTGAGAAATGTTTGAACAATATGTAGGTTTTGCTTGTATTCTTGGTAATTTTAATGTTAATACACGCAATTGTGCTCTGTTTGTTTATTACGAAGAACATTTGGTAGAGCGTGCGTTAGAATCGAGTTTTGCGATTTGTGAAATGGACATGAAAATGTAGAGATAGGTATAATTTAGATTTTATTCTTCAGAATTACCATGTTAATATCAACGTAACTTAGCTTCAAATTTGGAATTGACGAACTATTAGGTATTAAACTAGTTACGTAGGAGGTAGGAGACAACTTCGTAATCTGTTATGAGATTTGAATAATCTGCGTCAGATAAGTAACTTGTTAAATAAATTACATCAACAACTTCAAAGCCTGTTCAGTAACCAGTTAGGCGTAAAATAACTATTAGACTCTGCCTGTTTATGGTAGCTTAAACGTTTGATGATTTACATAATTTCCGAATAATGACGATCTAGATTATGTATAGGAATTATTATGCAAGTAATAGAATAGAAATTAAGTCGTACAGAAGTGTCACATTCGCGTATTTACAGCTTTTGACGTGACAAATTACAAATTTATTTTTCTTTCGGCTTGTATCTACTATCTACCCTCTTCTGGGTAAGAGATTTTAATATGCAAGAGATGGTCAAGTTCTTAAATATCGATAAAAATAAGAGAATACCGATTTTTATCGAATAAAATATTTTAATAAGTGGGTGTCGATTATTTAATTTAAAATATTGTTATTTCAAAAATATATATTTTTGCCCAAGCCTAGTACAGGCCTCTTATGCCACGCCATTCGCTTCCTGTGCTAGATTACGCAATATTTTGTTTACATATTATTTAAACCGAATACTCAACGTAAGAGAGCTGCTAAGTTACATTTGACTTTACGTTTCAGTAATAAAATGGCTGTAAAAGATGTGAACTATCAATGAATATCTACTAAAGTGTTGATAATAGTTGCCTTTAGGTTATCTACTTACGTCTGGTTAGGACATTAGGTAAGGAAACCCAGTAGAGCAGTCACGTAACTGCACTCTAATCTAAGTAAAACATAAAGTACCTACATACTAGATGATTTTCTCTCATGTCCGTAATTTATCATAATCTGATGCAAGGATGAAAAGAGCACGTTCAGCCAGTTGATTACGCGGCACCATACACCCGAGAATAATTCGCAATCGTTAACAATAATAACATACCTAACTTCGAATAATTATTTCAAGTTAATTCTTCGTGAGATATCTTCGTTAAGGTTCGCTCACCTTTCGCTCCCCATAAAAGCGATATGTTATAATCCTTTTGAGACAAATTGTGTAAGCTAAGCAGTTGATAGATCGGATGCATCTCTTGTGTTATTAAATAGGCAAGTAATTTAAAAACCCGACTTTAACAAAAACTTCTAATTTACGGAATCGAAATTAAATACTTACGTACTCACATTTAACAATAACATAAGTATGATACTCTTACTGAATGAAATAGTTCAACTGCAGATTTAAAAGCACGATGAGGTATCGCTACCGAACTCGTTATGAACTTATGGTTTCTTGTCTTGATATTCCGCTCGGAGCTGTAGCAAGATTTCTGCCGAGTAAGTAATCCGTCGTAATTTATTCCAAACCTCCCCCGGCAATTATGATGTAATATTTAGATGTGCAGGGTTCCCTTGGATCAAAGGACGAATGATAAAACTGTAACTTAATTATTTACAGATTGTACGTTGAATATGACCTTATCTTACTCCATCTTACATTCGTAGACTTAATTAATTAATGCACTCAGTCCAAAATGGAGTGAAAACTGGTTGATGATAAGGGAATTAAATGGACTTTTCATTGGTAATATACAGAGTGTTTCAACGTCGAAAATAATACTTGGGGGTTTAGACGACTATCCGTCATAGAATGAAATAATTTTGGGCGCAATTCAAACATTTTCACCAAAAAAAAATCCCGTCAAGATTTTTTAATAAATATTATCTATGCAAATGTTATAGGACTTTATTTTTGGCTGCAAAAATTTTAAATTTTCAGGTTCCTATTGGATGTGTTCTGCTTCTAAGGGCGCACCACGATAGTTGTGACAAATATTTAAAAACGAAATATCATAGTTACCGTACCTATTCCTAAATTATTATTTCGCACTTTTGAAACAGCCTGTATAAGGTTTCAGGTATATTTCGGTGCAGGCATATCAATTTCATTATCTACAGAAGAAACCCAACTATAGTGCGAACGCACTAGCATTCTATAATCCTTTTCAAAAGGGTGGACAGACACCGAGGGTTGTCCGTCGTGAGAATTGCGAAGGCCTAGACCTAACGTAACGTGTGTTCGTGCTTGACCATTTTTTGTAGAATAAAGATGGTCTCGCACTGCCGCGGTTGACCGTATTCATTTGATTGTTAATCTCTATTTACCCGCCGATGTTGGTAACACGCAAAACCAGACGGAACACCTGCCGCGTCAGCGCCTGGGAATAATTTCACGCTTAATGAGTGGCCGATGAACGCGGCCAATTACATGCTATCGCTTCTGCTGCGCTGTGACGCAATTGGTCGCTTCATTGTTGTAATGCGATTTTATTGAACACGCAACAGATAAGTGTATATCGTACCTTATTATATTCCGTACTGTGTTATCGATTTAAAGTTGCGTTGTGTGCGGTTTTAGAAGAGTCTGTATTTTATTAATGGCTACGTAGAGATAGACGACGATAACGCGTTAAACTTTTTTGCAATGGCATTATGTTTATACGTATAAAACAAGACTATCCTTAATTGAAGTAAATTAATTATGTAAATACCTATAATTAAACAGGTATCAAGTTGGTAAAAAAATTAACGCGTCGTTCAAAATATTTAAACACTTAGGTGTAAGTGTGTAGGTACATGTAGAGTCACATAAGCGAGGCGGGAAATCGTATACGTATAAAAATAATGGGTATGTTCGTCGGATGCTGAATGAGAGAGCACTCACCTTTTACCTAGTTACCTACCTAACTGCTCGTATTTCACGCATTGTACGGTGCCGGCTGCGCGTGGGCAACGGAACTTCCGATATTCATGACTGACGTGAAAATATGTTTGGCAAATATTTTACAGCGTTGTTTATTGAATTGAATGTGTCAACCACATATTATTGTACAGTTTATTTGTACTTAGATGCCAAGAAATGTTTTTCAGAGTTAAATTAGAGTTGCCTAGGCTGGTGCCCCATTGATCGATCATCGATTGGTGTGATAACACCCTTACTTTTCTAATTAGGTACTGTGACTCTACCATGTGTTTATACCTAGGATGATTGGCTAGTCGCTAGCGTTAACGTAAAATATTCGTAGGAATAACAAATTGCTAACTACATATTTATATTTACGATGCTCTTTTTATGAAATAAACAATATTCTATTTGGGTTATCAAGCTTGATTATTTTCGTAAAATGGGATAATGTTTTCATGGTTAATATGTATTCGTGAAATAGCTTATGATTAGAGATAGAGATTTCTAAATTCACAAACCTAGCCTAAGTACTGGCTCGTTCTGTAAAGCGCGCGCTTAAATATGGTTAGCACCATTGTACCAAACCTAGAGTCATTTTACTTACCAACTATATTTTTAATTGTAATATTTTTGTTTATTATTGAAGCATACAGTAGGAATGACGTATAATTTATTTTGGGATCAAACTTTCTATAAGTAGGTAGGTATTTAGCACATCTAATTACTCTACAAAAATAGCTTCACAAGACCACACAAATGCGGTCACATTTTTATCTTATTTCTTTGCATTTACTCTCAGATAATGGCACGTTGCTACTGTACAACAATTGAGTTGTAGATTCCAAATTACTTGGAATTAAAATAATGGTCCTATTTCCTACCATCACTATAAAATTACATATAAAAATTAAAGGCAGAATTATTAAATAAAAACCTACCACCTACATTCATCTGACATCATAATAACGTTATTATACAAAATACTTTTGTATAAATAGCGCCATCATAAATTTATGTTGCTCGGATGCCAAGCGTAAAGTCTGTGCTCTACCATGCTCTACTCTATGACTGTCCTTAGGAAGTGAAAGTGTCGGCTACGGGTGGATGCGATACCATCGGGTCTCATTAGTGTCCTCACGCTCGATCTAATGAGACTCGCGACACTTCTCCGCTGATCGGCCATTGTTGCACTCCGACTGGCTAAAGTGGTTAATGTGCACCGATGACCCGCGCGATGCTTTGTAACGATACGGTTTTAGAATGCTTTTATATCGTTTTGTCGTGAACAGTAAAGTTGGACACGATAAGACTATCTTATGGTAATAGCATTGGTAATTTAGCTCACACTATAAAGGTCGTGTGTAGTTAGTTTCTGAAATGTCAGTAAATTTAGAATCAAAATGACTAATTTATTTGCAAATATATGGCAATTGCAAATTAAATCGCCGATAAGAGATTTAATACTACGACATTTAGCACCTATTCACGTAAATAGTTTTATAAATAGCCTAATTAAGTAGATATATGATGATGCGAACGAGTATTTTTTCTGGGTTGGTTTGTGAAGACTATAGATAAATATGCTTATAAAATTGACTGGTTGACAAATTATACCACGGAAGTTTTCTAGGTAGGCCAGGCAGTTTCTTTGCTGTATGCAATTTTCATAGCATTACACCCACCTATTTAAATGGTGAATTCATAATTATAACATAAAACGGTCGTCATCTTTATTCATAACATGATGTAAGCGCATGTGCATGAATAGCTTTGAAAATTTTGATAGTTCTCATAAAAAATCTATTTCGGTCGGCGGCGGACCTGCAATGCATGCATGCACATGACGACTGCATGCATAGTAATGTTTATATACGCGTGTGCGAACAACGGGCGGCCGTAAGGCGAGCGCTTATTCTCACTAAACCAAGCAAACTTCCTCGATGAATCCTGTTGGTACCAAAGTGATGATCTATGGCATAAGTATGCCTGTTTCAATGGTAAAGGAATATTGAATTTTTAGTGTTGTAATAAGTGAATATCAATTTGGGCAAAGTAGTGCCCATTAAAAGTCTGAGTTAATTTTTTTCGGCAATAGTACTTTTTTATAAACCTTTTTTTTATGGTACAAGGCTCGCCACACACTCCCACCATTGTGACTCCTGTAAGCTAGGATTGGACATTTGATAGGTAATGGTGTCAAATGATGATGCTGAAATTGAAAGCCTTATGAATTTAATTGATTTCTAGTAGAAATCGGTCTACGTACTACGAACAACTGTCAAAACAAGCGAATTGCGATTCGAATGCAAGTTAAGCGATAGTCGAGCGGTTAAAAGACTTGGACCACTGGTCTCTCCTAGAAATAAACAGACACATAGAACACCTGCCTCGTAGGCAATCGAGCTAAATGGGGAGAGTTTTTAGGTATTTTTTTCGTCGGAACATCGCGTGCCTCGCTATTCAATAGCTGTATACCGTTGTTTTATTAATTATTAACTGTAACTCGAGTAGTTTAGAGGTCAGTGGCTCGAGAGTTTGTGTACCTAGCCATTATATTTTTATGTGTAACCAATTGATTTGGCAAAGCTTCCATTACAAAACATTGTTAGCCATACCGACCTGTAATTTAAGCTTAGAACCGACTCTATAATTTATGCCCTCGCGATTTCAAACACTCGATAAAATGACGATAAATATTTGATAATAATGTATAAAACTTTTTACTACATCGCGATGTCCTATCATAAACATATACCTCATTCTGAACAGGTTTTTAGTCCGTTTGTTAGTTACTAGAGCGATACAATCGGTTTGAGATAATTAAAATGTAAAAATTGCCTACGCAACTAACCGCGGTGGGCGGGCGTGGTTCAATGGCTGGAACGAATTCTTGAACTTCAAATATAGCCAATTACGATTTATAACACGAGTTCAAAGTAATTATTATCTTAAGCACCTACCTATTTGTGGTAATTATTAATATGAATCAGTGATTCATGTGGTTAGGTATTACGTAATAGGACTTGAAATTTGAAGTGTGGTGTGTAGAGTAGGGTAATTCTGAGCTAATAAGTGCATGTATATCATGTACTAAATGATATAAGCTTGTAGACAGTTTCTTGTCGTTCCCAGCTCAACCAACCATAAAGCCTTATATTGCATATACGAGTAATCTTCATACTCCTACACTGAAGAGTAAAAGTTTGATCAATAAAATGAACCAGTTTTTACTGCGACGATTTGTGCACGCAATAGTGCATGAATAACGATCGTCCGTAGACATTAATTTGCGTAACTTTACATAACGACATGCGTTGGGCGCTTGTTTTTATATCGAGAAAGTTGAGTTGTATGTGAATAGGTTATTATACATACATATTTTATATCGCTCGGTCAGTCAGTTAATAGATGCGCTTATTTATCACCCTATATAATGTCCATATAGGTTAACGTTATAATGATAAATATGTTTATCAATTTTTATTTTATGACCGCTTGACGTAGTGGTTCGAGCGTAGGCCGCTCGGCTCAATGCACATGGTGGTTGCGGGTTCGATTCTCGCCGGGTTAATTTCGGAAATGGCCTTTTCGTAATTTTCCCTGGTCTGGGTGTGACTGGGATCGCCCCCAGTCCATTGTACGGTACCCATAGTGGAAGCGTTGCTTTGTCTGGCGATATTATATTATTATTATTTATGAAAAAAGTCGGGTGTTACGTTTTCGTACCATCCTTGCAGGGGTGCGATTCAGTAACCTCGCTTGAATTAGCAGAGCATGAATGGAGAAGAAGAACGCGAGTGCTACGATATTCACACCACGCTTCCTTATTAGTGCAGGTTTCATTGGATATGTGGGTGGAGCCAAATCCATCAGTTGTTACTACCGCGCAGGTTGTAAAAGTCGAGAACCCTTTCTACCGAATTCAATTTCGCTCGTAGGCGACACTTGAAGCGTAGGATTGAAACTATTGCTTTAACACTTACGTTCCATTGCAAACCGGGTGACAGATCGAAGTCGAACCACGAAGAGAACAAGGAATATTTAATTATTTATTTTTTTAATTATTTTGGCCTGTTTTAGATGATTAGATGTTTTTCAGTAATAGCTGTTGCTTTACTCAAAAGTCTATTTCTAACAAGGCGTCAATAGCCTAGTGGGTAGAGGAGCTACCCTCGTAGCTGAGAGGTTGCAGGTTCGATCACCATCCTGGCCATTAAACTATTGACATGAGCCCACTCCTAACACAATTATTTGCTTAGCTGGAGGGGCTAATGGGAATACTAGTTGCTAGTAATATAAAAACGGTATGTAAGCTAAAAATAGTCATTAAGAAAGTTTAGTTTTTGTGTGATTTTTTAATACTTTATACATGCACTGTTAACCAAAAACAGTCTTGAATTACAATCTGATAATAATTCGACGGTTTGTTAGATTTTTCTACCGGAACAACGACACAGGCAGGTCCTACTGGTATTATTTAGTATGTTTTACGAAATGTTTAAATAATTTATGAATACGAGGCATAACATAAATCTGTAAATAAAAAGAATACTAGGAAATACAAAAATAATTTGTTGTCCTCATTTTTTTGTCTTAGTGTAGTTGCCTTATTAGATCTTTGGTCTTGTGAAGAGCAGGAATAGATCACTCCTACCAACGACCTCTTCAGTCTCATTTGTGTTCCCCGCAACTCCGGCTATGTCGTAAAAGGCGACAGCGTTGACTGACGGCTGTTACATCCCAGTAGCAACAAAGGTTAATCGAATCCTGCTCTCGCTATGGCTATCGCTAACTCCTGGTTGAAATCTAAAACAAAAACTTACTAACGCTTGGCGCAGTGGTTTGAGCGTAAACCGCTCGGATCACTGCACCGGATGGTTGCGAGTTTGATTTCCATCGGGGTAAATTTCGGAAATGGCAATCTCGTAATTTGCCCAGGTCCGGGTGTCACTGGGATCGCTCCCACTCCGTTATACGGTACCCATAGCACAAGCGTTGCTTAGTTTGGGACCATACAGTTGGTGTGTCAGTCTGGCGATATTTATTATTGTACCTATTATTAAATACACATATTGCGACATCCGGTAAACAATAGTGTCCGTTCTATTGTCG
Source organism: Notodonta ziczac (assembly GCA_918843915.1). Classification (NCBI taxonomy): domain Eukaryota; kingdom Metazoa; phylum Arthropoda; class Insecta; order Lepidoptera; family Notodontidae; genus Notodonta; species Notodonta ziczac. The sequence continues at coordinate 4,674,851 of OU974051.1, forward strand.
CAGTGTGCGTGGGATTGACAAATGAGCCACGGGGTTTGCCATAAGCTCGAGCCACAAAGCCATTTTTGTACACTACATGCATTTCGAACGACGCCGCCATGAGTTATGATTGTGGTAAGGTACCAATGACTAATGGTATTTAGTTTAGGATATAGAGATTAGATAGAGGTCGTGTCACGAACGGATCACGTTTATAAGTTGTTTATATGCAATTATTGCAAGCATCTATAGGTTACGGTAACAGCTTAACATCAGTACGCTTGTTTTCCGACTTTGTAATAAAAAAACATGTAACGTCACATTTTGGCCTTAAGTAACAAATCTTCGATATATAAATGTGAATGATTTAAACAAAGAAAGAATAATATTACCTACTTCGTAATTGTTTCCTAGGTGAGTCATTTTTGGCATTAGGTACCTACCTAATATACCTCGTGAAATAGCAAAGCATCAACGAACTAAACTAAACACGACTGAATTTCATTCTACAACTAGAATGACAGCTTATTACTGTAAAATAAATTACAACGGTGTCATAAACATGAGCTTTATTAGTTAATTAGTTGTTTCAATACAGCTCACAGGCACTGTTCTAATCGTAAAGGCGTTGAAACGCGGTGTTGGTGACTGCTATTTAGTTCAACCGATTTCGGGCGACCGTTTTGTGTGTGACCGACCGGGTTGTGGTTCGAGCGTAGTCCGCTCGGGTTCGATTTCCGTCAGGGTACATTTCGGAAATGGCCTTTTCGTAATTTGTGCTGATGTCACTGGAGTTGTCCCCAGTCCATTGTACAGTGTACAAGCGTTGCTTTGTTCTTTTTTTCGTTCGGATATATGTTTATTTATTTCTGTAACTACATTTTAAGAAATATTACTGGAATTAATAGCAGCATTGCTAGTGCAATTTTATAAGTCAGTTAAATTAAGGAATTTATAAAGAGTAGGTACAGTGTCAGTAATTGTGTCAGGTAGGAGGGAAAGTTAATGACTTAGAGTTTATATGGCTTTTGCGGCTTCACTAGACGAGATTAAACTCTATGCCTTAGGGCTTAAGATAGCCGTGAGGTGAAGGCGGCCTTCGGTATGGACAATCGCAGAAAGATACGTAATGGGCGAGGCGTGTTAACTTGTACTTTCATATTTCTATGTTTCATAATATAATAACATCGTGTCGGAGTCGTGTCGGTTAGTATGAAATAATCAATAAGTAATATAATGAACCACTTATCGACTTCATTGGCATTTAGTGTCCGGATGGATTGTGATTGTAAATCTCTTATCCAATAGTGCTTACTTATTTAAATGCAGTGTCCTGAGCATTGATTCTGTACATATCAAGTGTTTAAGATTATAATGACATAGATTTCTTTTGACTTTTCTGTGATGTAAAGTAACATACGAAACCAGTTTTATATTTTCCAGCACTCATAGCACAGTTTAATACTATTATGAGTGCTGGCTGCAACCTTTAGATACAGCTTATCATTTAAAAAATAAATAAATATTATTATTTATTATTATTTTACTACAGACAAACAAAAGAGTTTAAAGTTACATTAAATTTAATTTAAATTCGTTTCGCAGATTTATCAAAAGTCATACGGACGGGATTGTAACATAAAAAAAACGTTATAGGTACCTACAGTCCTGATAAGGCGCAGATTTCAAATTAAACAGTCATAATGAGATGATGTGTATCTTGCCTTATTTGTACAGTGCGACTGACCTCGGCCGGGGTCTGAGCGAGGCTCGCCTTACGTTGTCTTTACTACGGGCGTGATATTGAAATTTGAACAATGAAACTACCCACGAATACCGCGACTAGGTTACCGTGGGTGATATTTACCAAACTACAAATCTCATGTAGGTATATTAAATTAGACGGAATTTAAATTCTTAAATATCATTGAATTAAGTAGCTATTATAGCTGCTTTTCGTACGATAAATGAGAGAGACAGAAACCTAACCACCCCCTCACTTTCCCACTTTCACTCCCATTGTCCCACTCCACAACGTGAGAGTAATGACTTTGGTATAACAAGCTTCTAATGATGACTGTTTAGGGCTAAAGCGCCTCTATCTAGCCCGCGAAGTTTAATAATTTTGAGGTTTTTTAGAATTGTTTCAAAATCTAACAATAATAAAAGGCACATTTTGTGATTCGCGACAAGGACCGTGTGCAGTGCATTTATTAATATATCCAACTTACTCTAAAACATTTCAAGAACGACCGCTATCCAGATAAACTGGAAATTTTTGTATATTTAGTGATTTACTAGTATCATAACCACCGTGATAATATTTAGAGTAAAATAAATGTATTAATAAACGCTCTGCATACAGTGTTTGTCGCAAATCACAAAATGTTATCTTAAATGTTTTCAGATTTTAAATAAATAAACTATAAAAATACTCGAAAATTTTGAATTTCGCGGGTTAGACAGGCGCCTTCACCTTAGTGTTTAACCTCAGGCAGACCGTACGCATCGTTGACAACTTTGTTATCTAAAAAAACGGAAAGCTATCGTATATTAGTGGTTTCAAAGAGTCTCTTTTTGAATAAAACTTGTAAATTAACTAACTTGTAAAATATAATAATAGTCTCAAATTTATTTAAACATTATCTATTGTGTGCCAAAAGCGTACTTAACGTTCTATAAGTATAGGTGCGATAATTATTATACTTAGGTACTTAGGAATGGAAAATTATCAAGTGGAATGCTAATTTTCGGTAGAACTGTTATAAAAAAAAACCCAGGAATTTGGTAAGTTTATGTCATACTTTAAACGGGTTCGTTAAACCCCACAAGAGAGTCTACTTAGGTACTGCCATTTGTCAATCAAATCGGCAGTTATGAACAACAAGAAATTGAAATGTTAACATTGTATTACTTCGAGCTGGAGTTGCAAGTTGTTCCAAAGTTGAAAATATTCAATTGTTCGGTTCGCTTCAATTCAATATTCATAGGAAACTGGCGTAATGTACATGAATCGATTCTATGTTGTAAAATGTAATGTTTATTTGTATATAAATGTTACGTAACTAAATGATTAAATTGTATGTTAGTTATATGAAGAACCTATCAATTCACATATAGAGTCATGTAGGTAGTTGTTAATCTATGTGTATTTCTTTAGGGGCATGAAACATTTACCTATTCAATCCCATCTCACTATATGAAATGATATTATGCATTCAGTAAATAATGCATGGCCATATTGTATGTTACCTGCCTGCCATTGCATAGCCAAGGAGCGGAATATGAATTTCAGAAATTGTCCAGACTTCAAACTTTAAAGAGAATTAAATGAGAGTTTGCCTGTACACGGTTAAGCTTCTAAAGTAAGGCTGGAACACGTTATTGGAGTACTTAATTATTTTGCTGCTATAAATGTATGTAAAGGTACGGTTTCACCGCGAGCTATCGCGAATGAGGGCCATTTCACTGAGACGCGATAGTGACGCAACCTCCAGTTGCCGCAACCAACAAAATGTGGGTATTTCTAATATATAAAAATCTTGTATCACGATTTTTGTGGTCGCTCGCAATCCTCCAAAACGTATCAACCGATTTTTATTAAATTTTATATATATTGAGTAGGTATGAGACTAGGTCGTAAGGTATATGTCATACCTAGAACTAATTTATATGGAAGAACAACGTTTGCCGGGTCGTCTAGTAGGTTTATAGAGAGTATCGCACCTGGCGACCGTTTAACCCCGCGCAACAATGAGGCGGCACCACCAGTATCGACGCGTGCGCAAAATATTACTGGCCACCGCCGCCATGCTGATTGCGCGGCCACTAATTAGTCCAGAGCTGTATGTTGTATCACATCGTATCGATTATTAAACGAACGATACTACAAAATTAAAGTTCATTCAGACGATATACGACGGCAAAAAAGATGGAACTAAGAGTAGGATTTGACACGAAAAATGTCACGACATATCGATTATCGTTGCTAAGGGTAGCACCCCTGGCGTCTTCTCTGGCATCTTGATTTCGCAGCTCTGAGTCGCCACGGTTGCGCGACTAGTTGCGCCGCAATGGCGTCGGAAATAGTTGAACGTCGAGCCGAGCTTAAGAAAGCCCGCTCAACTATGCCCGCTATCTAATGTACTCGGTACCGACACACCTTAGAAGAAACTGCAGCCCAACAACGCAGTTATACCTCCGAACTCTAACAGCTTTATGCAAATTGAAAATAGCAAGCAAGAATTATGTATGTGTACACTTATTGTGAGTAGGGTATGCTAACTCAAGTAACTTTGTCGAGTGTCGGAATAAATTACAATAAATATTTGAGTTGACAATGAAACTTAACCGCGAAGCAGTTAACGCTATGGGAAACACTGTAAACTGCCTAGGAAACCATATATCAGTCGCCATCGTAAACAAAGGGCACGCCGTGTAGTGAAATCGACTTTCAAAGCTGACTATATAATTGGAATTTCCGAAAAAGGAATGTTTAAACTGTGTTCGTATAATAATTACCGCAAGGCAAGCAGCCACAGTTTATTGATTTGTACGTTTAAATAATTTATGAGCCATAAACATCATAGCATAGGGACGCTTTCAAATTAATATATTCTTGAAGGCTTCATTATATATTTGATATGTTGTTATTTTAATATAAATTATTATGAGCTAATAAAAACAGCACGCTTGGTACTAAACTTATTAGGCTTTTTCCTGGGACACATTATGCAGGCGGTGATTCTGTGAATACGAAAACCGAATCGTATGCCTATATAAAAATAAAAAAGATACCATCACTTCGTACTCCCCGATGGGTTAGGCAAAGCGGCACTGTAGTACACCAACATTTCGCGAATGGTGTTTACGGTCTCATTGTACGGACACAAAAAAATCAGTGCCGTCTAGGGACGCCCGAAAGAAGCGAAGCTTTGCAGTAGATATTAGATATATAATAAGTGGCGTGCATAGGGTTTTGAAACAGGGTAGGCAGAGTGTAACATAAAAATAACGCGTTACGCGTTACGCGTTACGCTTTTCACCGTTTTAGTGCCCGGGCAGCGAGCGCCCCGAACGTCCGTAAAGAAGCTTCGCTTCAAAACCATACAAAAATACATTAAAATGGTGTAAGTCCTGTTTGGAACACAAAAGAGAATCGAAAATCCAAATACAAACCTAAATTGTTATCGTACGCGAAGATCCTTAACATAGATACAACAAAAATTAACACGCTCACTAAAACTAGGAGACACATTTGTATCTACATCAAGTAGGTGAATTCTTTTGTGACAAACGCAACCATAGCTTTGAACCGGCATGAGCATAATAGCCTCAAAATAGGGGTCTCCATGCACCGTTGTACAATTAGCCTTGTATCTCATGTTGCCAGGAATTATGCAAACCCGTTTACTATGCAAATTAATCCCGGGTATCGACGATCTGTGACAGATGTTGATTTGAGTGCGTTGAATAATCGCCTCTGTGTCACGACACCGCTCCCACGCAGTTTGTTAATTGACGTTATGTCAAATATCATATGATTAGTGTCTTCAGTAGCTCGGCGTTTGAAGTTATCTAGCCTAGCTAGTTAGTGTTTATGAGTAAAGTGTTATTATAGTAATAAAACTGATAAGTTTTTTTATATAAATGATGTATTCATTTGTAAAATTTCTTCAACGGCCAGATTCACCACCTCAGATTCACTACTTCCTAACCCACCTAAATACTGTTTCCTTTCTCACTCACAACGAAATCTTTAGAAAAGAGGCTTGCACACTTGTCTTGAGGTCTAGTCATGACAAAACTTTATAAAAGGACTAGCTGTGCCCGCGACTTCGTCCGCGTGTTATTTAACGAAACAAATTTTCAGGATTATTCATCCCCTATTTTATCCCCTTGGGGGTAGAATTAATCAAAATCCTTTCTTAGCGGATGCCTACGTCATAACATCTACCTGCATGCTAAATTTCAGCCCGATCCGTCCTGTGGTTTGGGCTGTGCGTTGATAGATCACTATGTCATTCAGTCAGTCAGTCAGTCACCTTTGAGTTATAATAAAAAAATAATATAATTTAGCCCTTTTAACGTCCCACTCCTGGGCACGGGCCTCTCCTCAACACGAGGAGGATTAAGGCCATAATCCACCACGCTGGCCCAGTGCGGGTTGGCGGATTTCACATGTCTTTCGAAAATTGATTAGATCTTCTAAGACATGCAGGTTTCCTCACGATGTTTTCCTTCACCGTAAGCAAGTGATAATCATGTAGAAATTATGATACGCACATAGATTTCGAAAAATCCAGAGGTGCGAGCCGGGATTTGAACCCAAGACCTGGTGCCCGCAAGGCGCGTGCTTTAACCAATCGGCTATCACTGCTTTTTTATATATTATATGAGTTATTATATTGAGTTATATATATTATATATTACTATAGTAAAAGGCGGTATTTCTAGTTGAGACATGAATTATAAGCTGCAAGGATTAAAGCACATGTAAGGATCCAGTGCTCAGGTTCTGATGTCAAAGGTCGGCAGCGAAAGGGCGCGCCAGACAGTCAGATTAGACGAATGCAGCACTGCGGGGCTTCCAATAAGGCTTCCCAGTGACACTGTGCCCATAGGGTGAGGCGTACTTCACAGGTAACCCTTATTATGAGTGAAAAGAGTACTTACCTATAACGAGCCATTTCATTTTACATTTATTAAGGTGGGTATTAAATTAGCATTTTATTATTTAAGTTATATGGTTAGGTCTGAATGGAAAATCTGTACCGATAAACTGTTATTTTTATTAAGTGTTAAGATATTGACCGTCAATTTATTATAATAATACTTTAATATTATATCAGAAAGTGAGAATAATCCGAATAGAAATTACGCTATCACCTGGTAAAATTCCATTTCCAAGATATTGTATATAAATTGTAACAGCATTCCTCTTAAGGGTTTGTGACTAAAACATTTTCTCAGTGTCGGTTTATTACTAACTGATATAAGTACAAAGTAAGTGAATAATAAAGTTACGTTTATATGGCTGGCTTATAAGGACAAGGAGGGCTTGCAAGTCATAAAAGCTTCCACTTTGAAATAATTCGATGTGGTCAATATTTTAATATTACCTGAGTACCTGACAAAGCGTTTTATCTAATTAAAGCGTACCCCAGCACAGTGCAAAAATTTAATTAAAACCCCTTCAGTAATCTATCTTCTATATATATAAAACTCAAAGGTGACTGACTGATCTATCAACGCACAGCCCAAACCACAGGACGGATCGGGCTGAAATTTGGCATGCAGGTAGATGTTATGACGTAGGCATCCGCTAAGAAAGGATTTTGATTAATTCTACCCCCAAGGGAATAAAATAGGGGATGAATAATCCCGACATTTTAGTTTAGTTAAATTACACGCGAACGAAGTCGCGGGCTCAGCTAGTAATAAATAAAGTAGTAGTCAAAACTTTGTATTTTAAGTATATACCCATTTTATACTAATCTCAGGCCTTCTAGCTTAATTTTGTAAAATAGATAGTTAAAAGCTATTTGGACGGCTCAAATATGGGTTAATATATAAGCGAGCCCACAAATGTAACTTCATCCGTGTCTCTGTTAGATTAAAGTTATACCTAAGATATGTTTCATTCAACAAAATATTCAATCGCACTTTATGTATCCTTGTACTAGGCTCTACTAGGTATGAACATAAGTCTACTCCACACAATATATTCTCAAGAGAGCATGCGAGTCAGTAGTAAATTAAAGCTAAGTAAATCCGCAAGCCACGCGAGCCAGCAATTGGTCGCGCATAGAATAAAGAGCCTGTGCAATAACAATTTGTCAGGTACGTGGGTACACGCATAATCAATTCTGTGGCACGAGACTATCGCAAGTTAGAGGTGATCGATATGGATAAAGCATCGATATAAATAATCAATGATTCATAGATGGATGTAAAGTCATTGTGCCTACTACCTACTTAGAGATACCTATTTTTAAATAAATAAAAATAAATGTAGTTCTCTGTCCACTGTTGTTAGATAGGCATTTAGTAACTAGATATAGAAAAATATAAAAATAAATGTAATTTTTACCTTCCGCTTAAATTAAAACGTTTATAAGGTAAACATTAACCTCTCCTCGTAAACATATTAATAAAATCGAAATAAAAAAAAATATGTTGATAATATGTGACAGAAGGTAACGTAACCTACCGTTTAAATTATATTCCCGTTTCATTATTAGACACTTACTTACTTTAGATTCAATGTTCGATTTTTTTATTTTTTATTATTCAGACGTTCAATCATCATCGATATTTTACAAATATATCAGTGAGCATCGATCATCTCTAGTCGTCCATAATAAAATGGGTGAACGAGAGTGACCACGCCTCCACAATAAACATGGATACGGCTGTTTGTTGTCACGTAAACGGTACTGATATTTGAGTAGATTTGAATTGAGGGAAATTCGTATTTGATTTATGGCCAAAAGTTTGGGTAGAGCCTACAAGCCGACCATCGAAGGGTTGGATATAGAAGGGTGAATTAATAGTAATGCGATTTTGAGGTTTTTAAGTTTCTGTATTTCTAGTAAAGGTTCTATATCTCGCCGTTTAGTAGTCCCCACTATTATTTTATATCAAAAGCTCGTTTCTTACACATATATCACTCTTGATGATACCAACGTGTGGGAGACAACAATCCAATAAGTAGCTACTAGAATTCCAAATGAATGTACAAAATTGAAATAAAACTATTTTTCGGATTTTATCACGTTTATTTAATTTATGTTCCCGACACTACGGCTGATTTAATTTAATAAGTAGCTCAATAAGTAAGCTCAATAATAATAAGCTCAATAACTCAATAAGTAGGTATTTACAATACTAGTAGAACAAATTAAACTCCCCGTAAATAGGTGCCTACTACAAAATATGTGTGTTTGTTTGTCAGGAAGGAGTTAGAAAACGGCTGAATGCAACATGCCCCGGGTAGAGGAAAGTAGCTCAGCGGAGCCCTCTCCAATAACAATAAATAAGACGGTGTTCATTCATTCAACGTTTCTGTACTCTCAAAGTATGTAGGTGATATAACTTGTAAGGCGAGGGAAGTCGGCACAAAGCTTGTATAAAATATGAGTAAGGGAAAATGTAAAATGATATACGATTCTTGTTCTGAATCGCGGTAGTATACTATGTCGCATTTGAATAGATCAAAGTGAAATTGAGGGCACGCGCGGGCGTTTCCGCGCGTCTTATATTTCCTGCGCGCAGATAAATTTCCATTCAAACGCCGATACGACCACTTATGCGGTATAAAATGCATTAAATTTCCCATAAAAGGCTAATGCGTCACTAATGCGATGTAATTATTGCATTTACGACGATTCTCATGTGAAAATATTACTTCATTGTATATGGAAAAGACGATTGGAAAGTGAAGTAAGCGTTGGTGTTTATTGATAGGACAGTTGTGGGAATTGGCGTTGCTATGGTATTGAAACCTACTTACTATTCAGCTTCGTTAAATACCTACGTATTTTAGTAATTACGAGGACATCTATCCTACTAATATTATAAATGCGAAAGTTTGTGAGTGTGGATGTATGTTTGCTACTCTTTTACGCAAAAACTACTGAACGTATTTGCATAAAATTTGGAACACAGATAGTTTATAACCTGGATTAACACATAGAATACTTTACTTAAGTCTAGGCGGACGAAGTCGCGGGCAGCAACTAGTAATAAATATAATTGGACACGGATATCGAATATAAGGAAGCATGGCCACCCGATCGACGGGCTAAATAACCTTTTTTTAGGTATTGCTGACAAGGCCACCGAAGTATACAATGCCTAGACTGTTTCATTTTACTTTGAGCACCATTCTAGGAGAGTACTCAATGCGGTACAGACATTGCCTCGAGGTTGAGTCGTTTCGCCGACGAATATATATCACAAATATATTTTTTCCTCGAATCGAGGTCAAACACTGTCGATATTCAATATCACCCTGACCTTGGTTTTGAATATTTATTAGTTAGGCTAAATTGATTTGGAATACTATGAATTAGTCCATCTTTTGGTGAGTATTTTAAAATAGAGTTCAAATCGGTAAGGAACCGAGGTCATATCTCGCTGATATTCTTGAAGTTAACTACCTAACATTACGTAGGTAATGTTAATTAATTAAAATTGAAACCTCATTAAGTACATAATAAAAATGTACCTATATTTCATTAAATAATGCAACCAGAAAGTCATGTGCAGTGTGTTCGTTTCGCACCGCGTCGGAGGAAATTTTTGACCTGGCTTTCCGTAATTTGTCGTAATCTGGGTGTCATTGGGATCGCCCCCAGTCCATTGTACGGTATTCATTGTAAGTTACACCTATATTTTATATATGTACATAGATTGAAGTTTTATCGCCATAACGAAAAAAAAACCAAAGTCGGTGCGCACTATTTTTAGCTTACAGAACAAGCGAGTTGCTAGTTCCGTATTCACGTTTTGACTATCATAAGATTTTTTATCAAATCAACATAGCCAGACAAAATATGTAATGACATAAATCGTTTTAATAGACTCGAACGAAATCGATCGTATCGACGGAGGACTATTAAAAAAATTGGTATGTCAATAGTATTACGTTACACGCGTAATCTGAGGTTAATTTAAATTGAATGTGAGGTCTCCGTCCATTAAGAATCACGTAAGTAGTATTCACTTAATGTAAGTGGCACTTTAGTATCGTAGTCGCCTCCATAATGCTCCCCCTTACTGTGGTTATCGAATGCTGTACAATTAATGTTTAAAGATCATTTTAAAGTTGGAATTGTCGTTCGAACGAGATTCTTGCGGGTCATTATTGCGGCAGGCCGCTCATATCGAATAAACTGCTTTTAAAAGTATAAAACGTAAGCGATAACGCACAAATTGAATTAATGTAAGTAAGTAGACATTTAAGATAGTAATCATCATCATCTGCCTTACCTTTTCCCATTATCTGGGGTCGGCGCAGTATGTCTTTTCCTTCCATACATCGCGCTTTCCCGTCATACTCACATCCACTCCAACCTCGTTCATATCATTTTTAATACAATCCATCCATCTTTTCTTGGGCCTTCCTCTTGCACTGTATCCATCCACATTCATATTCATCACTCGTTTAGTCACATGCTTCTCATCCCTTCTCATCACGTGTCCAAACCATTCCAGCCTCCTTCCTCTCACTTTATCTGTTATTGGCGCTACCCTGACACTACCTCTTATATACACATTCTTCACCTTATCCATTAGCGTCACTCCACACATCCATCTCAACATAGTAGTACGAGTAGATAAGTAAGTTTAAGATAGTAATATTGCAGTACTATTGCTGGGTATCTTAAGTAAGTTGCTATGCAACTTGTACCAATAGCTATGCAACAAAAAAATCGAATTGAAGGTAACGAACCTACGCTTTATACTTAGATGTTTGAACTTAGATAAATATACCTAAATAAAATGAAGTAATTTATGTGTAGTAGGTACATATACGTTTGTAGTTAGCTACTTACTTTTTATGAAGTACCTAGATGTGTAGGTAGACCATAAAGCTTCTGACTGTATCCTGAAAGGGTTTTTGAAATTAATGATTTTAATTAGGTAGCTATTTATTGTTTAAACATAAATTACATAAAATCTAGAATCAAATTTCACGGATCTCAATCAAAATGGATTGATAAATTGAAATAAATCTGTGAAAAAGTTCTGATTATTCATTATTGAAATGAAACATTTTGATAAATGCCTGATAGGAATTTTTTACAGATGCCCTCTGTAAAAAATTCCTGTAAATGATAGAATAGACTAGAATATAGATTTGTTATAGAATATATTTACTATAACAAAATATTATGATAATATATAAGTACGAGACTTTTAAAAGCAACGCAAATATTGGGTAACAAGACACCCAAAACTTGTTTCGCGTAACAGACACTTCGCTTGAGGACTTGGCCCATCGCTTTGACAGTGCGGTTGATGCACGGTGTAAGCAGACACCGAAACATGCGTGTTTTGGTGCGGAGATACGCCAGTCTTTTGTCGCGCGCCGTTTTTGTCTATGTGCACATCCTGAACGGGCGGGTTGGTGACCCTTGATGAAAAGCTGATCCTCTGACTGGCTCTTTTATGTGAGATGTGAATGAACGTTATAGCTATTAATGTGTGTAAACAATTGTTTTATATTACTGACTTTATGAGTTCGAATAATGCAGAAGAATTATGAGGGTCTATGAATATTTTTACCTCTCAAGTCGTGGACAGTAGACGCCAGACGGTAGTCTGCATTGAATACACGATAATGGTATTGATGTAGCCATGAAATTTGGTATAGGTAATTTCCAAATTTTGTGCAACATATTTCGAAAGATATCTAAATATATATAACTCAAAGGTGACCGATTGACATAGTGATCTATCAACGCACAGCCCAAACCATGGACGGATCGGGCTGAAATTTGGCATGCAGGTAGATGTTATGACGTAGGTATCCACTTAGAAAGGATTTTAGTTAATTCTACCCCTAAGGGGATAAAATAGGGGATGAATAATCCCGAAATTTTTGTTAAGTTAAATTACACGCGGACGATGTCGCGGGCACAGCTAGTTCGCTAATAAAGTTTGCTAAAACTACTCAGTTAGGATGTCATGGTAAACTAGCTAGCACTGTTTTCGTAAGTAACAGTAAGTTTATTTTAACAGTAACTTTATTTTACTGGTAGTAATCGTAATATAAGTAATATACTAGTTTCTGCCCGCGACTTCGTCCGCGTAGACTTAAGTAAAGTATTCTATGTGTCAATCCAGGTTATAAACTATCTGTGTTCCAAATTTCATCCGTTCAGTAGTTTTTGCGTGAAAGAGTAACAAACATACATCCACACTCACAAACATTCGCATTTATAATATTAGTAGGATCTATCCAAGTACATACTAAGTTTTGACAAGATCAACCGCACGGTATTATAATGGGTTTACAAGTTTCCGCACATGATATTGACTGACTTTTGATGTATCTACTGGTATGAGTAAACTACATATAATATAACATACGTATTGTTTATGTGGAAATAGAGCGGTAAATACACCATAAAAACTAAAACAACAATGTTCTTTGGAATAGATTCAGAAGAATTTCGGAATCGCATCGGATGGTCGGATTATCGATTTCATAATTTAGGTAATTATGTTACAAAATGGTGGAAATATTTCAACACCGAACCTGTAAATCGTGATTCGATTTCGCTTACGACGATTTTTAACGGCAGAAGTCATGGCACTTACGTCAATCACTTTCAGTGTGAGTTAATTATTGGCTTGAGGAAAATTTATGGCTTTCCGCCGACATTAATTCTGGGTTGACGCAAGCGGGCCTTCGTTTATCAGGTACCTATATAGAAATGGCTGCTTGTTGCTTTGGGTTCGTTATGGTGTATTGTATGTGACATGTGTTTGCATGAATCATTTCTGTTTGGAATAGGTGCGCAAATCTTAACACCGCACCACGAAGCAAGTTCGGAATTCGCTTCTAAACTAGCCAAGTTAAAAGATATACCTGGTAAACAATATTCAGTTGATTTTAGGTTCTTATTTAGAGGATTATAAGGTTCTTATTCGTTAACTATACGAGAAATCCTGTCTTTGTAGCCGTCTATTGACTTGGTTGTCACAACCGTATTTCGGAGTTTCAACGTTGGCAATGCTTGAGTTTGTTTGTATCGTGTGCGTTCAATATTAATTGGTTCAGTCGGCTGTGCGGTGAACTATTGAGGAAAACAAATCCGGCTTTGGCGTGTCCAATCGACCGAGAGATTATCACGAGGCGAGGTGAGAAAAAGACAATAAAATCAGTAATTCCGATTGTTAACAACACTATTTTTTCTACCATCATTAAGTCTGGCCGAAAACTAGTATATAATTATGGCTGCAGAAAAAATGACACCGTTTAAAAGTTTAAAAGCATTTTAAATATTGTCCTTGTATCTCTTAACTTTTTTAAAATGTTATTTAAAACCGAGCCGTTCACCTTGATGATCCTACTTGAATTATAATTACGTAGGTATCGATATTGTAGTTTTCAAGAATTGTGTTGCAAACCGCAGCCAGTAGTAATCCGAGCCGCAGTGGGTTCAGTAGTAAGCGACACCGAGCATCGATCCACTGGCCTCCATGTCACCTGCCGCTTTCCTACCACACAGAACACTACACGCATATATAACTGAGGTCGTAGGTACTTCATTGGTAGTTGTTTCGAGGATAAGCACAATGAAACTGCATGCGGCAAGTCAAATGTGGCTGTGACGTAATGAAACATTTTCTTAATTCAACCTGGACTTCATGGAAAAAATGCAGGTTCTATGAAATGCGACTTGTTGAAATAAAACTATTTTTCGGATTTTATCGCGTTTATTTAATTTATGTTCCCGACGTTTCGGCTGCTTTACAGCAGCCATGGTCACGGGGGGACTGAGGTGTTAGACGTCCTGATGTCATAGTTAGTAACTGGGTACCCTCATATTAAGTTGTTGTTTGCGGTCCGATCCACGCAGAAAGTGCTCACAGTGTCTCGAGGTCTTGCAATGGTACAGTGTCTCGAGGTCTGTGAGCACTTTCTGCGTGGATCGGACCGCAAACAACAACTTAATATGAGGGTACCCAGTTACTAACTATGACATCAGGACGTCTAACACCTCAGTCCCCCCGTGACCATGGCTGCTGTAAAGCAGCCGAAACGTCGGGAACATAAATTAAATAAACGCGATAAAATCCGAAAAATAGTTTTATTTCAATGTGTAGTATTCGCGTAAATATAAGAAAACAAAATGCGACTTGGACAAAGTGTCACTTAGATTTAAGGCGTCTGGGGCTACAAGTCTGTGTCTGGGGCACGGTGTCTGGCTACATATAGCTTATGTTTTCCTAGAGGTAGTAATACACATAATATGTATCAGCTTATATTCCTAACATCACAAGGCTGAACGTAATTTCAGGTTTCGAAAAATGACTAGTTTGACAAATAAATCATTTGCTTAGAGTCTTAGCAATCAAGGATATTATGTCAATTGTTGGATAATAGTTATTATCAGACAAAGTTTGTTCTCAAGACGATGATCACGAAATGAAGGGCCATACTAGAACAAACTCAAAAAAAGTGTATACATTTATGATCGCCTGGTAAAAGCCAACAATTATATTTAAACACTAGCTGTGCCCACGGATTTCGTCCGCGTAGTATTTAACTTAACAAAAATTTCGGGATTATCGGGATAAAAAGTATCCTATATGTTAATCCCGGTTATAAACTATCTGTGTTCCAAATTTCATCCAAATCCGTTCAGTAGTTATTGCGTGAAGGAGTAACAAACATACATACATACATCCACACTCACAAACTTTCACATTTATAATATTAGTAGGATATTTTGTAAATTTGTCCAGCCTCTGGTATTCCACTTGGTATTACCGCTCAATTTCATATTTTTTTTGTTCGTTGCCAAATCGTTTCGCACCAGTGAAAACAACCAATAATTTCACAATGTCACACTAATTTAATACACTGCAATGTAATTCAATCCTTTGCTGATTGCGAAATACCAACATGTGCGTTGATGGATAAACATTGAAGGATCTGACTTCTTGAGGCTGTAACTAAACTACGCATGAATAAATTTAAGGAACCCGTTAATAAGTAGGTATATTTTATTTTATTTTATTTATTTTTATTTATTTTATTTTATTTTATATTAAGATTATATTTTTATATAAAAAATCTACTGACTTCAAAAAAACCTGGGTACACTAAAAAGATAAAAATAACTAGGGACTTTGTAATTTATTTTATCTGGAGTCGGTAATCGTCGTAAGTCATCCATATATCTCAAACTACTGGACCGATTTTGATAAAATATCTATGGGACCACCTGGAGAGCATACTCCTTAAAACATAATTATATACTGTTAGTACCTATACTCTTTCAAACAAGAATATTCAAAATCGGTCCACAATTGACGGGGTATTATGAGTGCTGGCTGCAACCGTTAGAGGAAGCTTATGAATACATAGTATAAAACAAAGTCGCTTCCCGCTGTCTGTATGTCCCTATCTTAGATCTTTAAAACCACGCAACGGATTTTGATGCGGTTTATTTTAATAGATATGTCGCCGCCAAATAGCTTAATTCGCCGTTCAATTAACAGCCTAGGCACTTAACTAAACGGCGCCGTTCAACTAACGGCCTGAATGATATTCAGTCGTATCGTCTATTACAACATTTAATAAACTGGCTGGCTAATGCTTAGGCAACTGGTTGACATTTAAGTACTACAAAACTTTTTCAAAATACTACCCAAGCAGAACGACCTGGATGGGTTTAGGTTAGGGTTATTTTTTTATGACCCCACAGAAACTCCACCCGGCAAATAGATTCGGTGGATCTTTAAAAAAATCGTAAAAAACCTAAGTACCTAATAAAATTATTCCATCAAAGTTGTTTTTTTCCGTCGCCATATTGACCAAAGAGAATATAGAATATAGAGATATTGACAGTTTGGTGAGTTTCGGCGCTAGGTGGCAGAAAGTAGGACTAAATTGAAATGAACTACAAGAACGGCTAGGCAGGTAATTAAACGGCTAGGCAAGTAGTTAAACGTCATCGATCCAAGTCATTTGCCTAGCTGTTTGATCAAATGGCTGAATATCATTCAGGCCACTAGTTGAACGGCGCCGTTTAGTTAAGTGCCTAGGCTGTTAATTGAACGGCGAATTAAGCTATTTGGCGGCGACAGATATATTGTTCCAAGAGGAAGGTTTATATGTATAATACATTCTAATTAAATTTGCAAATAGAGAAAGCCGCTAGTTATTGAAAAAATAATAATTTACAAATATTATTATTGGTCATAAGTGAACATACATAAAAAATCATATACACATAGACGAACATAGAACCGCCTCCTTTTTTGGAAGTCGTTTAAAAACTGTAGATCTACCATGAGTATGGTAGTAGTTATACGTTTGATAGGAATCGCTAATCGCAGGCGTTTTGGTATCATATTTAAGTGGCAATTTTTTAGATTTTCGTGCGTCCTATAAGGGTTTTGTACAAAATGCCCAACTTATTATGTTTATACACTAGCTGAGCCCGCGAGTTCGTACGCGTGGAATTTATCTTAACAAAAAAGACCGCTCCCGCGTTCTGAGCCCGCGTGACGGAACCCATTCTTTTTTGTTTTCTAAAATAATAGTAGCCTAATTTACTGCTTATAACATCAGCTATCTACCAGTGAAAGTCCCGTCAAAATCGGTCCAGCCGTTTCGGAGATACTCTTAGATTTCATGTGTTTTAATTTTTTTACGCGGAACCCTAATATTTTTCTAAAATTAAAGTAGACTAAGTTACTCCTTATAAGAACAGCTATCTGCCAGTGAAAGTCCCGTCAAAATCGGTCCAGCCATACAGACAGACAACAATTTTTAAAATCGCGTTTTTGCTATGTGTGTCGTCTGTACTTTCATATGCATTTAGTGAAAAGGCGTTATTTTGATATTACAAACAGACACTCCAATTTTATTTATTTGTATAGATTACGTTACTACTGATTAGAGCTTAATACGCGGTAAAGCTATTGGCTCTAAGATGTTCTACTATTTACTATGGATAATATGCAATATGTTATTTACCTTGGCTTTGTCTTAGTTCATTTACTGACTGCTTCATTTGCATATTCCTCTGCTTTTAAGCAACATTCGACGTCGCTTGGCAACCCTATCTCAGGATAATCATTTTAACGGGCAAAAAAATGGTCACATTCGTGAATCGTCTCTACCCGGCCATTGTCCTATGTGACAAGAACCAATTTGTGGACATCTCTGGTAAACGAATGGGAGACAATAGGGGTCATGTTTCTTTGGCAGTGGTCACGTGAATGGGATGATCGAGTGAGTAATGGAATCTGTCGGGGCACCCTGACGTCACTCATTGAGGCTCAGGCGCCAGACCTATGTATGTCGAGATAAACACCCCTGAAAGCCGTTTGTTGAATGCAGCAGATAAACGATGTTGGTTCTATCAACATTGGGAATGCTTTGTGAGTTTTGATAGAATTGGGTTGTATTCGTTATGCTTAATCTTTTGGAAATAATGATGTTCAGTTTATTCTTTCTAGACAAAGAGTTAAGACAGCCTTTTTCCAAATGGGGTTCGCATCCATTTTATACTGATTTGGCATTTATCAATATCTATATATTATATGTACACCAAGTGACTTTCGTGTCTTGTAAGACCCAGTTGGTGGTCCAAAGGTTAGACTTAGAATTCTACAGGCTTTTGACTGTCCCGTTGGAATCGGAAATGCTGGTTCGTAAAAGGTCACCTTTCTCATATTACAATTGGGTAGTTATTAGATAAATTATGTCTAACAATATACATTTTAGTCTTAATTATTCATCCGAGTGTTGGCGAATTCCCAGGAGTGGCTATTCAAACCTTATCATTAATTCATCTACTTTTATGTAATCATGATGACGGGCATTTTTGCAGTTTTGTTGTAAAATTACCATAGATAGACTTGGTAAATGTTCCCCAAGACAATTAGCAATTTGCTTCTTTTTCTTTTTATAGGTTCATTTTAATTAACAATTAATGTCATAATCCGTGTTGATTTCATCACATGAATAGTGAGAAATAGCGATAGTCTTTGTTACGTCACGGTGGGACAAATCGTGTCACTTTTCTATTGCACTGCACGCACGCCGTGATCTTGATGTCATAACTACCATTGAAATGATAAGAGCTATTCAGCTGAAGAGGTCTTTCATAAATTGTGTCTTTGTAATATACAGTTGTTAGGCCGCCCGAGTTGCGCAATTCAGTTGTCAGAATTGACAATTGATTACCAATATTGTGATTAATTAAACTAACTGTGAAGACCAATCAGATGCTTGTCAAGCAACAGAGATCCGGTAAAGAATGTGTCTTTGTTGAAAAATAATTAGCACTGGATGATTCGAACGCTGAAATCCTCGTTGGATATTATTACTTTACATAATGAATCCAGAACCAAAGTTCATCGACATAGCCTAAGTTACTCCTTATATCATCAGCTATATGCCAGTTACTCATGCCTAAGTTACTCCTTATATCATCAGCTATATGCCAGTGAAAGTCCCGTGAAAATCGGTCCAGCCGTTTCGGAGATTACCCGGAACAAACACACAGACAGACAGACAGACAAATTTTTTTTTAATCGCGTTTTTGCTATAGGTGTCCTATGTACTTTCATATACATTTGGTGAAAAGGTGTTATTTAGATATTACAGACACTCCAATTTACTCTTTATTTGTACACTCTTTATTTGTATAGATGCGAAAGTTTGTGAGTGTGGATGTTTGTTACTCTTTCAGGCAAAACCTACTGACCGGATTTGGATGAAATTTGGAACACAGTTAGTTTATAACCGTGATTAACACATAGGATACTTTTTATCCTGATAATCCTGAAATTTTTGTCAAGTTAAATACTACGTGGACGCAGTCGGTGGGCACAGTAATACAATAAAATAGATGGTAATGCTAATTCTGTTGTCGTTGACAATGTCCTGCTCATACCTTACGACTATGACAAGGATGACAATACAATTAGATTATTTTATTACTTAAGTGTAGTTTGTGTACCATCATTAAGTTCCCATCCCTTTTGACGACCCATTCTGCTATGAGCCTCATTAGAAGAAAATTCGGGCTATAAGACAGTGCACTGGCCTACAACAAGTATTGGACTTCACACAGCTATTGAAGACTGAAAGATTCCCTGAAAAATAACTACCGTAATGGTAACTCATTCAGCAAACAATAATCACGGCCGAGTATTATCAAAATTAGTGTTATATAAGATGATGACGAAATAGGAAGTATTGAAAAGAAAAACTAGTTTACAACACTAGTCAAGGTTATCAGGCATTATTATTACTGAGCCTGAGCGGGGTTACGTTAACATAGCGATAAGAGCTGGTGCATATCACGAAATCCTCAATCTCTGACTATCCTCACGATGCCAAAGCTCTAATGATATATTTACCGTGCAATGTAGAATTGGAAAAGCGCACTTCACTACATAGCATAAAACAAAGTCGCTTCCCGCTGTCTGTCCCTATGTATGCTTAGATCTTTAAAACTACGCAACGGATTTTGATGCGGTTTTTTTAATAGATATAGTGATTGAAGAGGAAGGTTTATATGCATATTACATGCATTATATAGAATAGAAACACTGATAATTTTAGAGGTTTCTAATGTGATGTCGCAAATAAACTCATTTTTTTGCGCTTACATTGAAAACACTGGCTGAAATCTACGGGATACATAGATCAAAATAATGTATTACAGTATTGTACACCTTAAAAATTCCGCGATGGTATATGTCTATCTCGTAGGGATAACCCACAAAAACCATATTTTATCCATTACTTTTTTCGAGAAATAATGGCTTGTTTACGAAGCGATTTTAAGCAATACAGCATTAATCCTTATCCAATTAAGTACTTACTTGAAATATATTGTGCATTTAATATACATCAATATGGGTTTTTATTAACAGCATGTAATTTAAATGAATATTTTCGAAGATATTACAGATTTAAAATGCAGGTACATAGCGGTTGCGGCGGTACCGGCCGGCGACATTCTGTAGTACCTATATATATTTAGTATCAACAACCCATGCGAAGCCGGGGCGGGTCGCTAGTAAGTTATAAACATCAATCAGAGCAAAGTGTTGGTACTCAACTCACACACGACTTCTCAAAGGCCCTCGTGAACTCGTCCCGTCGCCGCGTTCGTCGCTGTAATTTGGTTATTGACAGATTTACTAACGTGCACTATAGTTGCAATCGTATCGAACGCGGTCACCGTCATAGGCAGAGAATTACTGGATGCGTTTCAGATTTTACGAGAGACGTGATCTTAGGAGATGGTTCGCTGTGTAACATTCGAGTTATTGGATGCTTTAATATCGGTATTGCGTTCGAACTAGGTTTAGGAATTATGAACACGTTTTGAGTCGTAAATTACTATCACGATTAAGTTAAGCATTCGTGTTTATTTACCTCTTTATATAGGTAATATAATATTTTATGCGCAAGAGTCACTATTTAATGGATGTCACATGGACAACGACGTCCCGGCTGACCTAAAAAGAGATCGCAGTATTATACTAAAGTTAATTTTCTTGTTAAATCGCGACTAAACATATTATTTAAACATATTTCAGATCTAAGTCGAGCTACCAACTAAATGAGCCCCATTGTCAGATTTTTGCACAATTGGCCGGAAGAGACACAAGATCGTGACTCTTGAGATAAGAAGTGGCGGAAGAGAGGCTTTTGCCCAAAATTGGGACAACGTAGACTAAAGTACCTACCATGAAATTGTCGTTATATGTAGCAGGTAGAATATTTATTGTGTCTGTTTGGTATAGATAGAATTAATAATTTCCGTACAAATGAACAGATGTTTCGTGGCGCAACCTTACAAAAGATGCAGTGAAAATGTCAGACAACCGTATGTCATAATCAACACTTAGTGGTTCCCAGAAATTACACAGATTTACAATTTGAAACACTTTCAATAGCAATATTGTATCAGTGTTGACACGGAATATATCAGATATGGAAGGACCAGATTTGCAATGATACATTAAGTTGAAGTCGTCAATTGCTATCGACGCTGATTGCGACGCGAGGCGTGCCAATCGTTCGAACAACGATCGATTGCCTCTTAATCAGGCGCCGATCGCATACCGCACCGACCGATCGACAGCCATCGATCATCCGACAGTGACGTTTGATTGTAATTTATAATCAATTCACGCCTCTAGGCATGTCGAAAGGGTTAGGTAACAGCAGACATAATGATTTAGGCGTTCACGGTTCCTGTATTTCAGAGACGGCCAAATATTTTGTTTTTATTTGCGATGGTTAAATTGATTGATGTTCTATTTTGTTGTACCTACTGTCCTTTTTTTAGTGGTTACTTCTTAAAACTTGAGTCTTTTTTATATAACAAAGTCGGCAAATATGCGTACAATCCGCCTGATATAAGCAGTTTACTTAGCCTATAGAATATATAGCGTATTGCAGGCAATAGGCATTTTTAGCGGCATTAGATGCGTGAAAACTTTTCTTGAAAACTTTCTACCTACGCTATAACACCAGCTTAATTATACCCTATATTTGTCTATGAAATTTTAATTTTAAAAAAATTGGGGAATTAGTGCATGTTTTCGTAACTCATCTAGAATTTAACACAATTCTATATTCGTTTATCCGAGTGAGGCAATCACCCGCGAACGCAAGAGATCACAGCGGTAGATCAACGCAGTAATGTGAAAAATTATCTAGCGAATAGCCATAACATTTCCTTACGACATCTTCGTCGTGCCTACTTCAGTTCACCAACGAAGCTTTGCAGCATCACCTTAGGGCACATGTCACGATTTATTGGCAGTAATTGGCGGCTAAAATAATAAATATTTTTTGAAGGAGACGAATTACCTGCTTGTGCCGCTCGCATTCAGGTTTCTTAGGCAAGATGCCTTCGGGCTGAAATGACATACCTGCTCATCATTATTTATCGCAGTCCCAGTTAACGTTGGACATTTACTACCTTCGTCCCAATTAAACCGAAACCTCAGTTGACAGCGCTATGTACATACATATACTTTACTTTTAAGTATATGAAATAAATAAATATCGCCATACTATATGTGTACCAATTGTATGGTCCCAAACTAAGCAACGCTTGTACTATGGGTACCGTACAATGCCGAGCATTTTATTATTTCTCATTCGAGACGTTATCCCTATTTCCGGGCTACTGCAACTCCGATCAATTTACTTATACCAAATAAATATTTGTTATTGTTGTTCTTTGTAAGTATTTTATCATACCGCCCCGAGGCGAGGAGGATGTTTTTATTACCTACTCTATATAAGTTGTATACATACCTAAAAAAGGTGAAGGAGTAAATTAATTGAGTGCCTATTGCTTCAGGGTTATCTTTCATATTCAGACTTTTTAAATCTAGAGCTCTGAAACCACGCGCCGCCTATGATGTGTCACTCGCATACAAGTTCCGGTGCATCAATTTGCCCTTGTCTATCGGCAAATTATGGGTAAGAACAATCCTCCTCTTTGTTAAGCAGTTATCGTAGCCTATAGATGCTTGCGCTACTAAAGGCATTGCTCGCATGTTTCTGATATGATGGGGAGTGTCCCACTCTCCGGCTCTCTAGCTCATCGTTCGAAATACAGCTATAATAGTAACTTTAGACCGAATTTCTGTGAGCGGCTGGCAGGAAGGTACAACCCCGGCCAAGTCACTCCGGGCCATCCATAAATTACGTCACGAATTTCATGATTTTTTGACCCCTCCCCCGTCTTTGTCACACCTGGTCACATTTGCGAGACCCTACCTACTCACAGACCCTAGTATGATGTCACATATTTTTTCAATTTTACATTTAGAAAATTATGAAATTAAAACATCAGTGTTCCGAATTTATTTTTAAATCCATTTAAAATTATTTTTCAATAAATTCAACATCAAATCAAACAGGTATGAAAATTAACAACGCATAAAAAAATAGCAACGCCTAAAATTTTGCAACTTCGTCAATCCCCCCTCCCCCTTAACGTTTGTCGTAATTTATGGATGGCCCCTTATATGAGCTGTAGTACAGCTTAGCTCTACCACCGTCAGCGACGTGAGAACATCAGTCGTGTTCTGAAAGAATAAATCAATGGTTTCAGTATCCCAGTGGCCACCTGCCCATGGGATGGCAGTCGTTAATTACGCCATGTGCACGGGGCTGACACTGTTTCACATGAATAATGGAACGCGCCGTGCATTTAATCCCGGAAAGTCTGCTTCCTGCATTATTTTTGAATTATAGCTACAGTATTACTGTAGGTATTATAAAGGCGGGAACTCACTTGCTAGCTGTGCCTAACTACATCATATATGGATATCACCATTGAACTTCATTGTTAACAAAAATCGCAATGTGATAAGTCGAGCATTTTCGATTTTTGACGTGAACTAAAAGTCGTCGGTCATCGCGTACACAGTTATTGTGTCTATTACTGTATGAGTACTTGGTTTAAGTATCAGATAGATATTATACTTAATTAAAGATTTCATAAAAAAAATGCTGATCGAAAAGGCTTGTGCCGTATGCTATGTAGTGTGGTGTTACCTACATATATTTTAAGATCATCAATGATTAGTGGTTTAAATGAGAGCAAACTGGTCTGGAAATTTTGATAAAATGAAGCTATAAAAGCTATAAAGTTGCCATAAAACGTATTTCGAAATTAGAATCAGAATGCGCATGTTACAGTAATGGTGGCGGGAAAACCGCACGTGCATAGTATCGGTGGTTACGGAATTGAACACAAATTAATGGGTAGACGTTGCGATTTAAAAAGTACGTGTTTTTATTTTTAATCAGCAAGAGAATGTCTTTGTAAAATTAGTACTAAATTAGGACTAAAAGGCTTTTTAGAGCTTCGCGCTCCCTACGGGGATCTCCCAGGAATCATCCAGTCCGCCCGTCTGCCCTTATCTATCACAGTGCCAAGTCCCATAAATCCTAATCAAAATTTGCATGCATAAAATCGCTGAACGGTAACCCTATAAGTATAATTTCAGCCAGTTATACACTTGAACACCGTAGATAGTAGGTACTGTTGTTATGCGAAATGCCCGCTCCGGCGTTCTGAACCCGCGCGACAGGAAGCATTTTTCTAAAATTTTGTTTTTCTAAAATAAAAGTAGCCTACGTTACTGCTTATAGCATCAGCTATCTACTAGTGAAAGTCCCGTCAAAATCGGCCCACCCGTTTCGGAGATTAACATACAGACAGACAGACAAAACAAAATTAAATCGCGTTTTTGCTATAGGTGTCGTATGTACTTTCATATGCATTTAGTGAAAAGGTGTTATTTTGATATTACAAACAGACATTCCAATTTTATTTATTTGTATAGATACTCTGTTTACATAAAAACGTACATACTACGTACGGAACCTTCGGCACGCGTCACACCTCCTTCATTGTTTTTTCATTCAGCGACGTACAAACCAGTAGTTGAGTATAGATCCAATTTGTAACTCAATACCGTTGATACACCGTCTTTCAAGTTTTATAGCGACGCCGTGTACAATTTAATGTACTTCTGTAAAAAAAGTGCACCTAGACCCACCCGACGGGGAATGTAGACTTGATTTTACTTCATTTTTATTTATTACAGGAGAACGTTACTTTTACAGACGTTTATAACATTTCGTAAAATAAACTCTGTAGAGTTGGGTTGAACACTGAAAAGGAATCAAATTACTACAGCTTAACAAAGTGTAATTTGCCCTGAAAGAAAAAAATATAAATTAATTATGACTTCTTTTGGATATTTCCCATTTTCAGGAACTCGTTACCATTTTTCCAATTTCTTTGACACCCCTTGTAAGTTGTAATAGAGCGAAAATTAGCATGAACCGGAAGTTTTCGTTTTATGCTTGGTTAATGTTATTTGTGGAGGAAAAAAAAAACAGGCTCGCTTTGAAAAGGTTTGTTTTGATATTTACCACGATACTATTCAACCATACAGGTGATATTTAGCTAGGCGGTTGGTACCAGCTCCGAATAGCCACACATCATACAAACCTGTATCAAATGCCGATCGCTATCATAGCTTTTTGTCTTCCGCATATCATCAATTAAAATGTTTACACGTGGCTAAATGACGCAAGGCGGATTCTTTGTAACCGGTTCCTACAATGGGTTTGTGGGAGAGTGAAGTTCGGGTAGCGCCACCAATTTAATGTGACCTTTCTCGACTTCTTCTACATCAAACATTTAGCAATCGAAGCGTTTTATTACAGCGCGCGGGAGTTCAACTCGTGGTGGTTGCTGTGCGTGTAATGATCTTGTCTTCAAGGCGACATCTCGTTTCGAATACAATAAAATTAATAATGTGAGTTTTTGTGCTCCATTCAAGGATTCTGAACAATCATTGCTTTGTGGGTCTCGAGAGTGATCGATACGCACTGCGGACCGGCTGACAGTTTCGCTATACAGCAAATTCAACGCTGTTCTTTCAAAGACAACTTGAGAGATTGCCTTCGCGAAATAAACGTTCGTAGAGTCATTTAGATAACATCTTTTAACAACAATTTGTGGGTTGTTTTCCTGATTGATGTGAATGATTCAAAAATATTGTTCTTTGTTCGCGTTTTTTGGCTTCTCACATTCTTAGTCATGTAGAGTGCCTTGACCTGCTAGTTTTTGCCTTCATTTGCCGGAGTAATGGCCTTGGGCAAGACTTCAGATATTTCCTCAATTAGCGATACAGATTACGCTGTTGTTACACCCAATTTCTGTGCTAGTTTGCAAAATATATGTTGATTTTGTAAAATCCAACTTTTTACATTATATATAAAAATATAAGTTTAATAAAACACACACACCAGCTCTATTCTCTCCGCTTTAATTTATAAATAACTAGCGGCTTCCCCGGCTTCGCACGGGTACATTGCGGTTACATTATTCGAGTTTTAGTAAGGATCCCTAATTTTTTTGAAAATATATTATAGCCTATGTCACCCGTGTAGTTTCCCATCAGTGAAAGAATTTTTCAAATCGGTTCAGTAGTTTCGGAGCCTATTCATTACAATCAAACAAACAAAGTTTTCCTCTTTATAATATTAGTATGATATAAAGGTTACGTATTATTGAATTGAATTAAAAATATTGTAAAATATTATCGCAACATCAGACACGGTATACTTTTCCCACAGTTTGAGAATCATTATACCATTATTTAACTTCGTAAGGCCCAAATTATTATAATGTAGGTCCAGCTTAATGTCTTTATATCGCTACACGGTACCGTCGTGTACATATTTGTGTACGTAATTGGCGTTACACCGAGAACGGTCTTAAGAATCTTCACTGACGGTAAAAAAATTAAGCACCAATCATTATGTTTTTCAATTGAGCGCTTATTGTAGGTAATTGTGTGATTGAGATTCGGGCTTTGCTTTGTTCAGTGACGGCATTAAGTTCGTTAGTGTTGATGAACAGGTGTGAAAAAAGTTGTACCCAAAAGCATTGAGTAAATTGATTTCAATAGGCACCTAAAGAAATTACAATCTTAAAATTGATAGAATGTAGAGAGGTCACGATTCTTAGTAAACGTAATTCCGAATTAAGTTAACTTGTAAGTGGATCACCAAAAATATACTATTAGCAAATATAATAAGAATGGCTGAATTTTACATTTACACTACCAATTATAACCGCTATGCTGATCACAGGTACGAAGGGAGAGGAAAGCATGAAAATACTTTTGACGACTGCTTGGCGCAACTGTTTGGCTCACTACACCGAGTGGTTACGGGTTTGATTCCCGTTAGGATAAATTTCAGATGTGGCCTTGTCATAATTTTCCCTACTACTGGAAACGCTCCTAGTCCATAGTACAAGCATTGATTAGTTTGGGAGGACCACAGATATAGATTTACATAGATAACGCATATGTATGTACTTGTATGTAAATCTATATCTGTGGGGAGGACCATACAGTTGGTGTGTTAGTCAGGCGATATTCAAATAAACCTCTTCATCCTTCTTATCTAATTCCGTAAATCAAGTCAGTAGGTCGTGCATTACGAATGGTAGAGTCTTCGTAGTTTATTTATAACTAGCTGAGCCCGCGACTTCGTCCGCGTGGAATTTAACTTAACAAAAAAGCCCGCTCCCGCGTTCTAAGCCCGCGCGACAGGACCCATTTTTTAAATTTTGTTTTTCTAAAATAAAACTAGCCTAAGTTACTCATTAAAACATCAGCTATCTGCCAGTGAAAGTCCCGTCAAAATCGGTCCAGCCGTTTCGGAGATTACCCGGAACAAACACACAGATAGACAGACAAAAAAATAATTTAATCGCGTTTTTGTTATATGTGTCGTATGTATTTTCATATGCATTTAGTGAAAAGGTGTTATTTTGATATTACAAACAGACACTCCAATTGTATTTATTTGTATAGATATATTATGAAGGATTTCCGAAACAAATTGTTCGCACGACATTTTGTTGTTTTTTGCAACTACCGTGGTAGGTGCAAAAAGAACAGAATTCAGTATGTTGATAGTCAGTCAGCCTTGAATATAATAACACTGTATGAGCCATTGAAAAAATAAAACGATTCGTTGTCTATTCGGATGAGAATATTTTTGGCGTAATATTTGACTGAACCAACACAAAACACTGTGTTGTTGTCATTGTTCTTTAAATGTTACATGGTTATGCAAAGATATTTAGGTGTAGGCCTTCAGGTCTATTTTTGTCTGTTTACTTTCAAGGTTTGACATTTGTAGTTTTCGCATATGCAACACGAGGGACTTTGCTCCCTCCAATTTTTTCGCTAATAATACCGCACATTAAGGAAAAATCCTGTTTTTTGGGAACCCCATCGTACGTGGGTCATATAGGGGCAGGAGCTAGAGCATTGTTATACGATAATAACCTTAATAGTGCAAGTGTGCACTAGTTCCTACTATTAATAATATATTTGCTTACATACATCGTCACATCCGATGTCTGAGCGGTAGAGAGAATTGTGCCAAATGTATGTAGTTCCGTATGTTTGCTTTGCAAACATATTTGCCTGAACGAACTGGGGTAAATTGTGTTAGCTTGAATTGTAATGAAACTGGTGCGACTGCTAAAATACTCGAGAACAATTTTATCAACGCTAGCAGTGAATCGGCTTTAGCGCTAATTGTAGAGTTTTTGTGTAGTGATTCTTGTAGAGTTGTTGATATTTTCCATAGGTGCTCGAAAAGGCACGGTATAGGAGTTCTGAATCTTAAAACATGTGAATCAAACACCTATGTTGCATAGGCCATTGAATAATTATAGTTTATCACCACAAGCAATAATTAT
The DNA here is from genome assembly GCA_918843915.1 of Notodonta ziczac. Classification (NCBI taxonomy): domain Eukaryota; kingdom Metazoa; phylum Arthropoda; class Insecta; order Lepidoptera; family Notodontidae; genus Notodonta; species Notodonta ziczac. The sequence continues at coordinate 4,703,881 of OU974051.1, forward strand.
GTATAATGTTTTCAGAAATGCTATAAAATTATTATCGCTGATGAGCAAAAGATTTACAACTCTATCATGATCGTAGTTTTACAATACAGACATACTTATGTTCAGGGAAATAGGTAGCAACAAGATATCCGTCTACATTTATTTTCAGTGCTTTTGAAACTCCCAAAGATATTCCAAGATATTCCCTTATGTTCCACGGGCGTTTTATCTCAGCAGTGTGGGCAAAACAGTAAAGTTCCTATTAGTAGGGTTATATTATCCTAAGGGCAGAAGTCGGAGTCATCAAGTCTGCGTCAAAGGCGGATCCGGCCTAATGTTAGGTGATGTGATGTAATGTAGGTATAGGATGGAGATAATTTTAACGATGAGAAAAAATAAATCTGCCTGTCAGAGATCTCTTTCGTTTGCTCCTTACAAGTTTTTATATGTATATAATGATACAAATTCTGGTGGCTGAAAATTAGGACTCAACTTAATTGGATACAATTAAAAATATTATCATGCTGATGCATTACGACGACGAGAAGGACGGCATTATATTACAAGTATATTTTGCAACCTAATTCTATTTTACGCTGCACAAATGTAGGTACTTATGCCTATAACTTCTGTGGCCTATAAATTAAAGTCATAATTGACGATTTTACCACGAGATGGCGACACTGACGCGTGGACCGATACGAGTATTCATGAGCTGTCTTGTTACTAAAAATAATTAGAAAATTATGCAAATGCACTCGGAATTGTATCACGAGAGGTACTTTATCAACTGCTTGTCATTTAATTAACATGTTATAAGCTATTTGTCGTTGATATGGACCACTCTATGTAATTTAAATGCAACTTGATATACGTGTACCTACTGACAGAATTATTAAAATGTATATAGAATGATTATGTAGGCGTAATTTGAGATGCATGTACTTAGAAAATATAAGACATTAGTCAATTTTCAGTTAATTAAAAATGCACCCTAGTCTATTACACTGTTACGCCTATAATCCCCGAAAGAGTAAGCAGAGGCATCATTCAGTAAGTGTTAATCTTTGTTGGAAGTAAGATTCGCACGTTCAACTTTATGCTATTACACTAGCTATGTATTTTGTTTCTTACTTTCTGTACCGATTAATGAATGGTTACTCGGTACAAAAAATGAGGAACAAAATAAAACATCGATTACCTACAAATTTTACAATCGATTCGACCCCTTTAAACATGTTTATCGATTGACGGTGTTCCCACGGGCGCCCGGGCGCGGCATTGTACGGCCGACGGATTGACAGTATGATTGGGTAAGTATCGGGAACCAGCGCCTCTGCTGCACATGTTAAATGCTGTTTCCACCAATTACATTTGGCATTCGCTCACGAACCCACCCTGGACAGCCAATGACGGCCGCGACCTGCGGGGTTGAAGTAAATACTTTAAAGAAAAAAAACTGGGTCTTGGTAAAACGAATTCGATTTCCAAAATACAAAAGCAAAAAAAAGTTTATAAGCAGATCATCCCCTCTCGATTTATAAAAGTTAATATTTATATACTTGAGTCTTATAACTCTGTGTCCTGAGTATACAATGCTAGCGGTCATGTATAATACAAGTATATGCATGGAAAAATATTGTCCACAGACACGAATGTTTCAAGTATAGTAGGTAATGGTTGCAACGCTTCAATTTCTTTTCGACATCCTTGATACTTCGCGATATAAATTAATACTCTTGAATCACCACTTCGACAGTCGCTCGTCGACATTAATCCGACTTTCGATTGTGATGAGCCTTGTCATTCAGTTTATTCTGAAGTAGATAGTACCTACCAATAAGATTCATTCGGATCGACAACTTTCGCTTAGTCCTTTTATTTTATGATATTGCTATTCATATAGACAACTTTTATTTCATATTCTTATCAATATCCGAGAAAAATGTTACGGCGAAATACCTAAGCTTTAAGGCAGAAAGTTTAGAAGGCAAATTCTGCGAACCGTCCCATCGAACGATGGAAACCTTTGATAATTTCAGTCCGCGACCCAAATAACCGCAATAAAACATCGGATGCCACTAGAACGGTACTTCCGAAATGTTAGTAAGACAGCGACAGCTAAGCTTTCCAGCCGGGACCCACCCTCGATTGTGCCGGTTATTTCATTGTATGCAAATCGGTCCACCGCGCCCGTCCGCTACCAAATATTTCACGCTGGCGGCGCGGCGGCCTGCGAACGACGCGTGGGCCGCCCAAATTACGCGACCCCACAACCATCGAACGGTCCCATAAGCATTCCAGAAGCCACGCTACCACCAATTTGTCCCTTCCGTGCCACTGATTTTGTCATTCCCCGAGGCACGGGCGCTAATAAAGGGCCGGCCGGCGCAACCGGTCCGGTGGAAACAGATTTCCTCTATAAGGGACTGAATCTCGGTGTCGCACTGAATATTGGAGATATCTAATTAATTTTATCTATACCACAGACCGGCAGCTATGGGTTCTGATTTTGCAACATTGCTCCTTTGATATCGCCGAGCGTCCACAATTGGCAATTTCTATTAGTGTCTTACATCAGAGAAATGGCTACATTTTCTAGTTTCTACCTATATGAGAATATCCTTTATGAATGTAGGAGCTGGTATTATTTATCGCCTTCTGTGACAAAGCTTGTGTTATAATGGTATTGTGTTGCATTCGCGGCACGGCTGCTACGAGGTGGAAGACAAATTGGCTGTCAGAAATTCCAAACGTCATTGCTTTTTAGATGTTGAATGTAATTTGTATCGTCACTGTCACGTTGCCGCTCGGTAACCGGCGCACTCGCCACACCATACCCCATCTAAAGTGGAGTTGACACTAGTTGAGGCCCAAGCCTGACCTTGGCCAACCAAGGCAATTGGCATCCTGGCAACTCTAAACACATGCTCTCTCTAGATTTCATGCGATCAACTTACTCGTATACAAAGAAAGTAACTCGTATACAAAAGAACTCTCCAAAGAAACCTGTCAGAATATAGTTAGGTAGGTATATACCTATATTAATGAGTCTTTTATATTTGTTAACTAGCTGTGCCCGCGACTTCGTCTGCGTGGAATTCAACTTAACAAAAATGTAATTTAACATACGCGAGTCTATGTTTCGTGTTTTATATACCTACTATCGCTATAGCCCGCTCGCGCGTTCTGACCCCACGCGACAGGCAACATTTTTTATCTTTTTTTCTAACATAAGGTAACTTAAGTTACTCCCTATAACATCAGCTATCTGGCAGTGAAAATCCCGTCAAAATCGGTCCAGCCGTTTTGGAGATACTTTTGGATTTCAAGTGTTTTTATTTTTTTATGCGGAAACCTAATTGTTTTTCAAAAATTAAAGTAGCCTAAGTTACTCCCTATAACATCAGCTATCTGTCAGTGAAAATCCCGTCAAAATCGGTCCAGCCGTTTCGGAGAGTACCCGAAACAAACACACAGACAGACAGACAGACAGACGGACAGACTGACAGACAGACAAAAAAATTTTTAATCGTGTTTTTGTTATAAGTACACACACGGTCCTTATAACAAAAACGCAACTTTCATATGCATTTAGTGAAAAGGTGTTATTTTGATATTACAAACAGACACTCCAATTTTATTTATTTGTGTATAGATAACTACTTTACGCTGATCTTCTGTGCAACAACGGTACTACCTTGATAGAGCCAGCCCGTATATGATATGTAGTCAATTGTTTGATATCATTTTCATTCATTTTGAATTAGTAATTTAAAAAGGTAAGGCCTTAGGTGACATTACATTCAAATTACATTCAACATCTACCTAAATAGCAACGACGTTGTGTTTTAGAGAAAAATTGGTTTAGCTGTTTCGTAAGGGTATTAGTTATAGTAGCCCCCTGTTTACACTGACGACGAAACATTTACATCGATAATTGTCTTTAGTGTGTCTGTATTTAGTGCTGACAAAATTTTTTGTTGAAAGCAATGTCAGCGTCAATGCGCCAAGCGCGTATTGTGTATTATTTACCATGATGCATTTGCAATGAGGATGAATTATATGGACTATCTTTTGCTGCGTTTACCGCACTTTTATTATGATAACGCTTGATACTTTCCACCACGCCTACGTCACATCACTACTTATTTATTATGCTGACATCTGCTCTTTGAGTTGAAATCTTAATAACGCGTTTTAAGATACGCCCACGTGTTCGAATATGAATGAATACTTAGTACGTGAGATGATCCCAGTTCGGTGAGATGTCTCGAAGTAACTTTGAACTCTAAATGAGATCGCGTGCGAATGTTTTTCACTTGGCGATGTGTGATTTCACCAAGCCGTTGATACTAATAAACACGTACTGTTTTCGCAATGGGATGAATAATCAAATCGACAGTGTTATAACTAGACAAAACACATTTACCAGAGACTTTTGACTTTGAGTTCAGACTATTGAGTCTTTCATTGCTGACACCGGAGTAACTCCTGTAGTGCTATCTTACTGACGAGGTTATAAAATACACCAATAACAACAGATATAGATTTACAAAGATAACGCAAGTGTCACGATTTGTATTAAAAGCAAGCGTGCCGAATTTTTAACACCTACTGTGACGTCATTAGTGACGGAAAATCCAACCGATTCAAAGACACCGATGCCGCCGATGCCCTCCGCCCGCTACGATTCTCTCGAGTGATTATCTCTCTCATACTCATATTGTTTATATCTGTAGTCGCGCGGACTGTAAGTTAGCGGCGACCAACCTTGACGCTTGGTCGGGGTTCGTACACGCGAAGTACATGCATTTGCGTTATCTATGTAAATCTATATCTGTGCCAACAACTTTTGTTCATCATACAAATTTTAAGGGCAGATTGAGAGGAAGTTCTTTATTTCTCTGCTTTGAAAGTTAGCAGTCAGGATCTTGAATTGTCGTTAATAATATAATAATAATAATTTAGCCCTTTTAACGTCCCACTCCTGGGCACGGGCCTCCCCTCAACACGAGGGGGATTCAGGCCATAATCCACCACGCTGGCCCAGTGCGGGTTGGCGGATTTCACATGTCTTTCGAAAATTGGTTACATCTTCTAAGACATGCAGGTTTCCTCACGATGTTTTTCCTTCACCGTAAGCAAGTGATAATCATATAGAAATTATGCTTCGCACATAGATAGAAAAATCCAGAGGTGCGAGCCGGGATTTGAACCCAAGACCTGGTGCCCGCAAGGCGCGTGCTTTAACCAATCGGCTATCACTGCTTCTTGTCAATTGTCGTTAGCCTAGTGCCTATTTTGATATCTATAAAAACTTAAAAACTCCCAGACAATCCCAACAAATATTTTAGACGAAACATTTCGTGGAATTCCAACTGAAATTTGCTGGTGTGTAAAAAGTTTTGGGTCGTTCTTTTCGGCGCTCGTAAAAGTGCTGAACCGCAACGAATGTTCTTTGTTCCGAAGTGGAGGTTATTAAACTAATGAACTTGTACGATTGCGTGCGGATGCGGGGAAGGCGCGGCCGCAGATTAGTGCATAATAAACTAGTTAAGGTTTTAATACGGTTATTATACAGGGGCTAGGTTGAGGACAACAATAGCTGGGCAGCCCACGCACTCTCGGCGAATATCATTGCAACCGATGCGGATGTTGAACGAAGCAGTCGCAATTTTTTTACTTTGCTATTTTAACTAACGAAAAATTTGACTGGAATATATTTTTAAAACTGAGCTCTGATTTCGATTGATCGCGTAAGTTAACTTTCCCTTCATGTTCATAAGGTTCAGAATCACTGAGCGAGATTGGTGAAATATAACTCTCGTGTGCCTTGCAGAAGTTTCTAACGTAATTGTAGCGTTAACGAAAAAGCATGTTGTCGCTGTCATTCATGAATATTTCGGACTCGGTGCGCCTGCAATTATAAATTGTTGATTGATTGGGTCGTGGTCGCCCTGCGGAATATGTGTTGCGAAAGTCGTGGGTGTAATCCCGCTATGTGAAATCCCGTTATCTGTGCTCATAATATACCATGTTTCCGAAAACTGAAGCGTTGGAGGCGGTAAACATCGATGCGTGACCGCTAGTGACATTTACAAGTGAGCGCTTCCGATGGTGCTTCGGACTTCGCCTTAAGCTGTCAGTCCCGAGTTTTACAGTCGTTAAGCAATGTCGGAGTCCTTCGGGCGGCATGTAAACTCCGACATCAGACTTGGCCACTAGCTCATACGAAAACTTACCTATGCATAAAATACGATAACTTTTTGCGTTTTTTTAAAAACAAGGTCTGTATACAATCTTACGGTCTGCCCGATGTTAAGCAGTTAACGCAGCCTATTGATGCTTGCAATGCCAAAAGCATGCTTGCACCTTACCAACCTCAAGGGGAGTGGGAGAGAGGGAGAGGAAGGGACGGGTGGTTGGGTTTCCGGCGTTCACGCCGTTGATGATATCATACCAACATAACTAGTCAAATTACGATCCGTGGTGCCTTACATACAACTGCTCTTCAATTAGCTGTAACAGTCTTGTTTCTATGGCAACCAGCCCATACTCACGAGCTATTTTTGGCTCCCGCTTTGCACCGGAGGGAAGTGGAAATGTTTTCTTCCAACTCCTCCTATTATTTCTTTCGATTAAATTCGTGCGGGTTCCAAGACAATTCAACTTTTCCCCGGGACTCGTCGAGGGTCAAACCTCGATTATTGGTCACCATTGTCGATCCTGGCTTACAGGAGTACAGGAGTTAGTGGTGGGAGAGTGGAGGGACAAGTCCGATTTAAAAAATACCTACACAACTGTAGCAGCAATAACTCGCCGCTAATGTAGGTAGGTGTGTACAGCGAAGAAAGTAGTGCAACGGTAGCTACCCAGCTTCCTATCATTATAGATCTAGATCGGGCCACGAGCTGGACCAACCGGTTGTACCTACGGCGTAACTATACACGCACTGAACGTATTGACGTGGACAATTTGTTTATTAAGTACAATCTCTTTTGAATAAAAGTATTATCATCTCTTCGTAGTTATTTATTTATTTATCGTTCGACCGTTCTACGTTCAAATTAACCAATTACACTAATAATACAATACAAAGAAACAACAATTAAGTATAAACAAATTAGAAATAAAAAACGATCAGGCATCTATCTTGCAGAACTTCAAGCATACCGACATAATCTTCACCCATTCATCCGCAAACAAATCTAAACTTGCGTCTGAATCCAGGAGGTTATTAAGCGCAGTGAGGGTGCGGGATACAGGTGACATCGCTCGGGCAACGGTCCGGCAAGTATGGTAAAGGGTTTAACCTAGCCTCGCATCTCTGGGTATTTCGAAATATATGTGACATTGTTATCAAGGAAGATATCGTGAGGTAACCTGCATGTGTTAGAAAATCTAATCAATTTTGAAAGACATGTTAAATCCGCCAACCTTGTCTCGTTAGAGTGGCGGTTTATGTGCAGTATCCCCTGCGTATTTAGGGGAGGCCAGTGTCCAGGCGTCTAATTCAACAAGGAAAGTGCTCTTATTATATATTTTTTTGTTTCAGAAGTGGCGATTATTGAAGCGGGCACCACACATGTCCCCCAAAAATGATTCCGGTGAGTGGTTTTCACACTTTATTGTATTTCTTTATTATTCTCTGATAGTTTTTCTTCGTAGTTATCAATCTATAGCAAATTGATTACAGCCCATATATAGGACCTACCGGGCTATTTTTATGGGACTGGTCCCGCCACACACTCCCACAACCGTTACTCCTGTTAACCAGGATCGACAATGGTGACCAATAATGACAACCGGGCTAGTATAAAACGCTCTCTCAGAAGATCAGCGTAAAGGAGCCATTATACCTAGTGAAACAGAAAGGGTATACTATTATTTTTGCAACTTTATTTTGTAAATCTGAAACTATCTGCTTTTTGAGACAGTTAAAGTACTAGAGGTTTTGTAGACTTATGAAATCTGCCAACAGCTGTATCCCTGTAACACCTTTTGTTTTTCAAATTCCTTTTCAAAGGCTTAGCTTAGCTGGAGGGGCTAACGGTAATACTAGTACCTAACTTGATAATATTAAGTTACTAGTATTCACTATATTATAATCACATTACATAAAAATAAATATTAGCTACTCTTGTTTAACGAATTTGTTATATAAAATAATAAGTATTTATCGCATTACAATCGCGCTGAAAAGCGTTTTAATAACCAATATCCATAATACAATCAGATATTAAAATTGGATTTTTCTTTAACATCTTCTTCAATAATTATTATATACTCTAAAACTTAACGGTGACGATGTTGCACCTAAGCAGGTGATAGGTACACGTTTCATGCCTTACAAATGTAGTATACTTATTGGACAATAGGGACTATTCAGACCTTTATTTCCTAAGCGCATAAGCTGTTTAATGAAAGACATAATGAGGAATTTGCTTAACGTCCGTCACCCTTTGGAAATAATTACGAGAACAGCTGCCCCGGGCAGCCGGCAGACTTATTGCTGTCTTAATAACGGAAGCAAGCCGCTCATTGAATGCCAACAACCTTTTTCTGAACGTTTACATCGAAGTACATTATTCACATTCATTTTGCACAATAGATAAAGGGTGATTGATATCGGTTGGGCAAAGAAAACCATGTGAAAGCTCCTTTAGGCCTGTATTAATAAATCGATCTCAAATTTAGGAGCGGTCTCGGAAATATCGCATTCTTATGCCATATTTGTACTAGTACAAACTGACATGTCAAAAGTGTACTAGAGATCGCTCTCAGACTTAAGATTTTGATACATCTAAGGGCTAATATTCTAGATACAAAATATAATATATTTTGAACGCTAGTGCATTTTTGTCCTTTTGTACATACGCCTTTAGATTTAAAACAGGACTATGTATTGAATACTAGATATTGATTCGCAGAATCTTACAACATCACAATATTTTTTGCGTGTCATAAAAAAATGCACACCCTTTTTGTCACAAACTTAGAGTTCACAATTGTTCAGCAAATATGAATTAAGCAAGTAAATTTATATTGATGGATTGCAGATTTGAAGGACTGACGGACGGACAGTTCTGTTGTCCTCGGATGACAGTGATTAGGAAGGGCTTCGCGTATCGTGGGAGGTTTCATCGTTTGAAGATGAAGTGGTCTTACAGACATTATTTATTGATATTTCAGTACATTATTCCGCTTTTATATTCAAAGGCGAAGGACGTAGAGGTATCAGAATTATATTAGCTTTGACTTTACATAGATACATAATATCACGATTGTATGGTCAGGGCATTCGAAAGAGTGACATTTGCAACATCCATCTGAGAACTGTAGGTACTCTCTAAATTGCAAAAGGTCGTCTTTTCGTAGTCTTGCTAGGGATAAATGAAAAGTAAACCAAACATGTGCTAGAAATTGTGACTGCTGACAAAAAAACGTAAATGTTTGATAAGTAGTTAATTGCGACCGTCTAGTTCCTGAGCAACATCTCGGAAATTTTGGGATTGTCCAGCTGAGATTATCACTTGCTGAACGGTGAAGGAAGAATATAGTGAGGAGACCTGCACGTCTTCCGAAGGGCGTGTGAAGTTCGCTAATCCGCACTGAGTAAGCGTGGCGAATAAGTCCGAATCTACCTCGCATTGAAAGGAATGTGTCCGGTACTAAAGTCAATAGCTTCCGGTATAATATAAAAATATAAATAATATAAAATAGCTTCCGTCAATAGCTTCCGGTATAATATAATATAAATAAATAATATAAAATTCTCGTGTCGCGGTGTTTGTTGCCAAACTCCTCCGAGATAGCTCGACCGATTTTCATGAAATTTTGTGTGCATATCAGATAGGTCTGAGAATCGGTTAACATCTATTTTTCATACCTACTTATATATAAATATTTTTTTAGAACAACTTTTGCTGGGCAGCTAGTTATAATATGTTATATTGGCACCGACCACCAATATCGAAATGTGAGTAGTAGTTCCTAATGATGGGGTACATTATTAACTATGATTTCTTAATTAAATATTTATTTATAATGAATAGGTAAGTACATGATAAATAAATCTTTAATTATCGTAAACTCATTCTGAGGTTATGTAGCCTCAGGATGAGTTAGATTTCGATATTTTATATTACAGGAAACGCGTTAAATGATGGGGATAATTTCGCCACAACGATTGCTTGTATGTTTAATAGTCTTTTTATTACATGTTTCATAGCTTTTGTATCGGAATTAGTATTTTAATGACAGGACCGGGTTGTTAGGTTAGCTATATATTTAATCTAAAGTCTTATATTTTCATAAGATTAAATTTTATTTGGTATATGCATTTATTGCGTTTGTGCATATTGTCATATAATTATATTTTTATGTTTTGTAACCCTTAACTTATAGCTATAAAAGAGACCGGAAATCACGGATTGGCAGTCAAGCAACTGAACGAAGTTCTTAATTCGTTTAACATTTTTATATCTTTTTAATCTACCTTATTTGCAAAGCTAATGTATTTCAAAATAATAATATACCTAACTAGCTGTGCCCGCGACTTCGTTCGCGTGGAATTTAATAGGCAAAGTTTCATACAATCTTTCATCCCCTATTTTATCCCCTTGGGGGTGGAATTAATCAAAATCCTTTCTTAGCGGATGCCTACGTCATAACATCTACCTGCATGCCAAATTTCAGCCCGATCCGTCTAGTGGTTTGGGCTGTGCGTTGATAGATCAGTCAGTCACCTTTGAGTTTTATATATATAGATTGACAGGAACTAGTAAGTTCTGTAGCTTTAAAGTCGTAAACATAATTGGGTATATCTAATTAACATAACACCAATTTGTAATAACATAATATTAAGTATATAGAGTAGGCATTTGAGGAACAAATATTTCCCAAAAAAAAACGTCTGTTGGAGGAAAAAGTCGAACAGGGAACTTTTAAACTCCATTACTGCTATTTCTTTTTTATTATATATTAATAAACGCGTATTATAACATACTACAACTTTTTTATATATATACAATATAAATAACTCACTCTAACTCTAACTCACCCACTCCTGGGCACGGGCCTCCCCTCTACACGAGGAGGATTCAGGCCATAATCCACCACGCTGGCCCGGTGCGGTTTGCCGGATTTCACATGTCTTTCGAAAATTGGTATAATTTTCTAAGACATGCAGGTTTCCTCACGATGTTTTCCTTCACCGTAAGCAAGTGATAATCATATAGAAATTATGATTCGCACATATATTTCGAAAAATCCAGAGGTTCGAGCCGGGGTTTGAACCTGAGACCTGGGCCCTAACCATGCTAGCTTCTCAAATCGTAATAGAAAATCAAACGCTCGCGATTACGTTTCAAACGCTCCACTTTTGACGTTTTGCTGATTTGAGTAGCTAGCGTGGTTAGGGCCTAGCCCGCAAAACGCGTGCTTAACCAATCGGCTATCTCTGCTTATAAAACCGTTTTTTTCCATATTAATATAATAGTACAGTAGTATCTGTACGACCGCTTGGCGCAGTGGTTTGAGCGTAGGCTGCTCGGCTTACTGCATATTATGATGGTTGCGGGTTCGATTCCCGCCGGGACAAATTTCGGAAATGGCCTTCACATAATTTGCCTTGGTCTAGGTATCACTCGGATCGCCCCCCAGTCCATTGTAAGGTACCCATACTACAAGCTTTGCTTAGTTTGGGACCATACAGTTTGTATGTCAGTCTGGCGATACTTACTTTACTTATCTTTAGCAAAACTTACCCTAGTCGTTACCGTCTACGTAAAATATTTGTATAGCAATGTATTTGATCTATTACTCTACTATTTGCCATTCTACTATTTAAGCTATCTGAGGTATACCACGTAAAACATGTGTAAAACTCAGAAAGAAGCTATATAAATAAAAGTGAAGCCCCACAACAGAACAGAACCCATTATGAAATGCTTGGCACGTGCTAAAAGCATAGACAATAGTTCCATTTGGAAAGTAATGCCGTATGAACACAAACTGATACAATACAAACGTACAATTATAAGAAATAATGGTGGCCTTATTATTCACGCCGAGGGCTTTCGAATAGCAGACAGATAATGATGAGTTCCTGTGAGGGAATAATTAATCTTGCCTCTGTGATAATGAAAAACGCCGCGGAGCATGCCTGGTATGGTTGTTTTATATAACAAAATCGGAAACATGTTGACGTCCGCTTGGCGCAGTGGTTCTAGCGTAAGCCGCTCGACTCACTGCATATGGTGGTAACGGGTTCAATTCCCGCCGGGGCAAATTTCGGAAACGGCCTTTTCGTAATTTTCCCGGGTCTGGGTGTCACTGGGATCGCCCCCGGTCCATTGTACGGTACCCATAGTACAAGCTTTGCTTAGTTTGGGACCGTGCAGTTGGTGTGTCAGTCTGGCGATATTTATGTATTATGTGTACGATCCACTTGATGTTAAGCAGTTAGGTACGTAGCTTATAGATGCTTGCAATAAAGGTGTTGCATGATAACAACCTGAAGGGGAGTGGGACAAAGGGAGGGGAAGGGAGGAGGGAGTGGCTTCCGGTTCTCACACTTATCGTACGAAACGCGGCTATAACAGCTACTTTACGCCTATGTTCTGTGAGCGGGTGGTACTACCGTTGTCAACCCAGCTCGTATATGAGCTGTAGTAAATTATCTACTGCTTGGCTCTACGACTATCAATGCCGCAAAGGTTTCGCTTTCTTAATAAAAGAGTTTTGGGGAATCTTATTTAATCTTATGATCGGGCCCATACAGTCGGTGTGTCAGTCTGGTGTTATTTATTATTTATAGTTACTAAGGGAAGTAAAAAATGCTGAGAAAATATAGGTACAATTTTTTGGAACTGTTTGCTTGAAATATGTATGGATGGATGTAGAATTTAGGGCCTATGCACACCATAATTTTTAAATGCGCAGTCGACGCGTGTTTGTGGCGATACACACGCGATACGCACGCGAGTCAGACGCAGCTGACAACTTTAGCCTGTAGACTTTTGCAGGATAAACGTGCGTCGACGACGGCGCGTTAAAAAAACGTGGTGTGCACAGGCCCTTAGATGAAAAGAATAACGTATATGGAGCTCGTAGAACTCTTCCAACAAAATCAATCAAAAATATAATCAATCCGAGAAGATTGAAACTTGTACACCTATTAATTTGTATTACCTATTTCAATAGGCGCTTTCGATATATTTTCCCAAAACTTGCAACCACTCGCAACACGCGCCGTTACCGAAATTGCAGGTGATGCAGCAACTAGGGTTAGGTGTTCCCAAGGTGTTCCATAATGCGATTTTCCGATAGTTTCCCAGCAGGTGGCGGCACTGCACCCCCAGTAGTTCACAACTCGTTAGCCTTCCATATCGCCTGCTCCTTGTAAATTGTCCGTCCTCTCCAGTTTTCTTCAGTTTTCCTCATAGATAAAATTTCAGCTCAGCTGAAAGCCGGTATAACATTGAACATTACTTACGAGTAGTTTTATGATCAAATAACATAAATTTTGAATTAGTTTGAACAGGGTTCAGTATAGTTTATGAAATACAAAGAAACCAAATATGGATCGGCGGTACCGGAAGAAGTTCTATGAAATAGTAGAAACAAAAACCCGATCATCAGAATTAAATTAATTTTGCCATTTCGATTCACGACTGCATGCTCTACGTACCAAGTACGCAAGTTAAAACAATTATAATTTGAGAACAATATATTATGTTTTTAATTTCGTTTGACTTGAATAGTGAATTTAATAAGCAATGATTGGCTGAAGGGCTGAATAAATTTCAATAAATAAAAAAAAACAATTCACAAAGACTATTATAAAGCTCTGCTACCATTCAAACTTAATATGAGAACTTGAGAACTTTAGCGAGAACGCTCCGATTTGAATATAGAGTTTATGACAAACCTGTGTGACAAACTACGAATTGTTCAAGCAGAAATAAATCTAAATTGAAAATTTAAAAACCTCCGATGCGACGACCTTTTCATCAAATGTTAATAATCAACAGAAAATCTGTGTAAAAGTATGAGACATTATTTTGTTATGACATTATAATAATTGACATTAGAATAGACAACTAATGTAAATATTGATGCCACGGAGGTTTAATTCCTAGTAAAATATTATCAATTATGATTCAATTTCATGTCATAACTCTGGTTGAGGTGGACGGGAGCAGCCCAGGGGAAGAATTTTCAATAACGCTAAAATTATTTTAAATTAGATTTGTTTTTTTATATTTTTTCTCAATGACGGAGCAGCGCCCTTAGAATTATTATAACGTAATATTCCATGACCATTAACAAAACAAACAAAATTTAACGCATGCGCGAATCCCTCATTTGACACGTGACTTATAGAACGTCTTTAGTTCATACACAAATCTCATATAAAAATTGATAAAATATACATTTTTTCCAGAATCAGGGAATCTTTTCATATTTATAATATTGTAAAAAGCCAGATCAGACTATTACGATCATTTAAAAATATAATAAATCTAAATCCAATAATCTCAAATTTCGATTGGATTCGAGCCGTGGAAGTTGGTTTTGGCCGTGAATGTGGCTTTTTAACCTACAAAAGAGCTGATGATCTTCAAACGGGTGAACCGATTTTCATGAAACATAGCTAAGAACACTCTCGATCAGAATGCCTATCTAACAAAAGAAACACAGTTGAAATCGGTTCATCAGCTTGGGCGCTACGTTGCCACAGACAGACACACAGATACACAGATACACAGATACACAGACACACAGATACACATGTTAAACTTATGACACCCCTCTTTTTTCGTCGGGGGTTAAAAAGGATATTTACTTACGTAAGTAGGAAAAGGCGAGGTAATTTTATTTATCAGTTGTAAGATTGTGTATTTTCCGTAATGTAAGACAAACATACTTGGATGTTATGAGATTGGAGATCCGGAATTGTTTGTATACGAGAGATGTAGAGAAGTTTTGGTTTCATTTGGATAATTTGTTTTCATAGAATTGTATAAGTAAACCAAACAAATATAATTCTTATATGTATGAGAATTGTATGTCTTTAAATGTTAGACACAAGGTTTCATCACAACATTTAAGTACTCCTTATAACATACACACTATAAGAGTTTTTTTTTTAAATAACCTTTTTAAAAAAAGAAATGCAGTTTGGTCTTTCTGATTTCTTATCTCCAAAATCGATGACGAAGATCTGCAACGAAACTCAATGGTTACACTTTTAAATCCATAAAAGTTGGTGTACATCCTCAGGAACAGCAACAAAATGTGAGCAGGCAACACCATTGTCACTGATGTACATACATACATACTAAAATGTACTGGCCTCTAACTTTAACCTTCTACGAACGAAGTCGCTGTCCCGAGTGCGGTGTGTAATCACGGTCGCAGCATGGAAAGTGTGGCCGGTGCTAATTACAAAAAAATCTCACAAATTATCGTTGGAATGTGAATGAGTTGCTTCCTCGATATAACGTCGAATCCCATAAGATGGATAATAAGTGTGTTCAAACAGACATCGCTGCTGTGAACCATTGTAATGCTCTAACAACGTATTCATCAGTAAATTACTTAAGAAAATGATTAACTATTATACATTTTCTTTTATTGATTAGGTATATAAATTTCGAAATGCTATACTTCCTGAAATAAATAAGTACGTTTATTTATTTAGTGTGTTATTATCATGTCGCCTTCTTGCATTTGCACAGATCCGATAAAACTAAGACAGATCCTGCGAGATGCAAGTCTTGCGGTTTCAGCCTTGTTCTTGCCCTCATACATTTTGAGCAACAGTAAAGTATTTTCAAATAATTTCAATTTTTTTAGAGAAAAATTGAATGGGCATAAAAAATAATTATCTACGTGCTTACTCGTACCTCCACAAATTATTAACACAGGGGGTGACGATCCCAGACGACCTTAGGGAATAACGTTCCTATTTTCCCAAAGTCCCTATCTGTTTATGATCTAAGGTGTAACCTATTTGTCTTCTATTTTATACCCTACTTACCGTCAAAAGTTGCAATAATACTTTCACAGTTTTGCGACCGGAACGGGGATAAAAATTCAATGGCAAGCCGAACTGCGGGATATATCAGAATTGCAAATTCGAATTCTAAGTAAACTCGAGTTCACTGCAGGGAGTGTGCGAAATTGTTGGCACTTTTATGCCTTCTGTAATGTCCAAAAGTTACTGCATTGTTATAAAGAATGAAATATGTGCGTTGGAGAAAAGGACGAATTTTATACCGTAGCTTACTTTGAAACTATTTTGTTGCAATCCTGTACCGTACTTGAGAGCTTTCTAATGTCATGATTGAGATGTAGCAATTTACGTCGCTTTCGACAACGACAATCTTTTAACAATGTAATAACACGAAGCTGAAATGTATTGTTTGTCTGTAATTAAATAAATAAATGTCACACCAACTGTATGGTTCCAAAGTAAGTAACGCTTGTACTATGGGTACCGTACAATGGACTGGGGGCGAACCCAGTGTCAACCCAGACCTGGGCAATTTACGAAAAGGCAATTTACGAAATTTGCCCCGGCGGGAATCGAACCCGCAACCACCACGTGCAGTGAGCCGAGCGGCCTACGCTCGACCCACTTCGTCAAGCGGTCGTCGAATTTATTACAATAATTTAATCCCTTCAAGAGTATTTAATGTAATAGGACATTGACAAATTGTGTAGGTATGTAAAATAGGGTCAGGGCACCTTATTTGGTGATCTTGCAAATAGAAGCTGGACTTTATGGAGTCAGGCATGCTCTCTCAAGTGAATATGGTGAGGCTATTGTTATACTGTAAGTATAGTAATGCAATTAATTTCCTGGTGCTATAATAATTTACCGCCTATTGTATTACAAGCATTCTCATTAGCTAAAGTCGCCGAAGATTAAAATAATAGACATAAATTAAACATTTTATATCTACCTTTGTCTAAATGTTTAACTAGAAAGTCATTGCCTGCGCTTGTGATAAAATATTTTATGTAAAATCCCTGTAGATGTACCACAGTCTAAGAAGTAATAAGGTCATTCCCGTAGCCTAAATAGACTAGAGCTTAAGTTAAACAAAATAGCGCCTAGCATAAACAAACTTCATTGAGCTTCCTATATCTTTTTCTACATTCTCTAGGTTCTATTAATTAGTCAATCCAAATTCTTCCTCTGTCTTTTACCTCTATTAGAACAAACAATTCTCAGGCCTAGCACAGCCGGCTGTGACAAGACAAAACGTGAGATAAAACCTCAATGGCTAGTGGTTAGAGGGACCGCCCTCGTAGTTGAGAGGTTCCGGGTTCAATCCTCATCCTGGCCATTAAACAATTGCCGTGAACTCTCTCCTAACACAAGCATTAGCTTAGTTGGAGGGGCTATCGGATCTACTCACAGTAGTATACTCTTTCTAATCAAAAAAAGTTTTTGCTTCATTATATCCTATCTATTTAGACAGAGATAGAGCAACTTGGTGCGACATAATCCGTGACAAGTCTTAGATATCTTAGCTACAACGTTGTTTGAGACAAATGGGTACCTATACGGTGTGAATTTCAGAAAGTAGCAGAAATGTATGTTCTATATGTTCTTGTGCGCAGATGATAGTGCGTGTGTGGTGCGAGAGCGGTGCGGGGTGGGCGCCGACTCCCGTGCCGGTGACCCCGCAGACCACGTGTCGGGATGTGCTGGACTGCTGCCGGGAGCCGGGCGACGAGCCCTGCCTGCTTTTCAGCGTGCACCCAACGCATGGAGGTACCGTTATTTCATCTTTTAGAGACTTGTCTAAGGAAATATAGCGATAAACAGGCACCAAGACTAAAAAAAGCAAATAAAAACGACGAATTTCTGGTATTATTCTTCGAAACTTTTGTAATAACAGCAAAGATTTAGGTATGTTTTTTGCTACTATTATTTGTAAACAATTATTCGTCCGCTAACTGGATTATGATTGGTTCTTAAACTGTCATAGTGGGCTTTATCTGAAAACCAATGACCGTCCAAAAAATCACCCAAACCACTAGACACTTCCATATTCGCTATAGATGATAACGGACTAATTAGAACTCTCGTAGATTAACGAACTGATTAAGAATCAAGATGTCACTATCAAAGATCCCTTCCCAGTTACTACGGGTAACGCAGTCTTCAGCTATAATGACGATAAGTGAAACCTGAATATAACTAGACAACGTCCAAATTCCCCTCACCTAACAGAGAAATATGTAAGTACATCCTGTTAAGTTCGTAGTATCAGGGAAGCGAGCCGAGAACCTCGCGATGTGGTTACAAAAACGAAACCCCGTTACACTGGGATGTCACTTTAATTCGCCTTAACCGTACTTGATGAGTCTCTAACCCTGTGAGCCGCCGTGGGATACCATCGTGTCCTATTTGATACGGCGCCGGCGACGCGTTCGGGGAAATAGATGTTAGTTTTTCGCTGCAAGAATCGGCGTTATTACGTGTAGACACACTAATGCTGTAGAGAGTACGGGATGATATTA
The DNA here is from genome assembly GCA_918843915.1 of Notodonta ziczac. Classification (NCBI taxonomy): domain Eukaryota; kingdom Metazoa; phylum Arthropoda; class Insecta; order Lepidoptera; family Notodontidae; genus Notodonta; species Notodonta ziczac. Next base: position 4,722,409 of record OU974051.1, read on the forward strand.
TTGTATTGGTCAAACTTGTTATGAATATTAGGTACTAGAGGAATCAAACAAATCAAAAGAATTACATAAATTATTCCACGTAGGTATGTTGTTATTTATTTACGTCTCATTATGTTATGATTGAATAAGAATATACAATAAAGAACGTTTGTGAACACAACAAATCGACAAACGACGAAATGTTTGATTTGATATTTTATTACGATAATGTCGTAGTCACAATGAATTCAATTTCAACTTATATAGGTACCTAATTAGGAACTCCTTCTATAATAGGTAGGTACGAGCTATTAAATTTATTAAGTCGACATAATCAGAATTTACCTATACCCACTGGACTTATAGCCCTTTAGGTTTTAATTCGTATAAGTACCATCCAACAATAAAATAAATTTCGTTACATAACAGTGAAATATGTTATGGAAGTAGAGAAATAACTGCTCCACCTAATGGCAGCAATTTGAATTGAAAATTAACTACACGCGTAACCAAATTAACCTCTAAATTGTTTTTTTTGTATAATCCGATGATTGACATGCACGATAGCGAGGTGCGATCAAATAAAATTATCTTCGAAATCCAACGTGAAGCGATTTCTGGTTTTCTTAGTAGCCATTATTTCCATGTTACCGTATTTGAATATTACGCAACCTTCGTCTACCATGTCATGTCACCGCGTAGAGAATCTATGATCGCACATCTCGCAATAAAAGGTTTCGTTTCTCGATTTATTTCGATGCAAAAACTCGAGAAGGCAGTAATTGCGTCCCGATCGCAGTCCGTGGGAAAGATATGGTCGAAATGTCATATTGACTCAGACAGGCGGGCCTGAAATCGTTTTGACCTTAGGATAATTGATAAATACGCGGCCAATTATTTATTTTTAAACCAATTCTGCGTAAAAATTAAAATAAACAAAAACTGACGAAAGCCAGTATGGAATGCGATTTATTTTAAAGAGAGGGGATTGACGGTGAAGAATGTTTTTAAGGATGGTATATGCAGCTGTCCGATTACTAAAAGATCCGACATTTCGCCAAATTTAGGTTAGGTATAATCATTAGGTACGTGAAAGTGTAACTTTTTAACTAATAGGCTATTATTTTACCTTTATAATTAAAACCTGTAGATTTGTCTCCGCAATGTTTACGGACATTTTTGTATTTTTAATTATAGCTCAAAATTGGGTTAACTCATTTGATGGGTTTTTAGAAATCAAAGGGCAGTAAACATACCCTACCTAGTTAGTTATTGTAGTAATAAGCAAATATTGAATGCAAAAAGAAAGCTATATTGAATATTGATTTATTTGTAAACAGATAAACACAGTAAAACACGTAAGTCATTAAACTTATTTATGCGATATTAAATCATAAGCTTCATACTCAACTCAAACTCAAAATTGTTTTTATTCATGTAAGCCAACAAAGCATTTATGAATAGTCAGAATCTACCACCGGTTCGGAATGCTGCTTCCACTGAGAAGATCCGGCAAGAAACTCAATGGTTACTCTTTTCAATGAATTACAGATGGTGTACATTCTCAGGAACAGCATAAAATAATAATATTATGAGCAGGTAACACCACTATCACTAAATAACTAATAGTAAATAATAATCAAATCTCCCTCAGATTTAGGTATGTAGATAAAATGAGAAACCTAGTTTAGTGTGGTGGTCATAGCTACTCATACTTAAATCAAATTAAATGTTTACGAACCAAAATAACAATGCACGATGTACCTATATAAACAATATTGTGGGTAATTGGCATATCAGTCATTAAACATTACTACTACAGGGGAATAATCTCTTTTCGTGTGAATTTGGGCAGTGAAAGTGTACTTGGTTGCAATTATTCAACAGGATATTATCATGCCGAACAAGCTCACATCTTAAAATTACGTAGACGAGTCTATTAAAGTACCTACCATTTGTATTACCTACCCACCGTATGTATTTTGAAAAAGTTGGTGATCTATTTCCTAAATAAATCTTATATGCAGCACTTACACATCGCTCGCCCAAAGAATTAACACGAACCCGAGTGAAAGTGCTAGTAAATATTTAGAACTGTTTACACCAAAATATCACATGTAAAGGCGCCTCATTGTGCTCTACAAAACGAGCCTTTGTGGTCTTTGTGATACTAAGGGCCAGGTGTCAAGTTATGTGGAAAGTAAACGGATGTCGGAGATAAAGCCTCATTTCCTACATTTCGTCATTAAGCGGTCACGATTCGATGCACATTTGAATAAAACTTGGTGCGCGCGGACTCTACTTACAATTTTATACTCTACAGTAGTAGGTATTGTTCTAAGGGCTTGGGTGCTTCAGGTTTTATTGGCTTTCCTGGTGTCTATCAATGTTATTAAGAAAAAGGTAAAACCCGTGATAAACCGAGTTATGTTCAATTTTACTAGCTGTACTATTCATCTTTGATAACAAGTAAATACTTACCTAATTCGGTACCTATAGCTACTTCTCAATGTTATAGTTTGGTTTGAAATATGTTATGAGGATTCTTAAATTAAAGTTATCCATCACCATCATCGCTTAGGTAATCAAATTACTGACTAACCTAGTAAGTAGGTACCTTATAGACAAAGCACACGGGAACGAAATCATGCTAATGTCGTTGCTCATCAGTGAAACATACATTTGCAAATTGCAACATAACAACTATAATTTGGTGTAATGAACTCACATTCGAAGAATGGAAAAGATAAGCCCAGCACGCTACGCTCTAAAGGGTTGAAAATAAAGTGTGAGAAAGACTCTGTACCCACTCGTTGACTTTGTTATATTTCCACAGACGACATACGATCCATTTATAGATTTGAATTTGCAAATTAATAATTTTTATCCCGTATCCTGACACAACAATAAAAATTGTATAATACTTTGTTTGGTAAACTCCTATAACGAAAGCGCTTGCAAGTATTTTGCGTACCGGTAATAATTGCCTACACATTTTATGTAGGCGCTTCGCAAACATTGTAATTATGTTATTTGGCCTCATTATCGTGCTTCGGACTGCTAACAAGCTGTCTGGCGATCATGTTCTGATTACTATACAGCATTTTAAAAGAAGGAAATTCCCACTGTCTACTTTTCGTTCATTATTATTTAGTTAGGTACCTACCTACGTATTAATAAATACCTGCTGCGTTATAAAATGTTTATGATGATGATGCGAATGAATTTTAGGTGCCTATTTCAAAGGTTGATTATTAGCTGTTATGCATGTGTGATTATTTTATATAATAACACGCTATTACTTTATTATATCTACTTAAGTACCTACTCCTAATACTACACTAGTGCAATAATGGAGGAGGGTTCTGTGGTTACTTAATGTACACACTCTTTCATGTTGTGTAGTCTCTCGTGTCATCATCATTTCCTTGCCCTTATCCCACACTAGGTGGGGTCGGCGCAGCACGTTCTTTTCTTCCATTCAAGCCTATCATCCGTCATCTCTGCACTCACTCCCTTTTCGCTCATACCCTCTTTCACGCAGTTCATCCATGTCTTTTTAGGACGTCCCCTACCCCGACTACCGCTCACTCTCATACCCATCGTCCTTTTGACCGCATGATCATCCTCTCTTCGCATAACATGTCCATACCACGCTAACCTTCCGCTCTTTATTTTCTCTGTCACTGGCGCTACTTTCAGGCTTCCCCTTATATACTCATTTCTAATTTTATCCATCCTTGTTACACCACACATCCATCTCAACATTCGCATCTCTGCTACATGCACTTTTCTTTCATCCACCGCTTTTGTAGCCCAGCACTCTGATCCATACAATACGACAGGCCTTATAACCGACTTATAAATTTGTCCCTTAAGTTTAAGGGGCATTCGCCGGTCGCAGGTTATCCCTGAGACCTGTCGCCATTTCATCCAACCAGCATTTATCCTGCTTGCTACTTCCCGGTCAATGTCGCCGTCGCTTTGCAAGATAGAGCCGAGGTATCTGAAGTCTGAGCAGACTGGAAGGGATACGCCGCCTAGGGCAACTGGAGTAAAACTGGAGAGGCCGCCAAAATCACAGAACATCTGCTCTGTTTTGGTCCGGCTGATCTTAAGCCCCACGTTCTCCAGTTTCTCCTGCCATTTTACCAATCTACTCTGTACCTCAGCCCCATCTTCCCCAACAAGAACAATGTCGTCAGCGAACAGCATACACCAGGGTGCTTCATCCTGTATGTCTGATGTCAGTGCATCCATTACCAGGAGAAACAAGTATGGGCTTAAAGCCGATCCCTGGTGTAAACCCACAGCCACACTGAATTTGCTGGTTAGGCCGGCTGCAGACCGTACGTAGGTACTCGCATGACCGTACATCGCTCGAATAATCTGCTGGTATTTTCCAGGCACTCCTTTCGCTTTCATAGCCCACCACAGAACCTCACGGGGTACCCTATCGTACGCTTTCTCCAGGTCAACGAATACCATATGCAGGTTTCTGTGAGCACGCCTGTACTTTTCGCACAATTGTCTCAATGCAAATATGGCATCCGTTGTACTGCGTCCCGGCATAAACCCGAATTGGTTCCGTGATACCTCGCTCTCCCCTCTCAATCGTCTCGCTATCACTCTCTCCCATACCTTCATTGTGTGTGACATGAGTTTTATTCATTCATTGTGTAGTCTCTCGTGTATTCTTAATAAGTCCTCACATAGCTTATTCTAATTCCTTATACACTAAGTCAATACATTTCCTTATTAACTAATACGTGTCCAATATCTCACCTACATATCGTCAAGTAGTACACACAAGTACCTTGTTTATAACATATTCTTTTGGACGTATATATCTCTATACTACACTAGCCCACTTACCTATATCAGTTCGAGTTTCCGAAAAGGCACGTTGAGCTTACTAATATTTCATAACTTGTTCATAAATTATCTTATAACTTCGCTCTAGCAATTGGTTTATTCTGCGTGGGCTTGGCGTTTATTCAAACACTCGGCACTCGGCGCAGCCGCCTTGTTTAATTTCCCGAACAATAGCTAGTTACATCCCCAACAACTTTGTTATATAAATCAGTAAAATTGCTTCTTAAACGGAAGGGTTTGTTTTCTTTAAAAGGCCAATTACAAGTATTTATGTCGGGAATAAGTCCTTATTAGATTGGGGTACAACTTAAAGTTTCCCTTAAGATATTGGGTCGATCGATATTACCTACACCGACCATATTTTAAGAACATTTCCAAAGTTATGTCTCATGCTTTGCCTATAATTACGATCCGTGATGCCTTACAACTGGTATAATTGATTGACTCAGGCGTTACTTTGCGGAAATCCATTCTAAAACAATTTAGGAGAAGGACCCACCACTCACCCTTGGCTTGTTAACCTCCAAAATTATAAATCAAATAGTTTGATCGATAATGGAAGAGGTTAACAAAACCTAACTCCGTCGGTCGAGTATGTCAGTCAAGAGTGTCAGGGAGCCTAATAATTTGCAATTTTCCGCGGAACAAAGCGAATTAAGAATAAAATTCGACACGTGTTTCGCCTCTGAACGAGACATCCTCAGGAAAGTTGGGCTACGAATGAGCGACGAAGTGCCGCGCGCACACCTTATATAAGCGATCAACTGCCATCCCCACTACCCCCGCCACTCGGATGATCAATTGAGCGACTTTGATATTGAAATGAAAATAAATTAAGTAAAGGGGAGGCGTCAAAACTAATCTGTTCGTTCAACAACGTGGCCCTACTCCGCCTAACAATTTCTAAACGCTCCAACACACACAACCTGAGACCCTTATTACATATGTGGACTACATCAAAACTATGACTATTATTCAAACTATGACCTGTTTCTAACAAATGTTTAGCAAAATGGGACCTATCAAGACGGTTGTTTCTAAAATCGGCTAGGTGCTCCTTATATCGAATATTAAAATTGCGACCTGTCTGCCCTATATAAACCTTACTACACTCATCGCAAACTAATTGATAAACGCCGGATTTCTTGGAACGATCTACTCTGTCTTTACCGTTACACAATGATTTTAAGGAACTATGAGGTTTAAAGGCTGAACGAATACCGTTCCCCCTCAGTACCCTTGCCAGTCTGTCCGTTATATGTCCATAATAAGTAAGAGAGTAGTAGGTCGTTAATTAGTAAATTAATTAAAACCAAACAACATAAAATCATTAATGGTTTATTATATCCCTCTATTAAAGAACCATCAAATTGTACTTCCACTCTTACTTATTATGGACATATAACGGACAGACTGGCAAGGGTACTGAGGGGGAACGGTATTCGTTCAGCCTTTAAACCTCATAGTTCCTTAAAATCATTGTGTAACGGTAAAGACAGAGTAGATCGTTCCAAGAAATCCGGCGTTTATCAATTAGTTTGCGATGAGTGTAGTAAGGTTTATATAGGGCAGACAGGTCGCAATTTTAATATTCGATATAAGGAGCACCTAGCCGATTTTAGAAACAACCGTCTTGATAGGTCCCATTTTGCTAAACATTTGTTAGAAACAGGTCATAGTTTGAATAATAGTCATAGTTTTGATGTAGTCCACATATGTAATAAGGGTCTCAGGTTGTGTGTGTTGGAGCGTTTAGAAATTGTTAGGCGGAGTAGGGCCACGTTGTTGAACGAACAGATTAGTTTTGACGCCTCCCCTTTACTTAATTTATTTTCATTTCAATATCAAAGTCGCTCAATTGATCATCCGAGTGGCGGGGGTAGTGGGGATGGCAGTTGATCGCTTATATAAGGTGTGCGCGCGGCACTTCGTCGCTCATTCGTAGCCCAACTTTCCTGAGGATGTCTCGTTCAGAGGCGAAACACGTGTCGAATTTTATTCTTAATTCGCTTTGTTCCGCGGAAAATTGCAAATTATTAGGCTCCCTGACACTCTTGACTGACATACTCGACCGACGGAGTTAGGTTTTGTTAACCTCTTCCATTATCGATCAAACTATTTGATTTATAATTTTGGAGGTTAACAAGCCAAGGGTGAGTGGTGGGTCCTTCTCCTAAATTGTTTTACAACTGGTCTTCAATCGTCTGTAAGTGTCTCGATTCCGTGATAATCAGCTCGTTATTTTTGTCTCGTGCTTTGCAACTTAGGGAAGTGGATAGTTTTATTCCACCTCCTCCTATTCTCATATCCTACTAATATTATAAATGCGAAAGTTTGTGAGTGTAGATGTATGTTTGTTACTCTTTCAAGCAAAAACCACTGAACGGATTTGGATGAAATTTGGAATAAAGATAGTTTATAACGTGGATTAACTCATAGAATACTTTACTAAAGTCTACGCGGACGAAGTCGCGGGCAAAAACTAGTTTTATTATATAACAAAGTCGGTAAACAAGCTCAAGATCCGCCTGATGTTAAACAATTATCGCAGTCTATACATGATGCCAATACCAATGCATTTCTCGCACGCTGCCTGCCTAAAGTGAAGTGGGACAGAGGGATGGGAAGGAACGGCGGTTGGCTTCCGGCTCTCTCACTCGCCGTACGTAATGCAACTGTGATAGCTACTTTAAGGAAATCTTCTGTGAGAGGGTGGTACTACCCCAGTCGAGCCAGCCCGTATATATGAGCAGAAGTCAATTGGCTACAAGTTGGCTCTACCGCCGTCAACTATGTTGTACTAGTTTATGCCGGCGACTTCGTCCGCGTAGTATTTAACTTACCAAAAATTTCGGGATTATCGGGATGAAAAGTATCCTATGTGTTAATCCCGGTTATAAATTATTTGTGTTCCAAATTGCATCCAAATCAATTCAGTAGTTTTTGCCTGAAAGAGTAACAAACATCCACACTTACAAACTTTCGCATTTATAATATTAGTAGGATTGCATCCCAATAACAAGGGTATTGCTACTCTCAACTACTCCCATGAGTTATTAGAACCTACCCCTATCGACATCCTGAAAGTCTTACAAAGACATCTTATTAAATCAAAGAAATATCAATATGAATACGATTACCTAAGTCACACAGTCAAGCATAGTTATTTCAGGTATTTTCAGTAACTCCCAGTAGGTATTATTAGGATACAATGCTTTTCCAATAACGGTAAACACGAAACTGTAATACCCGTATTGTTTGCTGTGAAAGTTCAGGATATGTGATAGCTTGGTGTTTGACGATACCTCTGTATTCAAGTAGGATCAAACGTGAAAGGCTCGCCGGAGCTGTTTGTTTACGAATGGAAATACGTTTTGAAATCCATCACGGCGGTCCCTCGTGGCACTGGCTGAGGACGGAGTGCCGATGTTCTACTCTTATTCAGCCTTTACTGACACTATATCTTAGTTTCTTTATGATCATACGATTTTCTTCTAGATAAGTCCGAGTAAAAAATAATTCTTCTTCGTTACTAGTCAATAAACTTTACTTTTTTTACATTTCTCCGCTTTCCTTTTTTGCTGAATTTCCCCGATCATCTACAGGCCTGAGCTGCCCCTGTGGGTATTAGGCAACTAGCAGCCCTTATTTGCTCCTAGGTAAGTATTTGCCTATGGGTAAATACCTAATATCTTATCAAAAGCACAGATGGTAAGTTGGTATAATTTCATACAATGCCCTGAAACCATATTTAATTTATACCCAAGGCATTTTAGGAATGAAGTTAGATTAAGTAAATTAAACCTGCCCACCTGTTTCCAAAGAAAAATTGTTGAAAGTATCCAGCGAAATGAAGGTATGTCACCCAGCCGTGGGCCGGCCGTCAAAGTTAGCGGACTATTGCGCAAACAGATTTTACCTTCAGATTATTAGAATTGCCATCGGCAGTGATTGCTTTCACTGAAAGTTAATATTTAGTAATCAAGCTTATTATAACCGCTTCAATTTTTAATAACGTTTCAATCAATTTAAACGTAGATGAGCATAGGGTTAAAACGTAGGGTTGTATCAGAAACATTGATAAACAGTTGAATAGATTTAGAACATACCAATTTTCTTAACAATAAAATTACAAATAGGAGTAACTCATTACGTGACAAGTGGCATGGTGTAAAGTAATGAAGGGGTATTTTACGATATCAAACGAAGGCCAAGAACAGTGCTAGATTTATTTCCTATTTCGTAGTTTACTCTATATTTGTAATTTCTCAATAGAGCGAAACTTTTCCGAATAAACCTTTTTCTAAATTGAAATTACGCAATTCTCGATTTCTAAGTACATTGTGCCGTATTATTTTGCATTTTCTGCCCCATGACGGTTGTTTTAAACAAACAATGGCCGAGAAATCTGTTTTGTGTACAGCGGTCCCCTTGAGTCTTAATGAGTTCAATTCAAACGCTAAAGAAAAATCCCCTTATTTTTCATTTACCATTTTAAAAGCCAGACAATCTTCGTTGACACAGTAATGAAAAATACGTCCGGAATGCTGTATTTCTTCAGTAATTTCACGCTGGCAGAATTTTGCTAAATCTATTTTGATGTCTCTAGACAAACAGTCTGGTTCTAAATAGGCTACAAATTAAACTATATTTGTCACTTCTAAAATTATTTTCGTCTTGTTCATACTTAACCATTAGTCGTTAAGTATGAACAAGACAGTTAGTTTAGAGTGCCATCTATGGACGCCCGAAAGAAGCAAAGCTTTATAGTATAAAGCGTTAAAGAACTGCGCCTGTAGCTATATAGGTATTTGTCGTGTAACGCTACTGATGCTTAGCACGGATAGAGTGGCCGCGCGGCGAGCGCCCCGAACGTCCGTATAGAAGCTTCGCTTCAAAAAGAAATCAGTATAATTGTAGCCTCTTATCAGCTTTTGGTTTGATAGCAGCTAAGATTGAGTGATATCAGAGCTCTCTAAGTGGTAAGGTTTTTCATAGTACCTAATTTTTGTTTTCAGTGCACGTGCTTCGGGACACCGAGCTGCCGCTGGAAGTGGCTTCAGCGATGGGCCCCGACGTGCAGTTTGTGCTCAAGTACGTCGACGTGGGTAAGCCAATATGTCAATAACTTTATGCACAAAACTAACCAAAGCCTAGTTAGTACGCACGGCTACATCTCAAGCTTTACATTTCCAGCATAAGCTGAACTCTCATTGTACGAAAATCCTATAAAATGCGAGAACAGCAAACACTGGAAATGTAGCTTAATGTGTACTAGTTTACAGGATTAGGCTGGTTTAGATCCTCTATAAATATGCTGCGAAGGTTGTTGTGGTTTCTTATTATTTTGGTTTCATCTATCATCGTAATATCGGTACATCTGTAGACGGTACTCAATTGATTTTGGTACGGATTCCACTATAGGCCACAAACGAAAGCTTATTTTAGAGAAATCCATTTCTTTCCGTGATATAACGGAGCTACACCATTGCAGTGGGTATTCTGTTTAAGTAATAACTTAGGTAAGTGTTAATTATCGTGCTGATATAGCAACTAGTAGTCTTCATTATTTGCAATATAGGTATTTAATTATTCTCATAACTTCTATATACAGTCATATAACATTTCCAGTATAAGTTGAGCTCTCTTTATTATTGACACCGTCACTACGAGAGCCCAGCTTACGCTAGCAGTGTTCCCTGAGATGTGCCGCTAACTGTACTAAGTCCGTTGACGATATTGTTAACGTACACAAAGTCACAAAACAATTTAAGTCTGTGTCCGTTTCATTTAACAATTGAGAATAACAAACAAAGTTTGTTCAAACGTTAACGACAGCGATCACAAATATTTAAGTCGTATTTACTTAATTAAGCAATACATTGGCGACATTAAGCGCTGAGCATTTATTTATCGGCAACTTCTCTCGTAATTGCTTCGTTTATTTGTTCATGGGGGTGTACTACGGTTTAACGATATTGGAAGTTTGTAGGAGTTGTTATTCTTAAAATATTTATGTTTTACCATTCTGAATATTCTACTGGGATATTAATGATACTGCACTTTAAAACTAAGTAAGTTTGTACATACAAGTTAAATAGGTACGTACTACGCACTTCCTAGTTCCTAACAATACCATAAGATTTATTATTATGCCCTACAATATTCACAATATTACACACCGCATATTATATTATTGCAACGGACTAGGGTATTATCAACATTTGATTGCGTGAGCAAAACGGCTATATCGATATCGAAGCCATTTGTAAAATTTGTCATAATATATCCTACTATCCTACTAATATTATAATCCTACTAATCCTACTAATATTATAAATGTGAAAGTTTGTGAGTGTGGATGTATGTATGTATGTATGTATGTATGTTTGTTACTCCTTCACGCAAAAACTACTGAACGGATTTGAATCAAATTTGGAACACAGATAGTTTATAACCGGGATTAACATATAGGATACTTTTTATCCCGATAATCCCGAAATTTTTGTTACGTTAAATACTACGCGGTCGAAGTCGGGGGGCACAGCTAGTTTGTCATAAATATATAAAACAAACCGGTCTAGTAGTGGTGAACAAAAGTAGACCTCTTGCCCCATATAGACGACTCCATAAAACTGTCTGCGAAGGAGTGCCAATCGAATTATCAGCTCGTGCTACATTTCATTAGCAAGTGTATCTTCAGAAGGTGACCCAATAAGCGTCGCCTTGTGTTATCAGTCGTCCCCAATACGAAGCCGTCGTAATGTTTTGGGGAAGATAATTTTCGTATTTGCGCTACTGACTTCAAGGAGGACTCTCAATTAGGTACCCAACTTATTTATTTATTTAATATTAAGGAAAACCAACAGCTTCTTTAAATACATATACAATGACAGTAGATCACATGAAGCCAATTAGAGGTTTCCACGGATAGCAGTCGACTGATTAACAGAGTTTTAGCGATCTCTAGGTAGCACACAACATATTAGGTACATTTAAAATTTAGACAATAAAAGCAAAAAAAATTATCTTCTACTATATAAAAATAAGTCGGGTTTTCCTTCCTGACGCTATAACTCCAGAACGCACGAACCGATTTCCACGGTTTTGCATTCGTTGGAAAGGTCTCGGGCTCCGTGAGGTTTATAGCAAAGAAAATTCAGGAAAAATTTCAACAGAAAAGCGCATTCCACGCGGACGGAGTCGCGGGGCACAGCTAGTAATAATATAAAAATAACAAAGATTTTAAGGTACTGAGTGGGAAAAGGAACATACTCAAAACAAAACATTATTTAAAGAACTCTAGATTCAGCCGCTGCCTAACCACTTTGCTTTTGGTAATGAAAGGGTCAATAGAAAACTCATAGATAACTTATAGATTTGTATTTTCTTTATTTTAGTTATTTACTCATAGGTGTATTGGCTGTAGTTACTTATAAGGTAAAGTACGTTTATGTGATGTAATGTACTTTGATATTGCTTCATAAATATTACTGTTACTTAAGTATATATCTGTAATTTGAGAGTGATGAGGAATAAACGATTACTTATGATTTATAAATGTGATGTCTTATGAATGATAGTTCCTTGGCAACAATAAACATTTGAAGAAGTGTTTCGGGGAAAATATTGAGATAATTCAAGTATATTCTGATGTTTTTAAGTTTAAAGAAATTTTTAAGATAAGGAACATAATTATGCTTAAAATGTAAGATAAGATTTTTTTCAAACTACTTACATAGTTGTTACAGAGTTACAAATAAATTTCCAAGTAATTGTATGAAAGTTGATCGGAGTCGACAAGCTTCGCTTATCTTTCCCCAACTAAGAAAATTCATCTGCTGATATCGGCGGTGGATTATTGTCACTTTGGCCAACAGATATATCTTATGCGACGTTCAAACGAATTGGTTTCTTATTTTCGCTTGATTTCCTCCCGACTGATGGACGGATAAAGATTAATGGGGACGGACACTCTCACCAAATTGGAACGGGCTTTCCTACGGATTATTAGTTTCTCCCGGGTGGCGGTGCGACAACGGGCACCTAATTACAATATTTATTCTTAGGACGACGGACACTTATTAGGAAACAATGAATACTAAGTGAATTTATGTTCGGAGCCGGGAGAGTGAATTTCAACCGGACGCTTCTAGGGCTCGCTCCGCATTATAATCGCCAGTACAGTGGTGGCAATTTGTCTGCTATGATTATCTTGTGTTTCGGTATCGTATGGTATGGTAATCTTCTTTCTTTCTTTATAAAATTCAGGTGTGCGTGTGTTCGTAATTCTTATCCTCCTAAACGGCTTGATCGATTTTGAGGATTTTATTTTGTACTTCTGGGGACACCTGGGTGGTTCTTGGCTATATTTGAAAACGGAACTTAGATGGCACTGTTGTTAGGATCTAGTAACTAAACTAAAAAGCTTGTTTTTATAAGGCTAGGTTTAATAGGAAGTTACAGAAGCTGTTGATTTTAGGTCCTGATGTAATGGGGGCAAGAATCATCTTCCAATGACAATAATGCTATGCACCAAAACGCTTATTATATTATACCTACATTCAGTTGTTACGTGGAATATTTTTTCTTACTTACGAAACATGGGCCCAAGCTAGTAGTAAGCGCAAATCGTGTCCAAGTAAGTACATCAAGCAATTTTAAGTTGGGTTTAAAAGATTTTGTGGGCAAGCCAAACCATTTTTCCGGTCCAGATTATTTTGTTGTGATAAATATATTTCACAAATAATATCCTAAGGTAATTTATACCGGGAAGACGGGAGCAGGCTCCGTCAAATGGATAACCCTCATTTATTTAAGTGAAATGAATTCTTTCGTTTACTTTTTATTAGTAAGTGGGTACTGACGGGTTTGTCAGTGATATTTGAAGAGTCACTTGAGGAAAAATTCGTTGTATAAGATGGTCTGTGTTGTTTTATTACATTTTCAATAAATCTCGGCTCTGGTATAAAATAGAAAAGATTAAATTAAATGTACTTATTATGATTAATTTAATTTCAATTTTGTACCATTTTATCAAGATAAAGGATCTTTTGCGTTCAAAACTTAATAGTTTAAAAGAAATGAGAGTAACCTATAAAAAATATTTCTAAGGCAATGTTTTCAAGGTCTCTGCGATTGGAATGTTCACTCGCATAAGAGAAACGATTAAATTAAATTGACTAAATAACATTCTTAGGCCTGTTGCGAAGATAAACAAAGCAATAAATTTGCGAAAGCCGAGCGAATATTATGTATATGTAGGTACTTACTACATTATATTAGTAGGTAGCAAATATAATTAAAACTGGTTTCGATGGCTCAGTTTAAAAATGTAAATTTAGTTTATCGACCCAGAAGCATTAAAATTGTGTTTAACCGTAATAAATACTACTAATTGCATACTAGTTGGATCATTACCGTGGCGGGGCGCTGATAAAATAGCACCCAACAAAATACTACGTTATCATTAAACCACAATCGAGAAAGCACGCACACGCAGCAAGAACCACACACGCACACACACGTATAATTCACCTGCCGCTATAGTCGTATTGAGAGGCTTTGCGCAGGCGCAGGTTGTAAGTTCTCCCACTACACACCCATGACGATGTCGCCGTCCCGTTTCTTTAGCTACCAGTAGACAGGGACGGGCGGCTACACGTTTTTAGCGTCGGTAAAGCAGCGTAACGCTGTTGTACCGACGGCCAGACTGGATCAACGGTCTTTCTCACGTAGCGGACCTAACTAACTTAGTTATAACTTAACATCGTACCGTGGCGTTTGTTTTATTCGATTTAACGGTCGATTTTCAGCAATGTTGTGTTCAACACGTCACAATTTGAATTAGAGAACCGTTTGTGTTGTTCTTGTGATATTTCCAGTGTGTTATGTGTATTGGTTTCGGCCGAAGTAGCCTTCGTGTGAATGCTTTAATCAAGCGAAGTACCGCAGTGCTATGTAGGTTCGTTAAAAGTGCCAGTGCAAAGTTACGAGTTTGAATTTGTGGGAGATACAAAAAAAGCTTTCGATATAAGTAGTACGTAGTGCAACTGTGTTTTGTGAATAAGTGCCCACGATAAAGGATTGGGAGATTAACTTCAAAGTGAAACAGGGTATGTTCACATGTTCAGTTACCTATATGACTTTCTACCGTATCATTTGTGTGTGTCTAACGGTATATATACTCGAAAATAGCTTAATATCGTAGGCGTATAGCTTTAGGAACAACGATTTATAATGAATTAATAAAACTGAGGAATGAGGTTAACTGCTGATGACTTCGAAAACTGTATTGTATTCGAATGACAATCGAGGCTGATGTGTAGGTACCTACTTATATTTATTTTGAACTCTTCGAGGGGCTTACTGAAGCATGTTTTCGTGTGGTTGTGAGTTCGAACCTTGACACCGGACACTACAGCGGTGCTCGGCACAGACTTGATAGGATGACATTCATCGACGCAGGGGTCAATAGTTTTAGAAATATGCAATTAAATACCTACCTACTTATATTAAATGTTAAACAATTATTCATCACATTTGTAAATATCTAAGCGTATTTCGAAATTTTAAAATGGATGTTTAGAAATGAAAAACAAATATGATTTGTTAATTCAATCAACTCGGTAACTACCGATAACAACTAATGAGTGATAGGTAGGTATAATAATTTCCAAACTGAAACATTATCGAGTCGATTTCGAAAACATGATCAATTTTTTGTTACAAACTCTTATGTTGTAAACAATCACTATCTCAACCTATTAGCGCGAAGGTGCACTCAAATGATTTGTGTAGTTCCTTGTATTATTTTTAGTATTTCTTCCTTTTTTTTTGTTATTGCAAAAGTTTAGTAATAGAATAATACAAGGAACTACAAAAATCTATTGTCGTTTTTTTATTTTCTCTGTGTAGGTACTTATCTTTATGTCGACAGTAATTTTGCTACAAAAATACCCTTTTTTATTTAATATTTAATACCCTATTTACCCTTGTTTAATGGATTCTCAATAGATATAATAGATAGATATTCTTGATCATATATTCTTCCCTTTATAAAATTGAAAGAGCTCAGTATGTGTGCTCCATATCGCGGTAGTCGAGCGAATCTGCCTTCACAAGAACATCAACGCGCTGCATACGTAAGGAGGTATGAGATAGGACATAGGACGCTATGAATGTTAATATAAATTTCGAGGAAACATTAAAGTATGACATAAATAATGTTATGACAATGTACCCATGCGTCTGGTGAACTTACTGTTTGAAAATAATGGGGACAAGAGGATGTAAGAGCTAAATAAGTGATGATTACCTTTAAAAATATCGAAAGTCATAACTATTACACATAAATTCAAACACACATCGGCTTTGTAAGGTACCGTAATGTAAATTGTTTACAAATATTGTTCTAAATATTTCCTTCTACTTCCATTGTCATACGTACCTTTTGAACCCTACGCGCTACTAAAGAAACTTACGAACAATTAAACACAAACTCTTCAAAGGGATTTCTGTATTCAACAATCTCCTTACATTCGTCAAACTTTACCAATTTAATATTGTGCAGGTATCAATTACAAATTCATTACCAGCTACAGAAATAAGGATTGTATTTCAGCGGTGTAGAGTTTAAATTCGTTTAGTGTGTGGTGTAAATGGAAGAGGTAAAAAATGCCTCATGCCAACACAGCACATTCCAGAAATGTCTTTAATTAGGGACAGGTAGGTGGTGCCGGCTCGCGCTTTGTATACTATGACATTTATGTCTACTTTTACGGCGCTGATGCGAAATGTTTATGTAAATAATTGGTATGTCTATGGTGTGTATAGGTAGTGTTTTATGGCCCATACCAGCTATTTTTTGCCTCCCGCTTTGCACCGGAGGGAAGTGGATTTTTTTCTTCCAACTCCTCCTATTATTTCTTTCGATTAAATTCGTGCGGGTTCCAAGACAATTAAACTGTTCCCCGGGACTCATCGAGGGTCACACCTCGTCGTCACTATAGGTCAACATTGTCGATCCTAGTTTACAGGAGTAAAATTGGTGGGGGTGTGTGGCGGGACCAGTCCAAAAAATAGGTTTGTCTACAATGTATGTACTTACCTAAGAAATAGAATTCCTTGGGCAACGAAAGAGGCAGCCCTCAGACGTCACCTTCACTGATCGTGGGCTTTTAATTTTATTACTTTTCTGAAATTAGTCCGAACGAGATAACATATAATAAAAATTTGTTAAGAATATAAAACTCATTGAATATGGGCACACCCACAAGTCTGCGTTATCTTATCTACGCAATAAAACTTATATAAATAATAATTATATCGTTTTTAAATATATAAAAAACCAACCGAACGCTGGCAGAATATCTCTTGAAACTGGCTATTCTAGTTATGGCTGTTAGGTACTAGTGATGTAACGAATGTTGGATTTTGGACATTCGCGAATGCGAATGCGAATATTTGGCTCCAACATTCGCGAATGCGAATGCGAATGCGAATGTTGACTTTCAAATAAGTAACCCTAAATTGAAAATTTTAAAAAACCCCGTTGCGACAACTTTTTAAATTACAAAAGGGCTGATAACTTTTAAACGGTTGAATCGATTTTCGTGAAATACAGCTAAGAACACTCTCGATCAGAATACTTTTCTAAAACAGATACTAAATTAACATCGGATCATCCGTTTGGGCGCTACGATGCCACAGACATTCACACAAAACCACATGTTAAACTTATAACACATCTCTTTTTTCGTCAGGGGTTAATAAAGAGCGCGCTAAATGTTAGACTGGTTTGACATTTCATGTCGGCCGAACATAGTCGAACCCATATAGGTTGAAAGAACGAAGTTAGTCACATAAAGTTAATTCGAAGAGATTTGTTTTGATTTGAGGCTAGTTTAGTATTATTGCATTAATCAAATTTATGTGATATTCAAACGTTATTGAATTTGTTGATATTTTAATTAGACTAAGAAGAACAATAGGGAAAGATCCTATTTATAATTAGTTGCCTACCCCAAGACGGTTCCATATTTTTTTAAAATTAAAAATATAAATAAATTAGTGCATTATGTGCAAGTGAGCTAAGTTACGATCGAGGCTGGTTTGCAGCCAGATACGCGAGGGCTGCGCTGTGATGGAGCCAAGGTGTGTAATTAACAATGCTCACGCGTTTCATACGACATTTTACAACTGAATTGCGGTAAAAAAATATTTAGATTATTACAATCTTAATTGAAAAAAAACCACAATTCACGAATATGTTTATTCAGTATTGTTTTCATCAGCGTTAAGAGAATACTTAAGTCATAAGCATATGTTGAAGTTAGGGGTTGATTTATAACTATAGAGTCTTAACAAAGTGGCGTTGTATAAATAGGTACCTGTATTCATTAAGAAATCGTTTCTAAAAACAGGCATTCGTATCTTATAAAAGCTTAAGAACTTTGTATGTGTT
Organism: Notodonta ziczac; assembly: GCA_918843915.1. Taxonomy (NCBI): domain Eukaryota; kingdom Metazoa; phylum Arthropoda; class Insecta; order Lepidoptera; family Notodontidae; genus Notodonta; species Notodonta ziczac. The sequence continues at coordinate 4,740,728 of OU974051.1, forward strand.
ACGTAAAAGTGCAAACGTTTTAACAATATGCAAATATCAGGGTCGTAAAAGTTATAACGCTTCCGTGGACACGTCGACCGGGTAACCCTCCGTCGCCAGCGTCATCAGATCTTCACACGGTGCGGGCGCGGGCCCCGCGTGGAATCTCGTGAAAGTTGGCCAACACTCGCCCAAGATCGAGTGGATGGGTCGCCGGAACCTGTTTGTGAATCGGCAAGTGTAGCCGATGAGTTAGGAATCTACAAACCGGCTGTTAACTAGAAGGAAATAGATCATTAATGTATACTTAAACGGGGAACCAGATTTAAATTACACTTGTTAATATCGCGAAGGCACGGTGATGGTATCTAACAGCGTACGTTAGACGGCGATGTCGATGTTTTATGCAAATAGCAGCCTAGCGAGTGTGTGATAACTATAAAACTGTCAAATTATTTTGTTGTCTCGAATCTCGATGCGTAGCCGCCGCACCCACTTATTACACGCGTGCTAAAACTGCTTTCACGTGCTTTTTATGCAAAGATGCAAGACTGAAGTGTTGTGTAAACTACGACATACTTTGGCGCTTTAGTGCAGCACTCCATCTAAACTCTGAAATAAAGATGTAAAAATATGGATAAGCCATTTCTATTACGTTTGTGTCAAGAAGGGCAAATTTTAAGTATAAGAGTACACTGAGCAAAAAATAACAACAAAAAATGAATGTTGTAGTTTCTAGTATCCCTTTTAGAATTTTTTACTAATGAGTTGTTTTTGTAAACGTTTTGTAATTACAGTCAAAAATTTATGAATACGAGGCATTACCTTTGTTGTAACTAAATTAAAAAACGTTTACAAACACAACTCATTAGCTATCGTATTTCTTATCTCAGTTTACTTTATAATTAGACAATTTGATCAAGAAATTATCGTTGCTATTTTAAGAAGAGTAATTTTATGTGTTGTTGGTTTAACAGCAGCGATTATCTATATAATGTTACGACAATAAAGATAGCTTCAAAAAGAAACAACCCATCATAACCATACCCACAAACCAAAAAACGTTCCGCGTTCGTTTCGACATGGCCAAATTGCCGTAACAATTAGTTCTACAAGCGATAAATCGGCGATATCTGGAGCCGTGAAGAACTATGTACTTTATGTCGACGTATTCAAATGAATGGGGAAAAAATCTCCCATGCGATTCCTCTCACGTGCCATTGTGGATTGTTCCAGCTATCTAACGCCGACATTTAATTGTTGTGGCCTCATTGTCGTTTGTATCTGCGATCTCACGACAATGGTACTGTCGAGACGTAAACTAAGCCCTTAGATAATGCCCCACAAACGTTTTGTTAAGTATACCCTTAATAGAAAATACGGTTTTGAGACAACTTCTGTTTATCTCAAGGTTCAAGACATTTTTCTGTAGACGGAAGTTTCTAATTTCGTTTCGTAACCTGAATTTCCAATATTGTTATTAGAATCTTTAAATAGGACTGACTGCCTGACTGACTGTCTGGCCGCACAGCCTATTATAACAGGTGGTTTTAGAAATATAAAATTGTGCACAGGAGTTCCTTATATAACGGGAGTGAGCACTAAGAAGGGATTTATGAAAATTCATCCCATAAGGAGGTTAAATAAAAATAGGGATGAAAGTTTATATGTAAGTTCGATCGGGCACACGGCTAGTCCTTTATAATACTTACTGCCTATCTATTACAAGGTAGGTAGCCGGGGAACGCGAGCTGACAATAGAGGTTTATTATGTTTCTCATACAGAACGCGGTACTGACAAGATAATCTTGGCATTCCCAAGGCTCACTTCCACTTTTGTATGATACAATGTGGAGTGTATTGTTGTTCTTGCTGCTTTTATTTTTAAAATATTCATAAGGCATTGTATACCTATATGACGATTGCAAGAGATTAAAAAATATCGCGCGGAGGCTAGCCCAAGGAATGGGATTCTCGTTCTTATTGAATTTTAAATTCGTATTACTGGAACTGCACGTCGTGTGAACTAAATTCCATCAAGTGTTGAACTTCCCAAGTTAGCTGTACTCACTTGAATAAACAAGAGTGTGGACATACGCCCGTGGTAGTTATCTCAGAAATATTTACATTTAAATAGCTATTGGTTACCGTTCGGTAGATTTTATCATAGAACCTAATTATATTGAGCAATCTGTGTGACGAAACTGTATAATTGATTTACGTTCAATATGGTTCCTTGGCGATTATTGTTGAAGTTATTCGTGTGATGGCAATTGGGCAATATTGAAGATGATGATACAGCACCCGTTATTTTGATTAAAATGCTAAATTATTGCAAAACGCTAATTTATGATGTCGTTATAATATACCTATAGAAACGGTTGAATAACGAAATGAACTGTTAGGTCAGTGGAAATGTTTCCAATTATAATAAGAAACTGTATATTAATAAATTATTACCTATTTGAAACAATTTACAATAACTTTTATCAGAAACGTACAATTTTCACTTTGCGTCAGTTCAGTTTTTTTTTCTACATTTCTTCAAAACTTTCGACAAGTAGATAAACAAATGAACTTTTACTTTTAATAATGTACTACTTAATCTAAGTCGATATACAGCCTTCTCAATTTACCGCTCTCAATAAATTCATGTGCAAGTAGGTACCTGTGTGTAGCTATAATAGTATCCACAGTAATACTAACCGATATTTCATAAGCGGCTTAAAGTTCGAGTTTCCAGCAAGTCTCGCATCTTCAAACCTGTTCCGAAGTGGTCCAAGTGGTCCCATAAAATTAATAAGGTCATACAGACACCATAAATTTTATGGAACACATTATTATACGATGGGGATTACCATTTCATGCTGGAGTAGTGAAGGTCATGGTAGATATTAAAATATTACTTGTTAGTAATTTTCCCATGGGTGTTATCATCTTCTCATCATTTCATTTATATTTAATTGACGCTAGTGTATTTCCTTATTTCCTGATCGGCGACCACAGCGTCACCTACTGGGTCTTACCATAGCTGAGAACTAACTAGGCGACTCCATAAGTACAAATATAAAGTTTCATCAAAATCGATCAAGCCGGTTAGGAGGAGGAGAATTGCGAACACACTCAGACCAGATTATTTATCTCTAATGATTTACGAAGCGTTTCAGACCTAAAGCGTTTTGTAATGCCCGGTAAACTGCCTATGATTTTCTAGGCAAGTATTTGAGGGCTAGATAACAAATATTTGACCGTCTTCTTTACAAATCAAAGGTATGATAAAGATAACATTAGCAATAATTACATAGCTTAGTAGTCGGTTCAGATTACCTCAAATATGTAATTCGAAATCAATTTCGTTATCTATGCTATCAGTCGCTCACCGAGCTTTCCTAAATTATTTACATTTAGTGAGATATGGAGTATTTACTGCGGGGCCTGTAACTTTATCTGTTTACTTTGATGCCCGCCGTCGTTAGAAGGTGTACTTTAGTGGATGTACAATCAGCCGCATTCCTCTGCTATCGATGGCATCGACGCGACGGTTCGAGACGATATGTTTTTTGTAATAGAAGGAGAATATAGTAAAGTTCTAAGTTATATATACATATTTTTTAAATATTACTAGTAATGTGTGTTTGTTACATTACTCACATCAATTGTTTAATGGCCAGGATGGGGATCGAACCCGGAACCTCTCAGCTACGAGGACGGCCCCTTTAACCACTAGGCTATTGACGCTTTATTTAAACCGAGACTATAAGTATCTACAGTAGTAATCGGTGATGGTAGTGTGTATGTGGGCCGTATATGTGTTTTATTTGCGAGACTTTCCTACTGAAGTCATTCCATTGCACTTAAACATGGGGTCTTTCAAAAGGCAAGTCCCTAAAAGGCCGGTAATGGGTCAGTTCCCCTTAAGTACCGCATGGCCTGGGTGACGATTACCTACCGACTGTCTGCAAGTGGCCTGCTTAGGCAATAAAAAAACTATACCATTCTCTAAGAGTTGATGAAAGGAAATACAATTATATTAGATTAGAAATATTTTTTCGCATTTCTAAAAAAACTGTACCATTCTCTAAGAGTTGATGAAAGAAAATAAAATTACATTAGATGAGAGAAAAATGTATCGCATTTCATTTTAGGTATGGGCAAAATGTTAGTAATTAATGACACATACTTTAATTACTGTGTTAAACTGCCATTTAAATTAGCTGTCTAACAAAGTTACACGGAAGTATCCCTATTACTTAATGCTAATATAAATCTAACAGTTTATTGAAAGGTGTTATGAGTTTAAATGAGTGTCAATTAAGTCCTGTCGTCGCAGCGGGTCCGTTTGGAAGCCGGTCGAGCAACTAACCTTTCCGCGCCAAAGGTTCGGGATGACGGTTTGTCAAGCAAGGCGCGTGCCAGTTGCAAGCACCTGCATTTTTTGTATCGACCAGCTGATATTTTGTAACAAAAAATAGATTGACAATTGCACTTTTATTGTACTTACTTGTCAACACAAAAATAATAAAGTAACAGAGAGACACTTCCAATGATTCTTATTATTTAAATGAACAATGTTAAATGTAAAACGCACGTGATTTGATTTCTTAATTTTGTAATAGTAATTATATTGGTACTGCTGTGTAGCTATATAAACGATAATAAAATGTATTCTCAATATTGAATAAAAATAAAATAAATTTAAAATTAAAAAAAAACTGCCGATTCCGATGACTTTTAAAACTACAAAAGAGCTGATAATTTTCAAAGGGCTAAACCGATTTACATGAAACATAGCTAAGAACTCTCTTGATCAGAGTACCTTTCTAACAAAAAGTACAAAATTTAAATCAATTCATCCACTTGGGCTCTACGATGCTCTACGACACCCAGACAGACACATGTTAAACTTATATGCCCCTCTTTTTTCGTCGGGGGTTAAAAAGATAGCGTTGTTGAAGTACACATTGTTCAAAAAATCTAGGTCATTATTTTCTATCTTCACCTTAGTACAAGTGATTTGATATAAAACATTCACACCTCTAATGAAAATTACGTAAACTGTCCCCCCTAAAGTAAACAATCAAAAAACCTAACACCTGCATGGCTATTGATATTTCGATCGCTAGCGGTCGCGCACGTGACTCATACGGTATCGTGACATTACCCGTACAGTTTACTATAATATCGTGAGCGGATAATTATTATGCATACTTTGTTACTGCGTCAAATTGGCACTCAAGTTATATTGAGCTTTTGTGAGTACACAAGCTCAATTTAACTTGGGTTCCAAATCTCGCTCGCACTCGCGCTCAGTCAGCTTTTGTTCTTGCTCAATTTGCTAACATAAAGGACTCCGCTCGGCTTCGTTCGTAAAATTTTTGACATATTATTAATGGTTTCTTATTATTACTATACTAGTGGATGCTCGCGGGTCCGCCCGCGTGCTACTACGAACATTTTTTTGGTATAAGAACCGATTAACTTTTATAAAGAATCCTTACTAATATAGCTCTTTGCAGTGAAACACTGCAAATAGCTCATTAAAGTATTTATACGTATATGTCTTATTTGTAAAAAAATAGGCTAAATAATTAAAAATGCTACCCAAAGACACTATTCCACGCGGATGAAGTCGCGGGCATAGCTAGTTTACTATAAAGCTATAATTTTGGTATTACACACAGACACTTTAGTTTTATTTATGTGGAGTAACGCAATCGAGTCAAAAGTATGCGACATCTCCTTAAATATGGCCTAGTCTCCTCATCAAACCTAAGCGTTTTAACCAAATGTGTACTGTGTTATCAGTAGGTTCCACACTCGTTTATTATAATTGTTTACTCCATTGCTGCTTTATTTGCATGGAATATTCAGCTTTAGGCAAAAGTCTATTTAGACAAACGTTAGCACATTTGTATTGTCCGAATTAAAAAGAGCTGAGAGTAAACATTCAGCTCGGTTGGCATAACGTGGAAAAGTCGACGCTTTTTGTCTCCGTTTCAGATAATAATGACCCTTATTTACAGTGTCATGCAGTTGTTAGTCGAGTAAATTACCTGTCTACCATTAGTATACGTATAGCCACGATAACAATGAATGATCACGTTCAAAATTTGTTTCTTCTAATAAGCATTATATTATTTGTGCGTAATTTAGTGTAATTAGAAATAAAATATTATTTAAATTTATTAAATGTCTGTTATTCAATTATGGCCTGAATGCCCCTCGTTTTGAGGGGAGGCCCGTGCCCAGGAGTAGGACGTCAAAAGGGCTAAAATAATTATTATAATATTTATGATATGTCTGATTATGACCTAAAAATAATTTTAATCATATTATATATGATATTTTATAGGTAGTTAATGGTAGCAGTATCATAACAAAGTGTGGTTTTATTTCAAAACATCGATAGTTTAGGTACTAGGTAGGCATCGCATGTTTATGTGTCGTAATCTCATGTAGGTAGAAATAGTAGCTTATCTCAAGATAAGGATTTATGCCTTATACGTATTGTATAGCGATTACATTAGAATTTTTATGCCACGACGACGTCGCTTGGTGAAGAAAAATGGTTTACTCGAATATTAAATCAGGCATTTTCTATATATTTACTCGGTATTAGAATTTCAAATGACGCACGAATCAGTTTGATATTGTATTTCTTAGCAGCGACGTTATAATGTGGGTATTACAGTAGTATTAGATGTGTCAGAGAGTAAATTATTTTATATATTTTGGCTCAGGTGAGACCTCAAGACTTTAAATTATGAATTGAAATGTTTAATAAATCTATCACTTGATAGATTTATGATAGGTAATTTAAATAAAATAAAATAATTATAAACACTTTAAAAGTACAAGTCTACTTATGTGAAATACTTAAGTAGTTTATGATTGCATGATTTATTTATGCAATACCGTTGTTGTTTGCTTATTTAAACAATATTACCGAATCGTGATCGCAAGCATTAGCACATCATTGTGGCGTCATTCTAAGTTTCAACAATGGCAATTGCGGCGAGGTCGCGCCATGCGCCGTCGTGAAGCTCCGCTATCCGGCGGAGAAATTGCAAACTTTTCGAGGAAACAACAGAAGTACCACCCTCCGTGGATTGAGCAAGCGGAATTCCAACAAAAACGATTTTATGCAATTACGCTTAACTTGTCCGGGGAGTTATTACTAAACCGAGAGTGCGGTCACGGCGCGCCGCCGTAATGTTCGGCCGGATCGCCCGTGCGAGTCACGAGCCCCTTACAGCCTTATTCAGCAACGGAATCCAGCCTTTTAGCGTCTTTTTGCCCTGTGTAAGGTTATGCTTTTTTAAGAACGGAGAAATGTACGGTTGAAATATTCGAACGATATTTTTTATGGCCACGTATATTCCCACGGGTACGAGTATTACTCGTACATTCATGGCCCTGGAACTAATAATAAGCAAGGTCTATGTTGATATTGTGTTGTACCGATTTTATTACAATATGAAAAATAAAACTATTAGTATACAGAAGGTACAATAATATGTTTAGTGTTGTTAGCTTTACAGTAAAACGTTTCGACGAATTGGATAACCTACTAACCTACATTTGGAAAATTGTTGAAAATTAATCTTGATAGAGTTACCTATTTTAATAAATATACTTACTTTTACCTCCTACCTTAGTCTAGAGAATACTAGGTTATGATAGTTTCAACGTGTTCAAACATACTGACCACAAATAGCCTAACAAACCAATCTCAGCAATGGTTTGTGCTTTCCACAATAGCCGCCTGAACACCTTCCATCGCATGCCATCACGTTGGAACCGCTTTATAAGAGCAACCACTCCCACAAATACATTATTAAATAGTTTGTGGAACCCCTATGATGAAATGTTATACCATTCATAGGAATGTGGACTTTGTAGAAAGGATTATTTTAAATAATTATAACACCCCTCGTTTTTCGTCAGGGGTTAAAAAGCTCGCGGTTAGCAAGTATTATATTAAATTTGTACTAATCTGGGCTCATGAAGAGGTGCCTGAATGTTCTAAGGTACTCATATCTTAGTCTTAAAACGCAATATGATAATAATATGTGTTGAGGATGAATAAAATGTCTAAGATAAACTTATTTTAAAACTTTATGTCTGCGTACTTGATGCAAGTTAAATGGGCTCTCACTTTGGTTCCCTGCCAGCGAAAGCAAAGATAAATATAGAGGCATGAATCACTGTGATTAAAGTGGTCAAACATGATGTCTGCTTAGATGTAGATAGTATTCTGAAACCGGTTTATTAAGCGGTAAGCGAACATTCACACAAATAAGATGGCACATTTTAGGCAGTTAATGGCAGAAATTATCGGTGCCGGGTTAACCGTGTGAACGACCGCTAACTTATTGGCGCTCTTTAATGACTATAATGGAACTCGATTGAGTAATCAACCACAATTCAAATTAAATAAGTGCATATAGTTATAGTTACCAAGGTTTTATTAGGTGAGTCTTGCATTTCACAAATTTGATTAGTCCAGAACAAAAATGATGTAATTTTTTGTTGTCAAAGCATCTGTTGATCTGCCTTTAGGGGTGCAACAAAAGGAAACCTTGGTTGTTTTAAGCTCATCTCCTCATTGCTAGTCGCCCACGCATAGTCTGTTAAGCCTCTAGAAATCTACAGTTTCTTTGTTGGCCTATGTGTTGAACAGTATTTTTAAGTATGATATGCATGTATTTATACACATTTAAATGTGCATAAATATCTTTAGTTTTGCGTATCATCTATTCAGCTTATCTCGCAGTGGACACAAGATTTTATTTGTTAATTGACGTCATGTGGACCGGACTTCTGATCCATTCATAGCTGCTACTAATACATTATTTTGTTCCTTTTTTAGTTTTGTCAACAAGAAAGTTAGGGTATCCGATTTTGGTCAAGCGTCATTAATTGCATGTAAATAGACCAATTTATTTATTTATCCATAATAGTTAAATCCTAATGCCCTTATTCACAAATAGTACTATGAGTTTTCATAGTGCGCCCAAACGCACAGCCCATTGAGAAATTGCTATTATTTCTATAGACCTGTTCCTTTACTTAAGCCGTAAGTTAATTCCCAAATTAACAATTTTAGCAATAATTTTAATCCCAAATTAAGCAAAGTTGTACTAAATTGACCCAGACTTTAAAATTAGTTTATCGCATAGTTTACTAGGTCCGTTCAATTAATACGCTTTGTGCATCTGTCGCTCATACATCATTGTTAAATCAGTTTTGGTTGCGTAATTTATTTTTGAATTTATTTGCAGAAAATTATTGTTTTCACAGTAAAGTTTATTTTGATTGAAAATTGTTATACTGCGGAATATCAAACATTTGTATGTAACAAACAACTGGAAAAGCCAACTGTATTCCGTACAGCCTATGACATTGTTCTGTGTTCTGTTTCTGTGGCTTGACTAAGTACTCAAAAACTCAAAGTCTTAAAAACTCAATCAATCGTAATGTTTAATATTTTTTGTTATATGTAGCCCGAATCTATTTATTAAAGCGTTTACCAACAAAACATTTTTATAAGTTTCGGTTATTTACCGCACGCTACGAACGTTAACCCATAAAATATGGAATGTAGGTGTATTGTTCCAGACCTCGACCGGAACTCCGGCTCGCGGCGTCGAGGGATTCCGTGACGTCATATTAATATCCGTTATAGCGGCACCCGGTTTCCTGTTTCCGCTTTTGTTGCATTTCGCTGAACAGCGTAATTGCCAGACCAGAAATTTTTAGCACTTTCAAAAGGTTTTACTCAGATTTTATCACTGTTATGTAAGATTAGAATTTTAAAGAAGTTATTAGAGTGAGTGTGTAAGAAAGTTGAAAACGAAAGTTTCGCTTACCAACTTTCTAAATTAGAGTTATGTGGGCTATTATTTTATGCGCTAATTGAACAAACATTACCGCAGAGTCTGTTAAACAGTTGCTAACGCGATCTTATGATATAACACATTTATTTGTATAAGATTATTAGGTAATATTATTACATAAATTTTTCAGACGAGCAAAGAGTTGTTGACATACGTACCTATCGGTTTTTCTACAGTCTTGGTTAGACATCGGTAGGGCGGTCACAAGTCAGAGGGCGAAATTGGAATTCTCATTTTTATGTCATACCAGTATAAAAATATTTACCTAATGATAATGGAACAGCCCTACAAGTTACCTACCCCTCTGTGTGCCAGACTATTGGACGTCGTTTCCCCGTCTACTTTTAATGCCCCCAGACACCAACAGTGGCTCGTGACATGGAGCTTTAGATGTCCTAGCAAGAGACGGCCAAAGCTCCGGAGACGGGCGACACTCTCGTGCCGCTGTAACTTTTGCAATTAGACAATAAATTCCTAGCTTTTAATGAGGAGTCTGATTTATGGATGCAATTTTGGAATGCTATTTGGTAGTCGACATTGCATGTTATTGGATGTTTAGATTAGAAATAATTTACTGTTTCAGGCGTTACTTTGTAAATTATTTTGAGAGAAGGCTCACCACTCAATAATTTTATCAATAATAGAAGCGGCCAAAAAGGCCGAATTACATTAGATTACTTTAGATTAAACGATAAAGACGGAGCCCAAAACTACGAAAGTTGGGTTGTGTAGGAACAATTTCCTGGGTCTAATATAGCTATGGAGAACATTTCGTCCAGAGTCCCCCGTGCTTTTGACAAGGGTACTTACAACATGGGTATTTTAACATACCCGGCAGGAACCGTTCCATCGACAAATCTTTATTTGCAACCTTCGTTTGTTCGTCTTTCTCACAATGTTAACAGTAAGTTAAACATACTCCTACTAGCTGTCATCCTTCCCTCTACATTTAACATGAGATCTTCACCAAATTTAAGGTTACCGCGCTACATAGAGCACCACAAGGCTCTCAACTATTGTTCGAGCCAAAGCAACAATGGATAGTTAAGGGCGTACCTCGTCCATAAATTTAGACATACTTTCTACAGGCCGCCCACAAACTCGTCACAGCCGTCGCGCCGAGAGCTTGACTGACAGAACAAGACAAACGGCTAGACGTATGAACTATATTATATAGAAACTTGTGCACAAAACTTTATTCTCCTACCTAGAGTATTAAGAATTGGGTTTGAATAAGTTTTGCTCTAAACTATTAATATATTTGAAAAGTTTCATTGGGTACATATGACTCTAAACTGAATTGTGACTAATCTCTACAACTTGTTATCCATGTAAGAGAAATTCAACCTTATGGTATCAGAATTCTATGCCAAATTAGATTCAATTTTGGTCTTTGTAATTTCTCACGTGTTAGCTTTCCATACTATTTTTATCTCTCGCGAGACGTAAACGCTTTGCAGTACTCGCGATTCCCGTGCATTTCTATTAAGTAATACTTACAGATTAAGGATTAACATCGAGTCCTTCCTAGCTACTGACTGAGCCAAAGCGTAACGTAGATTGGAACATGGACCGTATAGATTCGAGCATCTATCTTATCAAATAGTAAAAGCCGATAAACCTACATGTAAGACCGTTGCGAAACCGTGCATAGCCTACGCCCGGTTTTGACGCCCACTGACCCCACTGCGGAAGTTGCGCAGTGACAGTGATAACGCGATGCGAGATTAACGCCCCGAAAACGGACGTGAAGTCAATCATAATAATTAGGTAAACGATTCAAGTGCGTTTAATCTATGACGCGTCGTATTATCCGGGTGTTTATCTAATTTGACGACCGCTTGGCGCAGTGGTTTGTGCGTACGCCGCTCGGCTCACTGGTTGCGGGTTCGACTCCTGTCGGAGAAAATTTCGGAACCGGCCTTTCTGTAATTTGCCCCAGTCTGGGTGTCACTGGGATCGCCCCAGTCCATTGTACGGTGCCCATAGTACAAGCGTTGCTTAGTTTGGGACCATAGAGTTGGTGTGTCAGTCTGGCGATATTAGTTTTTTAAATTTGTTTTATTGTATTTATACGAATAATATGAAATAGCGAAAAATTTGAAAGCGACGAAAAGGACTTCTCAAATTAACTACTTTGGTTGGGTAAAAATGATAATTATATTACGTATTATGTAGGAAGCTTGCCGTTACATTCCTTAGTATTTTTTTATTGTAGACTAGAAATGTTATTTGACCTGCTTATCTAAAATTTTTTTGATGAAAATTTCAATAAAATACTAAGGAAACCCATTCAAAATCGAACTATAGATACCTTCGTAAAGACAGCATATACTGCACTAATTTATTTTTGAAATGTGCTGACGAGTTAAAAGCTTTTTTAAAAGAGTAAACAGAATGTTCAATTAGTAGCTTTGTGTACAAAATCTACAAACCAATCAAGCTCTTGTTTACAATTTTTAATTAAATTGATATTATCACAAAGAGCGCTGACAGTTTATTTTTATATAGTTTATTCATTACCCGACAGATTCGAGGCGCTGTGCTTTTGTTAGAATTACCCTATTGTTGTCCTACCTCTTGGAAATTGCTACACAATATTATTATATTTCTTCTCGGCAAAAATAACGTAAAACCAAAGAGATTGTGATAATACTTACATAATTATCTCCTATTAGGATAACAATTTCTTAAAGTACAAAAAACTAATAAATATCGCAAAATAAATAGAGCAACTGTATGGTCACGAACTAAGCAACGCTTAGTACAGAAAATGCTGCTTTAATTACAAAACGTTTAGTAAAAATACTAAAAAGATAACAAGCAACTACAGAAAACATTTGTTTTTATCAGTATACTAGCTGTGCCCCACGACTTCGTCCGTGTAGTATTTAACGTAACAAAAAATATTGGGATTATCGGGATAAAAAGTATCCTATATGTTAATCCCGGTTATAAACTATCTGTGTTACAAATTTCATCCAAATCCGGTCTGTAGTTTTTTGCGTGAAGGAGTAACAAACATACATCTACACTAACAAACTTTCACATTTATAATATTAGTAGGATATATGGGTACTCTAGACTCTTGGGAGAGTGGCTAGCACATTGTCTCGATATTTGGAGTAGCCACTCAAAAAACACAAGAGACAAGCCTCCAGTAGAAGCGGCAGACTACCCTTGTGTGGCTTAAAGTACCTCTGTCGACACACGTCGTGAATGTACAAGGAAATGCATCAATCCCTTTGAATACTAATAACAGTGTTGAATAGGTTGTTTGTTTGTCAATTCTAAGCCATGATTATGAGTTGTCGTGAATAGAAAGTAGGCGTAGTGATTACGTTGCGTGCTTGCGTAATTTGTAGTTGTTTTTTTTTGGCCTGATGTTAAGCAGTTACCGTGGCATACAGATGCTTGCTCGCACGATGTTGGCCTGAAGGGTACGGGATAGACGGATACAGGCTCTCTGACTCGTCGTACGACATGCAGCTATAATTGCTACATTATGCCAATTTTCGGTGAGAGGGTGGTACTACCTCTGTCAAGCCAGCCCCTAGATGAGCTGTAGTCAGTTGGGTACAGCTTGACACTACCTCTGTAAAAAACTTGATGTATGTTATAACAAATCTAGCCCCCATTAAACTGCCTATCACAACACAGCTATACTATTGTTAGCTCCAAACAATTGATTGCACGGTAACTCACACAATGTACCATCAACAAAGTTGACGCTCAATTTTTAACACTTTTCCCTTGCAGGCAGTAGTCATAGGATGCCTCGCCCATCATGTTGTTGTCCAATGAGACGAAAGCGTCCGATGAGACAAAAGCCCTTTTTTAGAAAGCCATTTTTTTGTTTTAATTGTTTTTATGTGCATGCTAGTAGCATGTGGCTGCTGGTCACTGCATGTATCTGGTCAGAAAATGCAACCTTAAGGTGATCAAGCGTCGAGTTTGTTGACGGTACATAGAACACAATTCTTATGCTACAACTAGTGATATTATTCAACACGCATCGAGCAGAGCCTTGGTAGCCGACGTGGGATAGGCTCGCGTGCGTAGATTGACCTCGGCGGCTGCTAAATTGTAGGAAACTGGTTTTGTAGTTCCATTCCACCTTCGATAAAACGTAAACAATCGGAACTAACCCTCAAATGGTTGGAGGCTTAGTATTTGTGTCCCCGAATGTTTTGGGATCGGTGTGGGTAAACCGGATGTATTCGATTTTGAATCTGAGGAGGCTTAGATCACTACATAGTATAGAGCAAAGTCGCTTCCCGCTGTCTGTATGTCCCTATGTATGCTTAGATCTTTAAATCTACGCAACGGATTTTGATGCGGTTTTTTTAATAGATAGAGTGATTCAAGAGGAAGGTTTATATGTATAATACATGCATAATATAGTAGAGAAACACTGATCATTTTAGAGCCGTGCGAAGCCGGGGCGGGTCGCTAGTATTAAATGAAGAAGGACCTCGTTATAGGAATTATTCACACTGTGCTCGAAAACTAAGGCTGTATTAATAAATCGATCTCAAGACTGAGTGTGGTTTTGGAAATGTCATTCTTATGTCATGCCATTACAAATGACTTGACAACATCCTACTTAAGATCGCTCTCTAAGGGCCAACGTAATTTAAATTTTGAAGGCCGCCTTTGAAGTGTCTGTCGCTTGTTCTATTGCGTTATTCGTGTAAAACCTCAAAATAGTGGAAAGGAACATCTTCCGAGTTATTTTTGAGAATTCGTCTTTGAGAGTATCAGAAGTGGGAATCTTGATCATCAATTATATTCTGTAACGACATATTTGATGCGTGAGATGTCACATTTTGTATTGGAATTCATTTACCCATGAATTTACGTGTGAAATATGAGTTTTTCGTTATAGAATATTCCGACCCGGAGAATTCTTACACGTACCTCAACGTGTTTTAAATTTATTCCCAGACCAGCATGCAAATCGCGAAAAATGTATAAATTACATTATTTCACTAAGTTTACGGTGCGATTCGAACTGTTTATGACTTTAACTTATTGCGTCCTTGCATTATTTATTTCAGCTACATATTAAGCCAATACATACCTATATTCAACTTATTCCATGAATTTTTAGTAGTAAGTGAGTGGGTATGCATATTTTATGCATGTTCGCTAAACAAATGAAACCTTTAATATTCATGGTTCAATCAAGTGAGACCTAGACAAATCATGGGACTAAAAAAATAAAATCTGTTATGTGATAACAAAATCAGAATAATCCTAACCTCTTCGTTTCATTTTTAGCATTTGAATGTATGATCCTCAATATTAAGAACTTAATATTTATCAATAAAATTAGGGATATAATATATCGTCAAATATTATCTAAACAATAGGAGTTACGTCCTGAATCCCCCTCGTAGTGAGGGGATACCCGTGCTCAGGAGTGAGACGTCAAAAGGGCTAAATTCTTTTTATTATTAATAAGTGTTTAATTAAACACTCATTATTTAGTAACCACACTTTTAATTAATGCTGATTGATAACTAACAATAGTTTGAATATACATGAGTTTCCTGTTTTACTAATCGATAATAAGAAAGTCACGTTCA
The DNA here is from genome assembly GCA_918843915.1 of Notodonta ziczac. Taxonomy (NCBI): domain Eukaryota; kingdom Metazoa; phylum Arthropoda; class Insecta; order Lepidoptera; family Notodontidae; genus Notodonta; species Notodonta ziczac. Next base: position 4,756,197 of record OU974051.1, read on the forward strand.
AAACATCATTTGATAAATCGAATCGTATAGCTTGTCAACAATATTTTAATTATGATGGAAAGCACAACTTTTACCTAAAAAATACTCAATTATTTATAGTGTAGAATTTTCTGTGTAAACTATGATTTAAATTTTTAAATTCACCTAAATTCGTGCACGCCATTTTCGTATTTAATGACCAGTTCAAAATGGACGTCATTCAAGCTCCTATGCACTGTAGCATTACGTCTCCACAAAGCCGGTCGGGCCCCAGGGATCGCACTGCATTCATTGTTCGTACGCAGTAAATGTATCACATAGAATGTTAATTGCACATCGCCGTATCGGATTACAGAGACGCCTTTGTTTATCAAGCTTCGTTTACAAACGGGACGCGCGTGTTACGTTGTGTGTCCGCTCGGTCCAGGTAACTTCACGGGGGAAAGGTCGGATCGTATTTTATCTTGTTCTGTGTACTCAGCGGGTTTTAATACGTTTATAGGACATAATTGTGGTTTACAGTGGCCACGCTTATCTGTTTCAATTATCATAGAAGTAATTTGTGTAAACTTGTGTGGGTTAAAGCTATATGGGGTTATATTTTTTAGAATATCTAATTAATATGCAGGGAAGGATATTGGTCTCTGCTTTTGGAAGGTATAGGTATGTGTAATTTTGAAACCCTATGTTAACATAATAATAATGTAGCCGATTAAATATCCCTTTCCTCCGCCCTGGCTCCCCTAAATAACAGGGGATACATGCCATAATCAACCGCTAGCCCAGTGCGGTTGTCGGATTTTAAATGTCTTTCGAAACTTGGTTGGATTTTCTAAGATAGGCAATGGTATTATAATAATGATAATCATTTATTCAAATTACGATTCGCACATAGATTTTGAAAAGTCCAGAGGTCCGAGCTGGGGTTTGAACCCAGGACCTTGTACCCGCAACACGCGTGCTTGACACTGTCTGATTTGTTACCATATCATCGTAAAATCATTAAGTTTAATCAGCTAACTAACATTACTTAAAAAGTTTGTATGTATATGTCAATGTACGCCATATTTCTTAACGTATTCTTACTAAATACTTACGTTTTTCTAGTGCCTAAGTCGTTTTTTGTGGAATAAGTATTATCTCATCAGTACCTATAGTATGGTATCTCACGCATCAGTGACTTCTCTTCTATACACAGCAAGCCAATGGTACTTTAGCGGAAAAGGGAAGATCTTCCGGCCAGGTGGGTGTTATGCCTGGCGGGGCGGCCGCTATGCCCCGCTGGTTATTCTTGGGGTCTTGTATATATAGTCACGATGCTTGCGATTCTTAATATCGTGATTCAGTTTTTCTATGAAGAATCCGTACATTGTATTGAGGCGCTGCATTTAGCGCCATCTGTCCGTTTCTGTCGGCGACGTGAATGTGAGATCGCCACAGTACCACCTAAGGCGGGGTTAATTGTGTTGGTCTACCACTAATCATACAGGAAACATACTTTGACATACAGCCTACATGTTAAAAACACAATGCTCCACACGGCAGACACTTGAGCCGTCCTTGTTGCGAACTTGTCGAGCCGCGCTCGGCTCGAGTGCCCTTGCTCGGGTCGAGTCACACTCTAGTGTAATAGCGGCGTGTCTTCACCCTGTTACCTTATTGCGTCAATCCGGCTTTGTGCAACACCCTGTTATGAATGGCCCATACAAAAATAATTTTAAGGTAACCGAGGTGAGATATAAATACGTTATATTTATAAGTTATAGCTGTGCCCGCGACTTCGTCCGCGTGTACTTTAACTTAACAAACATTTCGGGATTATTCATCCCCTATTTTATTCCCTTGAGGGTAGAATTAATCAAAATCCTTTCTTAGCTGATGCCTACGCCATAACATCTACCTGCATGCCAAATTTCAGCCCGATCCGTCCAGTGGTTTGGGCTGTGCGTTGATAGATCACTATGTCAGTCAGTCAGTCAGTCACCTTTGAGTTATATATATTTAGATTCACCAAATCTTGAGAACCTAGGTATGTCGGAAACACTCACGGTCGATTATTGAAATTGAAACTCAAATTTTTTTTAATTGCCACGAAGAAATATAAAAGAAAAAAGTTATACTCACTCTTCGCTTTTTGCTAAACTTAGCTTGGTTACTGCTGATATGCTATGCTATATCTACTACCTCATGTATATTTTGACGAACAATTCCATCTGGAGTAACCGATATAATGACAGCACCTAAAGGTGCCCGTCCACTTGAGCCGGGCAGAATTTGGTACAGTCCTCCAGCTTCGACTAATAGGATCGCTTCATTATAATGGGCTGAGGAAAATGAAGCGATCCTAATGGTCGATAGACGCTTACAGTATTGTGAGGAAGATGGAGATTGACCCAGTGATGACACAAGTGTTGACAGGACACGGCGGGTTCTCCGAATACTTGAATCGCATCAAGCGCAAGGAGAGCCCGGCGTGCATCTGCGACCCGGAGGTAGAAGAAAGCGTGTTGCACATCATCGTGGAATGTCCGGTCCACTGCAAAGAAAGATCAGATCTGGAAACAATCATTGGAATTAAATTAACAATACCCGATATCAAGAATTTCATACGAGACAAAAGCACTAGAAACCATTTTATAAAATTTTGCAAAGAAATAGCAAGTAAAGTAGCATACCGTAATAAATAGTACACATTAACAAAATTTAACTACATAACAACTATTCAACAAATAAAAAAAAAAAGATATAACAAAGTCCCTGACTACAGTCCTAGGGGAATACAAGTTCAAAAAGAAAAAAAAAATAAAAAAAAAATGGTCGATGCGGGCGGGCTTGCTAGCCCAGCCAGCCCGGTCGGCTCAAATAGACGGGCACCCTAACAGTTAACCGGCCGGTACACATCGGAATGACTTGTTTGCTCGTGACTAGACGATTTAGTTTCAATAGGAAAGTTATTACTGGCATATTTGTTCGGATACGTGGGTGCTTGCACAACAGTCGCCCGTGGTACCGATATAGGGTGGCACTACTAATTGTTGTACAAGGATTTCATAATTCATTTAATGTTGTTTTTATTACCGCTGAAATATTATTATTATTATTTAGTCGCTCATTAAAGTTTAATAAAAAGTTTTTTTTTGTAATATTTATATAATTTAACTTACTTTTCCCGCAGCTTCGCTAGCGCAGATTTATTATTTAAATGTCGACAATGGCGCCACCTATCGGTTCCAACTATAGCTATGATTAAGAACCATAGAGGCCACCAAAAAGTACTAAAATAAATTTATCAAAACAGACACACGCACACCGAATTTTTTTTAAAACATAACTTTTTGAAATACTTCACAATTTAAACATAAACAGGTTGCTTGCTATATACCAAGATATTTCGTTGTTCTTCCATAAATTTCCTAACTTGACTTAAGTAATGTCTCACTCAGTTGACGCTCATAGCACGTATACGTTATTATGATTTTCTCTGGCCCGCAATCGTGATAGGTCAGCTTAGATTGTAAGGTTTGGACCCTTCCCTTCCATTTTGACACTGTAGTACTTCTTGTTCGGATTTAAATTGCTACTCACTAAACAATCTATTATAAATAGTGTTCTATGAATACTTTAAAGGAGTTTATGAGTAAGTATTGTAAATAGTAAGAAAAATACTTAGTCGTTGTTTAGTTTATTAGTTTGACCGCAAAAACGCAGTTTTTTTGTAGTTTAAGACAACTAAAATTTGTAAAACGTACCTACAAATATAAGTAACTACAGATATAATGTGAAACTTTATCGATAATCAAATAAAAAAAATCAATAATAGAAGCGTCTAGCCTAGGTTGTAATTGGATACTTTACCCTATAACAATATCTACATATATGTAGTTGAATAGTCATGATTCAGAGAGCATTAAACTCTAGATTATGACTCATTTAGGTGATAAAGGAATGCCTGAGATTTGGTCCATGCAAATAAGGCGGCGCCTGACTGCGAATTTAATCTCGGTGCGTTCGCAATTAGTTTTGCCTGCGGTTTTACTCGCGTTTGATATACGCGCTATAACAATATAAAGCTGTTAATTGCGCGTATATTGTTATGTACGTCGCAATGTAGCGAGGCTGAGGGAAGTTGCAGCTGTTAAAACTGTATATTAATTGTTTTAATCTGTTTTAAATTGTACCTACGTAAAAATAGCCGTTTAAACTATTTTCTTTTTCTGCACAAAAAATGATGCAATGACCTTTCCACAAAATTCCGATATTCCCCTTTATAATGCAGCCGTGACGGATATTATAACATGACCCCAACGATAAATTTCCAACTCTGTCAAATACGTGTGATGCAAATAAAAATAAATGTTCATATTAACCTACGTGCTAATAACTGTGAACAAATAAAAGCAGCACATAAAGGTATTCTACTTGATGTGAAAGACGGATATGCTCAATTAATAAAACAGTGTCATAAAAATCCTATAAGTACATCCGAAATCCATACATCTAACTTGAAAGCGTGAGAGAAGGGATTCCAGCGCGGAACTGGTTATTACAGCGTTGGTTGGCTGTTCAATTCGCGAAGTGCTATTGCCAAGGCCAAGAGTGTGAATAGCTAGACTGTAGGTTTATTTGGTTCGGCTTCAAGTCTTGCGATACACATGTAAACTTCGCCAGTGTATGGGCCAGCGGGGCGGATTGTGGCCCGAAAAAACCTTCGCATTGAGAAGGTACACTGAAAAGTGAACAAAATGACGCTAACAATTAATTTTCGTTATTTGTTTTTACTCAGTTTTTTTTTTTACTAAACCTTTTGTAATTGCAGTAAATATTTATGTAATGCCTCGTATTGTAATTACACTAATTTAATTAATAGCTGTAATTGTAAGCATTGTAGTTACCTCTTCCTGTCATATCATGAGGTTCGATTCGGTCGTGTAAGGATATAGGATCTATACTAGGTGAAACAAAAAGGGTATACAATTTTTTTTGCAACTTAACTTTGTAAATCTCAAACTATCGGCTTTGTGGGACAGTTGAAGTACTAAAGGTTTTGTAGACTTGTGGAATCGGTCAACAGCTGTATTCCTATAACGCCGTTTGTTTTTCAAGTTTCCTCAAAAGCTGATAGATTTAGAAATACAAAGTTAAGTTTTGAAAAAAAAAGTATACCCTTTATGTTTCACCTTGTATATAAGGATTTCCTTTTATTTAGCACCGTATTGTCTGAAATTGTATCCGATATATAAATACGAGTAGCAGTGCATTATGAGAGCTCCTATTACATGACAGGTATAACAAACCTATTGAAACCTAAAGTTACGAAATTATATTTGTTTTGTTAAATTGTATTGTGTTTACGAATAATAAAACAAATGTCAGTTTTATTTCATACCAGTACGAAAGGAAATATCAAAAGCGTACACAAAGACGATTTCAGACTTGAGATCGATTCATGAATACCTGCCTTAATACTTATACAATAAAGTGTTTATAAAAGCTTTGCGGCGTTTATTCGATGAGTATATCGATATGAATATAAAACATCAAATTAATATTTATGGAATGCTGTGAGGATATCTATTAGTGATGTTTTTCTAATACATAGTTATCATGCGTTTGTTCATTTGGCAACATCAATCAAACAGCAAATCTTATTCAAAGGGCGTAGACCCCCGACTCGACTCCGATTCATTCAGACTCCAAGGCTGACGTCATCCGCCTCCGCAGACAGACTAAGCACGTGTTTATTTATTCAAATATGTGGCCAGGGTATGCACGGAATCGTAATAAAAAGTCAACAATAACATATAACCAGCAGTACCTATAATTTGGCTCTAATCCACTTGTTGTATAATAGCAACCTAGCTTTTCGTCTACATACCTATCTGTCCTGGTATTTTTCGGGCCAAAAATATTAAATAATAAAAGTGATGTACCAAGTATATTTTTTTTAAAGGCGCACGTCTAGTTCTGTGATAAAAATGGTATAAACTTTTAGTTGAATCACGCCGGTTTCTAAGCCATTGGATGTGTTCTAAGACGTCAACTTAAAAGTCCTGAATATCGGAAAATATGATAGTTACGTATAAATAGTCTGTCTTCACGAAACATCAGAATAACAGTTAACTAAATTATTATTTCGTACTTCGGAAACACTGTATATGTACTTGAAAGAAATACAAAAGTGCTAAAAGTTCTACTCCTTCAAAATTCTTGAAAGCAACTAATAACATTTATTTAGAGCAAAAGTTTAATTTCGCGACTGTTAATTGCAGTACCTAGCTGCATGGTCCGTTTAGAGTCTAGACTGCAGTCTCTTCGGCAAAAGTTCGCTTAGCATTCATAGGTTGGTGCGGCGAACTATTTGGCATCCGCACTCCAAGACAAAGCTCAATTTGCAAGTCGCCGCTGCCTCGCTTCCTTTGACTTCGGTTTCATTAGTGACTGAGTGCAATGTCGTCAAAAGTGGCATTTCGTTAGTTTAAATGTCATTTGCAAAATAAGACCTTTTATGCTATTAATTTTCTTTAAATTCCTTCTATAACATCGACTTAAGGGGTGGAATTCACTCCCACCATCAATCTGGTGTAAACAGGTTGTTACTGAGTTAACGAGCCACATCTATGGGCCGGGTATTATTGGGCTCAACAGCTAACCAATGCATAATAAAAAAAAATTGGCAGGCTATATAATAATATGTGTCACCTCTTCATCATCAATATATAGATTACGATGTACCTACTTTTAGGTAAGTATTTTTGAAAAGAGTTTCTTGCTCATTCCATCTCATAGAAACTGTATTCCAAATGGATTTTAGTCTTATCATACCACAATATATGGTTTCCATGATAAAATATTCTGATTCTCATCGGAATTTAAAATGATTGTGCAGAATGAAAAATTCTTGGCGTAATTTTACAAGTCCTTTTTTTGTTTTGTTTGTAAACAACATTCATAAATCCTTCGATCTCCCAACAAAAACAATAATGCGTAGTGATTATGGCGATAAAGAGAGGAGTGACAGAGTCAGCCGATGCCGGGCGGCTTTCCTTGTAAGGCTCGTCTGGTCTAGCCCGCACACCTATAGCATATAATGGTTCCTTTCAAGTACTTATTCTTTATCCTACTAATATTATAAATGCGAAAGTTTGTGAGTGTGGTTGCTTGTTACTCTTTCACGCAAAAACAACTGAACGGATTGGGATGATATTTGGAACACAGATAGTTCATAACCTGGATTAACACATGGGATACTTTTTATCCCGATAGTATGTTCCCGTGGGACCATTATCGATCCTAATAAACGGATTAGTTCGAAGTAGTAGACGAACGTTAGCTCTGCGACTGAATGAATATTTTTGTGAAATATTTTTTTTGATAAGTTAAATTCCACGCGGACGATGTCGCGGGCACAGCGGAATAAATACACCACACTGGTGCAACTCCTTACGTAAGCATTACGATGGAAACGAAAAATAAATAAAGACAAATGATATTATTGATAATCGAATCAGCTAATACAAAGTTCTAGAAATAATATGATAAAAATGTTTAGTTAATGAAAGCAGCAGACGTGTAGATAAGGTCATAAATGTTGATCCAAATATTGGAACAAAAGAAATAAGGATAGATTCAATCGAACTTTGCCAATCAGCGGCTGCTAACAAGACGGGGGAATCGTTAAACGAAGCTTCGTTTAAACAGGTATATAAACTGGATTAGTTTACTGACGGAGTTTATTAGTGTTATAGCACTTGGTAAATCAAACCAGTCAAATAGGTAAGTTTCTAGATGCGTCACAATAAAAGGCTTACGGTGTTAACGAGTGTCTTGTTAAATTTGACATAATACACATTTCGTAACATCTATAGATCCTAACTGCTATCGATGGTATTTTTATAATATCATTGATAGTGTAGATAACTCTATCACACATCGATTGACATTCGATCGTAATATTGATCGAAGGTAGAATACGATGTAGGAACTTCTATTGACAGTTTCCAGATAGATAGATCAACGTTCAATCGATTAAATAGTGTTTTAAAATATTTTGATTGTATTTATTGAACACATACCAATATTATACTTTTTATAGTTGGTGTAGTTAATAACTTTGATAGTTATGTCAAAGAGTCTCAACTATATATTTTTTTTGTAAACGGTTACAATTAACAATTCTTCATTATTTCGTAAACATACGGATCTCGACTTGATATCAACTTTATTAGCGTACTAACACTACAGTGTAGTGTAAACGAGGCTCCGGTTTTTCGGTCTAGGAATAGATTGCTGCCTAGCCCGGGGCGTCTCCTCCACGGTTTGAGCCTTTGCTGGAACCCTCCCACGGGGCATAGCTGATACAATGAATCGGTATCTATCACTTGATTCTATTCCGAAAAGCCTGTGTAGGCAGCAACATGATTCTGTAAAGTAAGATCTTGCTTTTTCTATAAATATTTTAATGAATAATTTTAGAAGCGGAACACACTACGATCGGATACCTTAAGGAATCGATCTATGTTTTGTTGCCATCCCTTCACGTTTATGCCCCAAAAATGTACTAAATTATAATGGCTATGACTAAATCAATAGCTCTTGAAATGATTTGTACCCATGGACTTACTGAAGTTAGAAACAATACGCTTAACGTAGTAACCAGAGAGCATACTGGCATGGCTTCTATAAACTACTCATGTTATCTAGCCTTCCCGTAGCTACTGAAATTACTAGTTACAGTCTGGCCTCTCTCGGTAATGCTAAACCAGCTTTTATAAAAACACGGTCCGGACCCTGCAATCCAACGTAAAGACTACAATTAATCTCTGGATCAGTTTCATTGCTAGTGATTAAGCTAACCGCTAATGTTTGGTTGCAAACATTATGCGCAATAATTCAGTACCTCCACTACGTATCTGCAAAATGGTCGTCTGTTGATCGCGTCTTGGATCCTCACCGCGCGCACGCCTACTTAGATCGCTCTAGGGACCTATGATTCAGTGCAAAAGGGTGCCATTAACGGTATGGTGCAAGAGTCAAACTGAAGCGTCTAAGTCAGGGATGGCGAACCTTTATGCAGCAACATGCCATTTTCTCCAAAACCATGTTATTGAGATCAGAGACGTGCCGTCAAATAATTGTGCTAAAAGCCCGTATTAATAAATTGATCTCAACTCTGAGAGCGATCTTGGAAATGTCAACTTTACGTCATACCAGTGCAAAATGACATGTCAAAAGCGTACTCAAGATTGGTCTCAGACTTAAGATTGATTTATCAATAAGATACTTTAAACTTAAATGCAAACTGTTTCGATCGGTAGCGTGTCCAAAATATTCTGTCGCGTGCCATCAATGACACGCGTGCCACTGGTTCGCCATCACGTAAAAGTTATAGTAATATAAATTCCACGTTTTTCTTCTTATCCAATGAGCTAGTGGCCACCTCTGGTGTCGGAGATTTCAGGACTCCCGAAGACCGCTGACATGGCTTAGCGACTGTGATAGCCAGGATGGACAGCTTAGAGCGCCTGCCCACGGACGTAATAAATTGTACTGTAGCGCCGGATGAGCGAAAAAAATTAAATCATTTAGGTATAATTTATCAAACCATTTCGAGTATCTGCGATGCCTTTAATAGGTACTTTATATGGTTAAGATGCAAAAAGTCATACAAGTTAATGTACTCACTGGTTGTACTTGATTTACAAATCAGTAATTATCATCCATTACAAAAAATTACCGACAGTCTGCGTACTTTGCCAACGAGAGAAAATTGCGTATGCGCCCATACCTCATGATTTAAACCAAGGTTCAAGCCTGCGTCCGTAGGGAAAGGGTATTGCACAAAAACTCTAAGAGTACGCCGTTTAATCACCAACTCCATATTTATGAAGCGGCGGAGCCAGCTCGGCGACATTCTTAGACCCTGCCTGGCCGGCAGCCCACTCCATGGACGCACGGGGTACCGAGATTACTAGCCACTTTTTATGATATTTTATATACTTAGTACATCTCATCGAATATAAAAATACTAGCATAACATTTAGAAAATTCACTTTGCTTACCTATTCGAAGTTATCTATCATGTCTTTCCTAGTGTACCTACAAGTTTCAAGACCAAAGCACCCATAAATTATGGTGAACACTCGTTAGATCCATTTATATTATTATCTAGCATAAACCTGTTGATGTAATAATGATAAAAAAGATTCCAGTCGGACGAGTGGGTAATCGTACAAAAAATCAGGGACATTTTATCTGACGATGGTAACTTGTAAGTTAAATCAGTCGATATAAATTAAATCATGATTGACTCATTAACGTCCGAATTCCGGACCTAGTCATGTATATTTGGAGAACATTTTTGTGATATAACAAGTTGTTGAGCTGTTGCGCGTATTAATTGGTAGAGCAAGTTTTGTTTCTATTTTTTTTTTGATAGACTATATTGGAATATAAAGCATCCGTATTATGGCATCTTTTACTTTGTACTCACCTAATTAATAAACGTCGATTAGCGAGCGAATAGTTACACACCGAACTATCATTATAGTAATTTGAAATTCGAAAGAAGAAGACTAAGCATGGTATAACTATACCACCGCTTATCCACGTTATTTATACGGCTGATGGAGGAGATATTAATCTGATTTAAGTAGTCGATAGCGACGGTAGGTTAATAATAGTAATACACTGAGAGCGAAATTTCACTGAAATACTTTACAAACCATAGCACAGATTTAACTCTATTCACATAATGTTAAATCCAGGAAGATAATAATATCGTTTAAAATTAATCCATGATGTGACAATGATAATGCTCAAATCGTGTTTTCGATGCCCTCCAGAAGATTAAGTGCGGCTGATTTTTTAATGAATTAACTATTAAAGTGTAAGTATCGCGGGTCCCCGGAGTGGTCGGTGGTTTTAACAAATGTCACCGATTAAGCCTATTAGGCGTGTAATCTGTGATTAAGCCCCGACCCACGTGGGTGGGCCCACTTTCTGGACATGTTTCAGTTTTAAAAATAAAATAGGTTTCTACACATATAACACCTTGAGTTTGTACCATGCAAAAAAAAATGTATAACATATTCAAATTAGGCAGGTTAGGATTTTATAAATTCGAATAAATAGTTGAGATATGGGTTGCATAAAGTTGTCATGATAATTAACTTTTTTATGTGATACTAGCCTGTGCCCGCGACTTTGTCCGCGTAGTATTTAACTTAACAGAAATTTCGGGATTATCGGGACAAAAAGTATCCTATGTGTTAATCCCGGGTATAAACTATCTGTTTTCCAAATTTCATCCAAATACGTTCAGTAGTTTTTGCCTGAAAGAGTAACATACATCCACACTCACAAACTTTCGCATTTATAATATTAGTAGGATATTTTATAACATACTTTAACGATGGTATACCCTATGTATAGTTGGCTATATGCTACAGCTCATATATGGGATGGCTGCACCAGGGTAGTACCATCCTCTCACAGAAGATCGGTGTGAATTAGTTATTATAGCTGCGTTTTATAAAATGACTTTTCAGTCAGAGCTGGAAGCCCAATCTGAAGCTGGTTGGTCTTCCCCACCTTATGTCCTGTCTAAGCAGAACATAAGGTGCTAGCTAGCCTAGCTAGCTGCTAACGAGCTAGCTAGGCTAGCTAGCAAGCTAACTTGGTAACATGCTTTGACGACCTCTTGGCGCAGTGGTTCGAGCGCAGGCCGCTCGGCTCACTGCACATGGAGGTTACGGGCAAATTTCGGAAATGGCCTTTTCGTAATTTTCCTAAGTTACTCCTTATAATATCACCTGTCTTCCAGTGAAAGTCCCGTCAAAATCGGTCCAGCCGTTTCGGAGATTACCCGGAACAAACACACACACAGACAGACAGACAGACAGACAGAAAGACAGACAGACAAAAAAAAATTTAATCGCGTTTTTGTCATAGGTGTCGTATGTACTCTCATATGCATTTAGTGAAAATGTGTTATTTTGATATTACAAACAGACACTCCAATTTTATTTCTTTGTATAGATAAATACCTATGCCGTAGTATTATAGAGGCTACGGTAGCTACTTTCCACCAGGCGCTACGCTTTTTGCGGACTTTGTATCTATAAAAAACGTCCTTGAATCATACCCTGAACTTACTTAGGAAGAAAGTATAACCCGTATAACGCAGAATATTAACATCTCACTACAATCGAAGCGGTTCTTAGCGGACCCTTTGTATTATACATCGAGGTGTATTATACAACGTGTGGTATCTATACATTATCAAATCCCATTCGGCTCGTAGGTGTGTACCGTGTCAGTGATCAGCGCGGAACGATCTGCTTATGGAGGCTTATTTAACCCTCAACCTCCTTGTTTACAACTGCACCCTTTGGCTCATAAAGACCCCGCTGTGTGAGCTTTAATAATTGGGTATAATATGTTACGCCAAAGTGCTGTGGATCCTTGGTAGGTCGTATTTACCTATTGTTGTAATCTGACATTTATTGAGGTGTAATTTGAAATAGGTACTACTATTTCATATAAATAGTTAGGTATAACTTTATTCAGATGCTGAACTCAGTCGATATAGTTTTAAGATTACCTTGAAAAATCTCCCCATAATATTAATATATTACGTAGGAGGTATCTAAGCCATCTAGCGGCTGGGTAGATGAAAGACAAAAATAAATAATAGTAAGTAGGTTTAGTGAGCTGGATAAGACTAAACATAACGAAACATGAGACCCAGAAGTGGCTAGCAGGAAGATATTTCTGATAATTTTACTTTCTGGATCTATAAGCCAGATTTTTTGTACAATCGTAATATTAATCCTCGTCAGAAAATGAACTTGTTTTTTTTATAATAATATTTCGCCAGACAAACACCCCAACTGAATGGCTCCAAACTAAGCATCGCTTGTGCTGTCTGTACCTTAAAATAGGGGCAAGGGGCGATCCCAGTGACAACCAGCGAGTGAGAGCCGAGTGTTCTTTAACGCTCAAACCACTGCGCTAAGCGTTCATCACCGTTAAAACCAACATTGTGTCTACATTCGATAACACAACAACATTTTAAGTGAATAATGCATTATTTTGATGCTATGCCCGCAGCACCATTTAATTAAGACTATATTTTTCCGCTGTCTGTAGTTCGAATGATAATTACTTACTTGACCTCTATCATACCCGCGTGGACCTCAGACATAACCTGAAGCCACAAATCCAACCCTAGCTATTTTAATCAAAACTTACATCACTTGTAACGAAATTAGCACGGGGACCGTCCCATCACGAGGTATGACAGAATTAAATAAGAAAGTTGAAAACTTAATTAAAGTTGTCTTTAATGCTTAACCGTCCGCCGCCGGTCCCTCACAAACAATGTTTAACATAGCCCGGCTCGCTTAACTACATAAAAAATGTAAAAAGTTCTTGTGTAAATACAGGTCTTACTGATTCGAAGTTAAGACCCCTGTACATAAACCGTGGTTTAAGTATATTGTATAGTAAAAGTGCCTGTTTACTTTGCGACGTCAAACAAAAGTATCATAATTTTTCCTTTTTCAAATGGAAAACTGACGATTAACTTTGTTATATTTTTCTTTATTACTTTGCAAAGAGCGGCACTCCGTATCCATATAAAAATAATCTTACAAGGTATGTTATTGGTTCCAATGTTCTAAGTAGATTTTTGAATTCATACATAAATAATTATCAACGTGTGAAGCGGTATATTTACAGCTAGGCTATCACAATACCCAAAAGTGTTAAGCACGTTTCACATTGAGCGGAGAGCAGCGTAGCGCAGCGACGCGAGTTGATGCACGGATGCGTCGTGCACCAGCATGCATATTCACTGACGGGCAATATAAAAAGGCACTAACTTATCATGAAATATTCCCAATATAACATTTTTTTTTCAATCCATTACTTCAATAACTAGCCATTATGTAAAAAGGTTTTAATATGCAATATAAAACTGTTTTCAAGATTTTTTTTTTACTTCGTTAATCTTAAAGTAGTTTAGGAACTTTTTGAAATGATTTTTTGGCAATTTGCAAGTGCCTTTTTATATTGTTCGTCAGTATATTTGTCTTTGCCGTACTCGTACTTACATTGCGCTCTCCTCGATGTGAATCGTACTTTACGGTGTAACCTATTGAGCAATCCATAACGGGAGGACTATGAAATTTATTATTATATTTTAATGCACCACGAAGTAACTGAACATGGCTTCCTCCATTATGAATCCTATAACGCGTACCAAATTGATTGACGCGGACAATAACAACGTCTACTAGTGTTCACGTTGCTTAAAATCGGACTAACACACTCATCAATGTGGGTTCGGCTTGAGGCGGTCAGAATAAGTCTACAGAATAATGAAGATACAGAAGAATCATCCTCCTATCAAGATTCATCCATAAGGATGTAAATGGCGACATCGCATCGTCTGGCTCATGACTCCAGGCCATTGTTTGATGGGTAACACCTCTATAGCGATGCTACAAAGTTGTTTTGACTGGTTCAAGTTGAACCCGTGTTGATAGTTAGTGTAATAGGTCCCTGAGGCCATCAAACACGCGAGTACAGTTGCTATCTCCTGGCGGGAAGAGCTCATTATTCGTTGTTTAACTGTGGGATTGCTACGGCATTTGAGGCGCTAATTGCAATCCAGTGTTTGTTATGTGAATTTGTTTCTATTAGTGTTTCTTTAAGCCATGGTTTATTGGGATTATGTCCGCACTATAAGATGCTATTGAACTGTAATATAGAGGTACATCTACCTATCTAAGATATACAGGAGTACAATAAACTTTCATATCAAAACTTATCAGAATTGGATTCGATTGGAAACTTCGTAGGAGCGCTGGCAATCTTGGTATATTGTCGCAGATTGATACAAGATCACAGTCGAACTCATCTCCAAGACTTTTTGCGGGAATTATGCACTTAGTAGGTATTCCTATTATTAGTCAAAGAGGCAAAATCTTAGCTATTTTACAGAAACCAGCCAACCGTCAATAATGTGACCTATTTTACTTTGATAAACATTTTTTTATGTAACCAGCCATGAAATAACTCCTCGTAATCGGCTCGCGTGTGGCGATAAAATTGCATGAAAACTAAGTTGAAACACACTATAGAAACTTCCTGAAACAACGCTGAAACTACGGGTGAAACTTCGCCAATAAATTGGAGGTGCTATAAAATAGTTTTGAAATTGTTTGAATTACCCTTTTAAAGCTTGCGTCACATGGAAATGATGATGTATATCTAACTGTTCCAGGTTAGTTTCAATATATTCATTTAAAAGCGCCTTCCATAGCTACAAAAAATATTTTCATTCTTATTTAATACTAGCTGAGCCCGCAACTTCGTCCGCGTGGAATTTAACTTAAGGCTAAAGCGCCCATCTAGCCCGCGAAGTTAAATTTTTTTGAGGTTTTTTCAAAATCTGACAATAATAAAAGGCACATTTTGTAATTCGCTACAGAGACCGTGTGCAGTGCATTTATTAATATATCCAACTTACTCTAAAACATTTCAAGAACGACAGCTATCCAGATAATCTGGCAATTTTTGTATATTTAGTGATTAACTAGTATCATATCCACCGTGATAATATTTAGAGTAAAATAAATGAATTAATAAATGCACTGCATACTGTGTTTGTCGCAAATCACAAAATGTTGTCTTAAATGTTTTCAGATTTTGGATAAACTATAAAAATACTCGAAAATTTTGAATTTCGCGGGCTAGACAGGCGCCCTCCCGCTCCCGTGTTTTGAGCGCGCGCGACAGGACCCATTTTAAAAAAAATTGTTTTTCTAAAATAAAAGTAGCCTAAGTTACTGCTTATAACAACAGCAATCGATCAGTGAAAGTCCCGTCAAAATCAGTCCAGCCGCTTCGGAGATACTCTTTGATTTCATGTGTTTTTATTTTTTTACGCGGAACCCCAATTGTTTTTCTAAAATTAAATTAGCGCCTAAGTTACTCCTTAAAAAATCAGTTATCTGCCAGTGAAAGTCCCGTCAAAATCGGTCCAGCCGTTTCGGAGATTACCTACGTTTCGCACACACTACCTTATTTTAGAAAAACAAAAATATATAAATCACAAATGGTGCATGTCGCGCGGGGTCAAAACGCGCTAACGCGCGGTTTTTGCGATGGTAGGTATATAAAACACGAAACATCGACTCACAAATGTTAAATTAAATTTTTGGTAAGTTACATTCTACACGGACGAAGTCGCGGGCACGGCTAGTAATAAATAATCCAATTATTCACAAGGGCCCAACTATACCCACATTGACAGTAACATGACCAATAACACGGAATCAGTTATTACACTCTCCATTGACATGACACTTACACGAACCATTTAAACGGTAATAAGTTGTTTATGTTTCGTAAAGCTGATCGCGGTTGACGCAGAGGTGCGTATATGCCTCAGCAGTTAATACAATTAAGTAAGTATGTTACAAATTAAGTACAAACTTTTAATGTTAACAGAAGTATTAGGTATCTACTCCCCATTGTATTGATTCAACATTACCTTTAAATTATTATAATAAAATGAAAGACCCACGATAGATAACTTTTGCATAACAACTGGAGTGCCGCTCTTAGCAACGATAATCGATATATCGTTTGTCGTATTGTCGAATCCGACTCTAAATTCCATATTTTTGGCCGTCGCATCGATTACTCAACGAACAATACAAAATTATCGTTCGTTCAGACGATATACGATGGCAAAATAGATGGTATTTAGAGTAGGATTCGACGATACGAATGTCACGATATATCAATTTTCGTTGCTAAGAGTAGCACCTCCAGTATCAAGAAAGTCACAAGAGAGGGCGAGAAGCAATAATATAGTACCTGGTTTACATTTGGAACTATTGCTATCTCTGTGTGACAATATCATTAACGTTGCAATGACAGGCAACACAATGAGACATTCGAATCTGACCCTCGATCTTGCTCACGTCGTCAGATGCCGCAGCGGGCACGAACTAGACACAATCGCCAGCATTATCTAGTCACAATAACCGGAAGAATGGCTTAATTCCTCAAGCATATATTCCTTGTTGCGACGACCATGTGGCGCAGTGGTTTGAGCGTAGGCCGCTCGGCTCACTGCACCGGGTGGTTGCGGGATCGATCCGGTCGGGGAGAATTTCGGAAATGGCGTTTTCGTAATTACCCAGGCCTGGGTGTCACTTGTATCGCCTCCAGTCCATTGTACGGAACCCATAGTACAAACGTACAACCCCATAGTACAACCCCCTATAAAAATCATATGGCGGTGGCAGCATGTCTAAAGTGAAAATCATTCATGAATTAACGACGCATTGCTATCGTCTTACCGGTGCGGTCCTGGCCAAAAGCTTTATTATATACGGTTTTATTATTGCTAAGGCAATAATAAAGTACTTTACATGTTGCAATAATTTTTTTTCACTGTTATGTATGCTACGGGTGTCTCAATAACCCGCTGGATACCGCTCTAAAATCGCTAGATTATTTAGTCCGATATCTGTCGTTTACGAAGATCTTCTGACCGAATGGCAATCCAGATGGGATACAACATCTAAGGGCCGCCACCTCTACCAATTCTTTCCATGCGTTCGTGAACGTCTGGAGAGAGCGTGGTTGGAGGTGGACCACTGTGTGGCTCAATTTCTGACTGGGCATGGCAACTTTAGGAGCAAATTATTCTACTTCACGTTAGTTCCTTCACCTTTCTGTCAATGCTCGACGCCGCAAAACAATCTGCACATCACATCCTGTGGGAGTGCAGTCTCTGGCACAACGAACGGAGTACTATGCTAAATAGCCTGCAAGTGACATCTGGAGCAGTTTATTACACAGACCTTGTGGAAACCAGGGACAATTTCCGTGCGTTCAAGCGCTTCTGCCATACCTATTATTGGAATCAAGTATAATCAGCTCACGAGTTTAGGTCCAATTAGTCATATAACGATCCATGGTGCCTTACAACTGGTCTTCAATCAGCTGTAACAGTCTTGTTTCTATGGCAATTAGCCCATACCAGCTACATATATTTTGTCTCCCGCTTTGCACCGGAGGGAAGTGGAAATATTTTTCTTCCAACTCCTCCTATTATTTCTTTCGATTAAATTCGTGCGGGTTCCAAGACAATTTAACTTTTCCCCGGGACTCGTCGAGGGTCAAACCTCGATGTCATTATTGGTCACCATTGTCGATCCTGGCTTACAGGAGTTACAGTGGTGGGAGTGTGTGGCGGGACTAGTCCGAACCCGCTGGATAGATAACTTTTAGGCCAGATGAAATTAGTAAGCGTGGTGATAAATCAGAGGCCAACCAAGAGAATATTATAGTAACCATATCGATCTATCTATATCGATCAGTGATAAATTTCCAGCTAATGAATCGAGCAACTTTCGTTCCGTAATGATCTACCCAATCTATCCAATAGAAGTTGATTGACGAGCTCATGACATTGTTGGACTCACACACACAATCGGACTTGGACGTATACTAAAAGCGGGAACAATAGTGGTTTATGTAACAGAAAGTCATCGGTCACGGAGCGAGGAACGTGACACTGCGACCACTCGTTAAAAGCGGTAGCTGTCTTTTAATTGACGGCGAAAGTTTTGAAAGCGACCCCATCGTCAGTTGCATAAACTACAATTTAATGCGACGATACCGGTTCTCAGCTCTGACCCTTGAATGGTAACATCCAAGAGAATAATTGTAAAATGCTTCCGCCTAGTGACATAATGTTCTCGAGACACGCAGAGGGATTTACGATTTACTTTCTGTGGTTAGCTGTTATAAAATGCGACAACTGTATTTGTCCGTCCTCGATGAAATTTGAATTCTCCCTGTTATGAAATAGAGCGGAATTTCTGTCGGAGCATAATCCATTGATAATATGATATAATTTGCGTGGTAGCACCTTTTGCGGTAAGATAAAACCGTGAAGCGGCTAAGTAAGCATCTGTGGAAGCTGTAAACGAACGTGCGATGAATAAAATGCCGTTTTATATTCGCATCATCTGCGTAATCACTGTTCACTTCAATAACTACCTTCTTTTCGGAGTACAGTATTAACATAAACCTGTACTTTACGGCCATCGGGGAGATGAATATTTTTATTTTGCATTTAAATTTTAGACTTGGTATTGCTGTCTGGGAATTCTGAAACCATCTGTCATCTGTAGCATAGGTATTGATTCTGTGTGATATAAACAAGCATAGAGGTTATAAAGTTAGTTAGACTGATATTAACTGAGTAGGTATTTTTATTTTATTTTATTTAGGTTTACCAATAACTGTGACACCAAAAATAACAAATTTCTTATCACAATCTTTCTTATTCTAAACTTTTTAAGGTAAACACAGCATGCAAGAAAATATTAAGCCAGTAGGGTGTGTAAAAAAACTTAATTGTAATAATAATAAACCACTTTATAATATAAGTAGGTATGTATTACCATTTCTAAATACTAGAAGAAATAGTAATTCTTTAGGTAGGAGTTAGTAGACTAATATATTTTTGTTATTTAAATAAAATATAGCCAAATAATTATGTAAAGATAATAAAAATAAATATACCTAAGTAAGTAGGTACATTATGATGTCCTGCGATTAGTTCCACCATTTTGTTACTAGATTGCTTATCTATCATCTGTGATGTGTATTTGTTTTAGCAAATGCGTATTTGTGTTCAACTAAAGGATACTTTACATCAAGATTCAGAGCGTCGAAAATCAAATGTACACTGTTTAATCGTAGGCGAATCAGTCCACATGTCCACATCAACCTAATGTTGATGGGTTTGCCTGCTGTGCCAATAAGGGAAACGAGATATGACATTTGTGTAGGTTTTGCGAAATTGTACGTGTCGCGCTAAATAACCACGTTCTAGTGTCTCTGCCTACATGTAGAAGACGTGATTCAAGGGTACATCTTATTTTGCCTAAACAACATTTTTGGTAGACATTTTGCGTAATGTAGATATGAACCTACTGAAAATATGGACAACTTATTTTATCGTCAACCTAATGCAAATGAGTTTCGTTATTATAATATTATTGCAATATGATCAAGAATATCAAAATGCATTAATAGCGAGGCTAGAGGAGATTCCCTTGTAATTGCGAGGTTCCGGGTTCGATTCCCATCCTAGCCATTAAATTATTAACGTGAGCTCGCACTGTTATCACAAGTGTTTAGCATAGCTGTAGGGGCTAACAGGGACTTCAGGTACTACATTATAATGTAATAACTTATCGATACTTCGCTGAGAAAAAATAAAGACGTCATGATTTTTTTGTTTCTAGTATCCATCAAGTATCATCAGTACCTATTCTTTACTAAACAATTTGTAATTACAGCGAATCATCTAAATATATATAACTCAAAGGTGACTGACTGACTGACTGACATAGTGATCTATCAACGCACAGCCCAAACCACTGGACGGATCGGGCTGAAATTTGGCATGCAGGTAGATGTTATGACGTAGGCATCCGCTAAGAAAGGATTTTGGTTAATTCTACCCCCAAGGGGATAAAATAGGGGATGAATAATCCCGAATTTTTTATTAAAGTTAAATTACACGCGGACGAAGTCGCGGGCACAGCTAGTTTATGTATACGAAGCGTGTCATGAATCTTTGTCATTAAAAAGTGTTTAGTGAAAAATATTACAATGAATATTAGGAAATACAAAAATAATTTGTTGTCATATTTTTTTTTCTCAATTTATATTAGGAGTCATATAAACAATTGACATTCGGCAGCAGTGTGGCCAATATGTTCCTTTAAAAACTATCATGGATCACCCAGTTCCATTTCAGTTTTAGTTAACATCGTGTAAACCCTGTTATCATTAATTGTTATTGCACAAAAGGCTTGATTGAGCATGTGTATGACGCAATCAATGCCGCTTCAGGGGCGATGAATCGAAACAAATTTACCCGTGTGTTGACGACATTAAATTCAATTTCACAAAACTAATTTCTAACGATAACACCTCCCGTATTTATGGCGTCGTAAGGTTTGCGGAGTCAGGAATTTAATATGAGATCATTTTTTAATAATGCACGATATTTTGTTTGGCGGCTTAGTGAAATGCTAAAAGTAATGTACCTACAAAAATATTTTCATTTTGATACTAAGAACTACAAAAACCAGTTGCCTTTTTGCTCAGTGTAATTAAACGCCAGTATTGCCAACGTAAACTATGTTTTATGTATGTTTAGTTAAGTTTAGTTACATATAAATAGATTCAGCAACATTGGATGATTAAACCAACAATATAAACCCTTTGCGGTATTTCACACGAAGAAGCCGGCACCGGTTGTGTCTATACATTTTTGACAGATATAGCCGTAATTGACATCTGTGTACGGTTAAATATATACAAGTTATCGGTGCCGGGTTAACCGTGTGAATGACCTCTATCGCCTATTTAACCGCCCTTGTTATGTGAACATAAGCATGAATGAGCGTGAGAATGAGAAAGGACTACAGCAAATATTGACCAAACATTCTGTTCAATATTTGCTTTCAAAGATTCCCATTAATGGTGGTTGTTTTGTTACAGAGACGGGGAGCACGGATAAGAGCAATGGTATGAAGGAACCGGGATCCCCTGAGGAACTGGTGAGTACCTTTGATAATAAATTATGTACCTTTTACATGCTGTGTAAGGTTTAATTTTCCTTGCCTATCGTTTTAGTAAACGAACTTGGCATGTATTTTTAATGTTTAATTTTTAATTAAACGCTTATATATAAATAATTACGAGTACTCTACATGTAGTTTGCTTAAACAGTAATTATTAGCATGTGACATTGTTAATAGAACAGTTTTTAATAAATAAAAAAACAGATCATAGTTATATCATTATAGTGTAGCTTTTATAATTGCGCCTATAAGATTGCATGAATAATAAATAAATATATATTTATTAAAAAACTTTAAAAATCGTATGGTCTGAAACTAAGCAATGCGTGTGCAGTAACATCTCAGAACAGGAAAAACTATAAATCGGGTGTACTTACAAAAAAATAATACACAACATCTGATACACTTTCGTGAATATAATAAGTGGAATTTCATGACGCGGCTGTTTTTCAACATCTTCAAAAAACGCTTCGGGTATCCGATTACTTATACAAGATTTTCTCGGCTTTGCCTTACGTCTAGCAAATGATATAGAACGCTCAGTGCGACACGCGCAAATCGGATTGATCTTTCACAAAGAGCTGAAGTACCAAAATCAGACGCTTTATGGGCGTTTCGTTTGAACCGGCTCAATTGCCTTGAAGTTTTCATCCTTCGTTCTGAATATCGTATCGTACATAACGAAAATTGTGTAAGTACCAAATAATGAATATTATAATATTATTATTATCGTCTTGAATGAAAATGTTTATATGTATATCTAGTCAATGGATAAATAAATTTACTCAACGAAACTATTTTTACAAAAACACTTATGGTCAGTTCGAGCTTCGAGGCAAATTTGAAGACTACTTCTAATTTGTCTACTTATTTTGAACTAGTGAGACTGCCAGGTACCTAAGCTTCCTAAGACAAGTATGCATAGGGCTCCATATCGGCAAACATAGATAATTTACATCAGTTTGTTACATCATATTGCTAAGTTCTACCAACTCATGCATTCATGAAATTTCTAATCAGAAATATTGACTTAGTTACAAAGTCCGTTACCAAACATATATAACACTGATTCGTATCAAAAAAATTTGAACGTTTAGTTACCATTACCTATCATCGCCTGCCAATCAAACTCGCGCGGTTCGATTACGATTCGAACGTTAGGGTCGTGTTAGCCGCACGAGCTATCCGCTGCTATGATGGATGACCTCTTGGACTGGTCGCTTGGTATGTACGACTAATTGGTCCCGTTGAGCTGTCGTTGTTTAGGTACGATGACGTGCGAAGGTCGAATCTAATCAATGACGATGTGATAACAATGGGTTGTCGTTCCTGGGCTATTTTGGCGTTGATAGGTAAAAATTTATGATTATAGGCAGATCAAGCCTTAACGAAGAAAAAGCTGAAGTACAATCAATACAGGCAATTACTTTTTAATTTTCATAGATAGGATACCTTCATAGAAAGGGCTGTTCAAAATGCGACCGACTATAACACCTGTCAAACGCACTGTAAACGCTTTCCTCGGCGATGCTAGACTGAACCTCAGGTATGCCAGCGAAGCGAAAAATTTTAAGGTTCTTTGGGTATACCAATTGGGTCAGTTTATTTGTGGACACTTGAGAGTTGCTGGCGGCTTCCTGTTTAAGTATGTCGTCTGATCTTATGCAGATCATGTAGTCTGTATAGGTTTTGCCCTAGGATGATTGGTTAAATCGTAATAGGTTATGTCTCGTGATTTGGTTCTTGTAATAACAAAGGCCCGTATTAAATCTTTCTCACGACTGAGAGTGGTCTTGGAAATGTCATTCTTCTGTCATACCGGTACAAAATGACAAGTCAAAAGTGTACGTAAGATCACTCTTAGAATTGTGTTCGATTTATTAATACGGGTTTAAGCTTTTTGATATGTCGTTATCTGTCAATGTTTGTATGGCGCGTCAAAATTAAAAGACTCAAATTTGAGTTTTGATCAAGCAATTGATGGTTACTGTTTCAAAATAAAGGACTCCATCATTGCCTTTTGGGCATTATCCCGAGAGTTATTCCCTCAATCGATCTGTTGTGCTGGTGTAACGATAATTGTTAGCATTAGAAAAATAACATATCCGCCTCGACGATGCCAATAAACGCAAAAAATTTATGTGTACACTGTCCTACTTAACATTGAATGTAAACAGTAAAGCGTCAGATATTGACAATTATTAAGAAGATATACGAACTCAGAAGCCAAAGTACGCGAATTGAAATAAATTCTTTAAAACTGGGCCTTGGAGTGTCGCCAAACTTTGTTGTGGCAACGCGACGTGATTATAAATAGCAGAGAAAGAACGATATTGGGTAAGGCAGCCGTTTTTTTACTTTAAAAGTTTAGACTATTGTCTGAACAGTGATCTAAGAAACGTGATGCGAATGAAGAATCAAGTAGGTATGTTCGGGCAATGCTAGTAGTGATATCTATAAAAAGTAGATTAAAATTTATGCGATTCTTTTTCAAACTTAAATATTTTTTAAAACAACTTACCTTACAATCCACTACCATTGTATTTCAAGTAGGTAAGATATGGTAATAATTTCCAATGAAGGTTGACACAATGAACACTTTGCGAAAACTAAGTAAATCCGCAAAACGAGTCTGAATATTATTTTATAGTAGAGCAAACCCAGCTGCGGCACGTTATGTACGTTTCCTTTGAACTAAACAAAACTAAACCTCTGTTAGTAGAGTCGGTACGAATGATAATGTCGGGGCGATCTCGGATAGTCAACAGGGCGTTGCTGTGTTGAGGTTAACCCATTTGCGGCCTGGGGCCGGTCGGACCCTGCAAATAGGCTCTACGTAAAGCTGTGTATACATGCAAGTTCGGATTAACATGCCAGTTGCTACTCCTAAGTCCGAAACACACTTAAGTTAATTCCACAATAGGCTAGTAGAGGGGTCACTTTCATAATGGAAAGGTTCCGGATTAGATCTCGATCTTGGCATGAGTCCACGAGTCATGAGAGACATTAATCAAATATTAACCTTAGTTTAAAAGCTAACGTGACAAATTTTATCGCTCAATCTGTCTCGATCGGGAACAAGGGGTGAAGGTATCAAAGAAATGATAAGTAACTACCACAAAAAGTCAGATATTATAAGTCAAATTAGATTTTATATGTATTTAAAGTACTTCCCACTTGCAATTTACCTAAAGATTTATTGTCTAAACATGTTCCTAGGCATGTTTTAAACTATCTCAGTACCAACATCTGACATTTTAAATATTTCAACTTACATGTGAATACAGCATAATTGTCGTAACGGAGTGACCCCGTTCATAGTGTCACAAGACACGTACCACAGATGTAGCCCCGATAAGTGAACTAGATAGAAAATTGTTATGATTTATGAATTGCCAAGGCTAGCGTCATAGATAATAGTAATAGTCTATACAAATAAATAAAATTGGAGTGTCTGTTTGTAATATCAAAAGAACACCTTTTCACTAAGTGCATATCAAAGTACATTCGACACCTATAGCAAAAACGCGATTTAATTTTTTTTCGTCTGTCTGTCTGTCTGCCTGTCTGTCTGTCTGTCTGTGTGTTTGTTCCGGGTAATCTCCGAAACGGCTGGACCGATTTTGACGGGTTATTGACTGGCAGATAGCTGATGTTATAAGCAGTAACTTACGCAACTTTTATTTTAGAAAAAAAAAACTAATGGGTCCTGTCGCGCGGGTTCAGAACGCGGGAGCGGGAGCGGTTAAGTTAAATTCCACGCGGATGAAGTCGCGGGCTCAGCTAGTATGTAAATACAATCGAACCCCCGGTACCCCCTTATTAATAAACGTGGTTTAGCGGTTGTATATATAGTTAAACTATGTAGATTGCTGATGACAGAACGAGATAATTCAGTGTAACTATTCACCACATAAGGGGGCTAGTATTAGACATACATAAATATTAGTGTGGTGTATTTACACCAATCTCTTATTGCGTTAACATGATCGCAGACCGATCGACCGGACTCCGGCTTTTACTATATCTGAAATAGCCGCCCTAATATGTAAATAGCAACCAGTTGTTAATCGCGAAACTAGTCGCTAGTCGCCACAGATAGGTGGGAAGAGCGATCGGTAATTACCAAGCTTGATGTGGCTGATTGCTGAACAGTTGAATATGAATGAGTTTTAATCCCGAACCTTATCAATTTACATAGCATGCACATTTAATGAGTTTTTATTTGGATATTTTATTCTTTCAACAAGTGTCTTTTGATCAAATAATTTGACGGTTTGCCGTAACATTCACAAAAATCAGCAAAGCTTTGATGCTGTTTGAAATATTGTTTGTTTAAAAATAATAAAAATACTTTAAAATACTCTAAGTTACGTACACTGAGAAAACAGTTTTAAGTTAAAACTTTTAACAAACGTTGTGTGAATAAAGCAATGATTTACTAATACGAGGCATTACATAAACCTTTGTTGTAATTATACAAAACGTTTAGTGGAAACTATATTACTAATAAAATAATACTTACAAGAAACTACAAAAACATAATATTATTAAGTGTCATCGTTATTTAATTCTCATTGTTGTCGCTTGATTTAGAGTTTCACAATTTACACAATAGTGTCATGATCTATGCGCTAGTATTGATGGCATAAGCCTGCTACTAACTATAATCGTTCTCTCTCATGTGTTATTGGCTTAAGAAATCCTCGAACTTGGTTCCGAATAACCGTTTCCAGCGTTGCGCTCGATACGTACTAGTTGTTTTTATTCAAAACAGTGATGTCTGTTTATTAAAATTTAATGTGGCTATAGAAATATATGGCACAGGACCGTGATATATGAAAGTCGTTTGAGGAGGTCGACTTATGTTTAGCAGAGAACGTGTTCCGGCTTGCAAGTTATATCAGTCAAATGTTGTTTTTCTGTTGGTAAAACAACATCAATCAATTTTATCACACGTTACTGCAAAATATAACACCCGTTAATTGTGACCGCGTAGGTAGTAACGCCAGTTATAACGGGCCGCTGCCGACCGCTGCGAATTGGCCACTAGCATGCATATGCAAGGGGCAATTTACGAGTCAAGTGTCCGTGGCTATCGCAGTTGATATCAACTACAATTGCTTTCATCATTGCTTGATTTATGATTGCCACGATCAATTGCTTTGAGTGTTGCAAAGATGTCCTCTGATGTCAATTTACTCAGTTTCCTTGTTTGAAGGGTCCTTTGTTAAGTTGCTTCCTGGAGTAGAAATAATGCAGGTTATCTATACTAAAGAAACTAATAAATAAATATCGCCAGACAAACACACCAACTGTATGGTCCCAAACTAAGCAACGCTTGTACTATGGGTACCGTGCAATGGAATGGGGACGACACCCAGACCTGGCACCCTGACCTGGGTAAATTATGAAAAGGGCATTTATGAAATTTGCCCCGGGGCGGGAATCGCACCCGCCGTGTGAGCCCTGCGCCAAGCGGTCGTCAAAGTTCTATAAAATAGTAAGTTCTAACCTTATCTCGGAGGTAACTATTAAAATTGTATCGCGTTCTTCATGAATTGGGATTTCGAAGATAATCTCCAAGTAGCTAGCATTCCTGGTCGAGTATTCACATACAAAAATCGTGTTGCGAACAACTTTTTGTGAGCGCCCTGATGAATGGGACGAGCCGTCAATAGCAGGACACTTGGGCGCTTCATAAATATGTAGGTACGCGACACTGTGACGTCACTTTTTATGCGCTCGAAGGGATGCTCACGTATGATTGATGGTCGAGAACCGACGAGTTTATCGATTCACTTGATTCGAGTGTTATGCCTGTTGTTAACAGAGTTATTGGGCGGAATCTTTAGTTGGTATTGATTACAAGTTTTTAGGAAATTACCTATTACCTACTTTACGTAAGATAACTACTGTCTGTCGTTAAAATATTATCTCTAGATACAATGGACAGGGGCTGATCCCAGTGATACCCAGACCAGAGCAAATACCGAAAAGGCCATATCCAAAATTTGACCAGTGATCCCAGCAGCCCACAACCACTAGATCCAGCGGTTTTAACTCTGTGGTTTCTCGCTTCTAGATAATTTCAAGGCCACACATAAAGTAGATCGGATCGCCCCCAGCGGCGGTGAGGCGACCGCATTTTATTCCCCATCTCGGCCATGCATCACTCGCCCAAGGTTAGCCAACAGCAATATTTACTTGCACATCAAAATAAACGAAATAAACAAATAGATTATAGGCGTAATCTACGTGAACAGATATTTAATTTTGAATGAGTATAGATTTGTGACTTGATGGTCATGTTGTTATAGGGATTTGGCGAGTGACTTGCCATTCGTCTGAATTTCCAAAACAAAATTCATCTACCGTGACATCACGTGAAACAAGGGTGGCTTTGTCACGATAACAACGCCGAAATATATGTTATCTTGAAAGGCGTTAATACGTATCAAATGTCCTGAAAACCAGCCAGTCTGGAAGTACATCAAACGACAACCGGTTACTGCTCATCCCAGTATTTATCGTTACAAAGTAGCAAGCCTTGGCATGCGGTTCTTATGATAGAAGATACGTTAAGAAAATAAAAATGTAGTGTCGTATCGTGTGAAAGCTGAGATGTTTGTGCTCAATTCGTTGCGTGTCCAGACGTACCTTTTTAAGAATTTGGCAAGCCGACCTCATTTCTAACAGCTACCGTCTGGTGGCTGACGGGCTGGCATTTAAATTGGCCATTTTCATTATTACAACACTCACGCAACATTCACATTTCCCAGAAAAAATGGAGATCCTGAATTATTTTAATCATAATTAGCTAAGTAGCGATCTATCTAATTAACATTGCCAAGAAATGTAGGTACTTAATAATTATAATTACTCACAAACGTCTATGTATTAATTAAATATATCTAGAAGTAGGCTATGTCTCCTCACCTTGAAGGTCTACAAATTAAAATATGTAGTTATAAATCAGTCAATCGTGCTACAATTATAGGCCTTATTAATATACATTTCAGGAACCTAATATTATAATTTATTACAACGCCTAGTCAGTTTGTTATACCAACGTTTGTGTGTCTCTACATAAAATATGTACAAACTCTTTACCAAAATAATTACCACTTATGCGCGTAAAGAAACATAAAAGCCGTAACATTAATAGATACAGCTTTTAATCTGGACAAGAAATGTTGCTAAATTAGGTCGAATGATGAGGAAGAATCCAGTTTCTATACCAACATTTTCACACAAGACCGAAGCCGGGAACAGCTATGAGAACGGTGCATTGACAGATATTTATCCAAATTCCCACTCATCTTCAAGTCGTCAACGTCCGTGCAATGCCAATGGTATTGCAAGCATCTAAAGGCTGCAGTAACTGCTTAGCATCAGTCAGGTCGTACAGAAGGCCTAGCCAAGATACAAACGTTTCGTTTCTATTCTCTTTCTACAATTGCGAACGCCTTAGCGTAAGCGAAGATAGCTAACGATAACTTGGTAGCCATGATGACATATCAACGCCGAACGCTAAATCTACAATGCCGATCGATAAAATAATATATTTAGTCTGTGGTGAGCGTTCATAAACGTCAGTCATCATAACCAAAGAGAATACAATGAATACATCATAACCTCAAAGTACTTTTGTATGTAAACAAGGTGCGAGCAGAATATTTGTTTTAAATTTTATTAAGAGTTTTAAACCGTTGATTAGAAATGTACATCAAGCGCATCTAATAAATACTTACTGAAGTGGTTTTTGCCATGGAATACTTATTAAATTAAATCACGAACTCGAGCTAGCCCGGAACAGCTCGCGGCTTTACAAATTCATAGAAGGTACGTAAAACATTAGTAATTTCAATAATTCCCATGTTATTTAAGTCTGTCTCATACCTACTCGGACAAATAGTTCCTATCGAGGCATTTGCATTGTTCATTCAAGATTCAGATTATATGTTTCTCTAAAATAGTCTATCATAAATGTTCTAGTCACAGCTATGTAGCTAGCGAGGCCCTAGCATGGATTTCAAAGAAATGAAGTATTACTGTTTGTGGCAGGAACTGTGAGAGGTTATGTATTATTATATCACTTACATTTAAATAACAAACAATATGTTTTGATTTCAGGAACAACACTATCTCCTGCTCACCTGCTATGTGATGTCTCTGGAGAGCTTCCACAGCTTCCAGATACCTAGAGCTCGTATTTATGTACATTTTTGCCATGGAATAATAGATGGAATCACGAATATGACCTAGCCCAGAACAGCTTGCCGCTTTAGAAATTCATAGAAGGTATGTAAAGCATTACTTAGTAATAATTTCAATAATTCTCTTGTTATTTAATTCTGTCTCATACCTACTCGGAAAAATAGTTTCTATAGGGGCATTTGAATTGTTCATTCAAGATTCAGATTCTTTGTTTCTCTAAAATGGTCTATCTTAAATGTTCTAGTCACAGCTATGTAGCGAATGATGCCGGAGCAAGGGTTCAAAGAAGTAAAGTATGACTGTTTGTGGCAGGAACTGTGAGAGGTTATGTATTATTATATCACTTACATATTAAGTACTTAACAAACAAAATGTTTTGTTTTCAGGAACAACATTATCATGATTGAGGGGGAAGCTACACAATGCAGTAATTTTGTAGCAGATATGTCTGTGTGTCCCGGCCGGGTACGTGTGGTGCCGGCGCCGGCCGGCCGGCCGGCTGCTGGCTCTGCCGCGCGCGCACACAGCCCTTGAACAAGGCGCCAGTGACGCGTGCACTTCGCACACTCAACCTCATCGCCGAGGATATAGACCTGTTCTCGTGTAATCTGAGTGAATTAACGAGGGTAGCTTTATACATCAGTAGTTATAGATAATTAAGTATTGTTGGAATTTGGATTTGTGTTGCTTAGCAATTGCATTAGGTAAACCTGTAAGAATAGCTTTAAGTTTTGATAAACAAATAAAATTAAATCTCCAGCTGGCCTTTACTGTCATCCCTCATCCCTGTCTACTGAATTGATTAATTTAACAAAGGAACAATATTATCATCATCTTTTTAGCCCAAGATGTCAACGGCTGCATATTTTACTTATATTGTATATAAATTCAATGTCAATCCAAATGCCAATACAATTTTTGTATTTCTTAAATTAGTAATGAACAATTGTGAGAAATAAAATAATCATTTAAGTGTACCTATGGGATAATGCAAATATTTAGTTGTTTTCTTAAGAATTTACTATGTAATACAGTGGTTCAAAATAAAATTAATTAGGTACAACTTTTTCAATCAATAGGTCACAGTGCCTTCCTACTGATCAATTATATTCCTAGTCCAGTGATATGTATATGAAATAAAATGAATTTTAAACGACATCACACATATAATTATACCATGGAACATTCGGCACTATGAAAATAATTCGTATAGATAGTACACTGATTTTAAAGTTTTACACTACTTAGGTATTTCACCATTGACAATTCCTCGGTATCTTAATAGTCTCTTTTTCGGTTGTTAAACCACAATTCTTCATTTTAGGCACACCACAACATATTTAAAAGTAAGCAAGTATTCATTTTGCATGCTATAAGTTGGGTATAGTCCAAACCATTCGTATATTTTAATTATTAAACACTACAATTTGCGATGTTAACCACACAGCTGATTGCAAACGGCCATGTTTTTAGCGTTTTCTACAGGGTCTAGGCGATCGCTTAGCTAGCGTTCACAAACTACGATATCGTTTCGTTAGCGCTTGTCAAAACAGCATGTTGGCTACGATTTGTACGGGACTTAGCGATCGGCATTGTAGAAACGCTTATATTCTATTCTATCATTTGAAACGAATAGCTATCTTGGTATCTTGGCTACGAGTTTTCTATTCGTTTGTTCTGACCACGTGATTTAACGTTGAGATATGTCATTCCCATACATTTTTTTCGTTTTCTATTAGCGTTAACGATTGTAGAAAGTCTTCTTGGCTAAGCCCACAGGTGTTTGACGACTTAGTTACATAGAAAAAATCGATGAAATGAAATGGATGAATGATGAAAATTATAACCATCAATAACGAACACGAATAACATGTCGATAAATAATCTTGGGACCAACTCTAGGATCTACTTTATTATCGTTCGTTATTATATACATAATAAGATCGATTTTCCATTTCATTAATAGTCCACCGAAATGTTATTTTGGCATTCAATAACAGCTTATAATACCAAGAGCCGTTATTTAAATTAAACTGGAACACACGTATACAAATCGTTTTAGTTTGCCAGGAGTTAATGACAGACCGGCGAAACGGATCACACAATAAAAAATATACCGTAACCACTAATAAATAAAACACTAAGTTATTTGGCATCGCAAAGTGACACCAACATCATCACGGTTTTATTAGCCGATGAGGTAGGCAGGTACACTGCCGTGCACCCACATTTCGTTGATTCCCACAGTTCGGTAATTTTAGTCCCAGAGCGGGCGAGCCTGTTGCAAATCTGACACCTACCAACTTAACAATGTATCATAAGTATTTGCAATATTACCTATATATATCACAAAAGTTTTTCTAATCTTTATAACTCTATAATTATCTTAAAATAATTATTTTGAATTATCGGGGTCCTAATGACCACTACCGCCGCCACATGTTTCTAAGGAGTTTCGAATCAGACCTTTCATGATACCACAGTAATAATGTTTGACCAACATAACCTCAGCCTCTAAAGGGAAATTCTCTTCATTCATCCTCCTATTTGTAATTGTATCCTATTCAGTATTCAGCATTATACAAGTCTCGCTACTTGTTGCAGAACAGCCTGTAATTCTCACGGTACCTGTCTGCGGATACCAAATACTTCAAATACAATAGGAACTTCATTTGCCGAGATCGGTGCACACCTTTAGTAATTATCTCGGCTCTTATGAGTTACGGGCAGCATCCGGCTATATTGTTACAGTTTGTTCAGGATAATAGTCCCGTGGATTAAGTAAATTGGTTCCGGGTGTTCATTCTTCTGTTTACTGTGGGGGATGGTAAATTATCTAATCCCCAAATACCCAAATGGAGTGATTATTATTAATTTTCCATTTGTTGTGTGGATACCTAAGTATGATAGGTTTAAGACGGGATATTTGGGTGATGACCTTTTCAAACTCTATCATAGTTTTAGAGTTCGTTAAAATGATTGTTTAGATGCCTTTTCATCATTTTTTTTACCCCCGACGAAAAAATTGGTGTGTTATAAGTTTAACATGTGTGTCTGTCTGTGGCATCGTAGCGCCCAAGCGGAAGAACCGATTTTAATTTTGTATTTTTGTTTTAGAAAGGTATTCTGATCGAGAGTGTTCTTAGCTATGTTGCATGTAAATCGGTTTAACCGTTTGAAAATTATCAGTTCTTTTGTAGTTTAAAGTCGTCGCATCGGCGGTTTTAATCATTTTTAAATTAGAATTATAATGTATCAAGATGAAAGTGAAATAATAAATCACCTCAGTAATTTCTTATGAGGGACAAGAATGATAATGGCGTCTTTAGAATAATGTTATATTTTACACGTAATATATCACGTAAATCCGCTGTAAGCCTATTTATATATCCGTCATGCGAGGGTTCACCGCACATGGGGTTTCGGTAACGTTTTCACTACAAACATTTGAACAGGGCGGGGAAAATATAAAAACCTTCCCTTTGATATTAACCGACCAACAGCAAACCATGGTTGGCACCTTAATAATGTAACTTTGGTTAATTATGTATCTAATATAAATGGTTTAATATCATCCGGAATGTATTTTGAAGAAGACTTAGCTTGATAAAGAGAAATGGGGTAGCTGTACTGATCACCGGAACAGCGTGAAAGAACACAGTCCAATAGAAATTGTTAAAACAGTTTTTTTTTCTTGTTTTCTAAAAAACATATTACATTTTCATTCTATTATGAGCTGTTTATTTTGAAAGTGAATATTAATACATCTGTTAATAGGTAGGTAATTATATGAAGTATGTTTGTAATATCAGAGGATTCAAGCATCTTATGTACCTGTTTTACATGACCGAGCTTTCTATTCGGTTCAAGGTTAATTATTCACATACATTGCGAATATAAAATTTCAATAACGGTGCCTTCATTACCTATTATTTTGTTCCCCATTTTATGTAATGGTTTGAATGAGATTGCTATGAATATAAAACGATGTTGTTAACAATTTACACATGAGAAAAAACAAGTATCATTGCAATGATACAACGGTATTTAAAACGATTGGAATATTTTCATGAATGTTCCTTTCAGAAAACGAATCGGTTCAATTTTGGAATATTTTAAGACAAGTTGAATTAAGATCAGAAAAACACCTACCAAAAGGTAGCCAAGTGAAATAAGAAATTATATCGCAGATTTGACGGGCGTGAGGTCGAGTTATCACTCAAACAA
Source organism: Notodonta ziczac (assembly GCA_918843915.1). Classification (NCBI taxonomy): domain Eukaryota; kingdom Metazoa; phylum Arthropoda; class Insecta; order Lepidoptera; family Notodontidae; genus Notodonta; species Notodonta ziczac. The sequence goes on from OU974051.1 coordinate 4,790,318, forward strand.
AACAGGAATAAATATTAAAAGAACCAATAGATGCAAGGATTGATATACACATATCAATAAGTTACAGATATACATGATACAGAAACTCATCTCTCAGATAGTTATTTTCTTTTCATTAAGTAAGTAACACAAATCCAATTATTTTAATTACTAAACAGTCCCGAAGTATTGAAATAACTTGAATAACTTAAATAACTCTATCCATTAAAAAACCGCATCAAAATCCATTGCGTTGTTTTAAAGATCTAAGCATACATATGGACAAACGTCTGTTTTTTCCCTATCAGGAAGCGACTTTGTTTTATACTATGTAGTGATACATCTCTTAATGAAAAAGCAACGATAAAAGAACTTAAAACTATGATAATAATGATCTTATTCATAAAACAATGATTACTTATAACTCCACTGACAACACAATTTAGACTTTTCTAGCTGATGGTATTTCTATCATTATTCGGTATTTCCGATCGCATAATACCGTCCATCCATGCAAATGCTTCTGGCACCAGATCAAATCGGCGAGACGGGCAACGCAAGGTCGCGGTTACTAGCCCATAAAACTTTACTGTTTCACTGTACATCCTCTCATGTGTGGTTAATAAACAATAACAAAGTCCAATGCTGTACCAAGGTCGTCTGCAAGTCGTGTCACGGACGGAGGGAGCTTCAAAGAAGTCAGTGATTTATAGCGTCTGGGTACAATTGTAAGGAATAGACCGTACCTGTGATTCATTATTTCAAGCTGTCATGCCTTTTTAATAAAGCAATGTAACGCAGGATACCCTTAGATATCGTTTGTCAGAGTGCATGAACCATTCATGCGCTTTGGTCAGCTTCTCTAGAGTTGCAAGAATTGATCGTGAAGTATGTCTTCCGGCATTAATGTGGATTCTCAAATGTTAAACGAGCTTATTCGACGTGAGATTTTGTATAGAAATAGTTTTCTTAGAAAAAAAAACATGTAGATGATTTTTTATATTTTTATTTTGTAAGTCCCTTTTTTGTTTTTTTTTCTGCTAAACTTACATGTTGTTGTTTGGATGTAACTTATAATTATTTTTACTACCTTAAATATGAATCTTGGCTAGCTTTGAGACTGATAATACCTTTATTACTTACCTACTTTTATTAATTTTTATGAAACTAATTTAAAGAAATACAAAAACTGTATTAAAGTATAAATCCATTTATAATCAAAAATACCTTAAGGGTGTCTCGACATTTTGCTACTCACTATGAAAGTGTACCTATTCTTGCAAATCTGATTAATATTTCAAAGACAAATTTACGAAGACAGTTTTAATATTCGCTGGGATTTTTAAAGGCGCCAAGATATCACGCAAAAAAACTGAATGCGTGACTCACCGCGGATGTCACAGTCGGGAGAAAAGGGGAAAATATACGCAATGTTATTACCCACTTCATTTCAAATTTAGAACAGTCCAGTCTCGATCCATCCCGCGCGGCGCGTGCGCTGATGGCGTCGCGAACCGTTGCCATTTGAATAGGAAACTATCACTCAAAAGTGTTTTTTATAACGACATTAATATTTATTTAGTTTTGATACAAAGTGAAAGTGACCAGTGCTTCCCTTGACAACATTTCAGGTCTTTGAAAAATTTACTGTGACTACACACACTTTCAATAGATTGAGAGATGAAATATAATGAAAAACGTTGAATTTATAAACGTAAATTCTTGTTTATATTTTATTTTTGTGAATTTTGCAAGTTCAGAGGGTTAATTTAAGCTATTTATAAGAGCTTATTAGACAAATTTTAAACATTAATCTTTAAAAATAATCATTTTGGTTCTGTATCGTTGTGTCATTGTAAGCGACAACATCGGTAATGTCGTGTCGTGATCCTTTGCCGTTGTTTACGAAACATTTGTTACACCATAATCTGTCGCGCCGTAATAATTTTATGTGTTTGTAAACAAGGAAATCAAGCCTAGCTCATCACACTAGTAACTATGGGGTCCAATAAATAACACATACTAATAAATTAGGAACAATTACATTATTTTGAGGAATACAACAATATAGGTTATTTTTTTGGATTTTACAACTATTCATTTTATTTCAAATATATATATAGAAACTAAAAAGATAAAGTTTATAAGCTTGTTCCCAAGTAATTTTCATTAAAGGGGATCTGCAGTGCGGTTTGATGAACCGGGAATACGCATTAAATAAGCAAATAGTAGTAACTACATGCTCTTTGGCAGTAACATGCTTAAATAGATGTAGGTGAGTGCGATGACACCGCACTCGGGACTGGTTTTGTTGCATGACATTTACGTTTTGGCTCGTCCTGTCTGGACGCCGTCTAATTTATTTCAGACTCCTTCATAAATGGCAATCAGTGCAAATTCGCCCGAGTAATATAAGTACTGGCTCATTTTGATGAGAGCGTTTGAAACTTTGAATTTATATTACCTAGGTTAAAATGTTGACAGATAAATAACGGGATTTGGGGGATATTATCATAATATATCACGTACTTCAGTATTATAAGACAAAAATACAGCTTTGCCCGACAAAATTATTCAAAGCATCACACTTATCAGCATTTTATAATAAAATGAAAAGTTACATGTTCCCCAATTTATAATGACACCGTAAAAAAACAACTAAGTAAACAACTATTTTAATTACGCTAAAGATTCCAACATTATACAGAACAAACTGATTTATTCAACTAAGCATGTACCAGTGGGGCAAATTGAATATAAGAGGTTTTTCGACGCGGCCGAATTTAGCTAATTTGAGGTTAGAGGTGGGAGCGGGCCACGTCTCTCGTTGACCCTTATCACTAACATTTTCAGCACCTGTAGACAGGCCGTTATATTTTCAAGCCTTGTTTGTAAAAACGTCCAAACATTTCTCGGCCGCCGGTTGTTGGCAATCCCAACATTACTTTTTTTGTGCACATTTTAATTTTGTAATTTGCAACATTATATTAAAAAATAAACTCTCTTCCGTCTTGGACCGCCATCGTAACCACCACGCTCTGTGTTTCAATTAAAATCCCAGCGACCTAAAACCCTACTACAGTCTTTACAAACCTTTACACCGGTACCAGGGCCATGTAGATGTTTTTGTACTAAAAAGCATTTGGAATAATTGGTATTGACAGCGAAAACACCCACGTAAATTAAAATATATATATATGTTACATTTTTATTACTTAAGTATTTATCAAAATATACTCCTCAATTTATTAAATAAAAAAACAATTTATGCGAAATTCACAAAAGCGGGCGCCACAGCATTAAATGTGTGGTGTCATCAACATTAAATTATTATTATCGTATCGGTCAATGGATTGTAGATTGAAATCAGACACCCAAAACGCCCCCCGTCGATAAACGCATTTCATCACACCTCTGCTGTCACACTGAAAGCAACAGATATATTATTGTCCACTGAAATAAACAGTCATTGAGCCAGCAAAAACATAACTTGGAACAATGGAGTGCGGCCATCTCACCACCGGGCAGAGGTGGAGTCCATACGCTTCTGCGTCATCGGACGTAAACAAAGCCGCCATAGTGATGCAAGACGCCAGCCGTGACGAACAGAGCCCAGTTAACGACGGTTATATCATAACTTTCCCGGAAGACGACGAAGAATCAGTTCGCGATGTCAAAAATGGATCTCCCCAAGAAGTAGATGACTTAAATGAACCGCCTAAACTTCTTAATCGCTGTTACGAAAACCCTCTATTCATCCCGGCAAGGGAACTTTTAAAAGACGAGATAAGTGACGACGGGGACAGTGAGGAACTAATGAAGAGTGAGGCAAAAAAGTTTGAGGATTATAAGTTTTGTGAGGCAGTTAACGACTTCGACATCGAGTTGGAGACTGGGGAGGCGGTGCCCATAGTGTACCTGTCGTCGACGCGGGCCGCGCGCCTGCAGAGGGCGCTGCGACTCGGCGGGTACAAAAAGGTTTGCTACTCTTCTTATTAATATCGTCTACAGCTCTTTTATGAAAGCGTTTTGGCGTTTTTTTGCCGTTGAGCTAGAGTTTATTGGAGACAAAGTTTGCGACAGCTAATTAACTTTTTATTTTTCCTTTCTTGGTTTTTAAACAACATTCCTTTAGATATTCGCTGAGAAATGTTTTCCGTTCTGATAAAATTGGAATGTCAGGCAAATAAGGAGCGCAGAGTTGTGAAAAGTTTTCAATTATTGTTACAATGTCGCTTCATAATACGGCGCGCGAGGACGCAACTGGCCTGTTAATTACTGCTGTTAATATTTTATGTCGGGTTAGCGCTGCCGAAGGATGCTAGAGTTTTATCTGATGTAATGTATATTTTTAACAACATCAAAACTGCATCACAGTTAGTCACAGATAGTAATTTCATACACTAACTTCTTCTGCTGTCCCAAAACTTTGGGCGGAGGAATTCTCGCAGTTAAACTTATTGTCTTAACATTTGTGATATTAAATTTTGATACATGTACATGAGACTTAAATAACTTGTCAGCCACGCATATTTTACGAAATAAAGGCAAAGTACAATTCATTAAGTAATTGAATGCGTAGCAAAACTTTTTCTCTCACCTAACAGTGAATATATAACAAAAATAAGAGTGTATGGTAGTCCAATTAGGCGACTATTCACGTGCGACCCTTTTGTTCTGAGAGTGGCACCGCGCTGTGACAAAAACACTGCATGGCGCGCGAGCGCATTTTGTTAGTTATATTTGAGTAGACAACTGGAAACTGAAAATAAAAATGTGTTTCCGACGTCTTCATCATGTGGACCACTTCTGTATCTATGCTTGTATTCTGTTTTGAACTCTACTCTACTTCAGAGCTGTTCAGAGCTGTCAAAGTAGCTACTGTTATTAGTTAAATTTATTCTACGTACCATGTATTCGGCAATAGCTCATTTACGCGTTATTAAAATACGTTTACGTGTCCAAAGTTCAGAGCGCTCCTGCCATAGGTGTTCTCGGTAGTACATAAAAGTTGAGCGTTTAAATCAAACTGTGAACTCACTCTAACTTCATCATGAAAAGGTTTTTACTGAAACTTACGGTTCAAAGAATCCTTGTCAATATAGAAGCAGTCAACTCACATTTTTCATTCAACCCTAATACATTGACAGACTACATACAGACTGATAAATACGGGATATCATAAACTGTTTACTCTCTGTATAATAATAGGTATAATTCCCCCTTTCGCTCCCCTTATCCCACTCCCTTTCTGATTAGCGCCGTGAGAGTATTAGCATTGCAAGCATCTATATACAAGGTGAAACATGAAGGGTATACTTTTTTTCAAAACTTAACTTTGTAATTCCAAAACTATCAGCTTTGGAAGGAACTTGAAAAACAAAAGGTGTTATAGGAATACAGCTGTTGACCGATTGCACAAGTCTACAAAACCTTTAGTACTTCAACTGTCCCACAGAGCCGATAGTTTGAGATTACAAAGTTAAGTTGCAAAGAAATAGTATACCCTTTTTGTTTCACCTAGTATATAGCCTGAGAGCACGCGGTCGAGTACCAACCCGCTGGATGGATGTTATGACAAAGGCTACCGAGTCCACCACGGTCCAGTGTACTCGCGACGCCTCTAACCATCAGACATGGAAGCACATCGCCTGGAGAGCCACCCTCGGAAATGCTAAGGCCTCACCAAACCTTCCACCATATACCTCGTCAGCGCAACCACGACCACTCTGACAAGAGTGCCCGACTAAGAAGAAGAAGATATATAGCCTACGGAAACTGCTTAACATTAGGGGGGACGGGGGGGTAATCACAAATGGCGGAAAGATTCCGATTTCGGAAATGACAGCTTCCGTCTTTTTTAAAAAATGAATTAAAATAATTATGAAACTTTCTGTCGATTGGTGAATACCCCTTCAGAATAACATGAAAATATCGGATTACAAACGTATAAAAACCTTATATCCGTAAAAAAAAATTAGCACGTGCTTTCAATTACATTCGCCATACATTACCGGGCGCGTCGCCATCAATAAGTGATTCAACCGTTAAGTACATGTAATTCGGGATAATCTATCAATTTATAAACGGTATTATCCGCTTAGGGCCGCTTACATCAATAGTCTCGGTAAGCTCCCGACGCTCGTAAGTTTAAATTAAAACCTTCGAAAAGGAAATTCTGTGTGAATACGATTTTCTGCTAGCTAGTGTCGCTATGTCTCGAAGCGGGCATCTATGGCGAGGAAATTGGCTGGGGATAGATTGCGTACTGTAGTGTAATACGTAGGTATTGATGCGGGGTTGCCAGACTTGAAATAAAATAGGGTATGTTGGTTGGTGAGAGAAAATAACTGTTGAAACAACTGCATCCTATGTAGCTATATGGCGTCTGTAAAAATGAGGTGAGGGGTATAAAAAAACCCGTGTGATCTGATGGCGCTTAGCTGTTAGCTTAGATGGCGCTTAGTTTATTCCTAGCGTAGCTTTAGATGGGATTTTAACTTAAGTTCCTACTATTATAGCTGCGTTTCGTACGGTAAGTGAGAGAGCAGGAAGCTTAACCCCCCTCTCTTCCCCTCGCTACACCCCTGCAGTTCGAAAACGTGCAAACAATGCCTTTGGTATTGCTAGCATCTATACTGCAACTGCTTAACATCACTCGAGTCGTACTCAAGTTTGCCGACTTTGTATGTACATAACTATTTTATTTTATACAATAGTCTACGCACGGAATATTGTAGGGTACCGAATTTCATGCAGGGTTGCCAGACGTAAAATAAAATATCAGCAACCCTAGGCTTATAAAAACATTCTCATTTTGAAATTGTCATACCTCAATGCCCCTTACGGGTATTTTTTAATAACGGCAACACATTCGCGCGACATACCCTGGAATGTGCACTTCCTGTATGGAACCGAGCCAAGCGTGTTGAAAAACCGTATAAAATAGGTGTACACCGACTGACGGGGACAGCTGGTTTAACTATGAATTGGCAGGTCAATGGCCGTTAACTGGCTGGTGAAAAAAAATGTTGGCGAAAACATTGTGAGCTCTAAACATACCTAACTTTTAAGTCTCTTCTAAATCAGTGTTTTTCAACGTGGGGGTCGCCTCGCTTCTATAGAGGAGTTGCAAAAGGTTGGGAAAGCTACTGCAGTAAAAAAATACAATAATATTTAATTTATAATTATTAAGAAAAATATTAACTTAAGAACATAATCATCCGTAGATTCATCAAACTGCAAGGACACAAAAGTGCTTTATTTTATTTTTCCTATGACTTAATTAAGTATCTATCCGAACCCCAGTTATGAAAATGAATAAATATGTTGGATTGAATATTTGTCACAAAATAAAATATGTACATGAAAAAAAAACAACGGGTGGGGTGGTCGCGAAATATTTCTACATACTAAAGGGGCCGTGTCATGAAAAAGGTTGAAAAACACTGTTCTAAATAAATAGGTACAGAAGAAGGAAACGTGCGATCATTGCTTTTGGTATTCCAAGTATCTATAAGGCACGATATGGGTCCCACGCTTGTTTCTCGATTTTGTTATATAAAATTGAAGTGGAAACGAGACCCGTGCCAAAGAGTACTTTTTGCCAAAATAAGGCAAAGATTAAGATATAAACAAATGACAAATATTTTTTAAAGCAGTTCATAACAATAGCTAAGGGCGGAGTCGTTAATATAGGTAGTATTGTTTACAAGACTAATATGTGGGGGAAGTGAAGATGTTATTTATAGGCACGAATCAGTAGAAATGTATAAATTATGTACCTAAATAAGTTCTACTTTTCTGCTGATCCCGTGGGAAAAACAAGCTGACGAAAAAGGCGAAAATGAATAAAAAACTTAATAAAAGCATGTTTAATACAAGCACTCTACAAAATCAATCGGATGAATTTTATTCGCACGTTGGTAACGATTTTCCTCGTTCTTTACGTAAAAAGCCACAATATATACTTAACAGTACTATTTTCTAAAAATATTTACTTCCAAAACGTATCAACATTACAAAGGTGTCGTTTCGTATTTTTGACAGACCTATCGGTGTTTCACATGGTAAATTGATATCAACTTCCTGTGTGAATGAAGCAGACAGTCGTCAAGACAAACCATTTGCAGTTTTTATGTTCTTTAGGTCTATCAAAATAAAGGTGCTAATCATTTTTGTGGATGCATGATTAAAGTTGTCCGGCTTTTGGCATCGCCGCATTTTCAGTGACTTATGCCATTGAAGGTAATGTGAGGAAATGAATATTCAGATGTAAAATGAAGCGCGAATGAAATACTTTCAGTGAAGAGTGTGAAAAGTATGGAGAGCGTAATAATCTAGGCATGTAAATTGGTATGAGGACCGTTTGTCGCAGTGGTTCGAGCGTAGGCCATTCGGCTCACTACACCAGATGGTTGCGGGTTCGATTCCCGTCAGTGTAAATTTCGGAAATGGCCTTTTCGTAATTTGCCCTGTTCTGCGTGTCACTGGGATCGCTTCCAGTCCATTGTACGGTATCCATAGTACAAGCGTTGCTTAGTTTGGGACCATGCAATTTGTGTGATCATCTGGCGATATTTGTTTATTTATTTAATAAATATTGTTAGGTATATAATCATTGGTTGCAGATACCGTTAACAGTTCAGTAAAAGTAGTTTGACAGGTATTGTACCTATAGTACCTATGTATAAAATCCTATTTTAATAATAAACTATATTTTCAATGACACTTCAGTAAATCTAAATATATATAACTCAAAGGTGACTGACTGACATAGTAATCTATCAACGCACAGCCCAAACCACTGGACGGATCGGGCTGAAATTTGGCATGCAGGTAGATGTTATGACGTAGGCATCCGCTAAGAAAGGATTTTGATTAATTCTACCCCCAAGGGGATGAAATAGGGGATGAAAGTTTGTATGAAACTTTGTCAATTAAATTCCACGCGGACAAAGTCGCGGGCACAGCTAGTAGTAAATATATTTTTTACCTACAATGAAATGAAGATGTATATTTTATTATCTGTTTGTTGGTGCTGCTGGCTGGTAGCAGTAATTTAATCGAAGGTCAGATGTTATTTTTTAAAATTGACAGTTTTTTTTTGTGGTGGATACATCATCTTAAGGGCTCAAGTGCACTCTGGGCTAACTTTCGACCGATTGAATGGCTTCATTTTAATGAACTATGGAAAATGTAGCGTTTTCTTTAGTCGTAAGCTAACCCCGTCATTTAATCGTTAGTTAAAATATGGATTTAAATCATCCTACTAATATTATAAATGTGAAAGTTTGTGTGGATGTATGTTTGTTACTCTTTCTTTTCTGAACGGATTTGGATGAAATTTGGAACACAGATAGTTTATAACCGGGATTAACATATAGGATACTTTTTATACCGATAATCCCGAAATTTTTGTAACGTTAAATACTACGTGGACGAAGTCGGGGGGCACAGCTAGTGAAAAATATAATAACGGATCAGATTATAATCTCCTGGCATTTGTAATTTCGTCATAACCAACCTCAAGAAACAAATATTTTAATTAAAACCGAACAACTCAAAACACGCAGGCGCACATTAAAATATGAGGAACATTTTTCAATTTTATTTTCGGCCCGTCCTCAAGGTGGCTTGCACTCAAGCCATCTTATATTCGTTTAATCAAAACATCCGCAGGCCACGTCCGCTATATAAAAGCCTTTGAAAGGAACGGCTCAGGTAATATGAATGAGGATTAACTGTAGTGCGGCTTTCGCCTCGCCAAACGAGGCTTGATGACTTGAGGCTTGAATCAAGTTGTACAATGTGGCATGGGAAAATATTTATAACATTAAATAATAATTATTTCAGGATTATGGCCTCCTCGTGTTGAGGGGCGTCAAATGGGCTAAATTATTATTAATTATTATAAAATAAGCAACGTTCATTGTCATTGACGCCTATTCCTGTTTTCGTTAAACCGAGTCTAAACTAAATTTGATACTTTTCAGAATATCTCTTTTATCATAATAGCAAAGGCGGCAAACGAGCGTAGGGCGGCCCGTAGCCCGCTTGATGTTAAACACTTACCGTAACCTATTGATTCATGCAGTACCAATGGCATTTCCCGCACGTTACCGACGTAAAAGGCAGTGGTATAGAGAAAGGGGAAGGTGAGTGAGACAGCCCAATCCCCCTCGGATTGGGCTGTCTCACTCATCAGAACACAACTATAATAATAATCCTACTAATAATATAAATGTGAAAGTTTGTGAGTGTGGATGTATGTATGTTTGTTACTCCTTCACGCAAAAACTACTGAACGGATTTGGATGAAATTTGGAACACAGATAGTTTATAACCGGGATTAACATATAGGATACTTTTTATCCCGATAATCCCTAAATTTTTGTTACGTTAAATACTACGCGGACGAAGTCGGGGGGCACAGCTAGTTGGAATATAATCGGACGGACGAACGGAGACACGGAGGGACGGACGGATTATATGTTTGTACTACTGAAAACTAAAAATAGAAAATAAGAAGCGGATTTGATTTACTACAGTTGATGAAATGTATGTATGATTCACAAGTGCAAAAATATTATTGGCAGACGATCAGTTTTTTTTATAAAAGCTCAAGTCGAGTGGCTCTTACCTTATCAAAGATACTTGAGATACAACGTACTCAAGAATCTCGCGGGATCTCTGATATCATTCCCCGTTGGGATATTTTATCATTCGATAAATTACGAGAATTTATCGCCACGAATTCTGTTTGGTTGTTTGTTGACTATTTGTCAAGTTTCATGGCCGTTCAATGCGATAGTTTGAAAATTAATTTAACCTTCGGCTTTACGAACATTGGTTTGAAACTTGTAAACCTTTTCATGGTTTGTACTTTGAAGGCGGAAAATATACCCTTTTGTGATAAAGTTTAAAGTTACCTGCGTGTTTTATTGCCAGTTTTAATTTATTTGGTGGTTTGCACATTTCTATAAAAGGAAACGATCAAATTTGTTTGCCTTATTCGTTGGTCAGGCCTTTCGTTTTCAAAATTAATGTCCTTTATATCATCTATGCCTCTGATATCAAGAGAATCACTGAGATTTTGTTTGACAAGTACTTTAAAAACTGCAATCGAAATAGTTTTTCGCTTGTATATTATTTGACAAAAAAAAATAAAAAAAAATATTAATAAATTATGTAAAGTTTGATAAGTCAATTGTTTGAGCGCGTCCTTAATAAACTATATTTTTTCCGACTAAAATCAGTATAATATAAGTATCTTACTAACAAACAGTTAATGCCAAGTCAGACCAAATTTATCGACGAGCTGTTTGCGTCTTGACGCGTTTTAATGTATCGCAAATTTTATTTAAATGCACTGCGTCGGGGCTTTTCATTGGCTATTCCATTCCCATTTTAGTTATCGTCGCTTTCCCCATCAACGTTTTACTGGCACTTATTTTCGTGGCTACAAATTACGACAAAACTAACCTTTACAGAGGTAACTAAGATATTGCCGCATCACTCATACGACCACTTATGATAAAGGTACCAATAATAATAATAAAATAATAATAATTTTAGCCCTTTTTGACGTCCCACTCCTGGGCACGGGCATCCCCTCAACACGAGGGGGATTCAGGCCATAATCCACCACGCTGGCCCAGTGCGGGTTGGCGGATTTCACATATCTTTCGAAAATTAGTTAAATCTTCTAAGACATCCAGGTTTCATCACGATGTTTTCCTTCACCGTAAGCAAGTGATAATCATACAGAAATTATGATTCGCACATAGATTTCGAAAAATCCGGAGGTTCGAGCCGGGGTTTGAACCCGAGACCTGGTAGCCCGCAAGACGCGTGCTTAACCAATCGGCTATCACTGCTATCCAATGCATTTTGCTAAGGTACCAATACATTTTGATAATTCAAGTTTGGGTGTTTTACGTACAGAATCAGCACCATGATTGTCTTTCTTTTCAAACAGGCTTATAGGGATTTGAAGAGAACGATATCGATATTGGATGGAATCGAGAGGCCTCGAACAGACCGAATGAATGTTAAAGACTGGGGTTGATGCTGCTAGAGCTTATTTGATCTCGATCCAATCTCCGCGCTTACATTATCTTCATAGCTATGCTAATAAGATAGAAAAGAAGGCTGTGTTTAAGTAGGATGTGTTTAATCGTAGTTCAGATCCTATAGTGTATCAACAATGCATTGATAATATTATTTCTTAAATCCACAACGGGCAACTACTTATGTCGTCGATTTTGTTTCTACAAAATTTAACTTAACTAAATAAACCTACTTATGTTATCCTCCTATTTGGTTGCACCATATAGTATACTAGCTGTGCCCGCGACTTTGTCCGCGTGGAATTTAATTGACAGTTTCATACAAACTTTCATCCCCTATTTTATCCCCTTGGGGTTAGAATTAACCAAAATCCTTTCTTAGCGGATGCCTGCGTCATAGCATCTACCTGCATTCCAAATTTCAGCCCGAACCGTCCTGTGGTTTGGGCTGTGCGTTGATGGATCACTATGTCAGTCAGTCAGTCAGTCAGTCACCTTTGAGTTATATATATTTAGATTTAATATGACGTTTTTTTAGAGAACAAGATTAGTAACAGGGTTTACAAGGATACGAATCTAATATATTTTTTATTAACGTTATTTTATGTGAAACTAGCTTTTTCCGCATCTACGTTAACGTAAATTTTATTTCCTGGATGGCGAACATAGCGCCACCTACCAGATCAAACTATAGCTAAAAACCATCGAGGTGACGCTATAAGTACCCATCTATATTATATTACTACGTGAAGGAAAAACTTTCAACGCTTAAGTTGAGGCCTTCGTAATTTTTGGGTTTTTAATTCGAAATATTTATATCATTTTATAGATTAAGAAGCTTATTTTTAGATATGTGTTATTCAAGAACATTAACTAGGATTACATAGAAGGTAAACACGATTAAGTGAAATTTCCTCGATAGAAAAAAAATCCAAAGTTGGCTGTTATTGCTTTTTATTTTCGTTTCATCCACGATATTATCACGAATTATATCACGATTTTTTTTCTAACATATAGTAATTGATAATATCTAGGATCGGATAACCGAAAGTTTTAATCCATTCCCTAGTTTTGTTAAAAACCAAAGAAATATTGTTTAGCGCTTATGTGGTTTACTTCGGGGCGCGCGGTCACTAGTGTCATCTCATATTTTCTATACATGAAGTAATTGCATCACTGTCATATTCTAACTAGCTCAGTCGTCTGCGGACGTCATCGAGGTCGGACCTATGCCGATTTTTTTCAGATCAGCATATCCGTAAATTTGATTAAATTTTACGTTAATAAATTTTGTAATAACTAGTAAGTAAATATAAATTATAAATTAAATAATGGGGAGGCTAAACACCAATTTAAATAACATAAAACAATAAAATTTTCCTAGCCGGGTCAAATTTGGTCGCGTGCCGAGTGGGTAACAAAACAGGATACAAAGAGAGTGGAGTCACCTTATGTCGCCTTTAGTCTAATAAAAAAACTGTCCAAGAGCTTGTAACGGAAAATGAAAAATTCTAAAACCTGACATGGGTATCGATTTCTTGGTGTTTTGATATGCTGATAACGATTATGACGTTAATTTTGGGATCCAAGATGGCGGATGACAAAAAATCGATAACACCGACATGGGTATCGATTTCTAGGTTTTTTGATGTGCTGATAACGATTATGACGTTAATTTTGGGATCCAAGATGGCGGATGACAAAAATACCGATAACACCGACATGGGTGTCGATTTCTAGGTTTTTTGATGTGCTGATAACGATTATAACGTTAATTTTGGAATCCAAGATGGCGGATGACATAAAAATCTAAAGTACCGACATGGGTATCGATTTCTAGGTTTTTTAATGTGCTGATAACGATTATGACGTTTATTTTGAATTCCAAGATGGCGGATGGCAAAAAATCTAAAGTACCGACATGGGTATCGATTTGTAGGTTTTTTAATGTGCTGATAACGATTATGACGTTTATTTTGAATTCCAAGATGGCGGATGGCAAAAAATCGAAAGTACCGACATGGGTATCGATTTATAGGTTTTTTAATGTGCTGATAACGATTATGACGTTTATTTAAAATTCCAAGATGGCGGATGGCAAAAAAACAAACACCCTAAGTACATGGGTATCACATTTATATTAATATGGAGCTATTATATTTATATTAATATCTAGTTTGTAATTATTAACTATGGAAGCAACTGGCGATAAAAAAAACTTGAGAGGTGTCAAGGGACACCCAGTTGGAACGAAGTTGCAATATCCGGAACTTGTGCAGAATCACTGTCAGGATTCATTATTTTTATTATCCGGCCTCGTGTTTATCTACGACATGACAGACTCCAAGTACACCAACTTGGACTACGAGCTCTCGCAGAAGATACTCACCAGGTCAGTAAGGCCATTTCCGGAAGTTGGCCCGGTGGGAATTAAACCCGCAACCATCCGGTACAGTGAGCCGAGCGGCCTTCGCTCAAACCACTGTGCCAAGCGGTCGTCAATCGTTGATGGTAGTAGCAGTAGAATTAGAAGTAGAAGTAAAAGTAAAAGTAACGGTAAAAGTAAATGTAAATGTAAATGTAAATGTAAATGTAAATGTAAATGTAAATGTAAATGTAAATGTAAATGTAAATGTAAATGTAAATGTAAATGTAAATGTAAATGTAAATGTAAATGTAAATGTAAATGTAAATGTAAATGTAAATGTAAATGTAAATGTAAATGTAAATGTAAGGCTTGCTTTCTATAAGAGAGAGAGAGACAGACTGAAACACGCGCACGCCGCACGGCTTACAACTATAGCATAACTAATTGTTTCCGTCTAGCCCCCTTTCACAACGAGCGATAAGGAACTTTATTCCAAAAATAAATAAAACAAAATGTAAAATAATGGTCATCGAATCTGTGCAAATTTACGTGTAAAAACAGTAAAATACACCTCGAACTGTATAGATTTTGCAATCCTACCCGCTGAAAGTAAAAGTAAAGCTAAAGTGCTCTTAAAACAAATCTCATCAAATTATCTACATTAATACTAATTAAGCTAGCGAGACTTCATTTTATAGCTGTGTCACCGTGAGCTGCAGGGCAATTGCACATTTAATAATAGCTACCAAATGCGGGGCTTGCGGAAAATATACGTCAGTGACTGAATATGTCAGATGCAATAAATGCGCTGCGGGGTACCACCGTGCGTGCGTATCCTTACCTTCCGCTACTAAGATTTGCCCTGGGTGCAAAGCACAGTTGCCGAGAGGGGATAACTCATCTACCCAGACCAGGGCAAATTACGAAAAGGTCACTTCCGAAATTTACCCTGACGGGAATCAAACCCGCAACCACCCGGTGTAGTGAGCCGAGCGGCCTACGCTCGAACCACTGCGCCAAGCGGTCGTCATTATACATACATATATATTTACAAACAAGTACATTTATTATTATTGAAAAGTGGTGCAATGTCTACGGAACCCTAAAGTATGCGTGGTCCAACACGAATTTGACCGGTTTTATTATCCTTTTTCAATTCTAAGGAGTCGATAAAATAAACAGGAGGTACCTATGTTAAAAGACCTTACGGATCCAATTGCTTTGGATTACCTTGATCCAATATCTTCTATGGCTTTTATTTACGCCTTTATTTAAAAAAATACGGCACAAGATTATTTACTTACATTATAAGACATCCGTGTGTCAAACTCGAGAATATGGGTTATATCTAAGTAGGTATAAATTACGCGATCAATCTCATATAAATCTAGGTAAAATCACGGATTGAAACGGACTGTAGCGGCACTCCGTAATAACTACATGTATGTATACATACATTCATAATAACATATTTGATAACCTATTAACAAATAATAATGTAGTAGATAATATTGAAGTAACATATTGTAATAAACAAGTGTGCTTTTTTTAAAAAAAACTATAAAAGTCCCCTCCATGGTTCTGTGCCGAATTCAAAACCATGGCAACCGCGACGTGATGACGTGACTATTGCGAGCGAGAGCTATAGATCTCGCTCGGGGCACTCGCTGCGCTAAACCACGCCCCAAAACTGAGATTCATTTTTCTGCCCGTAGCGCCTTAATACGAAAATTGCGCGGACGGAAGAGTATGAAATTTGGCACACTTATAGTTTTTATAGATAAATAATATTTTTTATATTATAATACTAGGAAATACATTAAAATCAATAAATATAACATTAGACACACTACCGTGAATTGACACACACACATTTGTAACCTCCACAACGACTGACTGTCTGACTGACACACGGTGACAGTATTTGGAGGGCGGGACCTCCATAGTACATTCTGCGTGCCAGTATCAAATAGTCTTTGACAATAAAACCTTAATGACGTTTGAAATTAAAATTTAAATGAATTATGATCGAAGTTCGATCATTACAACGGGAATATTAGTAGAAATAAATAGGTAAGTAATCAAAGTCATGCTGTTTAGGAGGGGAATAATTAAGAACATACGCCTACCGGTATTTTATTTATATCGATATATAGTTTGGAACTTTTTATATGTTATTCGGCAGTTCTAGTGATAGTGCTAATTAAATCTGCACAGCACAGCGTGAATATTGGGGTCCAACGGAGCGATTAACGATATACGAGTACCCTGCACTAGTTGGCGCGTTTTTATAATCGTTCCACGTGAACATCGAAATTTAAAAGTACTTGCATGCCATGCAAAACCATATTCTGTTGATTCAAAATGGATCTTTAATACGGTTGTATTATAGTCATTATTAGAAGTGTTAATAGCCTATTGGATAGATGGGTCGAAGTTTCCGGGTTCGATCCCCATCCTGGCCATTAAACTATTGATGTCTACTCCTGTATGAAAATTAATTGTAGTATTATTAATGTGATGATTGCAAATTCCTATCTTGAAAAGATACTTAAGTTTCATAGAAAATAATTAATTAATTGTTGGAAAGTACAGTCAAGGGTGGAAATAATATTAATAAATATTGCTAGACTAACACACCAACAGTAGTCCCAAACTAAGTCACGTGATCATGTATACATTTTAAGATTTTATAATCCACTTAGTAACACTTTATTAATTTCAAGAAATAAAATTCAAAGTAAAGTTCCCCATTGAGTAAATACAACAAATAATTACATAGTTTAAATATTTCTGGGGTATTGGTATGCAACGTGGTTTTTAAATCGTATTGTTTTTATGAAAGCTCCTTAAGTTATACAGGAATATCCATCGTCACTGCATAACAATGGGTGTTCTACAACGAAGAACAATGATAGTAAGTCATTATTAATCCGGATATTACTTAGTTATCGGGGCGGTTATATCGAGGCCGGATATCAGCGGTTTTGTATGGAAATGCCTACGGATTGGGCGGTTCCGAATTTAATAATTCAAAGATCTATTTGAGATTTCGAAGGACGGGTCTGACGGAGTGGTTTTAGCATTTTTTCATAAAACAAATACAATTTCTAAAGGTCAATTTTAAATTTTCATAATTTTCGTTCATTTGCGAAACAGGTCTACATAACAATCTACATGTGACCGTTTTCCTACCGTGAGTATAATTCATACAAAGCTGTTACACAGTAATATTCCATTTATTAAAAACAAAGCATTATTGTTACGATTGGGCGCAATTTTAATACACACCTTTATCTGTATAATTGGGTTTATTTTTCACTAGCTGTGCCCGCGACTTCGTCCGCGTGGAATTTAATTGACAAAGTTTCATACAAACTTTCATCCCCTATTTTATCCCCTTGGGGGTAGAATTAATCAAAATCCTTTCTTAGCGGATGCCTACGCCGTAACATCTACCTGCATGCCAAATTTCAGCCCGATCCGTCCAGTGGTTTGGGCTGTGCGTTGATATATCACTATGTCAGTCAGTCAGTCACCTTTGAGTTATATATATAGATGAAAACCCGGCTTCGCTCGGGTGAAATGTGACTCATAATACACAATCTTTTACAAAACTTAGGTAGATATTTTTGTAGTTATCGGTTTTCAAGGAATATTAGGCAAGGCATAGATTCGTATAGAATTGTCCATTGAAATGAATACGAAAAAAATCGCCATGTGCCATGTTGAGCTATGCACAATGAAGGGTTCCGATTCATTGAAGGTAATCTGTTTAAAATTTCACCCCAGGTTGAAATAGATACTAAAGTTGTATACATACTGCTACCGACATCTATCGACACCATTAAATACTAAGAAATAGACTAATGAACATAAAACATACATTTATTGCTGTTATTTAATTGGAATTTATTAACAATTTATCCAATTTCGTCAGCATAATCTTATTCATATTTCTGCAACATAAAAATGTAAGAAGTGTCGATATTTTTTTCGTAAAAAATCTTACCCACCGTTGTTTATATACTACTAACGACATCTATCCACGTGCATGAACACTTCAGAAATACACGTATTAACACAAAATATAAATTTATTGCTGTTATTTCATTGAAATTGGTGAACAATGTATCCATTTTCGACTGCATAATCTTATTAATGTTCTTGCAATAGAAAAATGTAAGAAGTGTCGGAATTCATTACGGAATTTTGATTTAATCTTTAAAAGTTAAAAATCTCGCAAACGGAATTTTTGATGATAAAATGTTGTATGAAAATATCATTTTATTTGAAAATACCTTTTCAACGTCACCCCACATGATTGGGTAACTAAAAAAAAAAAATTGCCCCTTTTTCGATGTTCGGGGAGGTATCTCAAAAAAAGTAATTTTGCTACATTTTATATTTTTGAAAGTGAGATCTACTCTTAAAGTATTTTTGTACCAAATTACATCAACATCCGTCAGAAACTGTAGAAGTTATGACCCTGTGACGGGTCTGGACAGACAGACGGACGGACGGACGGACGGACGGACGGACTGGATGATCTTATAAGGGTTCCTCGTAGGGACTACGGAACCCTAAAAACATGAAGACTGAATTTGTTTGTTCTGAAAGCTCAATCTTCTTCCTCTTTCTTAAAAAATATGGCCCACCCAGTTTAATAGATATTTCGAATAAAGACTCATTTACACATTGAGAACACTGACACTAACTGACAGGGATTCGTTCATAGAAAATATAGCGGTACTGTGCCAAACTTGACGGAACTGCCAATATGGCGAAATATTGTCTTTTGCACCGTTAGAATTTAACAAAATACTTGACAATCCGAATTTTGCCGATATATGTTGTCGACTCGAAATCATAATTTTTTTATGTTTTATTATTCTGGTATGGTTTCAATCGAGTCTACCGTACCCCTGAACGGAATTATTAATATAGAAGTCGAATCAACAGCCTGACAAATAAGTTTCAAGCTTCTAGCTCTAAAAGGAGATACTTCCATACAACTTTTCATCCCCCCTTTCAACCCCTTAAAACTCTTTTTTCGCATTAAAAAGTAGCCTATGTCCTTTCTCAGGCTCTAGACTATCTGTGTATAAAATTTTATTGAAATCGGTTCAGTAGTTTTGGCGTGAAAGAGCGACAGACAGACAGACAGACAGACAGACAGACAGAGTTACTTTCGCATTTATAATATTAGTATGGATTTGGCCGCCCAGTGGGCGCCGATATTCCGCGAATTTCGTTATAATTCTGTTTTTGGCAGAATGTCAAACGATAATATTGGCTAAATACCTGCAAGTGGTCTTAAGTTTATTTATTTTAATGAGAATAGGTTTATTTTATTTTATGATAATATAGTGTTTTTAACCGATCCAAGAAAAGGAGGCATAGTCTTGACCATTATGAAAACAAAGGAAGTAAGATCAAAAGGAATGGAAGAAAAAATGTTTATAGGTTAGAAGTAAAAAATAGGGCTTTCAATACGTTTCTAAAAGTAGAGAAGTGGACACATTAGACATTACTCTACTATCTTCCCAAAACTTGATAACTCGACTTGGTTCTGTAGTTTCGGATAATATGTCCTGAGATAAGACAAAGTTGTCTTTGACAAACTTGCTAGATATATCTCACAGTAATTGTAGCGGACTGTGACCGAAACGTAGCTCTACCATGGTAGAGAAACTCATCATTTTAAGGCTTGTATTAATAAATCGATCGACAAGTCTGAGAGTGATCTTGAAAATGACATTCTTATGTCATAGCATTACAAAATGGCATGTCAAAAGCGTACTCAAAACAGCTCTTAAGCTTGAGATCGTTTTATTAATCCGGGCTCTAATTTCAGTCATGTCCGAATGACACGTGCCTGGATCGCAACGTACGCCGCACTTTGTTTTTCCGTTCGTAACAAAATCTGATCTGCCCTGCGCTGCGTGAACTGCATCGAATGTGTCTCGGCTCTACCGAACAGGTTGAAACAGAAAGGGTATACTTTTTTCAAAACTTAACGTTGTAATTCTAAAACTATTCGTTTTGGAGGAAACTTGAAAAACAAAAGGTGTTATAGGAATACAGCTGTTTATAGATTTCACAAGTCTACAAAACCTTTGGTACTTCAATTGTCCCATAAAACCGATAGTTTTAGATTTACAAAGAAAATATGCAAACAAATTAGTATACCCTTTTTGTATCACCTAGTAGACTCATGGTAGAGCTACTGTGGACGATTCTGTTATCTATTGGCTACTTGTCAAGTCCAGAAGCGAACTTGAGCTGATTGTTAAAGGTATATCAGAGGTGCAGGTTTTAAACCGTGTTGATTTCAAAGCTGAGCATTGAAATTAGTACCCATCTGTAGGATGTAAAATCAAATCGACTCATTGCCAAATTGATTTTTTATCGTAATATCTATCGCAACTTCGTATGTTGTCGCCTTCGATAAAAGACACCTAGTTTATCAACCTAGACTACTCTCAATTTTTTAAGCAGTCCCATTACAAATGTAGCATAAAAACAAACATACACACGAACAAATAGAATTCCTTTTTGTGAAGTCTGTAAAAAAATAGTTAACTTTTCTTGGTGTTTTATTTCCTTTAAGACATTTATTTTATTGCTCGTAACTTAAAGACCGTTGAACAGAAATAGCTTTATAGCCGTTAGTTGGACAATTAGGTATCTATTGTTTCCGCTTTTCCTCCGCAGTCGACTTTTACGGCACTAATTAGACCTAATTGACTGTTTTTGCTTTCATTCCTGTTAGAGTACCTACAAGTCTTATAAATAAAAAATACTTCTTTCTAGCAAGGTAAATTCACTTTTTTAACTACTTGTTCATTTTCCTCAAACTGAATAAGTACTCCAAACATCATCCATCAATGACAGTGGAAAAATTTGCTCCACGGAGGACACTCTTATATTAGGGACGGAAATAATCGCGAATATTTCCATGAAAATTGCGAAGAATTGGCCTTTAAGAATTCAGATGAATATCTAAAGTAAAATATAAAGTAGCTTAGAACCCTCGCGTTATAACTGCGGATTAAGAAATGAGGGTTTTGAGTGCTCTTAAAATGAAATTGAAATTGAAAAAATAATACGTAAAATCGAACAATAGGTTTTAAAATTTTGGCCGTTTTTTAATCTAAATATATATAACTCAAAGGTGACTGACTGACTGACTGACATAGTTATTTATCAACGCACAGCCCAAACCACTGGATGGATCGGGCTGAAATTTGGCATGCAGGTAGATATTATGACGTAGGCAACCGCTAAGAAAGGATGTTCATTAATTCTACCCCCAAGGGGATAAAATAGGGGATGAAAGTTTGTATGAAACTTTGTCAATTAAATTCCACGCGGACGAAGTCGCGGGCACAGCTAGTATAACATAGACAGCAAACAAGCGTACAATCTGCCTAATGTTAAGCAGTTACCGTTACCTATAGATGCCTGCAATACCAAAGGCATTGCTCGCACATTGGCGTGCCTCAAGGGTAGCGAGGGGGATGGGCTTTCGGCTCTTTCACTCATGGTACAAAACGCAGCTATAACGCCGATTTTCTGTGAGAGGGTGGTGCTACCCTGGTCAAGCTAGTCCCTATATGATTTGTAGTCTAGCTAAATCTTGGCTCAACCAACGTTTATAATCTGGTCTTCCTTGGGTCCTCCAAAACCTTGTCATTTCTCAATTGTTGTCACACCCATGTTCAGAAATGTGTCGTGTTAGCGAAAACTCAATGAAATTACTGACTTCGGGTAATGGAAACTTTTTGAGTTACGAAGAGAAAGCTGTGGGCTAGCAAGATAAATGATACGGTACCGAGGCTGATACGCTATTGACTATTTATCTATTAAACCACGTTTGGATTTCGTTTTCGTTTCTGTGTTCGTTGTGGGTCCTTAAACGTATGAGGTCCTTGTATAAGGTATATGTATACCTCATACAAAATACCTCCCAAGTTTTCATCATGATCTTATTATATCAGTAATCTTTCCGTTCAAGTCCCTTCGCGCATAGCTCAGAGGATGAAGTTAATTCTCATCTCCAAATCGTTCTAATTCAGCGAAAATTCCAAGTGATGTAGCACCTATCTTATTAGGGCGTAGCGAACACACCGACCATGAAATAAGTACCTACGAGACGTTTTTCACATTAATCGCTGGGAATTTTCGGGGATACTGTGCTGTTTAAAAAAAATACGCATTTCACTAGAAAAACAGATTTCGGTAATTGAATTTTGTGTAGAGAATCTAGACGGGCTGTGTTTATTATGTTGAAAGCTTGGATCGGGTGTTTTCGTTGTTATTTTTTATATACTATAGATCAAGTACCTAGATTACGAGCCAAAATTGGTATTATGCTAGTATTAGTAAACTAGATAGATCATGAATAGGAGCAGATAATTAAAACACAAATGTAATCGCTACGAGTCTTCATCGCACGCGACACGTAATAAATCATTTCATTATTGTAATCAAAGAAAATGTATCTCACATAACTTTTTGTGCGCATTACATTACCACGCCTGAAACAATTAAGTAGCCACTAATGGCTAACCACATCAATCTAATCTTCCCGGTTTTCTTTCTCGCCCAATTATCTTTTTTTCCTCTTTGACGTCACAACCAACGACCCGTGGCGGAGAACAAACTAATTAATTTTTACTCATTTACAAGTCGTTTACTTTAAACGCTCTTTGAGTGGCATTGTAAAATTATGCGGCAATATTTCTCGTTCTACTTACCAGATAATTCTAATCTATGTGGATGGTTCTAATTATGTTCCCTTTTGTTTCAGGTAAGTTCAATTAGTGGAACGAACGAACGAACTGAGTGGGCCGATAGCTTGCGTGATTGAGTAATTAAATGATTACCTTGAAACAAGTAATCAACACTATATGGTGTGGTAATGCTTTTATTCACTTCATTAATAAATTGTTTATGATACCTATTGCTTTTCTAGCTATTATCATTTGAAAGACAGTTTTTTAAAATAATGGTCTTATTATGTGTAATATGAAATGATTTGGGAGAAGCACCCAACACTCGCCCTCGGCATATCAACCTCCAAAATTATAAACCAAATAAGTGGATTTATAATATAACTAGCTGTGCCCGCCGACTTCGTCCGCATGGAGTTTAATTGACAAAGTTTCATACAAACTTTCATCCCCTATTTTATCCCCTTGGGGGTAGAATTAATCAAAATCCTTTCTTAGCGGATGCCTACGTCATAACATCTACCTGCATGCCAAATTTCAGCCCGATCCGTGCAGTAGTTTGGGCTGTGCGTTGATAGGTCACTATGTCAGTCAGTCACCTTTGAGTTATATATATTTAGATAGATAGGTGACAATAGAAGAGAATAACAAGACTATTATAACTGTTATCTTTCTTCGATTGAATTGGTGTGGAGGGTACCAAAATAGAAGGGAAAAGCTTGCCCCGAGACTCATCGAGGGTCAAAACTTGATATCATCGTTGGACGGATACCATTGTGGATCCTGGCTTACAGGAGTAACTGTGGTGGGAGAGGGCCAATACCTGAAAAAAAAACTAAATCAGTATAGACTGAAAGCCAATCCCGATGAGAAAAGACCAGGAAAAAGACAAAGTTACAATGAAGTAATATCTCAAATCAATAGTGAATATAAAATATATTATGTAATGACAATCAAAGTACCTACATTTGCCAGACTCAGTAACAAGATCTGAGTAACTCCATTAGGACAAAGCAAAACGTTGAGTTTCGGTCGCAAGATGGAGCCACTTGGCCAAGTTTCTCGCTGCGATCCCCAGTTAGTACGATCTATGTGAATTAGAATGGGCCATAGTTACGTACTTCGGGATGTTACAGTCAGTAAATGTTTGGGGCATGTACAGCCAACATCAAAAGTAGCTTGGTATCTGAAACGTCCGTAAGACACCATTCTTAAATACGTCATAATTTTATGACACCAGAAGGTTCAAATTCAAATTCAAATCATTTATTTTGTTTAGGCCTACGGGGGCACTTACAAATTGTCAATTTACATATTTATTTCCTTATATCTACAACCGGATCGGAACGCGACCTCGACTGAGAAGATCCGGCAAGAAACTCAGCGGGCTTGTCTTTTTACATGTCATGTTATTTTTTTATTTTTTTAATCGCCAGTTGCTTATTTTCAATAAATACAAAGGGTAGTACTTAGATATTAATATAAATATTAAAATAGGTCCAGTGTGTTGCCTTTTGATGTTATCAAGAATTATACAAATAATTAGGACTAGTAGGGCAAGACACGCTACGCTTTGACATTATTATTGACTGTCGAGATTTGAGCTGCTTAGTCCCAAGCTGTTTTATCATCCAAATAATCCGAGATTTTGTAATAACCCTTTGGTCTCTTTAAGTTTAAGATCACACAATAACTACCTTGTCGTATAGTGTCGTAAACTATACTGACCTTCTTGTATCATAATTATTATTATGACATGGTAGACAGTGTAATTTGTTTGGACATTTCAAATACCAAGCTAATTTTGTTGTTGACTGTACTTGAGAAGAAATATACTAGTCTTATTCGATTTTCGTCCTTTCCTTTTAGATAAGCAGTTTTCTTAAAATATCACATTAAAAGTTGGCTCTTTAAATGTGTTATAGTTTATCTTAGAAAGGCCGACTGCAAATATGCATGACAATGAAATGTGAATGAATAATTAAAAAGTATAAATGAGACGGGGACTTATATATGCCCGCGAAAGTTGTACCGTTATGTAGCTTTCAGCATCACAGGCAAACTTAAATGCTCTAATTAAAGTTACTTATGTATGAAATGAGCCGGCGCCATCTTTGAGTGCATGGAAACTGAGTTTTAATTGAAATAAAGCGTGCGAGATGGCGGCATCGCGGGACTCGGGAAAGTTTCGCGACGCCGTTTAAACTCATACGTCTTACTCCATACACCGAGATGACTCAATTATGTACCGAACTATGCAGTTACATTACCGTGGGGTGTATTTACTTGTGTTACGCGAGAATAGTTTACGTAAGTATTACGTACTTACCTACGAAAGTTGAAAAGGATTTCTGAATCCATAAACTTTGAAATCCAGAGTAATAATATAAATTTGTTTCAGTTACAGTATACTCGTTACATAGACCACGATACAAATAAATACGTACAACCTTTTAAATTTCTTAGATCAACAAAATGATTGTTTAACAATTACAAAGTCGCAACGGAGTTCATAAAGTAAGTGTACATAGGTTTTATTTAATTAAATAAATAATGTAAAGGTAGGCAAAGCGGTTAAATTACAAATGCCGGTTCTAATTGAAATAACAGAATGACTTCACACGTGGTTGGCCCAAAGTATGTGGCCCGTATGAAGCTAAGTATGTGGTGCCAACAATTTCCAACATTCCATTCTACGTATGACCGAGCGAGGCTTCAACTTCGTACCGCTACTTTTGACGGTATATTTTCTAAGGGAATATATAATATAAAATATAAATTTCCACATTTTACTGACCATGTTTCACACTTTGGAATATAAATTTAATATTCATCATCTCCAAATATTGATTTCATATTATCATAGTTCTTTGTAGTTTATATACTTAGGTAGGGGAGCGGGGGGCTAGTTGTAACAATTTTACGCTTTTTGGCTATGGAAGCTTACTTGTTTGGTATTTATGAAATCAAGCAGTACTATTCCAATTAACAACTATTCAACTATCGATTCTAATTAAACTTTTGATCAAATATCTAATGATATTTTGTAGAAACGGCTTTGAAAAAAAACTGACGAGTGTTACAACTTACCCCGTGATTGGGGCTTGTTGTAACAGGCTTGGGGCAAATTGTAACATTAGGAATTGAAAGGAAATTTTATATCTTATAAAGATTTATTTGGCATATTTAGCATAAGAAACTTCACAAACGCTAAAACATGTTTAGACTTTTAAGTTAAATTTTTAAACTAACAGAAAATATTCAAAAATAAACAAATAACATGTTATTTCCTTACTTAAACTATTAAGGCATTTTAGGCTTACAGCCATTTATAATCATAACTACTTTAGTAATCAGACTTTTGATTCATTTAGCATTATAAACCTCAGGCACGTTATAACAAACGTAGAGTTTTAAGTTTGATTCTTAATCTAATAGAAAAATAATCAAAAATTAACAAAAACATGGTCTTTCTTAAACTATAAAGGAACTTTAGGCTCACAGCTATTTATAATAACAAAATCTCAATTTATTCAGTAATCAGCCTTTTGATTGACGTACGTAAAATATGAAATCAGTCTTTATGGCATGGCATAAATTAAAATGTTTCGCAGCTTTCCGTACACTGGTTTTATTTTCCAAGACTTCAGAAGAAGCACGTTCAGTTTTTCTTTTGTAGTGTATCATTCTGAAATCAATCAATTTCAACAAAAAAGTGCTCAAAACATGAAAGAAGGAATTTAAATATGTCCCGCGTAATTTCATAGAACTTATAAGTAACAAGTTACAACTTGCCCCGTAAAAGTGTTACAACATACCCCACTGAAAAGATTTTTGAAATAACCTCTATTAAAAAAAAGTAGCTTACTTGGTGTGAAATTTCATTAAATATAATCAAACTAAACCAATGCTAAGTGTATTTGTATAAATCAACAACTGCTAAACAATTTGAAATCTGTGATAATCAATTTTGTATTAACAAAAAAAAGTCCATTACCTGGCTTAATCGGAGCGCCTACTCAACACCGCTTCCTGCGCCGTCCGGCGGGGTACCGATCGCGCTTATATGATAGAATGGGTATTACGTAGTAGGTTAGGTTGAAAATAAAACGAATATTCTTGTATTATGTTGGTAAAAAATGCTTGTTACTACTTGCCCCTGTTACAACTAGCCCCCCGCTCCCCTAATATGAAAACGATATAGAAGATACCGAAGTTAGTTATTTAAAAGCTTATTATTTAACCATACGCAAGGTAGACAGATTTTGTATTTGATATTTCTTTCATTGGTCTTACATACGGTTTATATCACATATTCTATATGATGATGAAACGTTAGAGAAAGATGATGAAGATGAAGAAGAAGATGATGAAAAAGTTAAAGGTCATTCACACGAATATACATTTTGACAGATAATGGCCGTATTTGACATTTGCACAGTAAAATCTGTGGAAATGATCAGGTCCGGTTAGCCGTTCATTCGAAAGTGACATTGTACGAATGTGACATTTTGCTAATGAGACATTGTTCGGGTGTATAAACATATCGTGACGGTTTCCGATTGTGACATTTTGCGAACGTGACATTACACGTCGAGAGGGTGCGAATTATCGTTTGTTGTAGTTTTATTCTCTTAAGAACATAAATGTTACGCTAAATTGACAGCAAGAACTTTGTGTGCCCGAAATTAACAAAATTCCCAGTAGTTACCTAATCCGGGATAGAGCGACACCTCTGTGAGGATATATCCGCGGGCGAATGGATTAACATAACTGGTCCTTAACTTCGTGAGCCGTCAAATTATATTGTGGAGACCAACTTTATATATTCTGAGATTCAGATTATATAGGGATAGGTACTTGTAATGCGTCGTGTTTCTTGCAGACTATGATAGAATTGCTAAAATTCAATAAATCTAACCCCTCCTGATTATGTGACGCGAAGTTCAGCCGCTTTCGAGGTGTTTCCTTATAAGTGATTTTTTCCACGATTTAATAATAATAATAAATATCGCCAGACTGACACACCAACTGTATGTTCCCAAACGAAGCAACGCGTATACTATGGGTACCCTGCAAATGGACTGGGGGCGATCCCAGTGACACCCAGGGAAAATAACTAAAAAGCCATTTCCGAAATTAACCCCAGCGAGAATCGAACCCACAATCACTTTGTGCAGTGAGCCTAGCGGCCTACGTTCGAACCACTGCGCCAAGCGGTCGTTTTAGTACCCAATATTCCTTGACTGAATGAAAAAAATAACAACGCCAGCTGAGAAAGCAGTCTCAAGAATACAATACGTTTATACGATAAATACGCTTTGTGATATTCTACAAAAGCTAGTAGTAACAAATAGCCCCGGTCAGTGGGTCACATAAACCACTATTCATGTTAACGGGCGCGATTCGAGTGGAGCGCGACATCAATCGCGTTCATAGTTTCGGGACAGTTTGATCGCAACGCGTTAATCAAGCGTGTGTGAACTTGTCCCAGTGAGGAAATAATAATTTATATATTTTTAATACCTACTATTATACATGGTTGACGGTTGTTGGTAAAGCACTTTGACGACCGCTTGGCTCAGCGTTCCGAGCGTATGCCGCTCGGCTCACTGCATATGGAGGTTGCGGGTTCGATTCCCGCCGAGGCAAATTTCGGAAATGGCCTTTTCGTCATTTGCGCAGGTCTGGCCCCCAGTCGAATGTACAGTACCCATAGTAGAAGCGTTGCTTAGTTTGGGACCAAACAGTTGCTTTGTCAGTCTGGCGATAGTTATATTTATTTAATTTATAACCTTGCAGAAATTTATTAATAACACTATAAACAACAACTTTTGTTTGATTGACACCGACCCAATGTAATACATACTCCATCACGTCTATAATCTCTGAAGTGGTCGATAATAGGCAAAGGTGATAACATAATACATTATTGCTAGCTATTTAGTGCTCTAAGAGTTAATTTTAATATCGTTGTATTACTTAGTTAACTACGCACTCGACATTTTTTTTGTAGCGAAGCTTCTATAGGGGCATTCGGGGCTATCGCCGTGCGGCCACTCTATCCGTGCTAAGCGTCAGTAGCGTTACACGATATATACAGGTTGAAACAGAAAGGGTATTCTGGTAAAAAAAAAACTTATCTTTGAAAATCTAAAACTATCAGGTTTGGAGGAAACTTAAAAACAAAAGGTGTTATAGATATACAGCTGTTGCCAGATTTCATAAGTCTACAAAACCTTGAGTACTTCAACTGTCCCACAATGCCTATAGTTTATATTTACAAAGTTAAGTTGCAAAAAAGATAATACCCTTTCTGTTTCACCTAGTATACAGAGTGGCAGCTACGGAGCCCTACGCTTACGCGTACTATAAAGCTTTGCTTCTTTCGGGCGTCCCTAGCCGTCACTGTTTTTTTTTTTCACCAAACTTTGCCTCGTTCATGATGTGCATAAACTATAATATACTCCTAAGCTAGTTCCTTAGAACACAACTTCGAATGATCACTGTTTTCATTACATTACAAGTTCGGACTGTGTTATTATTTAATTCAATTATGTGGTTTAATTGAAGTACCTACGTGTTTGCATTGCTCCGGGGTGGAGCTTACCCGTGACTGACTGTAACTTTTTGATTGTTCTAAAATGTGATGTTTGCCGAGTTTGCTCAAAGACCTAGAACAATGTAGAGCAATGTATGAGATGAAACCTGTTTTGATTTTGTTACGAGTGATGTAAGTAGTGTTAGTGTAAAATACAAAATTTTAACGAGTATCTGATTTGATTGAAATTACTTATAGAAATTAAATTGTTAATGGTAATATCGATACTTACGGTATACAGTAGTGCTGCTCATACATTTGAGTCTCGCTTAGCTATTTGAGCGGGCCGTTTCATAAAAACGAGATTAGAGAAAGCCTAAGAGATATCAGAATGACCACCTAGATCGCATAACTACCAGAGACGTTATGTGTCCTTTTTTGTTCTCAAATTTGTGTTGCGTTTGAGTATGCGGCGGTTACTTACTTTGAAAAATATCTGCCCTGAAATAGCTAAAATATACTTTGATACGTTTGCTCAGGGATACTTATTAAGAAGCGGAATAGTTAGTTGACCGTTCTCTTAATCGACGATTGAGCCGCACGAGACTAACAAACGATCTTTGCCCACACAGCTACATTACGATCACGAGACGCGCCTTTATTAGAAACTGTTCACATATTTGCCCACTGTGGTGGTAAGACAGGGTGGGCATGCCACGCGGGTCTATTACGACCAAGGCACAGTCATTTCGAACGTCCTCGACATTCATAAGTCACCTCATACATATTCGGCGTTTTAATCATGTTTATGTAAATATTTGTTCTTGTTTCTGCATACGGTTATATTTAGGACAGCCTCGTTTCGAAATGCTGGTTCTGATAAAGCGTGCCTCTATATGAAGAATAATTTTCAGTTATAAATAACGTCGGGAGTGTGAGAAGCCATGATATAAATTTGTTTGAAAATGCGACGCTTTCGCGTATTTTGTGAATCTTCGCGTGTGAAGTTTCACGAAGTTATTCATATTTATGGCGAGAAATTTCCCCTCCGGCCTTTGATCGCGCTCGCGTTAAGAATGTCATTTTTATTTAGATTTCGAACATAATGTTGATGTATTTATCACGTATATAATTCAAAGATAAAACGCTGTTTATAGAAAGCGTTGATGTATGTAGTGGCACATTGACGATATTATTGGGTTTAGGTTTTTGAACAAAACCCTTATTATTTCATAACATTATAATTTGTGACTAGTCTAATCAAAAAAACCTTTACAAAAATGTAATAGCAGACCCAAATAACTTCTGAAGCGCTATCGTATTAGATCATTAAAATAAAGTTTATTAATATAAATTTTACTCGAAGTTAAGTATTTCATAAGTGTCTTCAAGATTGTTACAAACTATGGATACTTCTAACATTATACACATACTTTACTACTTTTGTCATTCTTATTCCAGCCCTATTATAGCCAACGAGCTGTTAAAAAAAGCTATTGATATTCTCTTTGGGCTTTATGAATATGTAGCTTGAGATATTGTAGAAACATACTTTTAATTTCATCTGCCATTGGTCATAATACCAATATACAGCAATCGAAGGATTATAAAATTTAACCTAGAGCTTCCATGTTTGCTTCTACCATTTTATTAAATACATCCCACTGATACAATTAATTAGTAATTTATCGCCCTAGACGACGTTGATTTACGGGTATACGTACAAAGACATTCAGTACAGTCAGATAAATAGTAAAGGGTGCTTAGAAAAGTCGTTATTCTTGTAATAAAACGTTTTATTGCGCAGGTAACATGCCGATAGTATCCCCAGCTCTAATATGATAAAGTCTGGGATTAGGGTCTGAAATATCAGGATAATAGGTAGCCTAGCCCGTTTTGTGGTTTGAATACGAGTACATACTAGTTTTATACGAACGGCTTAACTACACTACTTACTCATACTTATACTTTAGTGCACTGAAATCTACAATTAATTGTCATATAAAGGCATGCGTTTTAAGGCTTTCAATTGATAAATAATGACATGTAGATAGTTTAGAAAGCATGAAGTAAAAAAAGTATTTAATAAAGTAACATTCAGTCAATAAAATGTCTGATAATATCAACGGACAGTAGAAAATCTTAACGATTCACCAATGTTTTCTGTTTAAATTTGCCAACAGTCCTAACATTTTGTTTGACTTAATAATAATACTCGCTTTGAATTCAAATCTATCATATTGAAACTTTTCTCCTCTTGAAGCTTCTAATAGTGGGGTATCGTTTGAGACTTGAAACTCATCTTCATGTTATAGGTTTATCAGTTCTAACTGAAGGATAAGCTAGGACGGTGCACTATTACGCCTGTGTTCCTAAGAGGGAGTAGGCAGGCGCAGTCGCGAGAACTCTCGAGCATTCTCGCGCTTTCTCGCGAGACTAGGCAAAATCGACGTTTCGTTCCACTCCGTTCCGTGTCAATGTAAATTGAGCCACACCTGTCATTGTTTCAAATTTTGGGAAGGTCTATGTCCAGCATCCGTATTTCGCCTGAAATGATGACGACGTAAAATTACTAACCCTCATTATTCAACTCGCACATATCTAACTAATGATCGTAATTTAAAATTGTTGTTATTAAACAAAAATGGTTGTATAAAGTCTG
This sequence comes from Notodonta ziczac, assembly GCA_918843915.1. NCBI lineage: Eukaryota > Metazoa > Arthropoda > Insecta > Lepidoptera > Notodontidae > Notodonta > Notodonta ziczac. The sequence goes on from OU974051.1 coordinate 4,822,677, forward strand.
AAATTTGGTTGCAATATCTTGTTAATTGACACTTGGTTTACTCCGATTATGTCATTATCACCAAGATTAATGGTCGAGTTTATGATCCCGAGCGGCGTTAAGCTTTTCTTTTCCATTAACTGCTAATAGATGCCGTTTATCGCTCCAAAAGAGGTTTATAGGCATCATTCATTTTGCACCCTGTATAAAATTGGTAAAAGTTTTTTTTTTCACCAGAATTTCACCTTCAAGTTCCTTCAGGTGTAAAATGGTTGCTGTTTCAAATAGACCCCTTTTTCAAATTCCCACTTTTCTAAAATTACCCTTTCTCATTTTATAAAAAATATGTCAAGAAGTTAGTATATGATGCAGTAAATTATTACGTGTGTACCTATTTTTTTTCTGTTACCAGTAAGGCATTCCAGTCAAAACTGAAGTATCTTCATATTAGTAAATAAATATAACTCTAAATTGAAAATTTAAAAACCCCCGATGCGATGACCTGTTCATCAAATGTATAATTTACCTAGTTCTTCCAAATAATGATGTTAGCGCGATTTGCGTAGCTCCCGTAGCTCAGTATCCATAGCTCATCTCGCAAATTCATCTGGTACAACTAGTTTCGATGCCAGATTATGAAAGCACCATTAAATCATTTGTTTTGGCTTCCTCATTTATAATCTAAGATGTACAATAATCAACAGAAAATCTGTGTAAAAGTATGAGACATTATTTTGTTATGACATTATAATAATTGACATTAGAATAGACAACGAATCTAAATATTGATGTCACGGAGGTTTTATTCCTAGTAAAATATTATCAATTATGATTCAATTTGATGTAATAACTCTGGTTGAGGTAGACGGGAGCAGCCTAGGGGAAGAATTTTCAATAACGCTAAAATTATTTTAAATTAGATTTTTTTTTTATATTCTTTGTCAATGGCGGAGCAACGCCCTCTAGAATTATTATAGCGTAATATCCGCCAACCCGCACTGGGCCAGCGTGGTGGATTATGGCCTGAATCCCCCTCGTGTTGAGGGGAGGCCCGTGCCCAGGAGTGGGACGTCAAAAGGGCTAAAATTAATTAATTTTAATATTCCATGACCATTAACAAGCCAAACAAAATTTTACGCATGCGCGTATCCATCATTTGAAACGTGACTTATGGAACGTCTTTAGTTCATACACAAATCTCAATAAAATTGATGAAATATTCATTTTTTTCAGAATCAGGTAAACTTTTCAAATTTATAATATTGTAATAAGCCAGTTCAGACTATTACGATCATTTAAAAATATAATAAATCTAAATCCAATCATCTCAAATTTCGACTGGATTCGAGCCGAGGGAATTGGTTTTGGCCGTGAATGTGGCTTTTTTAACCTACAAAAGAGCTGATGATCTTCAAACGGCTGAACCGATTTTCATGAAACATAGCTAAGAACACTCTCGATCACAATACCTATCTAACAAAAGAAACAAAATTGAAATCGGTTCATCAGCTTGGGCGCTACGTTGCCACAGACAGACACACAGATCCCAGATACACAGATACACAGATACACAGATACACAGATACACAGATCCACAGATACACAGATACACAGATACACATGTTAAACTTATAACACCCCTCGTTTTTCGTCGGGGGTTAAAAATGACATAAAAAATTTCAACCACTTAGATTCTGGTAGATGGAACATGGGGCCACGGTAGGCCCATGCAAAAAAAATATAATATCCTAATCAAATGTTTGCTATCTAAGATGGATATTACAATCCAGTTTTTAGATGAAAGTTGCTAATAACCAATCCTTATTGTTCGATCTGAATCCAAGATCGATTTTAATCTTGGATACGACGGATAGATTAATAATAATTTTGGGCAAAACTCACAATCAGGTAGGTTAAAAGGTGGCCCAAGTAAGATGACGTTTCTCGAACCGAGGCAATAATATAACGAATGTTTTCACGAAGACCATATTGAATTGAATCTAATCTATACCGCTTCGGTTTGCCCTACAAATAAATAATATATAGAAAGTAAGAAAGTCTCTATTCTATTGTGCGAAATTGGATAAATGTAATTTACAAAAATAATGTGTGCTTAAACATGTATTGTATGTTTAACATATTTGTATATTTCATATGGCAACATTAAATCGAAGAGGTGCTTCGATACCAACAAAATGGTGCTCTAACGATATTTTAATAGTTGTTCAGGAAGTTCTACCGTCGCGATAAACACCGGTTCGATACCCAGTCTCATAAGTCCTGGGAATTTGTATTAAGGTGAAGGCGCCTGTCTAGTCCGCGAAGTTCAAATTTTTTGAGGTTTCTTAGATTTTTTTCAAAATCTGTCAATTATAAAAGGCACATTTTGTAATTCGCGACAAAGACCGTGTGCAGTGTATTTATTCATATATCCAACTTACTCTAAAACGTTTCAAGAACGACAGCTATCCAGATAATGTGGCAATTTTTGTATATTTAGTGATTAACTAGTATCATATTATCCACCGTGATAATATTTAGAGTAAAATAAATGTATTAATAAACGCACTGCATACTGTGTTTGTCGCAAATCACAAAATGTTGTCTTAAATGTTTTCAGATTTTGGATTAACTATAAAAATACTCGAAAATTTTGAATTTCGCGGGCTAGACAGGCGCCTTCACCTTAACGCTTTATTTTGTGGTCAGGGTGGGAACGGTACTCCGGTTCCCTTTTTTTTTTTTTTTTTTTTTTATTTTTTTTTTTTTTTTTTTTTTATTTTTTTTTTTGAATTGACTATATGTTGTTGGCCAGAGTGGCCATAACAACTTCACCCGGACAGAGGGCGAGCGCAAGTGCGCTCCAGCCATAGGGGCAGGGGGGCAGCTAGCTCAAGGGCGTCACTAGGGACACGACCTCGGCTTGGGCAGCTGCCAGGAGAGGTGGCGAGGGTAAATCTACCACCGGATCGGAACGCGACCTCGACTGAGAAGATCCGGCAAGAAACTCAGCGGGCTTGTCGGGTGCCAAGGTGCGTCTAGGTAAGTAGAGCGGTGAGTGGGTCGGGGGGGTCCAGCACCACATGCCGCGGCCTGCGGCGGCATGTATCTGGCTCGTGTGCGGGTGCATAATCGGCGGCGGCGACGATTAAGGGATTGGTGTGTTCAGAAGCCTTCATGAAATAGCGTTCAGACGCTATTTTGAAGTGCTTCTGGATAGAATCGAGGCGTAAGTCATAATGAAGGTCTACGTTCCGTACGAACCACGGGGCTCCGACGGCTTGGCGAAGAAAACGGGACTGTAAGGCCTGGAGGCGACTAATGTGAGAGTTGGCCGCGTGGGCGAACACAACGCTCGCATAGGACATGATGGGGCGAATGCAAGCTTTGTAAAGTGTCACCTTATTTCTAAGGGACATTTTACTCCGCTTGCATAGGAGATAATGAAGGCGACCGAGCACAAAGGCGGCTCGATTGCGGACGTTTCTAATGTGAGGACCGAAGGTCATGGAGCCATCGAGCGTGACCCCGAGATATTTAACTGACTTGGACCAAGGGATAGGCTGCTTGTACAAAGAGACAGTACCTAAGTTGGAGCGAGTGTGGCGTATGGAGGGGCGTCGAGAGGTGGTCCTGGCAAAAAGCACGGCTGCGCTTTTGTCCGGGTTCACCTCTATTCGCCATTTCCTAAACCACTCTCCGAGAGAATTGACAGCGCGTTGGAGAACGCGTGTGATCTGCGCCTTATTACGATGGGAGAAATAGAGCGCGGTATCATCCGCGTAAAGGGCGAGTTGCACATTGTTCGTGCGGGGGATGTCGTTAGTGTACAGACTGTACAAAAGAGGGGAGAGCACGGAGCCCTGAGGGACTCCTGCCCTGATGGGGTGGGGTGGGGAGAGCGTGCCCTCGACTCGATATCGAAAGGTACGGTTTGACAAGAAGTCTCGTAAGATGAGCACGAGACTGTCCGGCACGCCTAAGAGGTACAGCTTGTAAATCAAGCCGTTGTGCCAGACTTTGTCAAACGCCTTAGCGACGTCAAAGAAGAGAGCTCCCGTGGATAGGGGGCGGCCGGAGGAGGAGTTGAGGCCTTTGAGAATGTACTCCGTGATGCGGTGTACTTGGTGAACACAAGAGTGGCCGGCCCGAAAGCCAAACTGCTCGTCAATGAGAAGATGATTGGAAAAGATATACTCTTTGAGTCTTGCTAAAAGCAGGCGCTCATAGAGTTTGGCAATGGCCTTGAGGAGGCTGATGGGATGGTAGCTCGCAGGGACGTTGCGGGGCTTACCGGGTTTGTGAATGCCAATGACTATTGCCTCCTTCCACGCATTGGGAAAGATGCAGTTCGTCATAGCGGCATTGAAGATAGCTACTAGGAGACAGATAAGCTGGGCGGGTAAGAGTTTGAGAACTCTGTTGCTAATGCCGTCCGAGCCCGGGGCCTTCTTGGAGTTGAGACCTTTAATCAAATCCTTCACCTCGGATTCGGTAACCGGTGTGAGAGCGGTGGTGAGGGGTAAGGAAACCCTGCGCTCGACTTCCCTATCATTGAGTTCCAGGTGGTCGGGATCGGGTGCTAGGAGTGCAGAGGATTGGGTGCTAGGGGAGCACTGGCTCTCGAGAGCGGAGGCTAGAAGCTCGGCCTTTTCGTCGTCATCAAAAGCAGGGGGGTCGCCTGAAGGGCGTAAGCACTCCGGTTCCCGATGACAGATAACATATACGGGCTGGCCGGAGTAGTACCACCCCTTCACAGAAGATCAGCGAAGAGTAGTTATTATAGTTGTATTTCGTACAATGAGTGAGAGAGCCGGAAGCTAAACCCTCCTTCGCTTCCCCTCCATTTTTCCTACTCCCCTACAAGTTAGCAATAGTTATAAACTATGACAACTGCTTAACATGAGACAGTCCGTACGTTTTTTTGCTGTTTTTTATAAATATTAAAAACGTGGAAATAAGAATATCAGTACCTACTTAAAATTGTTTACAAAATTCATAAGCCCAGCGTTTTTTAACATCAGCTGCTAACGACAAACCGTACATTTCGGCGCATTAATGATTCACCCAGTTGGAATGAAGCCGTTTGGACACCGTTTATTTCATGGACTAAATAAAAGGGAAACCAGAGCCACCAACAATGGCTGCCAATGGATATTCATAAAGGATAGTATGCCAACCTACTTAATAATCTGCGACGTCTGACGACATTGCGCCTCTTTTGTTGGAGGCTGCTACTTTTTGGTTATGAACAGATTTAATTACTCATTACATACTCAAATATTAGAGAAGTTTATCTTGCTAAACAAACAACGAAATAAATCAAAAGATTTTATGATATAAAACGTGTGTATTTTAATATCGAAAATAGCGGTACCGCATTCAATATCCTGCCAGTTTGACTATCTACAAGTCAATTTAAAAGCCACACTAATAATAATATAATATCTCCATAATATAATATCGCCTAATAATATATATCGCCAGACGAGCACACCAACTGTATGGTCCGAAACTAAGCAACGCTTGTACTATGGGTACCGTACAACGGACTGGGGCCGATCCCAGTGACACCCAGACCAGGGAAAATTACGTAAATGCCATTTCCCAAATTTACCCTAACGGGAATCGAACCCGCAACCATCCGATGCAGTGAGCCAAGCGGCCTACGCACGGACCACTGCGCCAAGCGGTCGTCAACACAACACTATGTACAGATACGAATTTGATATCCTAGGAATACCAGAGAGTTGGTGATTCCACTTGTAAAGCACATCAGAGTCAGGAGACGTGACATTAAATTAACCGTGGCCATGCTGTTTGCTCCCGCGAGGACACACGTTCCTTTTATAAATTTACACTTTTTTAATTATTGATTTTTTTTAGCGAAGCCTTTAAAAATTGTCATGGCCTTCTTTTGCATTGGCTATTTATGAATTTTTCAGCTACAACCGTCGAAACTTTATTTTTTAGAACCATTTTGAAGAATTTGCTCCCGGTTATGACCCAGGGAAGTGGCAATTTTGGGAAATTGGCACTTTTAGGAAAGGAAACGGTATATAGAGATAGGTACCAATTATACTGATAATTCATCGATTCATTCGACTCACAGCTTATACAACCATAAATAATTGTCCAAACAAACATATTTCAGCTTAACGATCGAGCAAGGCACATTCAAACTAGAAACGAGGAAGTATAAATTAGGAAGGGGCGTGAAATTCCTCGGCGCGCTGTCAACCTTACATAGGTATATGACGGAATTAAAATTCCATCGGTATGGGCAATCAGAGAGCCGTAGACACCCGAGGTAACATGTATTTCTGTGGCTTTTATTCCCCATTCTGCGGTGGTGTGTTAGATGTGGGTCAGAGATGTCGAAGCGGCCAGTAGGTGACAACATGATGGAGCACACGGCGGCGTGTCGAGATTGATCTCCTCAATTTATGGTGCACTGAGATAAAGATTTTTGATATACATGTACCTACAATCTTTGAAGGTACGTTTAACTGCAAAACTAATAAAAAGTCTAGGGATTTCGCAATGATTCGGCTTCAAATTAGAAATTCAATAGAACTACTATAAAATTATAATGGCTATTAACTAAGCACTATTGTGATTGTACCTATGGTTTTAACCATAAAAGCAAGATATTTTAACGTCGTCATATTGTGAGAGAACTATTAGTTCTTGAGTACATTTTGAAATGGGTTACCTCTATAAAAAACCTATATCTTCGAGTAAATTTACATTGTATATTCGGAATCCTTTTAAAACCGAGTGCGATGCTTTATCACTACTCCTTAAAGTGGTCTCGGAGGCGTGTCTCTACCATAAAACCGTTGATAAGGGATGTATGTCAAGGACTGTGGTGACCATTCTTAACATTCCTCAGAAAATGGGGGTCTTGGGCCGAAATACTGTTATGTCTTACCTGTCTTATCGAATTTGTACGTAGAGTCCATTGGGTTAACTTGTAAATGTATTGAGCATAAATTACTTGTTTTCTCTTATTTTGTAGGTAAAATTGTATTGTAATTTTGAGAAACATTATAGTTTTTAATATAAAGTGGTAGAGTCTTAATTTAAATGAATTTAGTTGATAGGTTCAGAGAGAGAGATGAACAAATAGACAGTGGCGCTGATTCTGTTGGTGACCTAACTTAATTAAAGTAACTCTTACTACCTAACTTTTTTGCAGAGTGTGTATATAAAAAAAATTTTTTGACGAGAAAAATAAATAAATTATAAAATAGATTTTATAGATTCTAAATAACAACAATCTTCCTATTTGTCGTCAATTAATCGCTCTGCAAGAGCGAAAGGTCCCTCCGTAAATCTCATGTGATACAATGTTTGCAGATCATTAGCGGATGTGTGGGGCTCGATCTTTACATTTCGCGACATTGCTTCCCTCGCCCTTTTGGCCTCTGACGCCGAATTATCCTTCGAGCGTGTAAACACGGCCTTACATAAATAAACATTACACTTTTTCACAGATGTCTTGGTTTTGGAATGGCTTTTTAAAGAAATACTTACTGTACTTGTATAACGATTGCCTTTAATTTGTAAGCTTTTTGGTATGGTTGATTTTATTTTTAATAATCTTCCTATAAGAAATAAATAAGAAATTGTCACGCTTGAAAAGCGTTATACGTTACTTTGTTACCTCTACTGCGAAACAGTTCTCTAAAGATCAACTAGATGTCGTAAATGATTTAGTCGGTTGTTCGGATTATGACTGGATAGTATGATATCAAAAAACTTAACATTTTGTGCATGCAAAAAACGTAACTGAGATTCCTGAGGGGAGTCCCCCGACCGCAAATTTGTTTTGTGGTAGTTACATAATCTTGAGCATTGACTAGCACACTGTGTTAAATATCGTGCATTCATAAAATAAGACCTTATACCCATACTCTGAGCTGTACTTTCTCTATAAAGCTATTAGTATTTTACACGAGCATTTACGTAAAATGCTTGGTATTTGCATGATATAATAGACTTAATCACGGTATCATAGGACACTCGCATTATTATTCCTATAATAAGCCTAGTGCAGCCGACATTCTTGGCGACATGCCACATGGTGTGCCCCGTCTTGAATACCATACTTGAGGCATGTTCAAAACTATGGCGCTATTGTAAAGTCCGATTTATAGGTAGCATTCGGTTTTTAAATGTTAATAAAAATTTAAACAGTGAGGAGATTCAAGTCTTTGAAAATTGGTTACATTTACTAAGACATGCAGGTTTCGCCACAAAGTTTTCCTTCAGCGTAATCAAGTGATAACCATTATTGAAATTTTGATTCGCACATAGGTTTCGATAATCCCATGCGAACTAGGGTTTGTACCGAGGAGCATGTGTTTTTAATTATTATATATTACTTGTTCATAACTAACCTCTCGTTTGCACTAGACCAAATACACAACACCTTTTGTTTTGTTGTTTATATTTTTTAAGTACAATCAACAAACTCGACGCTTGATCACCTTACGGTGGCATTTTGTATGCAGTGACCAGCAGCCACATGCGACTAGCATGGTCATAAAAACCATCGAAACAAATGGCTTTCTAAAAAAGGGCTTTTGTCTCATCGGACGCTTTTCGTCTCATTGGACAACAACATAATGGGCGAGGCATCCTATGATTACTGCCTGCAAGCGAAAAGTGTTAAAAATTGATCAAGCGTCAACTTTGTTGATGGTACCTACCACACAAAATTTAGACGACATATTTCGTGTGATTTTTTGAAATTGTCAACATACAAGACAAGGGCCATTTAAACAGTTTTGTAGTATTCTATTTCGATTGAGTGTTCGCGCGGTACCTAACAAATTTTCGTTTAGCTGTTCCTAAAGCTACGAGTTTATTTTTGAGAACCCTAAGTCCAAATATACTAACTTTCGTAAGTCTGGCGATATTTTTATTATTTCGACTCCCCTCTAAAAGAAACCTTTTATTATAATTTTTACTTTTTCGCCATTATTCCTAGTAGCGATAAAATTAAATATTAATACTTAACAAATACGTCTCGTCTTGTTTTCTCTTTAATTTACAATTCTCTTTACATTTCCATGAAATTGTTTTACGTATTGGTGTATTATTAGATTACAAGCTATACAGTACAGGTACATACAGTAATAAAAACCCCAATCCCACAGTTATGTCACTTCTTCGCGCGGCTAGTCCAATAAATATGCCGGGCTCTCACGAAGGTCGCAAATTTACGACAGGTGCTAATAAAGAGATGCCACAAATACCTCGAATACTTCTTTTTGGTCGGCGCCTCTAAGAACCGACCGGCCAACTTCATAATAACATATTTTATGCATCGATAAAGCCCTTATCTGGGTGCGCCCTTTTCTCAATAGCGCTAGCGTTCCTTGCCGCAAGAAAGATACTAAGTCTACTTTTAAAATATCTCATTTTAGATCTTTTCGTTCAGGTGTTACGGTTGTTATTCGGCCTCGCTATTGTTGACGAGGTGTCTGATTTACGACCAGGCGTGGATTCTTGTCGCCGCCACTCTTCCATTCAGAGCTTGCACAAAGTGGGACACCTTTAGATTGGCCGGTCTCCAATGAATTCATTCCATTTCAACGTCAACTCACAGATTCGTAATACTTTTTGCGGACGCTTGATTCACAGTACAGCATTGTATAATTTAATTTAATGCTTTTATCATCAGGTTATATTAATAGCGGTCTCCATTTCGTAACTTCATGATTTCATTTAACGGTTCATTACGTCCGTCACGACTGTGAGGTTGGTGTCATAACATTTGATTCTTATTCCGAACCTGGCTTACGTAAAAATTTCAAACAAATACCAGCAACTGGACGTTTTGTATTATCAAAACTTCCTTTCGTCGTTTTAACACGATATAGGTAATTTAGTATTGAGTGCATCGCCTACAGCAGTCGACCGAACACCGGAGAATTTCATTGAAAATTGCCTTTCAACAAAAATGCACTTTTAGAGGTAAATCGATTTGGTTGTTTTTTTCCTTTGGCCCTTGTTCGAGCTATTTTTTTTATAGATCTAAAGACAATTTTTAGTTTTACAACCGTTACATCTTTTTCAAATTGACGCTTACCGATCTTTGATAAGAGCAAATATTTATGACGTATCCTAGCAGCAAAGTGACTTTGTTGATTCGATTGTGCCAATTTCTAACGGCATAACTGCTCTCTTTAAATTTATATCTTGTGTAATTCCTCACCTATTACCGACCAAGGTCTAATTGATGATGGATTACTCATCGAGTTTATAAATGGTAGTCATGGTTTTTTGTTACCCTTAAAAAGTAAAGTGAAAACCCTCTGTCGCTTTGGCATTCTATCCCTGTTCTCTCTCTGTTTATTGTTCAAAAGTATAATCATAAGTGTCGTAAAGATGGCACAAGATAATTACAAGGGCAAAAGATAAATGAGCTCAAATAAGTGCCACAGTACAATACAGGTAAAACATACCCGCTCGCGGCACCATCTTGGGATATACATAAACAAAAGGCCATATCTGAAGCGCAAGTAATTATGGAATGTTGAACTCCTTGCATTCTCGCACCGCTTTTTTCGCTTTGTGTATATTTTGGAATGAGGCATTAGGGGTTGAGGGTTGGGGGGTGCTACTAGTTTTCCTTCTGTCGTCGGCCGCCGGCATGTCCGTCTGTGTCAGTTCAGTAGCTTTGCGCCCTTGGCAAGGGGTGGTTGTGCGCTCGCTCGCGATGCCGCAATACGGCCTCTTCCGATACACCCGTGTTTAGTGAAGTTTTGTCGAACAATAACATTTTTATTCGGATTATGCGTGAGTTTAGATACGGCTGGAAATCTTATTTGCAGTAAGAAAGAGTACATTTTCAGGAATCTTTTTATTTTTATTAGCTTCTAAAATGTACTTGAGGGATATAAAAAATGAAGATTTTTATGAGGTTTTAATTAAGTTATTTTGGTTCATTGGGTTGAAAAATAAAACATGATAATGTCGGTATGTACTGAAACTAGTAACTAAGTTTAGATAGGTACTTACAATTATTAATAATTTTAATAGGTTCTTATAAAATTATATATCCATGCAATAAACTCAAATGCAAAACTAAGCCAAACCTAGTCAAAAGATTACCCCGTGTGAACTCTTGAAGACTTGATTCTTGTGGGTTCACGTTTTTTATCCTTCGAGTCAATAGGCCGATTCATCTTGCTACCATATGTTACCACTTGACAAATCTCGGTCTCGGAAATGCGTGCCTTCATAAAAAAAGATATTCGATCATCGTTACAAAACTTTTTTCTAAGCTGTATTTTATTATAACATCGTGTCTTATATTTGTTCAGCGCGAATAGAGAAATGCTCAGGTCCTTTTGCATGGAATCGTACCCAAACCGCATGGCTGCGTTGCGGTTGATACTCGTCATATGACGGGTTGGATTTCATTTCACATGTCTCATGAGGCTTCTCAATGCTTCTAAGGTTCAAAATAGGGTTATGTTTGAATCGAAGCGAATGTCTCGGTTGTCTTTGTGTTGATTGATTTAATAAACTGTGTTAGTGAGACGAATATGGTACAAATGAAGGGGTGAACTATGTACGCAAAGTTTCCACTCTCATATTAAAATAAGTAATGAGATTGAATTTTATATTCATTGCAGAACGAGCGTAGCGTTTGTAAATTTAATTATGTTGGGCTCTTTACAACAGTAAATATGTCTTATAAGTAGCATAGCATGTATGTAAAGATGAACAGCGTTCAAACTTATTTTCCCAATGCTCATTGAACTTTTTGATGTGTTGTGGTTTCAGAAACTAAACACGTTTTAAAATTACTGCAGTTAGTGATAGGTCGTTAGTATACCCAGGTAGGAGCTCATTTGCAATAGACTAGATGATTGCGCTGGGATGTCAGTAACTCATATATTTTATATTACAAGATACAGAAATGGTTTACGGTCAAGTAAGAATGACTAATAAAATGCTAACTAGCAAAGTATTGGCAAATTAGCTGTCTAAAATATTATTTCACAAAATTTTGTAACAAATTTTCAGTGGACTGTAGGCTCAAAGAATATGATTACTTATTCTGAACCCCTAAAAAAATTGTAGTAAGCACAAAACAATCTCGCAGACGAACGGAGCTATGAAAGTCTTATTTAAACATTTAGGTCTATGAAAGTTCTGCGGAAAATGTCCCCTTTAGTGTTGACCCGACTTTTGTTGGGGTTTCGTGTGAAACCACCGTTTATTGGGTTGGTCACAATCTTTCACCTGGGAGAAGGGTCAAGGCACCTGTTACGATCGCCGTGCGCCATTCTTGAAATATTGATGACGTGGGGTTGTCCGTTTTACGGAAACTTGTGTGACATTAGGGGTAAGAGATTTGTTGTTCATTTAAAAAGATAAAATAGGCATAATGGGTTATCTGTTGATTATGTTGATTATGAGCTTCAGTTCATTCAAATCAATAAATTCGAAAAATCCGATAATTCCGAGTTCAAAAGAACTCGGATCTGTGCTCCATCCGGCTATCACAAATGAATTATGTTATTTCCAAAGTGCTTACTTTAGTAACGCAATTTGGTTTTAATCATACCCACCACGCCTGGCTGTCATCTATTGAAAAGTTTCCCACAAAAATGTCGTACCAAAGGAGCCACCTTATATAGGTATATCATTAAATTTCTGCGTGATTAAATTCCTATGAACAATATCGTGAGGTATACTTTGGAGGTATATTAATTGCTTGTAGCAATTAGTAGAACCATTGTCAAGGTTTACTTGTGTGCCTGTTAATCGTTAGTTCAAAACACTCTCTCGTTAACTGTGTATGGGATAGTGTTTCATATTTAACAGTTATTTGTTAGAACTATGTTTGTTTAATGGTGATAGAGCCAAACTGTAGCCAATTAATTGCAGCTCATATACAAGCTGGCTCGACCGGGGTAGGTAGCACCACGCTGTCACGGAAGATCGGCGTTTTCCACGATGAGTGAGAGAACCGGAAACTTAACTTCCTGTCTTCCCTTCCCTTTGACCCAGTACTCTTCAAGTAACCAATACATTTGATATTGCAAGCATCTATAGGCTATGCTCACCGCTTATCATCAATCGGATTATACTGCACTTATTTGCCATCTTTGTTATATTAATAACTAGCTGTGCCCACCGACTTCGTCCGCGTAGTATTTAACTAAAAAAAATATTCGGGATTATCGGGATAAAAGTATCCTATGTGTTAATCCAGGCTATTAACTACGTGTGTTCCAAATTTCATACAAATCCGTTCAGTAGTTTTTGCGTGAAGGAGTAACAAACATACATACATACATACATCCACACTCACAAACTTTCACATTTATAATATTAGTAGGATATATTAAGTAGGAAGTGAAAACACATTACAAAACGTTGATATCGATTGGTAAACGTATACGTTTACCTACGTATACGTTCTTTTTTAGATATTGTACGGCAAGTAGAGCATTGTATAGGACGTATTGTTAAGATGACGAGGGGCTTGATAGAGTTAATGTAAATATAGTTTTGATAAAGGGGTCTCACTTGAGAAAACATGAGCAAACATCTTTCCTATATTTAATGTTGTAGAGTAGGTACATGTTTACTTGGGGTAGTATTTACTTTGTTGAAATGTACCGCTGTATTGTAGCCTCGATTTGTGGACCTTCTGTTCACTGGGACTTACCTATCTCTATAATGTACTCTAAAGCAGGGTCTCTGAGCACGAAGAATTTCGTACAATGACCTGTTATTACCTGTCTCTATCACTCCCGCGTAAATCTAATACGCCGCGCTCACACAGTTGCCGTGAACTGCGTGTGACCGGCAACTGTGTGAGCGAGACGTATTAGATTTACGCGGGAGTGACAGAGACGGGTAATAACAGGTCATTGTACGGAATTCTTCGTGCTCAGCGACCCTGCTTTATCAGAGAGAGTTTATAAATTGATCGGTGTAGTACCATAATCTCACAGAATGTCGGCGTACATGATATACAAGGTGAAACATAAAGCGTATACTTTTTTTTTCAAACCTTAACTTTGTAATTCTAAAACTATCAGCTTTGGAGGGAGCTTGAAGAACAAAAGGTGTTAAAGGAATACAGCTGTTGACCGATTTCACAAGTCTACAAAACCTTTAGTACTTCAACTGCCAACAAAGCCGATAGTTTGAGATTAACAAAGTTAAGTTGCAAAAAAAATAGTATACCCTTTTTGTTTCACCTAGTATAATAGTAGCGTTTCGTATGATGACTGAGAGCCGGAAACCCACCCCCTTCCCTTCCCTTCCCCTCCCTTTGTTCCACTCCTCTTCAGTTCGGCAACGTGCAAGAAATACTTTAGGTATTGCAAGCATCTATACCATCAGGTGGGTTGTAAGCATGGTTGCCCACTTTGTTATATAAAAAACCCGAGCTGAATGTAGTGTCTTATTTAGTGACTAGCTGAGCCCGCGACTTCGTCCGCGTGGAATTTTATTGACAAAGTTTCATACAAACTTTCATCCCCTATTTTATCCCCTTGGGGGTAGAATTAATCAAAATCAAAGGATTTTAGCGGATGCCTACGTCATAACATCTACCTGCATGCCAAATTTCAGCCCGATCCGTCCAGTGGTTTGGGCTGTACGTTGATAGATCACTATGTCAGTCAGTCAGTCAGTCACCATTGAGTTATATATATATAGATATACTACTTTTATGAGAACACAGGGAACAAATTAAATATTAATAAAAAAAACGTTTTGAAAACGTTAACATTCTCCGAAAGCTAGGAGTTTTAAAGTGACGAAAAACAATGAAAAAATATTGTTTAAAATTTCATAAAACGTAAAATACGTTGTATTGACACGGCGTCCCGCTTTGTATTCGAACAAAAATTGAATTGGAATATTTTTATGCAGGGAATGCACATTGCGAATAGTTTTCCAATGCTAACATTGTTCAAACTAAGTTTTTACGGCAACATTGCAGGGGTTTTAATAATTTTGTTTTTGACGACTGCTTGGCATGGTAGTTCGAGCGACGACAGCTTGGATAACTAGCACCGGGTGTTAGCGGGTTCTATTCCCAGGGGGCAAATTTCAGAAATAGGCTTTTCAAAATCTTTTTAAGGTCTTTGGTACAGTCTGGCCCGTTCCGTCCGGTACGTTCAGTTCTTGAATAGTCCAATCCCTATGTGCCAAGCTCCCATTTGCCCCTATTCCCGCATAAACAAAATATTTAACCTACAAATACAATACCCATCAACCAATATCATAACATAGTCCAACGTTCGTCGTTATCGCGAACGCAGATTGCATACGCTTCCCAAACCTATAAATTATGAATAGCGTACAATATTCCTTCAGTCACCTTCGGAGGCGAGGTTCCTTATCAAAATATTGAAAATCGATACATAATAAGTCTCAATAACTTGGAGTACCCCATAAAATTGTGTATGAGAGCAGCGTTTCCTTGCGCAGTTTTGTTGGGGTAAGAACCAAGTCAATGACATTGCAGAATGGAATCATACATGGACAGACATACATTATAATATGATAGAATGTAATAGATTTTTGTATTTTAATGCACCTTTTAAAATACGTTTTAATATAACAGAACATATACATGATTTGACCTTAAAGTTAAAGTATATCTTTACATACAAATACCTGCTAAATAGAATTTGGCCCATGCGGAAGGGTACCCAAGGTGCTAATTTCCTCGCTAAAGATGCTGAGTGACGAAATAACCAAACTTTTTGCTTTTTTTTAGGAGATTACTTATATGTGCATGGACCCTATAGACGTAGGTTTTCGACTCCAAACGGTACGAAAATATAGTCGGAGCTGATAACTCTATATTTGCGGCGTTTAAACTTTTCGGCCTCCTCCAACGCCAAAATGGTAGCTGATGTTAAAGCATGAAGACGTTTTTTAGTATGACTAAGACCTATTAAATGATCCATGGCCTTTATTATTATCGCTGCTTTTCGAATACGAGACACTACCTATTAAAATGTCTTGAGTTTAAATAACACTCACGCAATTTAGTTCCGAGCTAATAATAAAATTTATGTTTAGTTCTAACAATTTAAATCGTTATTTCCATTACTGGATAATAGATTGAAAGTAAATAATCATATATTGCTTACTTGGAACTGCGTGGATTCTTTGAATATATTCTAATTAAATTAAAGAAGAAAAGCGAATATTAATCCTACTTAATAGCTATCCTCTAGTCATAAAAGGCAAGGGCCTTTAATTATAATAGCGTATAATTAGATATTAAAGCTTTTATTCTGATTTTAACCGTTTAAAAAGGATGAATGAAAAATAAATGATTAACATTTATTATGCGATTTTTTATAGTTTTAACGTCTTTAAGTTGCCTTGTTTTATAAATATTTGTAGGGACGTAGACTGTTATAATATTATACAAACTATGTCTGAACCCCATAATGCCCCAATAAAATGGGGAAATAAGTAAAATATTAATAATGCCTCAGTTACCAACTCCTGAAAAGTTTAAATGCTATTTGCCTCATAAACGTTAACAACTTTAGCTTTCCCTACAGAACAGGGTTCAATAACATTTTATTTGCCAAACACTCGCCTTGACAAGAGTCTATAAAAACAAGGGTTTATTTATATTCAAAAGTCCACAAAAAACAATCATACGACCCGCCTGATGTTAAGCAGTAACCGTAGCGTATAGATGCAAGGGCATTGCCCGCACGATGCCGACCTGAAAAGGTGGATTAAGGGATGGAAAAGAAGGGTTGGGGATGTTTTGAGCTTCCGACTCTCTAACAAATCGTACGAGATGTAGCAACAATAGCAACTACACGCCTTTGTCTTCTGCGAGAGGGTGCTATTCGCCCGTTTTAGGGCAAATCTTGGAAACAGCCTTTTTGTAATTTTCCTTTTAGGTGTCACTAGGTGTACAAGCGTTGCTTTGTATGGTCCCATACAGTTGTTGTGTTTGTCTGACGGTATTGATTATGCAAGGGTATTCTTCAATCAATATTTTTTGACACAGTACAGTATCAAACATTGTTGCATATGCAGCGAGGGCGTCGCCGCCGAAGTATTATTTTTGTGGTAGGCACATGTGATTTATTTCTTCTACAAAATGTGTTTCAAATAAAAGATTTATACAGTATTTTATCTTCGCTATTAAGGTCCGACAATCCGTATTTTATCTTACTTTAAGCTCTATCACTTTATTTAAAGTCAATTACTTTTGTCATAAACTCGTCGTATCTCTTAATTTATCTAACAGCTTTGCTCGGTTTAATTTTATCCGATTTTCATTCAAGATACGAAAGAGTATTTTAGAATCGATTCTGCAGAAACAATTTTAATTTTATTATGGATTTTAGTGTCCAAGGACCGTATAAAAAAATGATCTTAAGTCTGAGAGCAATCTCGGAAATGACATTCTTATGTCATACTAGTACAAAATGACGCATCAAAAGCGTACTCAAAACTTGAGATACATTTATTATTATGGGCTTAAATCGACTAATTACTTTTCTCTGCGTGGTATAGTTACATATATTTAAAGTAATTTAATTATGTTTTTCATAAGAATAATAAATATATTATAATTATAATTTCGCAAGCCAATTTTGGCTGATATAACTTGATTAGTTTTGGAATCGTATTTATAAAATAAAGCTATGGAGGTTATTTAGCGTTTGGTAATTATTAATTATTCAGGATATTGGAAATACTGGAGCATGATTTTCACCGTCATAATTAACATGTTATCATAAGCATCGCGTGTTTTAATTATTGGTAATTATAGATTTACTTAAATTATTTTATGGATGTGTTTTAAATATTATTATTAAATTTTCTACTTTAGTACAAGTAAGAGTTTAAAACTGTAGTATACCCACACCCACACCGAGAAAAAAATCCTAAGTTTTCTTTAATTATTTTGTTACTAAACGATTAGTAATAAAGTCAAAGATGTATGTAATTCCGTATTAATAAATTACTTTCTGAAATTACAAATAGCTTACTAAAAAAGGGATACCAGCTATAGGAACTAGAAAAAACATTATCTATCCTTTTTTCAGCAGTGTCGACTCTACACCTGTAGAGAAGTATAAGAAAAATGTCATGAGTATAGGCGGTAATACACATATTATGATTATGTCGATCAAAAACGAATCTTGGTCATTTTTCTACCATTAACAGGATTCAGTCTCAATATAGCCTGTCACGCTCGTCTACACCTGCTATATACATGTCCCAATCGCTGTTTTGTTTTAAGTCACAAATTCGTACCTTACTTAACTGATCAATGATAACTAAGCCCGCTTATGGGGCTGACACATTGTTATCTCAATTACTATTATTATCGTGTTTTGTTATTTTGCTTTATTCTTTATTTTTATTACGCGAGGCGACGTCTCTTGTTTCTTACTTGTTTAATATGCATGTCAGGGCAACCTTTAAGTAAGCCAGCACGTTGGTAAGGCACATATACTTGTATTATACTTATAATTTTATCGGTGTATGACTTGTTGGTTGTCTAAATAAATCAATAAAAACTATTTTTTTATAGATAAGTTTACGTTTACATCTACGTTTACGTCGTCGTCAGTTACCGTTGACATCCGCGACGCTTTCCCGTAGATACGGGCCACAACTTCCGTAGATAACGTTTTCTATTTTTCCGCGCTCCGCGGGTAGCGGGGAGGTATGCTGCCTTTCTATTGGATTTACATAAAGGGCTGAATGCAGACTCATATAATTCTGTTGACAGTTCTCAGAATGTATGAAAGGTTTTTCATTTTGCTTCGTGTTTTCTACTTCCAGTCTAGTTTGTGTAGGAATTGTGACATTTTTGTATTTGCGTCACTACTATTTGTTGGTTAAGCGTCTATAGCCTAGTGGTTAGAGGGGCCGCCTTCGTAGCTAAAAGGTTCCGGGTTCGATCCCCATCCTGGCGATGAAACTATTGACGTGAGTCCGCACCTAACACAAGCATTAGCTTAGCTGGAGGGGCTAACGGGAATACTAGTAATGTGACAAACTCACATTGCCAGTAATGTTTTTTATAAAAAAAACGGAGTAATTTATTTTTTCAGGGTAATTGGTTAGGTTATTTAATATTAAATTATTATTATTATTATTTATGAGTGGTGATAGCCGATTGGTTAAGCACGCGCCTTGCGGGCTACCAGGTCTCGGGTTCAAACCCCGGCTCGAACCTCCGGATTTTTCGTAATCTATGTGCGAATCATAATTTCTATATTATTATCACTTTCTTACGGTGAAGGAAAAACATCGTGATGAAACCTGCATGTCTTAGAAGATTTAACCAATTTTCGAAAGACATGTGAAATCCGCCAACCCGCACTGGGCCAGCGTGGTGGATTATGGCCTGAATCCCCCTCGTGTTGAGGGGAGGGCCGTGCCCAGGAGTGGGACGTCAAAGGGGCTAAAATTATAATTGCTATATTAATATATTTTTTTATGTAACAAAGTAGGCAAACAAACGTTCTACCCTCCTGATATTAAACAGTTACCGTAGGCTTCAAATGCTTGTAATATCAATGGCATTGATTGCACGATGCCCACCTGAAGGGGATTAAGATATAGGTAGGGGAAGCGAGTTGGGGGTTAGGCTTTCGACTTCCTCACTTCCATACTAGCTGAGCCCGCGACTTCGTCCGCGTGGAATTTTGATCCTTTCTTAGGGGATGTCTACGTTATAGTAGCTTTATGCATGCAAAGTCTCAGCCCGATCGGTTTAAAATTGACAAAGTTTCATAGAAACTTGCATCCCCTATTTTATCCCCTTGGGGGTAGAATTAATCAAAATCCTTTCTTAGCGGATGCCAACGTCATAACATCTACCTGCATGCCAAATTTCAGCCCGATCCGTCCAGTGGGCTGTGCGTTGATAGATCACTATGTCAGTCAGTCAGTCACCTTTGAGTTATATATATTAAGATACTTGCATAATATAGTAGAGAAACACTGATAAAAAATACCCGTGCGAAGCCGGGGCGGGTCGATAGTGTTATGTAAATAGGATTATTATTATGAAAGTTAAGTTTTTTTTTTGTAATTTAGTTTTGCCATTTCAGACAATTAATATTCGGATTTTTTATTAACGTTTATACATAGAGTTACGACAACTTAACAGCCCTTTATCTGCATTTAAGAAGTTGTTTACAACTTAAGTATATTTACTACTGGAAGTTTTAATCAAGCGCGAGTGGAAGAGGGTGTTTAAATTAAAAATGTAAAAACCTGAATGGGGTGAAGTTCTTTAATATTATCTCGTCGGTCGGGCCCTTAAACTTTTCTCATTTGTGTATTTTTTTGTTTGGTCCAGATTTAAGTATAATGCTTATCTATTAATTTTTCTGTAATAAATCACCAGCAATAATAATATAAGTTCACAAAATAAATTAAAAATTGTATAAAGCACACATTTTTAAATATTCTGTAGATTAAAACATAGCTGAATTTCTTATTGCGTAGGTATTTAGGCCGGGATCACTTTCATTCCATTGTGGGGATCGCGTCGATGGACGTACCCCTTGTGTGTTCTACATACCTTTAGCGGTAGGTAGAATATCCCACGGATGAATGAACGCCCTTTCTCTAAGACCATTGACGGAGACCAAACTGGTATTACAATTACGCACGTACTTGTGTAGAGGGATTTATTATGTACGCCAATGTTAAGCTTCTTGTCTCGTTATGAGATTTACATTTAAACTCGGGTGTTATTGGGAAAAGGTTTTATTCGCGGGCTTATCATGGTATTTCAGGCCAGTAATAAAGCGAGATGATGATTTATTTTATATTATTGTATTCAATAATAAAAGTAATTTAAAGTTGGAAAAGAAAGCTTCGAAAACCGTTCTAGCTAGCGTAATATGATAGCATAATTGTGTATTCTTAGAAAACCTTAATAGCGTACAAAATTTTATTTACTTCATATTTTATTTTTTAAAATCATATTCAGTAATAAATAAAATTCATTTTTTATTAAAATAATTCACAATTTACGTCCAAAAATTATAAACTAAAATATGATAATTATAAATAGTCATGTCATTAGGTAATCATTAGAAATCAGTATTATTTGCATTTGTACCAGTTATTTAATACACCTTGCTTTTATTTGTGTAATGATCATTATAATTTGGTTGATTCAAGTCGTGCTTGGTGTAGGCGCGGGAGGCTCTATAAAAGTTTGTTTTAGCTAACGGTGAAATCTTAGGGTTCAACGTGGCGCAATTAACGAAGATTTTCAGTCATTTATTAAAATTATTAGATTAAGTGTATTTTTTCCACTAACTAATATCATAGAAACTTTGAATAAGTAGTAAAAAAATACATGTTTATCAAAAAATGACATTCAAAGATAAACGCGTAGAACATAAATTTAACTCATTGTATATCAACCATAAAATAAAGCATTAAAGGTTCCTCATAACATAATTGATGTATCTAAAGCAACTAGGATGTTCATTTATAACGCCAATCAAGTGGAATATTGGGTTCGTTGAACTAATTCTGAGCCGCAAAGACGATATGGGATCAAACTTTTCCACCACACCAAGGAATACTTGCATCGCTCAGATTGTTCTTAATTGCTTTATGTAGGTACCTACAGTAATTTGTTTATGAGGATAATATATGTATATAAATAACTTACTATGACATTGTAAAGTTAGTTATAGACTATAAAGATTTTTTTTTTTGGCGTAACTATCGATGCAGTCTATGTACTCGTTTTTTTTCACATGACGTCATTAGAAGACGAAATAAAATATCTGCCTACTCTCATTTCCTCTTCATCAAGATTTACACAATGTTCAATCTTATTAAGGATAATGATGGTACAAATTAGAGATAATTTCAAAGCGTGGACAAGGATGTCAGAATAAAAAATTGGATTTCATTGAGTTTTCTTCTCCTCGTTACGCAATTTCCACACCTAGTTAAATGATCTCTATGATATAATTCACGGCCCATTGAGCGATTCGGATTGAGGAAAATTAATAGTCAATAATGAATCAAAGAGCCCTAGCGATTTTATTATGTGCAATTTATAAAGGCCAAGGCATTACCAGCTTGCATGGCTACTCGTTAGAACAAATTTAATTTAGATTTTACCAAAATTACCCTTCGCCTTAAGCGGATATCTTCCATCTGAATTGTTTTCGCAACTCGATTAGAGGTTTGAGCCGAAATTGATTTACGGCTGTTTTAAACTAAGCTCGTTCCTATTCGATTATTTGCCTTTAATAGACGATAGATTGTTAGAGTGAATTATTTATTGTTAATTATTGCAAGTGATAATTTATGCGTGTTTGCTTACATTTTGTTTTAGTTTTATCTATTCGTCTAATCTATTCGTTCTTTAATATTCCTAAATAATGTTAAACTATGAACACATGTAGGTACCTTGTTTACCTAGTCTAAATTACGATATCGCTAACAAATTCAAAGTCACCCTGTAGTATTCGCCCCTAGATAATTGGATTTTAAATCATTATAATCAAATTAAAATCAATTTATATTATTTTCTAAACAGAAACACTTTCCGCTCTATTTTATTCTCCAATCATATTTTTACCAACATTCATCAAAACCATAGATGAAAACCATTATAAATATTCCATCGACAAAGTCGAAAACACCGGGATGCTATAATTGATATATATTGTAACATTTGTCGTGTCAAATCCTACATTAACTTCCATATTGTTTGCCGTCGTATCGATTACTGAACGAGCGAACCAAAATTATCGTTCGTTATCCATATATCGAGACATTTGTTTGAAAATATGATTTGAATGAAACAAATGTCACGATATATTGATTATCGTTGCTAAGAATAGCACCTCGGGTGTGGTGGTGTTTTATATTTTTAATTACTTACTATGATGCAATATTTTCAAGAGGCATTATACCATTAAGAAATTGTTCGCAAGTAATAACCCAATTATGGGGATGAGTAATTAGTCGTTGCGGATCTAGCTTATTACAGTGGAAGCGGCGAGATTAGAGTTTAATAATAAATTACGCACAAGCGTACCGTACGGTACCTATCATAAAAGGATTCGTTGGAAACTAGATACCTATGTCGAGTTGGTTAACCTACTTTTGTTAATCTTGGGATCTGAAACTACTTATAACGTTCAGTGATTTATATACCACTTTAATTATAAGTGAGTAGGTAACTTTTAAGTAACTAATTATCTTCTTTTTAATATCATGTTGAGACTATGAAAGGCGGCGTACAAACTGAAAGTCAATAGAGAGTCAAATTCCGTAGGGAACCGAATACCAAATTTCCGACCTACTACCAATTTATTCACTTGAAAACTTTTTCAAACTGATTAATATCTATGAATTATTCCAATTACTCTCAACTCTTAGATTAGTAACAAAGCGTGGTCAGTTTTAATCTTGTGAACGAAGTAGGTGTCTCTGTGTAAAAAAATATTATTATCTGTTAATTTTTTTATAATTTTGTCAACGGTTTTGTAGGTAGGTTACTGAGAGAAACGTTTTATTTAAAATAAGTATGAATTTTTATATATTTGTTATATTATAAAATTTGACATCGAAAAAATCTATTGAGTTACTTAAAAATCTGCACCATTGTTCAATATCAATGCAATACAAGGAGAGGTAAAGCCAAGTTGTAGCGAGCTCATATGGGTGGCTCCACCAGAGTAGTACCGCGTTATATCTGCGTGTCGCGCGAGGAGTAAGAGAGTCGAAAGACCAATACCCCATTCCTTTCATTTCCTCTATCCAACTCCTTTTCAGGTCAGCAATGCTATTGCTAATGCTATTGGTATTGCAACCATCTATAGGCTACTGCTACTGCTTAACTAAAGGCGTGCCGTAAGCTTGTTGGCCGATTGTTACCTAAAAAATCAAGTTAGCATTTATTTTGACAAGAAAAAATGTTTGGTTATAAGTATATTTGTTACTTTCATTACGCTAGTTGTTTTAAAATATTATATAATCATTTTAATGTCTCAATAATTTAATAAAAATGTCTCCAGGTATAAAAGCAATCTCCATGAGTCTCCAAGAAAAAAGTTAGCCATTCTAGTTTCCTTTTACTTCAAGGACTGGACGAACGTAAACTTTGCGGTTTGAATTCATAAACTACGAAGACTAGAAAGGATGTCGTGCTGAAATTAAATTTTGTACCGCTTCGGCGCCGCCAGCTCGCCTAACCCCGTATTATAAAATACCTTATAGTCGCACTGATTTCTTTTCGCCGAGGAAATAAGAATTCAGCTCGTTCGCAGCTTACACCACAGTTTCTCGTTCGGTATACATAAGTAATTCTTATGAAATTGAATTTGCGACGCTGCTAAGCTCTTCGCAATTTGAGTATTTGTTTTCGGAGACGACGTAAAAATGGAAATTTCGCGTAAAGAGCTCACGGAAATCCCGGTTATAAACTGGAAATAAATTCGAAACTTTTTCACGTTATTTTTTCCGCAATAACTTTCAATTAACCGCGCGTTGCGCCACCGACGTAACTTTTTCGTGATTGATGTCACAGCATAAAATGGTTTCGCGAAGTTACAAGCAATTTCACTAACCATTGTGTGGGAAATTCTTCTTAATTTTCCGCTAGCGCGTTGGTTTCAATGAAAACGCCGTTTTAATGGGCTTTTCCTGGTCCTTTATTTCGAAAGTCAAGTGTTTTTGCGAGTGAATCAATGGAATATTTCGAAAATTGTTCTTAAAAGTTTGCTTATTTTGAATTAATGAACTTTCACAATGCTACTCGCAGTCAAAGTTTAATTGAAAATTGAGTTATTGTGATTGTAAATTGCCCAATTATACTTTAATAATATCTAAATTGACTATATTATCCGTATTATTATTATCCGTATTATTGTTAACGAGGTATAACAAAGATGATTCATTGCCCTGAAACACCCCGCACCTAAATATGAAACTTGGTTTCAACTCCAGAGTAGTTGCCGCTTTATCGTAGGCGATAGGGGTGAGGACACGGGTGGGCGGGCGGCGGCTGGGTTGGTTCACGGCAGCTTCCGAGCCGACATCCGATGTGCCCGTGTCGTGTGCCTGAATGTTCGCACTTACTCCCGCCCGCCCAATCTAATGTCAGCCTCGACTTTGAACAAGGTTATCAACATGAAATGTTGTGCAGTAATTTTATGTAGGACCTGCCACATAACATTCTAAATTGAAATAAAAATTGCTAGAGAACGTAGAGTAGGTTATCGCATAGTTACCTGTTAATTAATAAATGGTAATTATAGTTATTGATATTATCCTAATTCTTGATTCTGCATTATTTTGTGACGTTTTCATTATTATTTCATATCAAACCCATTCAATATTAATACACGTAAACCCCCTGAATAGTTTATACCTTTTCATGCCACTGCAAAACATTATCGCTTTATAAAAGATTTCCAGCGAGCAGAAAATTAAATTTTTCATCCTGTTGAGTTCGTAATTGCATTTCTTGGTGGCGGAATGCACAACAGATATTATTCGCGCGTAATCTGGATCCAAGTTAAAAAGCAATGAGTTCTCACACATCAAATATTTGTTTTAAAATATTGGTCACTAGTATAAAAGTTAAAATAATATATTAGAATAGTGAATGGTTTCCAACGTAAAAATCTGTTCTATTCTTTGTAGATACAGTCCAATATACATCATCCTAATTTTGAGCTAGATCATAATATAATATAAGATTACTATTCTATGAATGCGCACGGAGTTGGAAGACTCATATTAAACATTCCGTCTTCTAAACCTGACCGTATATTTCGGCGAGGACCGAATTCTTCACTTGAAAATTTTGCATAGTATCATCCTGTCACACGGTCATAGTAATACCTAAGCTAATAGGTTTTCCTGAGTTGTGATAAAATTCAAAGGAGGTAAACGGTAAAATAGGGGATGGTTTCATGCACTCGCAGAAATTCATATGTTGAACTAAAAAAGTGTTTTTTTTTTTTTTTTTTAATAATATTTACTGATTTCTTTCAAAAGCAACCACAATAAATACTCGTTGTTCGCCAACGTCTCGTGCAAGTAGGTCCTTTTAAGCCCGATTTACTTTATATTCCTTCGTGACTGAATTTCAAGAGTTACCTTCGTCATCGTATAGAAATCGGCCATAATGTAAGTGATTTTACGGGGATTGGTTCCATTTTTGTTTTTTTACGACAAAAAAATCCGAGTTTCGTTCGAAGCGGACGTTTGGCATTCAAATGATTGATTTTATTGCTTTACCTGATTGATTATTCATTTAATTATGCAGAGGGGCTTTTGGGCGGTGCTATAAAGAAATATTTAAGGAGGACAGAGAAATAACTTCAACCTTTATGTATGTTACTTTGGAAATGACGATAGATATTCTGATTCAGTACGATTGCCCTGAAAGGATTATAATAAAATTATATATGACAAAAATAGACGACCGCTTGGCGCAGTGGTTCGAGCGTAGGCCGCTCGGCTCACGGCAACGCGTGGTTGCGGGTTCGATTCCCGGCAGAGTAAATTTCGAAAATGGCCTTTTCGTAATCTGCCCAGGTCTGGGTGTCACTGGGATCGCCCCCAGTCCATTGTACGGTATCCATAGTACAAGCATTGCTTAGTTTGGGACCATACAGTTAGTGTTCGTCTGGCGATATTATTATTATTGTTATATGTCTGCTTATTGTAATGGTTAATTTTCGATCCTTGATAGTTATTGAAAAAATAATATTTAAATAGAACGTGTGACAAGTTCTTTTTCTGGGTTGGTACTAAATACTATGAGATATTGTGTGCGTTCCTTACATAGTTATAAACAGAAAATCCGATGCCGTGAACTTTTTACTCATGCCCAAAGTACCCACACTCGCGCCCGAATAAAACGGTAACTGGCTTTTGAACTTTTTCCTCTGGGAAAGGATTCCGGTACGAAATGTTTGTGGTTCGCTTTCGGCTTATTTTGTTGTGTACTCTATATATGACTTTGAATATTTTTAGATGTTAACACATTTTCACACGTGTTGGCAATTTTTAAAGGGGTTACGGTACATGGGTTCCGTTACTTATTCTTCCTATTTAGGTATAACTTTACCCCCGATTCTAATAATTTCATATGAACAATACGAGCCACTAAAATGATAAAAATTCTAACCGATTTCCACAGTTATATTTATTTTAATAAGATTTCCAGCCAATCCAAGTTTATGTAGAAACATATCGCAACACCATCATAAAACACCAAAGTTATGCGAGTGATAATAGTGTTAAATAAATGACATACTGAAAATGTTAGTTTGTGTGTGTCAACCAGCGGAGACAGCGTTGTTATTCAAAGGGGGCCCACCTGTTGCTATGGGGCCACTTGGCTCTTGTAAAATCCGCCACAACACGACGGACGCGATGAGAGCCATCAAATTAATACCAAAACCAGTTCGCCATTTCAGCGACGATGCAAAAGACAGTTCACCATCTCAAGTTTCGTCGCCTTTACTCATCAAACCCTCCGGAAGTCTGTTGAATTTGAGGAAAATTGAACGAAAAGCCAAATCAACGAAAATTCTAGTGAACCCCGTGTGCTCTGACAGCGTTGGCACTAGCGATGATAGCAGTCGATCCAAAAACGTGAATTCGAAATGGAACGGAAAGAAAAAACGCCTTAAGACCGAAGGCGCAACCTACAAGAAAGACAAACGTGATAAAACTTATCAAATTACTAGAGGTGGTGTTAAAGAAGATAAGACATCAATATCGTGTTTCAAAATGAAAAGTTTAGAAGTAAAATCACGTACGGTTGAAGACCAGAAATCGGGGAAAGATAACTGTACTAATGAAAACGCTAGTAATCAGATGAACTTCGAGAAGCCTGATATTATTATCAACCATTCAAAGAAAAACAGCAGGGAAGTTTCAGTTGACGAAGGGACCATGACCGATCAGACATGGTTGAAAACTGACCAATTGAACACTGGAAAGACTGATAGTACTGTAGCGGTTAAGGCAGTTAAGGTAAGCACTTTCATAAATCCAAATGATTATAGAGAATTTAATTTTTGAGCGGCTGAACGAATTTGAAACTAATTTGGTACAGAATAACTTAAGTAAGGAAGATGTTGAGGAATGACATATACCTACCAAAGTTAAACCTAATTCTGAACTGAATACTGAAACCCTATTCAAAAGTTTAAGAACCAGCTATGTGAAACGTCGCTATCTGTATTTCATGTACAGCAAGTCAAAATGAAGCAGCACCCAAATTGTTGTTGCGTAGGTGTGTTCAGCCATATATTTTTGATACTTTTACCCTGCCCAACGAAATTTAATCCAGGAACTCATGACTGTCCAGCTACGATTGCAATATTGCAATCACGGACCAACTAACATTTGGACTCCGAACTCTAATATCCTAAGATATTTTCCAAAACACGTACACTTAATAATGTGAATAAGTTATACGATCAACCGATCACAATCAATTAATATTTTCGATAGGCCAATCACAATGCGTTTCCATCGCTTCCACCCAGCAACTTTTTTCGGAATCATTATTACTTATTTACATGCAAACCATTTCTAGTACGGAGTCCAAATTCAATTGGAAGTGATTACAAGTGATCAAGGTAGATACTATGGAAAATGTAATCCTAAATCCCAGATAAAACCTCAACGAATTATTCACTGATCAAAAGCATGCCACCGGTACTTGGAATGCAATCACAATCCTCAGTTGTACAGTGAATTGTGTTCATTACTAGCATTTCGATCGTCTACTTGCGCGGCGCAATCTGTATGCTAATGAACTGGGGCATACTGGGATTGCATTCTACTGAGCCCTTTCATCTTTGTGCATGAGCTGAGGATAATACTACCCTACTTTATTTGCCTGTCTATAATTTTGTCGGAAAATTCGTGCGGGTTCCAAGACTTAACTTTTCCCCGGGACTCGTCGAAGGTCAAACCTCGACGTCATTATTGGTCACCATTGTCGATCCTGGCTTACAGGAGTTTCAGTGTGTGAAGGGACTAGTCCCATTTTTTTTTTTTTAGTAGCCTATTTTATGTCCCACTGCTGGGCAAAGGCCTCCCCTTTTTTACGCCACTTCGGCTTGTTGTGGCCACGATTTACCCGCAAAGGTGTTCAAATCGTCGCACCATCTTCGCCTTGGTCTGCCGCGACGTCGGTGACCATCTTTGGGCGTCCAGGTATTAATACGGTTTGCCCACCTTTGCGGATCCATGCGTGCCACGTGGCCGGCCCAGTCCCACTTCAGCTTTGCTGTTTTCTCGCCCACGTCAGCGATCCGAGTGATGGAGCGCAGGGTAGTGTTTACTAGTCCCATAAAAAAATAGAAAAATTGTCGGTTCTATATTATGTTGACCAGATTCATATTATTTTAGTTTATGTTACTTTATTTTGTAAGCAAAACAAATGTATATTACTAACCAGATTTTTGCTAAGCTCTGGGCGATGATGAAACTCCCAACTCAAGTCCAAAAGTTTTCACGTGATGCGGGTGCAAATAGGTTGGGTAAGAATAAGACGGTAAAATCCGGAGTTTTGTCTTGGATTGTAATGTTGTTTGTGTCGGATAAGGATACAGCTGTTATTAAGGTTAATTTAAATGTAATTTGGTATCCAATCCATTCCCCCTCTTGTAGACATTTTGTTGGATCCTGTTTATGTAAGTGAATACTGGATGAAGGACAAACAAGAACACTGTAAATACTATAATATACGAGTCCATGAACTGAAATTACTGAATACGAATAGGAAAACAGTTGAATATTCTGCCATATTTGCAGTGTGCGGCATTATTGGAATTATTCGCCGTGTAAATTGTCTTTATCCACCTGTGTTTTGATATCCGCCGTCCAAAGCAGAGTAATATTACTGTGGCATCGGTTAAACCCCATTCAGAATCGATTTTATATCGATTGCGTATCGAAAAAGGCCAGCGCTGCCGAATTTGCCGCTTCATTGATATTCTGTCCGCCGCCGCGAATGATTTTAATACCGGCATTTACATAAATATTAATATTCTATCCATTTGAGACGCGTTAAAGATTTTCCAGTTTAATATTGTGCTGTTTCATATTGTGACATAATTTCGTGGGCTCGTTTTAATAAATTAGCTTATTATTTGGTTGAAATATAACGTTTGCCTATTTCCAAATGTGTTTAAATATAACAAGGTACTTAGTTGATTACTCAATTGTAATTAGTATGAGCTTGATTGGCATAAATAGCACAGCTATAACAACGTATCGTGGTTAATTAAGTAAATTCCCAAATATTTTCGTATTTCATATTAACCAAAACCTTGGGAATATATATGGCTATATTTCTTCAGCGATCTATGTTACATTATTGGAGTAACCGATGTTCGAGCCGCATCGCCCGGAGTCATTGCAAATGTACCGATGTATATCTGGATTTATGGAAGGCTCGGTATTGATAAAGCCTCTAGTGAACCCGACATAGAAGTTACGGGAATATACAGGAGTCGCTACTCGACAGCGTCTACGTCGAATACGTCGATGCTAGCGACTAGTAACCGTAAAAAACCATATTAGGTAAATCATGGTAGAGCTACTAAACACAGTAAATATTGGTAGTATTATATACGTTCGGTACTGACGACCGCTTGGCGTAGTGGTTCGAGTTTGGTCGCTCGGCTCACTACACATGGTGGTTGCGGGTTCGATTCCCGCTGGGGTAAATTTCGGAAATGGCCTTTGCGTAATTTGCCCTGGTCTGGGTGTCACTGGGATCGGTCCCAGTCCATTGTACGGTACCTATAGTACAAGCTTAGCTTAGTTTGGGACCAAACAGTTGGTGTGTCAGTCGGGCGATATTTATTTATTATTTTATTTTATTATTATAGTTGCACTGGGGCGTATCTAAGCTCTTTGATGTACTGAGTAAATGTAATTATACATTTTACTGCTTTATCTTAATTTGCCAATCAAACAATCCGTAAGCGATATAATTGAGAACTTTATCAATGTTGTGTATCAATTTAATTATTATCGTTTATCTCTGGTACTTTCGATGATACATTTGAGCTCTTTCCATTAGAGTTATAAGTGCTTTAAAAGTAATTTTAAAACACTAGTAGCTTTATGAAATTTTATCCACAGCAAAAGTGACTGTAATGTTAGAAGCAATTGGTTATTTTTACCGTAAAACGTCGCCCATTAGTGATGAATACTTTGTAAGTTAATTTGAGTACTTTATAAAGGTGTTTTAATTAAAATGTGCAATTCCTAAGGCACATTATATCCTTCTTATAAAATTGTGTGTTCTCTACGAGGTTTCCATTGTTGGGAGACGAATAGGACTTGTCTATCACAATATTATATTTTTTTGCTGAGTCTTCTGAAACTAGCTCATAAAATTATTGTTTTGTTTCAGGTAAGCTTTGAAGTAATGGTTCCCTGGTGCCCGACCTATTTAAAAGGTATTTTGAACTAAGCTAATTTTACTTTACTATTCAGCAAAGATCTGATGAATTCTTGTTAAGTTAAATTAACCTGATCAAAATGTTCTTCCTGTGGTCGATTTAAAGTTTAGTAAATTAATTAGTCATTAAAACTCGCTGAAAAAAACAACATTGTTGAAAGCAGGAGGCTTGACATAACGCGGCTGTCTGAATAAACCAAGTTTACACTGTGTAATGCCCACTGAATTTTTTGAGGTGGCTAAAAACGTAAGAGGAAAACTGAGTTGAACAAACTCAGTTTTAGCAATTATTTCTCCGAAATTCAATTTCAAATAACGTAAACAAAACACATACACCTAATAGGTTCAACAATAAATATGATATTTCGTAATACGCTTACAAACTCTTGTTAGAAGTAAGCAATTTGTGTACGTAATTTAGTGGAAGCAAATTGGGTGCTTATATTTAATTTTGAATTATTGGCACCTTAATCACGTCACACTAGTTATAAAATGTCCACGAGTTAATATTGGGGAGTTAAAAGTTAAGACTAAATTTATATACAAAAAATACTACAGCAGTGATAGCCGATTGATTAAGCACGCGTCTTGCAGGCCCCAGGTCCTGGGTTCAAACCCTGGCTCGCACCTCTAGGTTTTTAGAAATCTATGTGCAAATCATAATTTATATATGATTATCATTTGCTAACGGTAAAGAAAAACATTGTGAAGAAACCAGGACGTCTTAGAAAATCTAACAGATTTTCGAAAGACTTGTGAAATCTGTCAACCCTCACTGACGTGACGTGACGTGGGACGTCATAAGGGGATAAATTATTATTATTATTATAAGTATACGTTATATATTCAACCTTATGTCTGACTCGTAAACCACTCCCAAGTTGTGGACTAATGATACGTACTAGAGTTTGTAAGAGTTATTTAACATCTCACAGTTTTCTATCGAAATAGACATAATATATTGAAAACGTGTTTCAAGCAACGACACGTTGAGAGCGAAGGGAACTCGTGAATGTTTATTTTTTATAACGCAACGGTAAAAGGGCGTCTTTTTAAGGAAAACGCGAGTCACCGTTTAAAAAAACCCGGTGAAATGTGAAAAGAAAACGGGCCAAGTGATGAGTGGCGAGCGTTGTTCGCGTTGTTTGTGGGTCGTGGCCTTCGTCTATTTACAGTTGGTCAAAGGTTGCGTTGTAGGCTTTAGGCGGCTTTTAGACAGCTCGCGATGTGAATGGTCGAATGAGACATATGTTCCATTGAGGTTTCGTTGACTGTTGAAATGTTTTTGACGGTTCCGGAATCTGTCACCCGTTTCAGAAAGCTTTTGAGATAAGAAAAAAACAAATGATATCTAAAAGATATCTCTATAAGTAGGTATATTCTTCTCCTAAAGGAAATAAAGACAACACGAAACAAATATTTGCCGTGTTATAATAGTAAAGTTAAGCATGTGATAAAACCGGGTTTATCAAGTGTTTAACTTTTGTTAACACTGTTCATTTTCAATATTAAACACTCTTAATGTAAACTTGGTTTAAAGAAGTTTATATATAGAACATCACTCAATTAGACATCCACACTGCCACTTCACCCGGCGAAACTGGAAATTGAAGCCTTTTTCTTAAGAAAATTTTGCTTTTCAATTAAAACTTTCCATTTTGTTTAGCAAACGCGTTTTCGCTTTAAAACATTCAGCCAGTTTTTTTTAAGCAACCGCTGACCCGCTGATATTTTTATACAAAAATGCTTCCTTGTTTGGAAACATTTTTGAAATGAAAGATTCAATAAGGTACTGTTTCAGTTGTACATTCATTTTGGGTCATAATATAAATGTGCAAAGGTAATTAACATCTGATCAAAACGTGACCTTAAAGAGGAGATTCGGAATGACAATCTAGTTTCTTATCTCCTTTTACACTGAGAGAAAATGTTACAACAATAATTTAAATAATTTGCTACAAATACAAAATCATTTGTTGTCATCTTGTTAGTAAGTACCTACTTAAAATTCTATTTCAGTGTTAGACTGAACAATAAGGACTAATAGGGACCTATAAATAAGGTACTAAATTATCCGATTGGCTAGGTAGATAAAATTACAATAGATTTTTCTCCATCTTCTCTTGAAGTTTATAAAATTCTTCTAACATTTTCCAGTGCGTCGCAACTTAAGTTAGTTCGGCTTTTTACTCTGATGGAGTTTGCTCCGGCACTTGCAATGCTCTTAGCTAAGAGTAGTAGGTAATACTGCTTCTTGGGATGGTAACTAATTCACTGACCATCACGAAACCTTGTGAAAATATAGCTCTGTTATTTTGATAAGTCTACAATTTACGTCTAAATAAAAATTTACATCTAAAATATTGCTTTCGTGCTCACGCATTAGGACTCTGAGAAGGATATAAAAACACTTAGTTTAACTGTAGTTACTGATGATATAATATAACCAAGTATTTTCTTCCTGTGACAGCTTGGTCACGTGGTTGGCCCAAAATTACGACATCGGATGCTTCTTATTTCGCCAGACTAACACATGTATGTTCTTACCCAAGCTTTTATATCACCAGTCTGGAACACTTGTACTATTTGTCGACTATTTCTATATAACTCTGAATTGAAAATTTTAAAATGGCCCGATGAGACTTACCAATGTATTATGGGTACCGTACAATGGACTGTGGGCGATCCCAGTAGCACACAAACCAGGGCAAATAACGAACCTGCAACCGGTGAGCCGAGTGGCCCACGCTCGAACTACCACGGCAAGCGGTCGTCAAATCAATGGCAACGCTACCCGTGACGTAGCCTGGAGCTATTGCGGAGTAGAATTTCTAGTGTAGCGTATTATTTTACCTAGTATAGTAACAGAATTTAGTGTTCCAGCCAAAGTAGCACTGTTATACTTCAGAATCTATAGCATACTTGTCTTTTAAGTAGCTTCTCTGTATTGCAAAAGAAAAATCAATCTCGAAAGCGCTCAACTCTATAACAAAACAAAAAAACACCCAGAATCCAAAATCCGAATGACTACGAGTAGTTTATGTTTATGTACATAGCTATTTATCTCGTCGCATAAAAATGTTTGTATCCCATACCGTTATTCCGGGGTTACCATTAACAGGCTGCCCCATCCACTTACTTATTCACAGCATTAGGCCGCTTCCAGATAGACAGTGCGGTGTTTCAGAAACCGGCGATAGTCCGAACCCTGGCTGTGCAGGGCCTAAACAAACTCGACATGAATGTTAATGGGGGACTCTAAATTTGAATTCTGTGAAATGTAGATCGCATAGGAATAGCCTGAGGCCTTATATTCATAGCCTTGTACGGTTCTGCTCACGTGAAGCTAAGTACCTATAAGATAGATCTGAATGTAATATAGGTAATAGAATCAGTTTGCTGTACTTTTTTTGAAGCCTCTATACGGACGTTGGATGCGCTCGCCGCGTAGCCACTCTATCCGTGCTAAGCGTCAGTAGCGTTACACGGTGACGTCATACACGATATATGTATATAGGTATACAAGGTGGCAGCTGCGGCGCCCTACGCTTCATACTATAATGCTTCGCTTCTTTCGGGCGGTCCTAGACGGCACTGTTTTTTTTGTGTTTTTTTATCATAAGTATCACCAGACTGGCACACAGTAAGGTCCCAAATAAGCAACGACAAATTGTACTAGACTATACTATAAAAAAGTGACTAAGCTAATGATTTTTTTCGGTGATTAACTTCTAAACTAACAAAATAAATTTAATCATTCACATCTTCAAGTTTCTAAAATATTAACGTCATCGCAGGTGGTTAAGATTATTCGGAATCTGAGCAACAATATTTCCAGCACTTCATAACGATTCACTTTCAGAGGGCTCGTCTTATACCTGCTCTAATTAGAAGCGAAAATGTACTCGTTTAACATGAAAACGTTAGTTAATATGAAGCTTTTATCACCAAGAACTCGTTTCACTCGCCAACTTACCTGTTCACGCCCGTTTTCAGATAGTTACCCGGAAATCCATTAAAATTTTAATTAAGCCCCGGTTTTATGTGATATGTTTGGTTAACGTCGCGCGTATCTTTTCCTTTGGCGAACTCTGTTTATACGACTCCTGTATTAATTAATAAATATTTATATATGATTATTTATTCACACACAAGATTATTTTGACGCTTAAATACTTAATGTTTTATCTCCATTTTTGTTTTGCATTTTTATTTCATAGACAGCTTTGATGGGAATATTCAGGAATGATTGCTACGTTTTAATCTACCTATAGCTATTAAACGGGAAAGTGCTGACTAAGGATAAGCGTACGCTGAGTCACAGAGAGAAGCTTTCTTAACGCAGGCATAGGTCACGAATGTATGCTGCAGCGCAACTATTTAAGGGCCTGTGCACACCACGATTTTTAAACGCGTCGTCGACGCGCGTTTGTGGCGATACGCACGAGAGTCAAACGCAGCGTACACCTTTGTTGGATAAAAGCGCGCTGTTGACGCAAGATTCCAAAACGCGCGACGGCGCGTTTAAAAAACGTGCTGTGCAGGCCCTAACAAGACAAAGACAGAGATAACTAGGCAATGTCAGTGTGACTTTTCATAAAAACATGTCTCCACAAATTTGACTTTAAGACTCGTATTAATAAAATCGATCTCAAGTCTGAGAGTGATCTAAGTACGGTTTAGACATGTCATTTTATACTGGAATGATATTTCCAAGATCGCTCTCAGACGGGCCTTTAATACCATATCTATCTAAATACAAAATACACAGTCAAAAGTCGAATCCAACACATAGGTACCTACTTTTCGAAACCGTTAACATACAAATCGACAGATAAAATCAATACGAAGGGATTACCCGACAGCGGGTCACTCGTATAATTTTATTGGTTCACTTGGCACCGCGTTTGAACACATTTGCTAATTACTTTCCTCAAAATCTGTAATATTACCTGCTAACTGAACGCTTGCCTGGGTTGATGATTTCCCAGGAGGCGCTTCCGCAAGGTATTAATAAAACTGTGTGCTCTAATAAATTTTCAGACATGTTATATTTTTGAAGGGACTTTCTAAATTCCCATATATATATACTTTATAGACATCTCTAAAACTACTGTGAAATATACATATATCTTTTGTTTAGTCCATTTATTGGTGGTAAATTGCGGGTTCAATTTTAGTCGGGATGTCACTGAGATAACCCCAGTCCATTGTATGGTACCCATAGTACAAACGTTGTTAGTTAGGCGATATATATTTATTTGTCGTGAACTAGATTTGACAATCGAAAAGTATTTATGTCTTACTCATACGCTACATCATAACAAGGATGGCATTATACTTAGTTCGTATATTTAAGTTCGGTTTGTGTACCTAAGTAGCTAGGTACCAACAAAACGGTACCGTCTACGAAAATACCTAGGTATTCTCCTGAAAATAGTTTTAAAATTGTTGCCCTCTTGCCTCCCTTGAACCATTATTTATGTCCCAACAATTAATCTACTAGCTTTTCTATCCAATATTAATCTTCTCTGTTTAATTAATAGCAACTGTAAATATAAATACAGCCAGTGTCATGTAACCAAAACGAATGGATACCCTCAAAGATTAATGCTAGAATGGATCTGAATACATTTTTCGTGTCGTGTACAATACGCTCAAACATTTCATGGAAATTTTATTTAGAACAATGCCCATATTTCACGGGACTGTATTAATTTTGGGCTTGCTCGGGAAATTGAAGAGCAACAAGTAGAATTCAATGCGAGTTCACGGTTGTTTATTGACTTTTAAATTTGGCTTCGTTTATTTACACAATTGTAATTTGTAAATAAAAAAAAAAACAGTGCCGTCTAGGGACGCCCGAAAGAAGCGAAGCTTTGCAGTAGATATTAGATATATTATATTAACGCGTAACGCGTTACGCGTCACGCGTCACGCGTTAGGAAATACTTTATGAGGACCTGCTTGATATCCATTTTAAATTCTCTATCAAAAGAATATTTCTAAAACTCTTAGAAAACGCAAATATCCATACATTAAACAAGTAATAGACGTTTCGTAGATTCCAAATTGAAACGCTCAATTAAGTTAACCACGCCGGCTTCTCCGAAAACCTTATTTCGGCAAGTTTCTGTTCTGAGTCGTGGAAGAGTTTCCGAATTCTCGGCTTGCCAAGTGACTACCGTGACCGTCTATGCCTCAGTCCCTACCCCCGGGACCGTTGTACGTGACTTGTCGCCTTGTTAGCCCGACGGTATTTCGTTTATTCCCCATTTTGGCAGTGAAATATCCTTTAATAATACGGAAAATTAGGATTTATTGGGATTCGTTCACCATCGTTCTAACAAAATAACACACTCATTCATTTAAAGCTATATACGTTGTTGTTTATTTAACATTTATTATGAAATCCACAAAAGGTTAATGTATTAAGGGAAGCCCGTCTTAGAAATGTTATTTACGGTTTCGCGTTCAAATGTTTAATTAGATGAAAACTAAGAAAGCGGGTATCTCCGAGGGTTTAATTATAAAAGTGGAATAGATAGTGAAACGACTAGACTGAGATAACTCCAGGTAGGAGTTTGTAACTTGCATCGCTCAGACAACTTAATTTATCAGTAACACCGCCACAGCTCGGCTGACATAACTTTGGACTCGGACGTTTCTTACATAACATTGTGTAGTCCACTAAATACATTTTTATTCTCTTTTAAGATGTAGGTTTATTATAGCAAACCGAATTAATTTCACTTCACTTTAGTAGAATAATAAAAACGTTTGGTTAACATTTTTTGACGAGCGCTTGATATAACGGTTTTCGTGTATTTCACTCAGCTCCATCAACACACACAATGTGAGAAATTATATTTTCATAATTCACCTTGACCTAAGTCTAACTGTGATCGCCCCCAGTCGATAGTGCGGCCCCAAGTACAATACAATTAAGTAGTGTTTTTCTGGCGCGATATTTTTACATTTTATTAGTTAATACTGTCCCATGAGAGTGCATTTATAGAACAGTCTAGTGCTAGGTAGGTATTATTAAATAATCCATATTTAAATTTCGACCAACATCGCCAACATGATTATGACGTCCGAAAACCTTATTCTTAACGAGGAGCTTAATGAATCGCGAAAAAGAAAACAAGCGGCCCATAAATTTCGCAGTCGTCCGCCATATTAAGCTTTCCCTAATTGCAACCAACAGAGGCTTCGCCCCAGACAGCAACACGAGAATCTTTTATCGCAATTTATTTTCTTGACAATAAAAGCGCCCTCATTTTTCCAGCAACGAATTGCGGTCACATACTAGGGCATACGTATACAGTGAGACTAAGTGCAGAAAAGTGTCGGGATGCCTCGCCAGCCGCGGCCCAAGAATGTCCGCAATAGGGCTTTTACTTGTCGCTTTTTATTGGAAGCTACTTGACTTTCCCACTGAACACTGAACCTTCTAAACTTCAGTAGTTTTTCAACTACTTAGTTGTACCACATTCACTTCGAACTGAAACAAAATGTTCACTTTTTACACTAGTTCCCAAATGTGCCTGATCTCTATCAAATCTGAATTGCAAATAAGTATCTTCTTGCGACCCGCCTTCAGCAAAATGTTAATTTACAGCTTCGTACACTACGTTTATATGCTGTTAGCAATTTTGATGGCATGACTTGAAACTATGATATTCTGTACTATCTGAAAAACAATCCAGCGATTTGAAAATATTGTGGCACTTGCGACTTCGAAAGAACCCACAAATAAACCAAAATATTTATAAGCTCACATGATTCTTCCCAACAACAATGCTTTATTTTCCACATGTTTCCAAAGACAATAGGGCAAGCAATAACGTCACCCAGAAGAATAGAGGTGGAACAAAACAGACTGAAGTGGCGTCCCGCGCCCATTGTTGGCCGAGATATTGCTAGCGCGAGCCACACATGAAAAAGAATGCTCGAGTAATTATTTTCTGTGGCAGTCCGCTTTAATTTTCCGTGCAATTAAATTGCATAGCGCAACAAAGGAACACCTGATTTGCAATAATTTATCGGACTGTCCGAATAATTGAAACAAATTTAGTATCGGAGTATCGGTGAACCAGTATTGAGAGTTATGCATTGGATATTCGGATATACGTACTTTTCTGTTCTCCATTGATTTATAAATTTTCAGGGTACCTAACCGTAGGTAACCTATTGTTATTAAAATAAATAAGTTGTGTTTGAAATCATCACCATCGAACAACCAGAAGATGTCGACTGCTTCCACACATCATCCTTCGCCCCTCGCACACGACTTCTTTCCTAGCCTTTTAACTAACACTAATAAATAAATCAACCCAAATAACAATAACCAAGGCTCCGTTTTTCAAGTCAATGATGTAAATGTGATCAATGGTGTGAAGAATCCACAATTCAGCTTTCACAATGCCTCGCATTTCAAACCGCGAATCCCAATTCCCATTCCGACCGTTTAAAGACATTCAGTTTATTCACCTTTGGACATATTTCCCGTGGTACTAGTCAGAACGGGCGCACTGGTGCGTGGCCAAGTTATGGCCCGAACAAATGGCCCGGGACACGCTTGAGGGGACTACAGATGCGGGATATTGGCACTCTCCTCTGATATTTTATCTCACGTTACGAGCTTTATTGGCACTTAAGTATTTATCTGTTATCTGTGAGTAATAACAGTATGTGATATCATTCTTCCCTAGTTGATACCTATTACAAACATAGCCCAATGAAAGATGATCGGAATTACTTGAATATACCTTGTTATTTAAATGAACTGGATGATACAAATGTTTGTTGATTGGTAGACAGAGTAGAAACAACAGACAAGACGATTTGTTGGAAAAGTTATGTATGAATTTACTTCACTTCGTCAGTCTTTGGAAACATACAATATCATTACATGTATTCAAACTGTTCGCATGGATTATTTACAGTTACTATACTGAGTTTTCGGTACTGGTGCGTTTGAGATGGTAAATTAACACCTTCTTTTAACCGTCTGTTCGTCTATCTGTCTGTTTATTCCTGCTAATCTTCGAAACGGCCGGAGTGATTTTGACAGGACTTTCACCGGCAGACAGCTGATACTCGTATAATACGGAGTAACTTGGGCTACTTTTGTTTTATCCAATTACCATTGTCGTTAATGCTCTTAAGGGTGATACTTATATAGGAGATTGAAGCGAACGTGAGTATGACAGAAATGGGAGATGAATAGAAGAAAAGGACATGCGTACTGCTCCTTAGACAATGGGAACAGATAAGGCATATTATGAGTACCTAATAAAGGTTTTTTCATTAAAAATATGAAATCAGTTTTATTGTAAGCCAGCAGTAAAATTCCCCCTAAATCAATAACCCAAATAGCACAGGACAGAATAGAAACCGTAAAATATGACGTTATAT
This sequence comes from Notodonta ziczac, assembly GCA_918843915.1. Taxonomy (NCBI): domain Eukaryota; kingdom Metazoa; phylum Arthropoda; class Insecta; order Lepidoptera; family Notodontidae; genus Notodonta; species Notodonta ziczac. The sequence goes on from OU974051.1 coordinate 4,863,574, forward strand.
CCGTGATATAAATATAAAATAAGTAATAACGTGACTTCGTTCACACGCCATGGGCTGACCTGTTATATAATAACCCCCATAAATGTCACCTTGACCGAATTCTGTGGCTATTGTTTAGTACTGTGCCTTTGTAATTTCACTGTTCAACGAAATTGTAAGGTTGACGGAATAATCAATATTACTTTAGGCCACCTTATCTTTGAAGGTCATTAAAGGGGTTAGACGCGATATTTGTTGCTAATTGAAAACATGTATGGTAGCATGGGTTGCGGGTTCGATTCCCGCCGGGGCAAATTTCGAAAATGGCCGTTTCGTAATTTGCCCGGGTCTGGGTGTCACGGGGGGATCGCCCCCAGTCCATTGGACGCTACCCATAGTGCAAGCGTTGCTTAGTTTGGAACCATACGGTATGGCGATATTAATTTAATAAATAATGTTACAGGAAAACCACTATCGTTGAGAAAACTGCTTATAATATTAATGTGTGTGGAAAATTATATAGGGCTCCCGAGTAATTAACAAATAGATGAAGCGATTACGAGAGTTTTAGATAGGTCCTAAAATATTAGGGTTGTCCCGTCCTAAATTAATGACGTCTCATCTATATAAATATAAATGAATCTTTATTTCCTTGGTCATCGCATCACGCGTGAACGGATGGAATGATTTCGCTAATTTGGTTGTGCTTATCATTGTCAGGAGAAGGTTCTTATAAAAGAAAGAATAAAGAAAGTTGAACGGAACAATTCAAATTCAATATTCAAAGTTAAGACAGGATTATGTCTGTCGGGTCAGCTTCTCGTACTACCATATCATACATGCGTTATATCAAAGGCTTTATAGTTTATGATATTATTGACGATAGAAAACCGCGTATCCTACTAATATTATAAATGCGAAAGTTTGTGAGTGTGGATGTATGTTTGTTACTCCTTCACGCAAAAACTACTGAACGGATTCAGATGAAATTTGGAACACAGATCGATTATAACCTGGATTAACACATATAATACTTTACTTAAGTCTACGCGGGCGAAGTCGCGGGCAGCAACTAGTTATGAATATTAGATATCTTGAAGCCTACGAGAAGCGATACGAAATGGTTACAATAATCAAGTTCAAGTCGGCCACCACCGGGCTCGCCAATTCGGGCAGCCATTTTATAAATTCGTGATTTAGTGTCAGAAACCGTTATGTTAATTAATTAAACATAAATTAAGGCGAAACGGTAACAACAACTAATTTAATATATTGATGTATCTTTTGACTTTCATATACTTACTCGTTGGCCGTGGTAGCTATAGTAACATTTTCCTGTGTTGAATAATGTATTCTGCCCGTCTATCTAGGTTAGCTCATGACGGGAATCAAGTAAGTCCGGTGTCACATGGGGGATGATTAATGACGATGATCAAGCATGTGAATCGCACACGGCATAATACATGTCTGTGTAATTGTGCTATTAACGGCCTGTTTGGCTTAATCAGTAATCAGCTAATCAATAAATATAGGGAGAAGAAGGTTAGCTACTTCATTGTTTCTAGAATGGTAATAGATGTGTGGTGTGAGAAACAGTGATTTAATTTAAAATTGGTTTGCTTTTCTATCATTTTTTATAGCTTTAAAATGAAAAAGAAATGGATGACAACTAATTGCCATTGGTATTTGAAGGATCTTATATAAGCTACGGTAACTGCTTAACATCGGCGAGTCGTACACTTTAAGCACGAGCAAGACGTACGATATTATATAGATTATCATAACGGTGCTGACAAACTGAAGCCCACTGATAACCAGTTGCGTTTTAGCTCGCGGTTCGGTCCATATCTGTCACTGTCATAATATTTTTTTTTCTATTTATTGGGGAAAACAAACAGTGCCAAAATAAAGTATTATAAAACTAGTTAAATACAATAATAATTTATAATAAATAAAACACAATAAGATTAGATTATTATTATTATTATTAAATACAATAGTAGAAGTAAATTGGCCACCAACATCGTTTACCGCAGCATAATATTCTGTAAGCGAATTTACATAAGACACCCTTAATAAAACCCTGTCTTAATAAAATCACTCCTATTGACCCTATTACTCGCATAAGGGGAACAAACACCTCGTTGTTTCGTAATTAGTGAATGTTTAAAGTACATAAGAGTTTTTGCGTGTGCCGCGAAGGGAGTCCGGAGAATTAATTGATAAAGTTCCCGCCGACACGTACCGCGCCGCCATAAATATTAATCAGAATTTAATGTACGTGCGCTTACTGGAATACAAACGCTATTTTAATACCTATCCGAACTTTGCGAGGTTCATTATAGTTTATAAACAATTTTAATAATATAATTTGTCATTTATAAGAATTGAAAATATTTTTTATTTGGCATCTAACGCTATTCCCTAATGCAAGATAATAACCTCCTTTATGCAAGACCGTTCTTGGTTTACGGCGAATATCATTTAACATTGCACTTAACTATCTATTACTGTCTACATGATAAATTGTTTATGTTCTTGCATCTAATGCAAGACAATCCAATATGCGAGATTGAATGTTTATTATTTTGTCAGACATTAATTTTTGCATGTTATTGCAGATAACATATTTTGCCAAGGGCATACTTAATGCTTTGTTGATTTTAAATGCTATTTATTCCTGCTTACATTATGTTTTATATAGTATGCATTGTGCATGCAATGTATTTTCACGCAGGCTTACAGCTTACAAGTAAATTCATGAGACCAATGATCCTCGCAAAGTCCACATAGTGAATCATTCGTTCCACTGTGTAGTTTAAGCTATGAGATGAAACGAATAATTTTCAAGTTTGTTGCTTGCATGATGGCGTGCAAGTAAATAGCAACCCTAAGTAGCCCGAACCACGATCACAATTTATCTGCGATCATAATATTTTTCTATTATTCCCTCGTCTTGTTTTATTGTGGATCGAAGGATGATATTTAAAGGTATAAGTATGATATTTAAAACTAAGGTATGGTAATTTTATTTTTGCTCAAAACAGTGGTAAAAAAAGTTCTTATGTAGTTAATAAAGTTCATAAGCAAAATTTTGAAAATTCTGAAACTTATAAATAATCATAATATATACTATACTATATAATAGTTAGTAGAGTCGCTTCAGACCATAGTTTGCTCTCCTATGTTTGCTATAAGGGTGAACTCATACACGCCCATGTTTTATTCATTTCCCGATGGAAGGTTCTATACCTCCTAAGCACCCTCATTCTGTGAATCTGTTTCATTACCTACTTTATAAACTCAGCTTTTTTGTTAATCTTTATTAAGTTTTAGTAGACAGGCACAACAAGATTCCACTTTAACAGGCAAAATCACAATTTAACTAAACTAAAAACATTCCTAGTAGGAATCTGGTAAAAGGATTACTAGCAATGTGAGTTTATCACATTACTAGTATTCCCGTCTGACGCTCCAGCTAAGTTAATGCTTATGTTAGGAGTGGGCTCACGTCAATAGTTTTTTATTTTACTTTTTTTAATTTATTCGGGTAAACTAACAGTGACACAAAACATATGGCAATAATACATGAATTTTAATATTATCAATTGTGACACCAACACCGTTTACCACAGATTACTCAATAATATTACATTAATTAAGCGTGGAAAGATGGTAGTATCACAGTCTACGTAAGCCTCTATATAAACCAATCAAAATAATCTAGCAGAAAGGTTTAGTGGCCAGGGTGGGTATCGAACCCAGAACCTCTCGGCTACGAGAGCGGCCAGTGCAACCACTAGACTATTTATGATTAAAATGACGCTTAGTACTTGATAAATTAGAAAATCCGTCACGTTAATTACGCTTTTAATAATTAGTTTGCCAACATTGCTCAGTTCATCCATTTAATTAAACTCTACACTAACTTTATTTTTTCGCTTTTGCTATTACATTAACTCGGTAACATATAAAGCCTTTATAGAGTTGCAAGCAGTGGTCAGAGGGGCAAGGGTTATTCGTGAATACTGCAAAGCACCAGTTTTGCTCTAAGCCAGTAATTAATTTGTAAGCCAGTGCCTTTGAAGACACTCCGCGGCAAGCTGTTCAAAATTACTTAACTATGAGGCGAAATACATTACGGATGCTCTTAAATTAATATTAAAATGTTCGTGTACGGTTGACGGTTCGGTAAACGTTGATTATATATTTATTTATGATTTGTAGTTGTCATTCGTTTGTGGGCAATTTTGTTGTGATAAACTGAGAGTTATTCCCTAGACAGTCAGGTGCTACAAATTAATTGCAAACTTTCTATCGTAATTTGTCATGGCCTGGTTGTCACTGGGATCCCTCCAGTACACTGTACGGTACCCATAGTGCAAGCGTTGCTTTGTTTGCGGCCATACTTCTTGGAGTGTTCGTCTGGCGATACATATTCATTAATTTAATTATTAATCAACATCTGGTGTTTTACGTACGGATAGAGCGTTTAAAATCTATACCCACATATGTGTAGAAAGGCATTTGCTATGCGTATGTTTTGATTGTTAAGATTACTTATCAACTTTATTTAAACTGGAAAATAAATGACTGAAAGGTGAAGTTTGAAGAACAGACCTTTCCATTGACATTCGTCTTTGCTTTACGTGTTAGGTTGTAAACACTTACTGCCGTAAAAAGAGGTAACATATACTATATTCCATTTATTATAACATTAGACATAAGAGGCTCGCAGAAGCAGGGATGCAAAACATTTTATTTCCAAGTCAAAACAACTTTTATTTAGAGTCATTATATAAAATTGTTATAACATAACTTTTGATAGATAAATCTAAAATACTAGCTAAATACTTCGATAAACAAAATAAAAGTACGGGGGTACGTTTCTGTCGCCGTTGGCTTTGGTCAGCAGACTCAGAACTTACATTTTGTAAGCCACTCGGGCCCGCACCGGGATCACCCATAGCTCGACAAAACGTAACGTTTTGTACAAACAAGTCACTAACAACAGTAATAACGATAACAAAACAATAACAAAGGAAAACAGTAACAAGTAACAATTAAAACACGAAAATTCGACAACAATAACAAACAAGCTATTCACAGGAACTTACGAGTGCAGGGAAATGACTCAATGACAAACACTGACAGCACAATATTTACGTCAATTTCATAGATAACATAGTCCGACAAAATTAGAAATACCCTGCTGTCATGACCTCTGAAGGGATTAGGTAACATTTTAGATTTCGTAGGATTATAGTGAAACGAAAATCGTTCCCGGTATGTTCACCCCTGCTTCTTTTAGGTTTTTAGCATCGACACTAATTTTAAATTGTAATCAAATAATAATAATTTAAATGAAAGGCAATATATTTAATAAGATAAATAATTAATATTATTACAGTTAGGTGTGACAAGCTGGTATATAAATAGATTATAATAAATCCGACGTCAATCGTAACTGTAACTCATAAATTGTACTTTTATTACAAAGTGGACACTAAAAATAACCTTTTTTAACTTCTGTCTAATGCTATAACAAATGGAGTATAGGTGAAACAGAAAGGGTATACAATTTTTTTTGCAACTTTACTTTGTAAATCTAAAACTGTCGGCTTTGTGGGACAGTTGAAGTACTAAAGGTTTTGTAGACTTATGAAATCTGCCAACAGCTGTATCCCTGTAACCTTTTGTTTTTCAAGTTTCCTCCGAAGCTGATAGATTTATAATTACAAAGTTAAGTTTTGAAAAATGTATACCCTTTATGTTTAAACCTGTAGATAGAAAAGAAGCTTAGTAGGTAGTAACTTAATCTATCTCTGAAAGGGATTTAAAAATTAAAACTTACTTTTCAAATCCACTACAACGGGTCGACGTAGATCTAAGGTACTTATTGTTCGAGGACTCTACACAATCTAGCGTCTATCTAAGCTCCTAAGTTAATGGAACGATCCTGAAAAGAGCTTTAGAAATATTTACAACATTGTATCTTGACGGTCCGGGGTTTCTATCTTGAAAATGGACTCGCATTGTACACAAAATTATAAATAACTTTAACGTTACAATGAAATGACGGCTGTTCTTTACGTTCTACTTATGAACGATTCTTGAGGGGTAATTCACACGGATAACCCGGCACCGATAATTTATATACTTTTTACCGTATTTTCTTTGAGCGCGGAAATGCGGCCAGCCTCCTGGGCACTTTTAGCATCGACGAGGATGTGGAGGCAATTTTGTATAGGTATATAATTTTATTTAATTTTTATTTTAGTTTTAGTTAGTTTATAAGTAGGAGTAATACTGTATATATTATTTTTACCGTATCCAGTATTTCAATACCTTGCATTATATAGAAGCAGTTTGTTTTGAAAACACAGCTTGTTTACATACAACCCAGCGTACGGTGGCACAGGTGACATTCGGATTATCTCGAACCACCCCGCGTCAGATTACTCGACTTTATGCGTATTCTCATGTTAAATTTCAACTTAAAAGGCACTTAGTTGCAAACATTTACCATTTACAGGCGAAGTTTAATTAATTAAGTTTCTGTTATGCTGTTGGCATCGTTTATAATGGGGTTGATAAAAGTTATGTATAACGTTTGAAATAAATTCAGGTTATTTCAGATTTAATTTAATTATTTGGTATCATTGTGTACTCGTAGATTTAGGTACATAAAGTACCTATCCCATAAATTAATACTGAATAAATATATAAATAACAGCCCCTGTATTTTGTTAGGTACGTCGCGTCGGTCAGCTACATAAGTCGCTGACTGTACTATTATAAAATTTAAAAAATACTCATATTTTGATACACTAACTTAATGTACAAAAATACCCATTCAAGCGGTCGGTGTTAAATCAGATAAACACTGAAACGGAAAACATTTTTTTTCTACAAAAACCTCCTGGCGGGTGGAAAAAAAAGAGGGATTCAAACCGTTTGAAGTTGGCCGTTATTTCATGCACGTGACTCGCAAATACGGTACAATGCGTACATTTCCACTCAAAGGCATACCCCGCGTAACCGCTTTGACTTTTTACCCCTACCAACTCTACCATCTACCGGAACGACCTGACCAACATAACTACGATAATTGACCAGTTGAAAAATAACCAATTTGGAGTTGAACAAAGTGAAAAGTTGCCATGAAAGATTGCTTTCCCGGACTTCCTAGGAGGATTTATTTTTGTCGCAATCTTTGTGCGCGGTCAGTTTTGTCGGCGGATAAATTGGGTGGATGGTGTTCCTACTCTTGTTTGAACTAAGACATTTAAATTACTTCATACGAAGTTACTTCAAAAGAAAGCACACACTAGCCTTGAAAGTATTTGTGGAAATGGGAGAGTTTATCATAACTTATTCATAAGAGAGGAAAATGATTTATTTCGTAGGATGCTGATAAATTATTAAAACTTACAGAACATTATTTATCCGAAGTGTATTGTACCATTTACGAGTTTTTAACGAATTTCGTGGTAGGTAAAGTCAAAGCGTTTATTTTGTTTAGGCCTCCGGGGGCACTTACAAATTGTAATTTTCATATATCTACAACCGGATCGGAAAGCGACCTCAACTGAGAAGATCCGGCAAGAAAATCAACAGGCTTGTCTTTTTACATTTTTAAATATTATTATTTTTTTAATCGCCCGTTGCTTTTCAGTAACAATTACAAAGAGTAGTAGTAATATAATTATATTAAAGTAAATATCGTAGCTCCTGTGCCTTTGGATGTTAACATTTCTTATTTCTTTGCTTCCGTTGCCAGTTATAAAGGAATTAACAAGTACTTACATCCAATGTTCAACACTCCACATCATCCATAAAACAGGGTGTTAGATTGTAAAAACAAAGCAATCGGTGGAAACCATTAGTGATCTCGTAAGTCGATGCATAATTCATCAGAGCGGCAGCCTCGTCGCCTCAGTATTCACATTTTTACACATAGACACGGGAATTCACTTACTTTTATATGCTTGTGTGCTGCTAAACTACTCGTGGTTATTATAGCGAACTGAGTTTTAGTGCTGTATTACAGGACCTGATGTTTACGTAACCTGGCGAGGCCTTGAGCGCGGTCATACATTGGGAAAACTATTATCCTACTAATATTATAAATGTGAAAGTTTGTGAGTGTGGATGTATGTATTTATGTATGTTTGTTACTCCTTCACGCAAAAACTACTGAACGGATTTGGATGAAATTTGGAACACAGATAGTTGATAACCGGGATTAACATATAGGATACTTTTAATCCCGAATTTTTTTTACGTTAAATACTACGCGGACGAAGTCGGGGGGCACAGCTAGTTATGACATAAATTCGTCTACTAGGTGTAGCGTGTGGCATTAATAATGTATTTTTTAAATATTGAATTATGTTTTGCAAGGTACCTGATTTAATGCTAAAGATGATGTAGGTACCTACCACAAACAATAATCTGATTGGTTTATTTCTAACAGCTGGCCTTTTATTAAATCACTCGGTAATAACCAGCTGTACCAACCAAACAATATTTTATTATAACAATTTCTTTAATACCAACCAAATGAAAAGAGTTTTGACGATTAACCATTTATGAAACTATAAGTACTCGTACATCATAATCACATCATTTACGAAGGCGTCATCCAAAATACCGTGCATTATTTAAATAAGACCTTTTATAGTAGGTAGAAGCTTTGTGTACTTACTACGTAATTAATATTTTATAACCAACAACTTTCATGATAAAGCCAAAGAAATACAACCTGGAAAATTCCTGAGTTATTTATCCACCCCATCTACTCTTGTTTTACTCTTTACTCATTCATTAAGAGGCAAAAGTAGCGTCCCGAACTTCTGTTCCGTACGAATGATTAATAGGCGGGGTGTTTTACACTTTTTTATCACAGTGGACCTGCTACATTCATCCGGTATTTCAATACGAGCTCGGGTCAGCGTCATTATGCTTTTTCAAGGCTCGACAGTAATACAATTTATCTTTCCGCCAATACATCAGAGCTCAGACGGTCGGCTATCAACAAGTGTCGAGATATAAATAAATCGTGACCGCAGACGCCCTTAATACCGCCGATACGGCGAAAGGGACGAAATCCAAGAATTTTGTACGTTGCTGCCGTACGAGCCGGGTGGACCGGGAAATGTAACGGATGGAAATTTACATTTGGAATTTATAATGCTGTTGTCAATTCGTTTCCTGTAATTACAATCGTTTAGTAAATAGAAATCATTTCGAAAACAAATGGTTTTAGTCATTTCAATAGTACGTGTATCATTTTTAGTACTACTAAACGTTTTGCAATTACAGCAAGGATTCATTGAATGTATCGTATTCATTAATTATCAACGTATATGCTGGCATTAAAAAACGTTTATTAATAACTCTAAATTGAAAATTTAAAAACCCCCGATGCGATGACCTGTTCATCAAATGTATAATTTACCTAGTTCTTCCAAATAATGATGTTAGCGCGATTTGCGTAGCTGCCGTAGCTCAGTATCCATAGCTCATCTCGCAAATTCATCTGGTACAACTAGTTTCGATGCCAGATTATGAAAGCACCATTGAATTATTTGTTTTGGCTTCCTCATAATATATAATCTAAGATGTACAATAATCAACAGAAAATCTGTGTAAAAGTATGAGACATTATTTTGTTATGACCAAAGAGAATACAATACTACGTTATGACAATATAATAATTGACATTGGAATAGACAACGAATCTAAATATTGATGTCACGGAGGTTTAATTCCTATTAAAATATTATCAATTATAATTCAATTTGATATCATAACTCTGGTTGAGGTGGACGGGAGCAGCCCAGGGGAAGAACTTTCAATAACGCTAAAATTATTTTAAATTAGATTTGTTTTTTTATATTTTTTCTCAATGGCGAAGTAGCGCCCTCTAGAATTATTATAGCGTAATATTCCATGACCATTAACAAAACAAACAAAATTAAACGTATGCGCGTATCCATCATTTGAAACGTGACTTATGGAACGTCATTAGTTCATACACAAATCTCAATAAAAATTGATAAAATATTCGTCTTTTTCAGAATCAGGGAAACTTTTCAAATTTATAATATTGTAAAAAGCCAGTTCAGACTATTACGATCATTTAAAAATATAATAAATCTAAATCCAATCATCCCAAATTTCGAATGGATTCGAGCCGTGGGAATTGGTTTAGGCCGTGAATGTGGCTTTTTTAACCTACAAAAGAGCTGATGATCTTCAAACGGCTGAATCGATTTTCATGAAACATAGCTAAGAACACTCTCGATCAGAATACCTATCTAACAAAAGAAACAAAATTGAAATCGGTTCATCAGCTTGGGCGGTACGTTGCCACAGACAGACACACAGATACACAGATACACATGTTAAACTTATAACACCCCTCGTTTTTCGTCGGGGGTTAAAAATAGTAAAAGTGATACGATAGTACACAAATCATTTGTTGTCATTTTTTTGCATACCGTTCCGGTTGACTCCGCTCCAATAATTTATATAGGTACCTACATGTTACTGTATCAAATTGTGAAATACGCACATTATCTGTCAAAAATGTATCGGCAGAACGGTGTCAACTGGTGGGCTTCTTCGTGTGAATAACCACTGAGGTTATCAAGAAATATGAGACGCATCTAAAATAAAAATGACTTAAATAATCGTTTCGCTAAAAGAACAAAAATTATCGTCATTAAATATTTTAGACGTCCTAAAAGACCTTTTATACGAAAATAGCGTAATAACTCTGTGGGCTTAGCTTATAACAGCTTACGATAAAAATAATAACCTCGCCGCGCCCGCCATACTCCAATACATTACCGCTGAGCTATGGAAAAGGGCGACCCAACTGAATTATGAAGACAATTTCAAACAATCGCAGCCCACTAATGCGGTATTAAAAGCCAGAGCCCTTGGGTGGATAAAAGTGTAACCACTTCGCTCGCTGACCTATAAGTAGCTATATCTAAAAGACACTCATATTTCGAGCCATATCCTCTAATCCCTGACGACGAATGAGAGACTCTGGCGTACACAAAAATGCAATTACTGGATACGACACAAAGTCGCACTCTCGCGAACGTGAAGTTTTATTACAAGAGCCGGTGACGCTCAGAATCTGTAGTGCTTTTAATAATTTTATTTTAAAACTAGCTGAGCCCGCGACTTCGTCCGCGTGGAATTTTGATCCTTTCTTAGAGGATGTCTACGTCATAGTAGCTTTATGCATGCAAAGTCTCAGCCCGCTCAGTTTAAAATTGTCAAAGTTTCATACAAACTTTCATCCCCTTGGGGGTAGAATTAATCAAAATCCTTTCTTAGCGGATGCCTACGTCATAACATCTTCCTGCATCCCAAATTTCAGCCCGATCCGTCCAGTGGTTTGGGCTGTGCGTTGATAGATCACTATGTCAGTCAGTCACCTTTGAGTTTTATATATATAGATAGTAGCGTCAGGCTAAAGCTAAAATTTTTTTGAGGATTTTTAGAAATTTTTCAAAATCTGACAATAATATAAGGGGCACATTTTGTAATTCGCGATAAAGACCGTGTGCAGTGCATTTATTAACATATGCAACTTACTCTAAAACATTTCAAAAACGACAGCTATCCAGATAATCTAGCAATTTTTGTATATTTAGTGATTTACTAGTATCATATCCACCGTGATAATATTTAGAGAAAAATAAATGTATTAATAAACGCACTGCATACTGTTTGTCACAAATCACAAAACGTTGTCTTAAATGTTTTCAGATTTTGGATAGACTATAAAAATACTCGAAAATTTTGAATTTCGCGGGTTACATAGGCGCCTTCACCTTAACAGCAATAGTAGTAGCTTCAGAAATATACGTTTACGATCAATGATGACGGTTAGTGACAGTTTCATCGCAGAAAAAGTTTGATAATTAATAATCATTCTAGACACATTAGCATAGAATAACCATTGTGACTTACTACTTACGTATGTACTTAAAATACATAATTTTGTATACCTATGTAACTCAAGTGATTTCTAAGTTATAATTTGTTAATATAGATTTAAAAAAAAAAAAACAAAATTCAAAGCATTTATTTTGTTTAGGCCTACGGGGGCACTTACAAATTGTCAATTTTACATTATTTTTTTTTTCTTATATCTACTACCGGATCGGAACGCGACCTCGACTGAGAAGATCCGGCACGAAACTCAGCGGGCTTGTCTTTTTACATGTCATAATTTTTTTTTTTATCGCCAGTTGCTTATATTCAATAATTACAAAGGGTAGTAGATATTAACATAAATATTATAATAGCTCCAGTGTAGATAGTTTACTATGCACTCTACTTATTTCTAATTAAATACCATAATATCATCTTACTTACCTACTCCGTTGTAATTAAGTTTTAATACAGAATTATCTACTAATCTTAGTTATATTTATTATAAAAGCAAAATGAATACATATTGGCATGATGGAATGACTTGTCGATGACAATTCCAGTACAGTCTTATTTATTTGGAATCGTACATTTCAACTTACACAAGCCGCGCAGTAAAAAGTTTCAATTGAGTGTGTCTTAAGAGAAATTGTTGAAGTTTCCGTTTTATATTTTCGATGTAGGTACCGTGTCTTTGTCATGATAATAAAGTACGAATGGAGTTGCAGAAAAAGTTTATTTTATTTCATATCGCTATATCTTTATAAAATATATTACGTTTACCCATAGGTACCTACATGGAGGATAATAAGCGCCTACAGTACAATCTTCTATCGTAATCGTATCGCCATTGAGAAATCATGCCGTCACTGTCATTCTTATTTATGAAACCCGTCATGTGAACAGGACGGAACACACTTACGCCCGACATTAAACTCAAACTCAAACTCAAAATTGTTTTTATTCATGTAAGCCAACAAAGCATTTATGAATAGTCAGAATCTACCACCGGTTCGGAATGCTGCTTCCACTGAGAAGATCCGGCAAGAAACTCAATGGTTACTCTTTTCAATGAATTACAGATGGTGTACATTCTCAGGAACAGCATAAAATAATAATATTATGAGCAGGCAACACCATTATCACTAAATAACTAATAGTAAATAATAATCAAATCTCCCTCAGGTTTAGGTATGTAGATAAAATGAGAAAGCTAGTTTAGTGTGGTGGTCATACCTACTCATACTTACATCAAATTAAATGTTTACGAACCAAAATAACAATTAATAAAACAGGTGCATAATAATATAATTGCTTTGGTGTGATGCCTTCCATGCTAAGTAAATGAATAGTATTTAACGGCAATGTTGTTAAGAGGCAAGTGAGTTAGCTTAGCTTAGCTTCAGGCGTCAGTATGTTCTGCTGTTAAGTGGCAATCCGTATCGTACTGCCAAGATCAAGATGATTAATCATCTTCTTGGCCAAGATCCTCACAATTACGAGATCTCGAAATGTCAAGACGATATTGAGTTAAAGCAATTTGTAGTCTAAAAGCGGATGCCCTAAGGTTTATATTCTAATAGTAGATTTTTTGTCTCCAGTTGGGGGAAGGGGTGGAGCTGACGTTGGGGGAGCTGCGCGCGATGGCGCTGCGGCAGCAGCAGCAGATCGACACCCAGCACCAACTGCTCTGCGCCAAGGAGCAGCGGCTGCGCTACCTCAAGCAGCAGGAGGCTAGGCAACATCAGGTTAGCAGCAGTAGTCTGAAGACCGGAGCTCACTAGGCAGAACAGCATGGCAAAGGATTTTGAATCTTATTTCAGTTTCTTTAGCGCTCACATTTCAAGCATGCCTCGATACTGTGCAGTGTACTGATAGCAAAATTGGCTAGATTTTCTAAGCCATTCAGGTTTTCCCACGATGTTTTCCTTTATCGTAAGCAAGTGATATAAAAAAATAATATAATATAATAATAATTAAGCCATTGTTGACGTCCCACTCCTAGGCACGGGCCGCCTCTCACTACGAGGGGGATTGAGGCCGTAATACACCAAACTGGCCCAGTGCAGGTTGGCGGATTTCACATGTCTTTCGAAAATTGGTTAGATTTTCTAAGACACGCAGGTTTCCTCACAATGTTTTCCTTCACCGTAAGCGAGTGATAATCATATTGAAATTATGATTCGCATATATAATTCGAAAACCCCAGTGGTTAAAGCTGGGTTTCAACCCAATACCTTGTGCCCGCATTGTGATGTCACTGCTTAACAGAATTTTTTATTTCATGCTTCAACCACTTTTACTAAACTCTTTCAACATAGTTATTGGTATAACAACATGCGGTTAACTTCTTCAGACAACTAAGTTTATAATTAACATGGCTCTAGGCCTCTCCTTCTTCGCAAAGTTATGTAAAAACTCCCTTAGCAGCAGAAGCAATAAACAAAACATATTTTAATTCTAAAACATTAAAGGTTCGGCAGTAACTTAGTTGACCTCTCATGGGGCTTAGTGTACTTAGCGGTTACTTGGTACGGTTTTTACGATGCTATTCCCTGTAGTAATCGTATCGTTACTCTGTCTTAAACAATGATAGGATTATTCTAGTTGGAATTTGTGCAGTCGTAACTGGTTTTCGGTATTCGATTCATAGTTAATAGCTAAACTTAGGTGCTAGAGCCTTATCGTAGCCTCTTAAAATGCTCGTTCTTATAGTCTAGCGATGGTTATTAAGATAGTCATTTTGAACGCCTACGATAAGTGGATACTGAAAACAAAAAGCTACTTATGGGATTTAAGAAATATCCACTTTCTTAGGTTTGTTGTTGTAAGTTTTAAATTGAAAATGAGTTATTAAAAAAAATTAAAGCCAATACCAGTAATAAGTAGGTCGCTAGGATCAAAAGCAAACCTAATAATAATGTGTAATAATACCTGCTTGTATTTTAATTTATGAACTAAGTACCTTTGTATGTAGGTATTCACAGAATTCTAACGAAATTGTGGTATAGGGTCTCGCTAATAGGCGCTAATGAAATATCTAAGGAGAGTGGTTTTCATTCATGAATATAACATGTACCTACCTAGCCATACGCCAGTGTTTATAGAATATTAATGGTGACGGTTTTAGTGGCTGAGTGTTCTATTAACTATGCAAAGTTCCGTGTGCAGATACATACAAATAATAAGGGTTATTCCCAAAGTACTCCATTCTTTTGTTCTAAAAAGATAAGAATTTCATACATTAATTCCCAAGTTACTCCACGGAAATATGATTATTTAAAAATACTTATTATTTTATTCCCATTCTGCTCCACAGGTATCCGGAATTGTTCCCAAAGTACTCCATTGATTTATTCGTTATCAATTCTTAAACTGCTCTATCTAAATACGTACCTATAAAATGTTTCAGTACAATCAATCACAAAAATTATTAAACGTTCTGTTTTAAAGTTTTTTTTAATAATTATAATATAATAATTGTTCATCCCCTTGGTGATAAACAGGTTGTGTGTGAGCGAGACAGTGCGATAGTGGCAGCGACGTTATTGATACTTAAACCGGTTAAGGGTGCGGATTTGTGTTTTTTACCTATGTTTAAGTGCAAGTCGCATGCTCTTTTTGCAATTAGTGTAATAGAGAATATACGTCATCAAGGTTAATTGGTCAGTGGCGGCGGGATTAGTAATGAAAGCAGTCAATGATTTTAGTTAAAGTTGTTGTAGTTATATTTTAATTATCAAAGTTAAGTGATCAGTTGCAACTACAAAAAGATAACATGAACCATGCTGATGATATTGGCGATGCTGGACCAAGTGCCGGTAACCCAGAATTTCATTTTTTGACCGGAAAAAGTGAGTACTATTATTAATTTAATATAATATGTATTGTTTTATAAACACCACGTAAGAGTGGTTAGTTGAGAATACAGTAGTTTATATATGAATCTTAGGACAGTGTCGATCTATGGAATTGTGAAGGACAACGTCATAGAACCACAAACTTGCTGGAATCGTGGCACAAAAGATTAAATAATATTATTACTAAAAAACCACGGTTGCTTAAGTTCATAGAAACAATTAAAGAACAAGCTGTATATTTCGACCGTTATCGTTGCAGTCCCAAAATAAATAGAAGTAGACAATCCATAAACAGGGACCTGAAACTGTCTTTAATTGTAAAACAGTTAAAATTAGAAAAAATAACATTGCTAAGAAGAAATAAATAATATTGATTGTTGAATTACATTTGTATTTTATTTACAATTTTCTAAATATTTAAAAATATATTTGTAAAGCTTTTGAACCTGACTGTACGTCAGCTATCCTTTTATAGTAAAATGTAGTATAAACCCTTGTACTTATTTAAATTAGCTATTTGATTAAAATTGGGTGGAGTACTTTGGGAATATTTTAATATCATCATGGAGTAGAATGAAACTTAATTTAAAATATATTTTTTCTCATGGAGTAGTTTGGGAACTTTTTGTGGAGTACTTTGGGAATAAGCCAATAATAATTAGCAGCGGAGTAGGTATATTACTTAAAAAAACTTGATTAGCCCCTACTACCTATTTCAGTTATCTTTTTTGTGGGCTGGCGTCAATAGTTCAATAGCCAGGATGGGCATCGAACCCGGAACCTCTCAGCTACGAGGGCGGGCCCTCTAACCACTAGGCTATTGACGCCCTTAAGTGGCATGTGGATATAATTTTATTTCACTTTAAAGTTTATTTCGAGAGTTAGTCCCAACGACATTTTAATTACGCCATATTTTTCACTAGTTTTTCATTGGCTAATGGACCCGTTAGTTATATTGTATGCAAAAAAACTTACTTCAACGCCGCTCTCTGAATATTTTCACTCTGCAAGGCTAGAAAAACACGGATGTCTTCTGTATTTGTGACAAAGGATATAAAGATATTAATAATTTTCACAAAAATAAGCAATACATAAGATTCGCTAAGCCAAGCGGGGCGCAGCTGTGTATCGACATGGTTTGCAAATAATCCACTCAATGCGGAGTCCTCGACCCGGTGGTGACCTTCTCCGCAGATCTAATAAAGCGTATAAATACTCTTCCTCAGTGGCTTTATCTGACTTGTGAGAAACTGCACGTGAAAATGTGAAGTCTCATAAAAGGCCTTTACATTTTCTTAAAACTATATTTATTTTATAAACAATATTTACGTATTACTTTTGGACATTTATAAAAAATCTGATTCATTTATAGTCTGGATCGCTGTAGCAATAAGATTTAGATTTAGGCCCTTATCTGAGTGGGCACTTCTATAGTTCATTGGAATTTTCCAGTTCAAAATCATCTAAAAACGCTTTTGACTGATCGTTAATCTTTATACATTAATAAAAATTCCATGGGCACTCGCGAAAATAAATTCCTATTGAATACTTTGTTCCGAATACTTTGAAGTTTTCATACTTCGAGCCTCCTCGTTTTATTTTTAATTAAACTCGCACTGTACTTAAGTACGGATAATTCCTTTTATCCTTCTTTATGAACAATGAAATCACTTTAAATTTTATTTATAACGAGGCGCGACAAAGAGAGGCACGTATGAAAAGGGAGGTGTAGATTTATGAAAAGGGTTTCCGAGAGCCGTTATAAAATACAAAGGTTTTTTTAATATGAATTAGATAGAGCTTACGAAGTAAATGAAATGAATAAAAATTCTTACGCAGGTTTGAATTTCCTGTCGATTTTTTTATTTTTGTATTGTTTGTTGGTGTCAACATCATACTACCGTTAAGTAATATTTTAAAATAAGTTTCATGTTAGATTTTGTTAAGTTTATTTTGAGTTCCATACTACTATGTTACGCAATATGTATAGTTAAGTATAATATGTAGAATTGGTTTTTTTACCCGATTTGTAATAAATATAATATTTTTTATGTAAATGCCATCACAGTAATGTCTTAAGGAGTATACACACCAAAGTCACCAACGCCACCGACGCAGCTGTAACAAACAGAATATACGGTTGTAACGGCATGTCGGCGACTTTGGTGTCTAGACTCCCATAAAGACAAATAGAATGATCTTAAATAATTTAATGGATAATTTATCACACGACAAACACTTTTATAAATACCATGCATATTTACCGTGTCATTAAAAAGCGAATGAGTTATAACGAAATAATGCTCCACCGGAATGCTTCAGAGAAATAGTGAACAGATAGGAGAGCAAAAAAATTAAATTTTCCCCGCTCTTAATAAATCTCCCAAGCTGGGCCGGACGCGCGTTAAGCTAATGCGATATTTATCACCGCCCCCGACGAATAAACTCCTCTCACGCAATAAATACGCCTGTTAAATAAATAGAATTGATAATTTTGAAGATATTGAGGGCTCACTTCTTTATTTTTTTCATTTTACTGAGATATATTATTTTATTGTGCTTCGTTTAGGAATTTACATTTTGCATTTGCGCCTTTCTTTAACCCTGCTGTCCGAAGAAATTGAACACTGAATGATTATTAAAGTAACAAATTTATATTATTATATTTTATTGATTTAAAATATATTATATTTTAAAAATCTATATGCAAAACAGTGTTAAAAATAGTACAAATTTTTATTTTTTATAACTATTACGCATTTACGTTCTAATAAATATTATATTTCAATCTATCTTATATCTCTTCTAATGAACGATGCTATAGATTTGATTGTCTTATATGAGAAAGCAATAATAAAATCAACATTTTATTAATTTTCAACTGCTTAGTTAATTGCCTCGAATACGTGTTAAAGAAATTTAATATTGTTCCAATTAATTAAATATTGTTTGAACGTAAACAGGCTGAACGAAAGTCAATTACGTAATTTGAAAACTCTACGAGAGTAATAATACAAACAAGAAGAAATACAAAGTAGAAATATTACAGCGATAATTATAACATTGCCAAGTAAAACCGCAGCTGTTCCCTGAAATATCGACAAACTTGACCGCATAATCATTGGGCAGATAATTTGTGGGCGGAAACATATCCAAAAACAAGCTTCGTTAAACATTTTAATTATTAACCAATATCTATATGAGTACAATTGGTATTGTTAACTCTACATTGAGAGATACATTTTACAAATAAAATGACAACTAATGATTTTCGTAATTCCCTTGCGTACATTTTACATTGTTTTTCATTAATAAATCAAACAATTAATGATGAGCTACAATAAGGCTGATGCCTTATCTTTATTTATAAAACTTTGAGTATTAATTAATTCATAATCATTGCCGTACTTACGAAATATTTAGGGGAAAATAGTAAAAGGAAATAGGGCTAGCAACTTGTTTACATGGGATTAGGCCTGTCGCACACTCCCGCACCACAGTTACTCCTTTAAGACAGGATCGACGAGGGTGAATTAATAACTACGAAAAGTATTGTCATTATTTTTCGTTTTTTTTTCTCAGTTGTGTAGTGATCAAAATAATGTAGTATAATACATCTTTTCGCTAGGTGGCGGTAGAAGGCGAGCGGCTACGAAGGCTACGCGAGCGCGTAGAGGCGCAGGAGTTGAAGTTGCGGCGGCTACGCGCGCTACGAGGCCAGCTCGATAGAAACAAGCAAGCTAATATCGCACTTAGTAAGTATTATAATAAATTTCGTTTTCAGTCGTAAATATATATATTTTTTATAATGAATTAGCCACGTACTCAAATTTGAGAGTTGTTTATTGATACACCTTTAAAAAACCACAGATAACAACGACTCAAATGGATAAGTGAGACTTAAACACTAGCATTTCTGTATTTGGGCGCTAAAGCGTTACCTATTTTATTTATTACTAGCTGTGCCCGCGACTTCGTCCGCGTGGAATTTAATTGACAAAGTTTCATACAAACTTTCATCCCCTATTTTATCCCCTTAGGGGCAGAATTAATCAAAATCCTTTCTTAGCGGATGCCTACGTCATAACATCTATCTGCATGCCAAATTTCAGCCCGATCCGTCCAGTGGTTTGGGCTGTGCGTTGATAGATCACTATGTCAGTCAGTCAGTCAGTCAGTCACCATTGAGTTATATATATTTAGATAGTTTTGTACACGCGAGTAAATTCAAATGCAGAGCAAATGTAGTCTAACAGCTTTCATTCAGGATTAATCGGAGCGAGATTGTGTCAACAATCAGGCCTATTCAATTACTATGCCCACGTACTGTAGAGGCATTAACATTCTACAGTATTGGCGTATTATCTGGCTTTTAGGTTCAATTACTGGCATGTTTACAATGTACAAATTAGTGCTAATTTCTGCGTTCTCTAGGTGAAAACATATCACCGTTCGTCCTGTCAACAAAATCAATAACAGCTTTAAATGACTATAAATAATTGGATGTAGTTTTGTAGAATGGACCTAATACCCATACCTACAAACTTACCAACGTTCCACCACTCCTCCTAGGGTTGGTTTTGGTTTGGTTCAACAGTACGTATGGGTTGTCTTCACTCTGCAAACCTGCATCCAATTTCGAATGTAATTTAAATTTCGACCTAGCCGCATTCCAATACTGTGTGCGAAAATACATTTATATCAAATTAGGTATTAATTTTTTTTTAACTAATTCCATAGTCACTTTTTCGTAATAATAAGAAAGTAAATGACTGGCTTTAACTATTAAAATGTTCCAGAAAATTCTAACGGCTCAATCACATTAGATTCGAGTATGTTTGCCGGCACTGGGTCCACACTGCATATTTACCACCGAGATTTGATGGCGCATCTGTTTGGACTCGTGTTGAATACGCTTTTACATTGCGGAATCGTCTCGTGAAGTACTCCGTTAAATGCAGTTATTTTATTTATTGTGTGTCAGTGTTTTTAAATACCTACCTATTGAACAAAATCTCGAATCATCGAGAAGGTTTCAAACTGAATCATTTGATCTTACTAATATTATAAATGTGATAGTTTGTGAGTGTGGATGTATGTATGTATGTATGTTTGTTACTCCTTCACGCAAAAACCACTCAACGGATTTGGATGAAATTTGGAACACAGATAGTTTATAACCGGGATTAACATATAGGATACTTTTTATCCCGATAATCCCGAAATTTTTGTTACGTTAAATACTACGCGGACGAAGTCGGGGGGCACAGCTAGTTAAATATAATTTAGAAAACATAACGTTAGTTGCCAACCATTTTGTCTACAAATTAGAACTAACAAAGATTTTTAACACAGTTCAAAATATTGATTAAAAGTAGGTAGTGAACTCAAAATACTGCTCCATTATTCATTTGTAAAACCTTATTAGTGCAATACAATCATTGTTCGTGACACATAATCGATAAACCTTCATTCATTATGAGGCGGACACTGCGGGCGATCAATATACCTACCCTAGAGATTATATTATTTAGAAGAAAATTTAAATAAATAATACGAACTAAGTATTAAAATTTTAGTCCTTTATGATTTTGTTTAGACGTAATCTATGGACAACAGAATCAGCGCTAATTGCTTTCCAATTTCAAATACAAGCACTTACTTGCCAAAAAACTCTCACACTTTTAAATGAAATAGAACAGTAACAGGCGTGTTCACATTGGCCGATAACGACCCAACCCGATATCGACGGACAGATAATCTCATATATTTTGTTTTAACCGCTTTCATACTGGCTGATAATGATACCGGTATCGACGACGACACTTTGTTTACTTGCGACTTTAAAACTAGACGTTTATAAAAAGAAAACGACGGTCACCGATATTTCTCCGATATCGGTCCAATATCGTTTTCTTATATTTACGCGAATACTACACATTGAAATAAAACTATTTTTCGGATTTTATCGCGTTTATTTAATTTATGTTCCCGACGTTTCGGCTGCTTTACAGCAGCCATGGTCACGGGGGGACTGAGGTGTTAGACGTCCTGATGTCATAGTTAGTAACTGGGTACCCTCATATTAAGTTGTTGTTTGCGGTCCGATCCACGCAGAAAGTGCTCACAGTGTCTCGAGGTCTTGCAATGGTACACTTGGTTTTGGATTTAATTATATTAATTACTGGATCCCAAGTTGGTGGTAGCACCCAGCCAACTTCAACGTCGGGAACATAAATTAAATAAACGCGATAAAATCCGAAAAATAGTTTTATTTCAACGGTCCAATATCGTTATTGGTCTATGTGAAAACGCCCAATTACGGTTTCACCTCGAACACTGCGAGGCAGTGTAAATGGGTCACATTATTGGATCAAGAGCAGTCTATTTGGAGTGCAGACTAGCACTCTGACATTGGACTGAATGTAATCATACTCTGTTTTTATTAGCGCTTTAATGGCTAAATTGGATGGACTATCTATGACTCAGTTTGTAAATAAAGATGGATGCAACAAATTTATTTATAGATTTGTACTTGGTTTTTCAGCTTCTTCAAAGTCAAAGCGTTTTATTTTGTTTAGGCCTACGGGGACACTGACAAATTTTCATATTCACATATTTTTATTCTTAAATCTACAACCGGATAGAACGCGATCTCGACAAAAGTTTAAAGAAATAAGTATCTACCCCTATACAAGGTGTAAGGGGCATCATAACGATAACTGATACCATGGATTCAGCTCATGATTCTGGACCCCCTTGAATTGGAATTTTCCGTCGATATTTTAAGGAATTACGTTAAAAAAATATTAGTATTTAATTAATTTTAGCATTACACTTTTACTCCCTGTACATTTTATTTTCGTCTAACTCACAATAATATGTGGTTTAATATTTAAGCCGGAGCAGGAAGGGAAAAATGAATGATTAAATGTTAAAACCCTGTAATCCTCACATCCCCATGGGACTGACGGTATAATAATATTTACATATTTCCATTATACTCTTATTCCGAGTAACATTAGGTCGAAATGGTCATAACAAAAAATAATTATGGAAATATCTCGAAAACTACAAAATTTTACGGAACATACAGGGAGGTCATAGCTCCTCTATATTACACCCTGTAAACAATACGTTGAATTGTAACTGTCAATAACCTATAACATAAAGTGGAAGTGATTTTTTGTCTTCCAACTCTTATTATTTCTTTCGATTCAATTCGTGCGGGTTTCAAGACAATTTAACTTTCCCCTGGGACTCGTCGAGAGTCAAACCTCGTCGTCATTATTGGTCACCATCGTCGATCCTGGTTTACAGGAGCAACAGTGGTGGGAGTATGTGGCGGGACCAGTCCCAATGACAATCTATAACAAAATTGACAAAAAAAAAATATACACCCATCGATGTACAGGTAATGAGAGTTCTTCGCAACATTATCATCCATAGGTCAATAGTTCACATCATCGAAACAACTTCGCCGCACCTATAATTAAACATCTGTATTTGTTAGGCGCGGCCTAATTGGCAAGTAAGCTGAGCGTTTGTCAGTACAGTGGCGTAATGGAAATTTGATCGCCCATGTGCGACGGTTGGTGTCCGTCAAGCGATAGGGGTTTGATGAATTGACGCCGCCGAAGGTTCTATTCCTCGTTAATCATCACTACATAGTATAAAACAAAGTCGCTTCCCGCTGTCTGTATGCTTCCCTATGTATGCTTTGATCTTTAAAACTACGCAACTGATTTTGATGCGGTTTTTTTTAATAGATAGAGTGATTTAAGAGGAAGGTTTATATGTATAATACATCATAATATAGTGGAGAAACACTGATTTTAGAGCCGTGCGAAGCCGGGGCGGGTCGCTAGTTGAAGCTATATCGATAACTGATTGTTTTCTAGGAAATCGATTATATTATCTACCGACTTCGACAGAGCAAGTTGTCGGTGGTAGAGCCAAGCTGGTAGCCAATTACAGCTCATATACGATCTGGCTCGACCGGGGTAGTACCACCCTCTCACAGAAGAGTGGCGTAAAGTAGTTACAATAGCTGAGTTTCGTAATAGTATGACATCACAAGGTTTATTATTATTATTTATAACTAGTTTCTAGCCCGCGACTTAGTCCGCGTAGACTTAAGTAAAGTATTATATGTGTTAATCCAGGTTATAAACTATCTGTGTTCCAAATTTCATCCAAATTCGTTCAATAGTTTTTGCGTGAAGGAGTAACAAACATACATCCACACTCACAAACTTTCACATTTGTAATATTAGTAGGACTAGCTGACCCTACAGACGTTGTCCTGTCTTAACTTTGAATACCTATTGAATTTGAATTGTTCCACTCAACTTTCTAATTTTTTCTCTCATACGAATCTGACAATAAACACAACAAATTTTTTTTTGGCGAAATCGTTCCATCCGTTCACCTCTGATGCGATAACCAAGGAAATAGATTCATTTTTGTATACTTATATAGATTTATTATCAGGCAGGCAGTTGATTCAACTAATTGATGCCTGTATCCTGTCTCTCTACTTGTTTTTTTGTCGAGAATGTATTTCCTAAAAGTGTTTGTATATATCAAAAAACCATAACCCATCTACAATTGGAGGCTTATCACCATTTCCCAGTGCAGACGGGGCGTCTGGTTTATCGCAATGACCAGCCGACATCGGCCCAATTGTCCCTCGCCTGAATCAACAGGGTTAGTGCTATCGTATTACGTAACACAATCCTGAACGATCCCTTATCTACCAGATTGGAGACGAGTTCAATAATTCAGCCTGCATTTTCAGGGTCGATTTGGGAATTGGTTTATTTAAATTTTAGTTCAAAGAAATGAGAATAATTTTGATTACATATTGTTCATCTTTGCAGAATCTAAATTAGTCTAAATAAGTAAGTATAAAGACGGGTGACAAAATGAAACATCAAATATAAAAAAAACGTAAAATAGGACCCACACAGGTTGTTAAAGAATGGGAAATATTTGGAACTTACTTCGAATGTCTGATTTAGATACTTACCTAAGTACTTACAATTTAGTCTTATGTTGTGAAAAGGTACTGTTTGTATCTAAATATATATAACTCAAAGGTGACTGACTGACTGACATAGTGATCTATCAACGCGCAGCCCAAACCACTGGACGAATCGGGCTGAAGTTTGGCATGCAGGTAGATGTTATGACGTAGGCATCCGCTAAGAAAGGATTTTGACTATTTCTACCCCCAAGGGGATAAAATAGGGGATGAAAGTTTGTATGAAACTTTGTCAATTAAATTCCATGCGGACGAAGTCGCGGGCACAGCTAGTTTATCAATATATGAGCTGAAACTCAATTTGTCCTACTCATTAACTTACGCTTTAACTAACGCAACTGGGTCCTAGTGATGTATTTATCATCACCTAATATTGCATAATATTTGCCACCCGCGACTCGCCCAGTCTTCCCACGGCTCTTCTCTACTATTTATAAATGTAATTAGAATGTATTAGAAAATATAAAAACCTTTTGGAAGAAATTCTGTAGAGGATTGTGAAACCGCATCAAAATCCTTTGCGTAGTGTTGAAGAACTAAGCCGACAAACAGACGAAGGTAATATCAACATTGTATATACCATATATAGAGAACATAATAGCCATGCCATTCATATTTTGTTCCTAAACCATATAGTAGATAATATCTTTGGCTATCTTACAGTTTCACGCCAAAAATGCCGCGACCTGATAAATATCTATACACACCGCCCATCGGGCCCTTTATGAGCCCGAATAGGCCTTTCCTTTGCCTCGGTAATACTATTTGTCGGCAACGTTCCTACATAATGCGTGTTGAATGAGTTTTACGCAACGGTGCGCGCGTAAAAAGTACCGTAACATTCGTACTTAAGTACCTATGTTTTTAAGGTCTGTGTGAAATGGGATTGATTGCTTGTGTTGTTGCTGGTTTAAAAAAATCAGTGCTGTCTAGGGATGCCCGAAAGAAGCGAAACTTTGCAGTAGATATTAGATATATTATAAGTGGCGTGCATAGGGTTTTGAAACAGGGTAGGCAGAGTGTAACATAAAAATAACGCGTTACGCGTCACGCGTTACGCGTCACCCGTCACGCGTTACGCTTCACGCGTTACGCGTTACGCTTTTCACCGTTTGAGTGCCCGGGTAGCGAGCGCCCCGAACGTCCGTAAAGAAGCTTCGCTTCAAAAAAGAAAATTACGGTAGAGCTTAGCTACAATTCATATACGGGCTGCCTCAACCGGGGTAGTACTACCCTGTCACAGTAGAACAGCGTGGCTGTGGCACGGTCGCTGATCACGAAGAAATTCGTACAATGACCTGTTATTACCCGTCTTTGTCACTCCCGCGTAAATCTAATACGTCTCGCTCACACAGTTGCCGTGAACTGCGTGTGACCGGCAACTGTGTGAGCGAGACGTATTAGATTTACGCGGGAGTGACAAAGACAGGTAATAACTGAAGTAAAACACAATATAGCTTGCTTGAGACTGATTTTATTTTATTCTACCTCCAATATTATACACAATTAATTATTACATAAGTTACTACCCACTACATCTTCCCCTTAAATTAACAATTAAATTACACTTTATCATCCCCTTTTAAATAGCAGAACAATAATTATTAATACAGACTTGAATAATAACTTAGGTATAATTGATAGTTATTGGTATAATTTGATTAATTATTACATAAGTTACTACCCACTACAATAACACGTCATTGTACGAATTTCTTCGTGATCAGCGACCGTGCCATAGTAAAGCTGCGTTTCGTACGATGAGTGATAGAGCCGGAAGCCCAACCACACCCTCCTGTCTTCACCTCCCTCTATATCAAGTCTCCTTTAGGACAGCAAAGTGCGAGAAATCCGTTTGGTATTGCAAGCACCTATATGCTACCGTAACTGCTTAACATCAGCAATGATTGGTTGCCGACTTCGCCATGTTACAAAAAAAACTACCTGATGTACTGAATATTGAATGTACTGGCATTATTTTCAGTAGAGTTATGATGCCTCCATGATAGCTATAATCACTAAAATCACGTACCTACTACGTCTATATAGATGAGTGAGAGTACCACTTTCCTTGTACAATAGTTACATATTCGGGCATGCCTCTTTTCAACACAAATATACAAAGATGTGTAGGCGCTTAGCTTAGCTGGAGGGGCTAACGGGAATACTAGTAATGTATTAAACTCACATTGCTAGTCATCTTATAAAAAAAAGAAAAAAAAAGTTGTACAAATCTTTGACAAAACACTTTTGTTAACTCTTTTTAATGTCTAGGTATCCGGTATAAGTTATAATTATTGTTTCACAATGATACCTTATAGGTACTCATGATACAATACGGTTAGCGCTTAGCCGATTCTTTCCATATAGGAATATTTAGGGTCAGTACTTCCGATAGACGTATTTCGAATAGCCGAAATTCCCAGGTACCATCTCAAGCGACGTCGATCGATCAAGAACATTCTAGAATCGTCTAGAATTCGATCTACGTTAATTAAAAGCACTCCGAACGTCCAGCTCGGGCCCGGGCTTTCAGTTCGGTAAGCAAGTACTCATAACTGCACCGCAATGCAGACTTGCATTTGTGTTCAATTATCGTGTCTATAATTGAGACTAACCAAACATTTGTATAAGGATTTAACATAAATTCTAAACATTACAGAGCAACGAAAGAACTCTAGAATGTTACCTACTTACTTCAAATTTGACGGCTTGTATTCTAGCGTAACGAAAAAAAAGACTCAAATAAACCCAATCATTACCATGTTGGCTTGGCTTTTGATCTTCATTTGCATTGGTGCTTACATTGCGAGGGCGTTATACAAAATATATTCTCCCTAAAAGTATTTTATCACGGCAAACTTTAATTAAATTTCTTATTTTATTCATCCGGTTCGCTGCCGTTACGTAAATAAGGCGGCTTTATATTGATCCTGATTTGTCAAGGCTCACTAGAGTGTCCCAGGTGTGTTTTATGACTGCCCTCCTAAATTGCCCTTTGAATTTTTAAACCTATTCACCTACATTGGTAATGTGAAATTTGCAAGTTTTATGGACAAAGACGTATTGAAAATATAAATGTATGCCGTACATGTGTAAAATAGTTAATTTCGCGTTTTATAGATCGTAAATATTTTATTAGGTATTCACAAATTCGGTCACCTTACGCAACAGATGTAAATTTTACAGGTGTTTTATAACAAAATTAAAAATGTTGATATCGTGTGGGACAGTTATAATTTTAGAATAAGAAATATATTTTACTTAATTAGATTTAAATTACAAGATCTTAGGTTCCAACAGAGCTTACCTTTACTTTTTTTTTGTATTATTTTCGATATTTTTACCTTATATTATGACCGACATGAAAATAATTATTATTTCCCTAACATGTTGAATTAGATAGAAGCTTTTTTTATGAATATGGTCTGCTATTACAGCTTTTGAAAGAAGGAGAATAACTTCAGCAGTCCGCCGAAAGTTATAAAATATACTGAAAGTGCGAGCTTCTAAATAAATAACATCAACATTTTATGGACCATTGGTTAGTCAATGAACCATAAAATTTGTGTTGTACCCACAGTTTCTGTTGTCCACAAAACAGATAAAGTCCATATTATTATTATTATTATTAAGATTACTTATTCGGATGAGTTTGTCGTTGCTAAATTTTGTGTAAACCAAATAAAACCTTTATAATATTGGGCTACGACACATTTTCCTTGATACAGTTTATATTATTAGTTTTGCATTCGTGATTGTTCCTCGTAACGCTTTTATAATGGCAACCAAAGGCACCGCATCCCCTGTGTATTCATTAATATTATGTAACTTCAAGTCTTACTTAATAGGTATTATATTCCAAGCTAATGTGCTGTGTACGCAGGTGGAGCACGCATTTAACAGACTTCCGTATCTAGGCCTAATAGATATTAATTTATTTAGACTAACAGACTTTATTTATAGTAATTTATTGTTTTTTTATTATTTAAAATGTTAGCTAGACTAACATACCAACTGTATGCTCCCAAACTAAGCAACACGTGTACTATGGGTTCCGTACAATGGCCTGGAGGCGATCCCAGTGACACCCAGGCCTGGGAAAATTTCGAAAAGTCAATTTCCAATATTTGCTCCGTCGGAAATCGAACCCGCAACCACCCGGTGTACTGAGACGAGCTGTCTGCGCTCAAACCACTGCGCCAAGCGGTTGTCAAAATGTATAAATTCTACATGCCGGGTTGAAATATCGTGCGTTTTCGAAGATAGCTGAGCCCAGTTATAAATGTGGCAATTTTCCCCGACTCGTGCCTTCTGACGTGATAGAGACAGATTGCGTTCTACGAGCGAAAATCAAGTGATTGAGTGTAGTCCCTTCTCTTTCTTTACTTAGGACGTAATTTGAATGACGTGGGCGTGTTATGTGATTTAAGTTTTGGCGCTTCAGACCTATGCCAAGACAAGAATATTTATACATAGGTAGAGACGTTTACGTCTCTTCTTTCACGTCTGTCCGAAGGAGGAACCAGACGTGCTTTAAAGGATCCCAGTTCGTCGATTATATTTTGGTGCCAAATGCAGAGTAACTTTATTGCCATTGGAAGAATCCTTTATACGAGGGTAATGCGGAGAAAAGGGACTCGTAAATGATGGTAGAGCCATTATGTAGTTGGCTACAGTAACTATTATAGCTAAGTTTCGTACGATGAGTTAGAGAGCCGGAAGCCCAATCTGCCTCCCTTCCCCTCCCTTTCCACTCCCCTTGAGGCTGGCAGCGTGCGAACAACACCTTTGGTATTGCAAGCACCTATAAGCTACGGTAACTGCTTAACATCAGACGGGGCGTACGCCTTTTCATCCACTTTGATAGATAAAATAGAAAGCATTTAGATTTGGACTTGGACCAAGAAGGTTTCCTCCATACGAAATACGTGAACAATAAAACACAATAATTAT
The DNA here is from genome assembly GCA_918843915.1 of Notodonta ziczac. Lineage (NCBI taxonomy): Eukaryota > Metazoa > Arthropoda > Insecta > Lepidoptera > Notodontidae > Notodonta > Notodonta ziczac. Next base: position 4,893,379 of record OU974051.1, read on the forward strand.
GTTCAACCCACTTACCGGAAAGGAACAAAGCCGTATCGTTTTGGCTATTTCCTCGCGATCGTTGTAGGTAAGGGTGCTATCTGCTCAGATTGTTCGATTTAGAAGCTTTATATCGAGTAGGCATTCGATTTTATCTCACATCCGAGCAAATATCCAATTACTTAGAAGCTGGAGCTTTTCCTTTAGACGGATCATCGTCGCTTCAATGATAATAAAATGCGATTGGTGTAGACAGATGCCATTAATAGTTGCCAATAATAGTAATTATTTTTTGTTATAAAATAATAGTAATCATTACGTTACCCGAAATTCATGATAAATACATTTCGCTAGACCAGCTATATGCTACTTTACATTTGCAGCCCATAGTACAAGTACAATGGGTACCATACAATGAACTGGGGGTGACATCAGCGACACCCAGATCGGGGCAAATTACGAAAGGAAATTTCCAAAATGTCCCCTTACAGGAATCGAACCCACCGTCGAGCGGCCTACTCTCCACCAAGCGGCATTCAAAATAAGTAAAGCAAAGAATTAGTTTCCAAATAGAGGCAGCTCAAAGTATCCAAAGGCCTTGAAACTAACAACGCAGACGAAGGAAAACATCCTTAATTCAGTGGAAACATTTGAAGTACCTACTAGGTGCCTACATTATTTCAGTTTTCATGAAATTTTATTATTTTTGTGGTATCCATCCTCCATCACCATTATTCTTTGCGCGAAACATATTGTAAAGCCTTTTCTAGAATCCCTTTATTCCAGTACATATCCAATTTCAGTTCTTATTCCGGTATTTACGAACAAAAGTTCTAAAATTAATACTCCTTAAATCCTTATAACCACATAATTAATGCAGTTAGATATATATTTATGAAAAATTCCACAATCGAATTTCAGACATGCGTCAGGAGTTTTCCATTTAATTGTGTTAAATATATTAAAGGAGAAATATTAAAAGAAGCAGCCACTTATTTCCCGAAGAATCATTTATCATAAATCTCGCGCTCTCAATAAAATATAATTTATTACAGGCGGAGGTAAGTACCTGGTGCCAGGCTACAAACGACACGGTGGGTGACGCATCGACTAAACATAGGAAAATCAATACCAGTCGGCACACACTGTAAAATGGGGTTTTCACGATCACGTGATGTGCAGGGAGTTCAACATGAACGAAGAAAAAACTATTGACGTGATAAAAACAATTTAATAGATTTCTACTTAGACTAAGCACATTTTTATAATTATTATAGATAGGTATATATCATGTCTATACTTGCGTGTTGTAGAGAACACTATGAATGTCAAGATCTTTCAAAAACAGTTTAATATTAAATAAGCTCGCTATATTATTCATTAAAATTTTATTATTAATAATAATTTAGTATTAAGACTAGCTGTGCCCGCGACTTCGTCCGCGTGGAATTTAATTGACAAAGTTTCATACAAACTTTCATCCCCTATTTTATCCCCTTGGGGGTAGAATTAATCAAAATCCTTTCTTAGCGGATGCCTACGTCATAACATCTACCTGCATGCCAAATTTCAGCCCGATCCGTCCAGTGGTTTGGGCTGTGCGTTGATAGATCACCATGTCAGTCAGTCAGTCAGTCACCTTTGAGTTATATATATTTAGATTTAGTACAGCTATAAGATACAATTCTGTTTAAACGATATGTACTAAGCTGTATAATATTCATTATAAGAAAACCAAAATACAAAAGTGAAGATACTTTTTATTTAACGAACAGTTATTTCTGTACTAAATAAAACTCGAACCCCGAAGGCCGAGAGCAAAAAAGTGGCGCTCCTCATATTAACATGTTGCTATTTTTCATTGAACCTAATTGTTGTTAGAGTCGAAAGTTCCATTTGTTACCGTCGGCAGACATCAGTATGCGTCAGCGGGCAGGTTTTGTGGTCCCTCCTACATTAGCTGGGCGCTTACAAATGTGTGGTAAAGCAACACTGTTGCGGCTAATCACTTTACAAGTTTCGCCTCATTAAGCTGTTTGTGAACTGTTCTAGTTCATAGTTCTGCTTTGCAGTGGTACAAATTTAAGGATTTAAAAAAAAAAAACAAATTTGTGAAGTTATTGTGAAAATCTTGATAAAAATAGCAACCATTTTCATCTATAATACCATAGCTAAATGATCTGGCCGATACCAGACAGAAAATTACCTCGTTAAAATAGCTAGCACACACACATTAAACTTACAACTTAATCCGCCATGCGTGTGAGTTAAATATAAAACGTAAAGAAACCTTAACAACCCTACATAAACGTTCCATGAAATTTGTGTGAGTTCGCAGAACAGTTCACTAACTTCTTTCACAAAAACTTACACGGGAGGACTTTGTACGAGTATAGAGGAATAAAATGCTACGTATTCCTTTATCTGAGCGCATTATATTTGATGTTAGATAACGAGTACAACCCTTTGCGTGTAAATTGTTACACAGAGGGAAAAAAGGGGGTTCTTTCGTAACATTAGACACGGGGAAATACGTTCTTATAGTCGCGCAGTTAAATCAATTTGGGCGGGTCGCGGGAGTCGCGATACATTCGGGGAAATATTCCATTACGCTTCGGCCTTGGGCCCTTTGTTTTAGATCGCCTTTTCCGTTCTGAGATGTGGCCTATGAGACCGTTACGTGCCGTGGGATTTGATGAGATCTGATCTATAGTAGGCGATAAATCAAAAGTACGTCTATAGCTTTGATTGCTTAAGAAAACCGGTAGTGCTCTAAAAAGGACACTTCCGGAATATGTGCTCTATTCTATTCACTCCTCTGTTAGGTATTTTTGTAAGCAGGTTTTATTAATTTATCCATCAGGGGCCCAACTCTTTTAACGACTATTGCTCGACTTAACTCACATTCGACTTGCAATATATTGAAACAGACGTATCGCGTAAATTAATACGTCACTTTTGACAGTTTTCCTATAGAAAACCTGTCAAGGTATGACGTATTCAGAGTCGAATGTGTGTCGAGACAAGCGAAAGTCTTTAACAGGGTTTTGGGTCCCATGTGTAAACATTGTATGTACACGATGCATGTTACTTGCGCATGTTTGGACACCTGCGCAGGTAATAAACGTAAGTTCTTGTAAATAAGCCCACAGGTTATGTGAGCAAATATACTCGTAAAGCTCACAGTAGCGAGCGTAAAAAGTATTTAGGGGACATATTATGTACACGAACCAATTTCTTGCACAAGCGTTATTAAATTCCTAGAAAAATATTTTTTTTTGTTTTTGAAGCGATGCTTCTATACTGTCGTTCAGGCCGCTCGCCGCGCGGCCACTCAATCCGTACTAAGCTCAGTAATGTTACACGATGACGTCAGTAGCGTTACACGTTATTTATATAGGTGGCAGCTGCGACGCCCTAAGCTTTATGCTACAAAGCTTCGCTGCTTTCGGCCGTACCTAGACGGCACTGTTTTTTTTACAATTAAATGTCAATTCCGGAAAAAAATGTATACCTATTATGCGGAAGGTTTTTTCATTTCAAGGGCAACCGTAAGTAGAGAGACCAATATTTTCCTTCGCCAAATCAATTTCCCCCTGACTTGCGACAATCTATCGCCGACGTATCGTACTGTGCCCAGTTGGTTGTGTGTTCAGTGTGATTATTTACACTCTTTATTTCACGGCTCGATCCCAGCCTCTGACGTGCCCAGTCAACCAACGTCGGTGACACGAAAACCGAATTGAAATACCGAATGGAGAGTATCGATGGGTCGTGAAATTGGCGGAAACTTTGTAACAATGGGGTTTTAATGAATAGAAAGATATACGTTTCTGATTCATCCAATTTCTTCAAGTCGTTTTTTTAGTTAGACATGCAATGCAAATTGGAAAATGACATAATTTTCTAGTTAGTAGATAACTCATTAGTAGAGTTTTAGCTAATTTTCTCGAGAACTGTACTTCATTACAGGATGCGTGCACTGCTGACTTCGTCTTCTACCTAACATAGCTTGACTTATGAGTACAGTACAGTAACAGTACACAAAAATGATGTATCCCAGAAACGATTGGATACATCGAAATTCGAAATAATTTAAAGGATAAGCTAAAATAAAAATCGTTTATTTTCCCTATTGTGATCACGTTTTTCAATAAGGCTCAATTCGCACCGACATGGCAGCGGACGATATCGAAGCGGGTATTACATAGCATTTTGAATTTTATCGACGACCGCTCGGCGCAGTGGTTTGAGCGTAGGCCGCTCGGCTCACTGCACCAGGTGGTTGCGGGTTCGATTCTCATCGGGGCAAATTTCAGCAAATGCCTTTTCGTAATTTTCCCAGATCTGGGTGCCACCGGGATAACCTCCAGTCCATTGTACGGTACCCACAGTACATGCGTTGCTTAGTTTGGGACCATACAGTTGGTGTGTCCGTCTGCCAATATTTATTATTTATTAGGAAGAAACTATACTACATTTCTTTTCATGTTTCACTTGTGTATAAACAAGGTGTAGGTATGTTTATATGTCTGGGTACCACTCATCACCGAAGACTCTTTTATTGAACTCTCTTATATACTTTTTCCTTACCTACCAACACCCAAAATGATGTCGTTCCATCGAAACGGCATGTACAAAAGCGAGGTCTCGTGTAGATAAAGCCCTTTTTATTGTCTTCTGTAATTGAAAGGTCGAGGTATTCCCCTTCCGAAGCTTTTAAATGTGCCTCAGCTGGCTCCTCGCACAGTAGAATGTCATTTTTCCCCAGAATACATTAGAATTTCTCAATTGCCAGCAGGATCTTCATTGTGTTACGAATTAGTTTCATTGTTTTTCGTAATGGCTAGCCAACTGATAGGCTAAGTATAGCTAAGGAAATCAGCGTTCATTTGTTTTATTTTCTGTGAAACAATATTAATGTTCTAAATTCGATTTAGTTTTTTCGATATAAGAACAATAAAGCATCACTGGTTCACTTTTATTACAATTTCACCATTAACTCTACCATGGGTTTTATTTAGGCTCTCTTGTTGCTAGCGTATGTAACGTATGTAATAAGTAATTATGGAGAATTGTAGGTACAGCGCTCCTATTGGTCACTCTAGGAACCACTAATTTCCCATAGATATATTTTAAGTGGAGTCGCTCACAAACGTATATTGTCATCACATGGTAGAGCTATAATACCTACTGCAGTCGCAATTCCCACATTTCACCATTCAACTGGGATGTATTACTTGTGAATATGAGGGTGACCTATTAAACAAAAAATATGTTCCTAACGTGACAGCCGGGCTTACCGCCGACCTTTGGTGCGCAGTTTTGTCATACCTCAAAATTTTCTCACGGTTGAGCATTTTATTTAGTACTTTTTGTATATAAAAAGGGTAGCAAGCAAGCGTACAACCCGCCTGATGTTAAGCAATTACCGTAGCCTATAGATCCTAAAAGGGGAAATGCTATTGCTCGCATTTTGCTGATCTGAAGGAAAAAATTGTCTGAGGAAGGGGATGGTAGGGGGGTTGAGCTTCCGACTCTCTCACTCATCATACGTAACGCAGCTATAATCAATAATTTAGGCCAATATTCTGTGAGAGGGTGGTGCTACCCCGATCGTGCCAGCTCATATATGAGCTGAAGTGAATTGGCTACAAGTTGGCTCTACCACCGATTATTACTTACCAGCTGTGCCCATGACTTCGTCCGCGTAGTATTTAACTTAACAAAAATTTCGGGATTATCGGGATAAAAAGTATCCTATGTGTTAATCCCGGTTATGAACTATCTGTGTTCCAAATTTCATCCAAATCCGTTCAGTAGTTTTTGCCTAAAAGAGCAACAAACATCCACACTCACAAACTTTCGCATTTATAATATTAGTAGGATACCCTGTTTACCAACCTGGATCATTGCTGACATAAGATAGGTACCTACTGAGAGTCAATGGTGGGTTAAAACCACTTGGAAACTCTCATACTCTTAGACCATCATAGAGTCATGTATAATGAACCGTAATAAACCCATTTTATTTACTTTACCTCTATTGTCCCCAGCGAGTGACCTCGAGTCAATACGAGCGCTCTTCAATGAGAAGGAGAAAGAGCTATCGGTGGCGGTGGCAAAAGTGGAGGAGCTGACGAGGCAGCTCGAGGAACTTAGGAGGGGGAGGACGCAGCCGGCGCCGCCCTCGGCCCATGAGCTCGACAAGTTACGACGGGAACTTATGGTGAGTCAATCTGCATCATTATATTGCCCGCTACATTGAACTAGACTACCTAGTAAAAGTCGCATTTGAGCTTTTAATTCCGGGCAACTTACTGTGCGTGCATGGGCTTTTCGTATTGTGATACTGTACGATATGCTACAGGTCGAAATCTACCCGACCTGAGCATGCTCATTCTGATTGAACTTACCTATTTTACAATTGCATTAGTAATGTTGTTTCTGAATCAACATCCAAGCGAAAACAAAATAATACAAATTAAACTCAGATCTTAAGTTCTTATGAAAAAAACGACGTCATAAAAATATATGTCCTGAATCTTTCCAGGTTTTAAAAAACAAAATACCCTTTGGTTTCGTGGTTTTTCTGACCACCTAACACTATTTGAGTCAATACTAAAATACCCTAATATTGATCCCTTTCTTGCCGTTCATCATCTGCAAAAAATACATGATATTCTGATAATGCTAACGGTCCGTTGAACATCATAATATTCGCTTAATATCGTTAGATACTATTGGAAAAGTTCGGTCTTTTGGCCATGAGAATTGGGTAATTGAGATTGGAACTTGCGATTAGGTTACTTCGTCAATATTGCCTATAAACTATGAACCAGGCGAAGAGCTCACAAAATTAAATTTCGTAGACAGCGCTTGATATCTAGGTCACAAAAGTTACTCCATTACGTAAATTTAAATACACTTTTATTGTAGACAATAATTATTCAAACAAATTTGTACATAGATACGTTATACATGACTTGTTGTTAGATTTCCCACGGGTTTCCAATAAAACAACATCCCTAATTCGAGCTTAAAATAATTAACGATAACAATGACCTATTTATAAAGCACTTAATAAACTCTGACTTATTGCTTCCCCGTTTCGTTGGAGGACGACGGGAAGTTCTGACAGCGGTTTATTTTTAACCCCCGACGAAAAACGAGGGGTGTTATAAGTTTAACATGTGTATCTGTGTGTCTGTGTATCTGTGTATCTGTGTATCTGTGTATCTGTGTGTCTGTCTGTGGCAACGTAGCGCCCAAGCTGATGAACCGATTTCAATTTAGTTTAATTTGTTAGATAGGTATTCTGATCGAGAGTGTTCTTAGCTATGTTTCATAAAAATCGGTTCAGCCGTTTGAAGATCATCAGCTCTTTTGTAGGTAAAAAAGCCACATTCTAGGCCAAAACCAACTTCCACGGCTCGAATCCATTCAAAATTTGAGATGATTGGATTTAGATTTATTATATTTTTAAATGATCGTAATAGTCTGAACTGGCTTTTTACAATATTATAAATTTGAAAAGATTCCCTGTTTCTGGAAAATAGTATATTTAATCAATTTTTATAATGAGATTTGTGTATGAACTAAAGACATTCCATAAGTCACGTTTCAAATGATGGATACGCGCATGCGTTAAATTTTGTTAATGGTCATGGAATATTACGCTATAATAATTCTAGAGGGCGCTGTTCCGCCATTGCGAAAAAATATAAAAGAACAAATATAATTTAAAATAAATTTAGCGTTGGGCTGCTCCCGTCCACCTCAACCAGAGTTATTACATCAAATTGAATCATAATTGATAATATTTTACTAGGAATGAAACCTCCGTGGCATCAATATTAAGATTCGTTGTTTATTCTAATGTCAATTATTATAATGTCATAACAAAATAATGTCTCATACTTTTACACAGATTTCCTGTTGATTATTGTATACATTTGATGAAAAGGTCGTCGCATCGGGGGTTTTTAAATTTTCAATTTAGAGTTATATCTTAATTAATTAAATTTAGATAACCGCACGGCTTTTCTATATACTAGGTGAGTATTGAGATGTAAGCACCAATTTTAGATGCTCCCTTAGCTCCTTAAGTTGAGAATAAACTTATTCAGGATCCCTTGTCAAAGAGATCAGTCCCATGTCAACGTCTGAAGGCAAAGGGTCGATGATTGTGATTAGGAAAAGGATAAAAATCCGCCGCCGATCCGGTGTTGTGGTAACCTATACGGCAAAGGTCAGAATAAAACTTGCCTTGAATTAGACCGCTAGACGGATTATACCTCGACGTGACTTGGTTTTGGAATAAATATATCTAGAATAGATTTAAGTAGGTTTATCTATTTATTTGGATGTCAGTATAATCCGCTACAGTCAACGTCGTACCTATAGCTTTTTTGTTGGTATTCTTTGCTAACTCTGATTGTGACCTCTATAATATACCTATATATATTATATACATGTTACTGTAAGCGATTTAGGGTTCATTTAAAAACATTGGTACTTATTCGATATTCTACATTTTTTTTACTAAAACAGATTTCATAAATAAATAAAACACATGATCGATGAGCACATTCACCTGCGAATAGTTCGGATGTCTCTAGAACAAGCGATGTAATATTTGTAGAGAGTGCAGCCCGCCAACTGGGTTGCGGGCATTCGGTCAGCGCCGAACGAATGGACTTGATCGTTGGGCTATTCTTGAAACATCTTCAGCCTATATTGATTTATAATGCTACATGCATAGAATACAAAGGTTTTTGACACCCATCTTCTTGTAGAGCTTACTTTTAAATAATCCACTTAATCTTATTTTCTTGAAAGAATATTATCATATTAAATGGTCCATTCTTCATGAACGTGCAGGCTTCAGTTAGTCGATAGATAGAACTAATTTCACTATTTCACCTATCAGTTATTACCTATCATCAGTATTTCAACGAGCAAGAATAGTGGCCTAACTTATTAAACTAAAATAATAATAATAATAAAATTTCTTTATTTTTAAATAATAAGCTGTCTCTAAAGGTTGCAGCCAGCACTCATAATAGTATTAAACTGTGCTATGAGTGCTGGCTTCCATCAAGATATTGTACGTACAGGTTTTCTATACAAATAAATAAAATTGGAGTGTCTGTTTGTAATATCAAACTAACACCTTTTCACTAAACGCATATCAAAGTACATACGACACCTATAGCAAAAACGCGATTTAATCATTTTTTGTCTGTCAGACAGGTCTGTCTGTCGAATATTTTTGCTAAGATAAATTTCACGCGGACGAAGTCGCGGGCTCAGCTAGTATATTATAAGAAAATTAAGTTAAAATGATATGATTAGTAATATAAATTAAGTTATATAATTAAATGAATCAATAAAATTAATGATAATGGGTAATAACAATTGTGTGTTATATTATAAGTAATATAAATTAAGTTATATAATTAAATGAAGCAATAAAATTAATGATAATGATGCTAGCAACTTAAGTACATTGAAAAGTAGATTACGCCATTGATCCAGCAAGCCATGCCATCGATCATAATTTATTATTTCCAAGCCAAGTAACAGTAGATTACATTGTCGACTACATTTTCTGTAAATAACAATGGCGCATAGCGGGTCTCGTGGCTGGGACAAATCAAATGACTTCTAATTTATGAAATCGATCGAAGTGCTCCGACTGTAGAGAAGTAATCATAACGTAATTTACACAACATTGGAACTTTATCGAATACTTACAATGTAAAGAAATGAGACCGTGCCTAAGTACCCCAATGTAGGGTACCTTATATTTCAGTTTAGTTTAGTTAAGTAAGCCAATTCCTTCAGTAACGAAGACTCTTCCCTTCCTGCCGCAACGACCGTTTGAATCTTCTACTTGCTAATCAAAGTAACCACCGATTAAAGTGTATTTTTTTATAGCTGAGTAAGCTGACATGTGCTGAAGTCACTTTTGGATAGCAATAGAACAATATATACGATCCAAATTCACAGAGAAGTGTTCGATTTAGCTTATACGTGTAAATTTAATTCAGCCATTTAAAAACCAAACCTTAGGCATGTAGGTATAGAGTGGATATTTACCATTATAATTATAATTTTACTGTTAATTTATGTATTAGTATTTTTTTATAAAATTTGTTTTTCGTAATCTAGATCAGACACACGATAGGTAGAGTATGTCAGGCAAATAACATGCTAACAAACTAGTCGAAATATTTATTAACAAAAGAATAAAATAATAAATCAGTAGATACAGAACATTCTCAAGAATAGCCCTCGTATAGACGACATAAAAGTCGAGCGGCTGCCTGGGTAGTATTGCCAAAGAAACAATATTGAATTCGGCGAACTAGAATAATGAGACATACGTCTAACAACACGCTCTATAAATACATCCAACGCCTAGCATGTAACATGAGAAAAATAATAAAAGTCACCTCCGTTTCGCCAGGATAGAAAAACTAGAAGAGAGGTAACATTTAGTTGGCTAATTTATCCTGTAACGTTACGGTTGTAACAACCGGGATGGAATAACGTTATGAATGTTTCTCTGGGCGATTTTCACTGAATTACCTATAAGTACTTTATCTACGACGACTCGTAGAGGATTCATTTACTTACACTGAGTTTTGTTAAGCAAAAAAATTGGTATCGACAGTTTCATATAATACGCCAAAACACTACATAAACACCAATATATATCTTCCAATACAAGAGGTTTGGCATCATAAAGCCTAACCCCTCACTAATACTGATTTCGTTTCATAGAGAAAATTCATTATATAACTTTGTAGCGACTATTTTTAATTAACAACAAAATTGAATGTATTTAATCTCCTTTCGGATAAGACTTACATCATAATGCTTTGCTTACATAATGCTTATACTTAACTAGTTAACTGCTGAAACTACAAGCTAAGTGCATCTGCCAACATTTAGCGAGTGCATGTGTACTTAATATGTGTTAGCGTATTCCCTGAACGCGAGGTAAACACAACAGGGCGTTGAACATTGAACAAGTTTATGACATGGCAATATTCTGGGCCTATTACTTTATTTGTGATGCCTTATGCATTAACCTACATTGTCCTCACACCTCTAATTATACCTACTGTAAACACAAATATAATTAAAAAAAAATAGAAAAGAAAAAATGTATCCATGGAGTTTCTTGCATGTTCTTGTCCATAGGATTTTGTTTTGGAACATGCACCTAGCTCTTGACTTTTTAAAAGTGCCAGTTAATCTGGCCTATTTGAAATAAAAATATTTGAGTTTAAGTTTGAGTTCGGACAGACTAGGGTGGTGGGGTGTATTAAATTTAGTCAAAACAAAAAGTATAGTTCACGTCACATAAAAAGAGCGCTGGACAGTGAAGCGAACGATTGTACATGAACATGAATATAGTCGAGCACTAAAGTACTTGCCTATCATTTTATATGTACAGGTTGTATCAAAAGTCCGAAGTAATACTTTAGGTAGCTGGTATGTGACTATCATAATTATTATCTGATTTACGGGCTATTAAAAATTTGAAATAACTTTCCTGTTGCGACCATAAAACATAGAATGGATTAGAAAACAATGTAAACTGCCTTCTCGAGTAGCAGCTACTATGCGCAAAGCCGTTGCCTTGCTAAAAAACCAATAAAACCTATCTGTTAGCAGTCCACTGGCTCCACTGGCTTTCGACCGCCAAGGATTACCGATGGTTGATACGAAGATACATTTATTATTTACCTTTGATTTTCTGATGGAATAGAAATGTATTAGGTACTTATTTGCAGTAATGGGGCCCTGATTTAACGCCCGATATAGCGCTGTCCCTCATCACGACATATCTACCTACCTGCTGCAATTCCAAATGCAATTGCAATGCTATCAAGATCGTATTAATGATTGTACGCTTCAGTGAAAATTAATTACAGTGGCTAATTCGACTACGGTAATGCTGTATTCAATGTGTGAATGTTATTGGTACGGTGGATCCAACCTTACTAGCCCGAAATATACCTTCCATTACTAGTTTTAGTTGAGTATACTCAGATCCAAATTTAAATAGTATGAATTGCAGAGCTCAAATAGTTATCTTCAAAAATATTTACCGTGTACTTAACGTCATTGCTTTAATCGGTCCCTACAAATGTTTTTTTGTTCAATAAACATCTTATTGTGTAATAAATCTATATATGTATACGTGGTAAAAAAATAAACAAACAAAAAACAATCTAAAAAAAAATAGTTATTTACTCCACGAAAATTATGCTATTGGATTCCTAACAGCCATATTAAATCTAGAGTAAAATACTTACTTAAGTATTTATTTAACTAAGTATTCATACCAACCCTACAGGTAACTGTAACACGTCACGGGACTAAATGCGCTCGCGCATCTATTGCCAACGTTTAGATTCAGACTACGATTTGACAATTTAGTCACACGCGCGACATTCAAGCGGCCAAAGCGTCCTATTGCTTAACCCATTGACCTTAAATAACGTAATTAAAATAGTTGACATTGCCACCGTGAGGATTCTTAGTGTTGTGAAGTGATTGGAATACAAGGAGTGTTGCAGAAGAAAGTGTGTCGAGGTCGAAAAGTTGGGAAGCAAATTAAGTTACCGATATTATTAGGTACCTATTATTAGTAATGAACCGTACCCGTTTCTTTTTTATTATTCGTTACGTGAACCTTTCTACGTACTGTTTCATCTTTGAATATAATATTATGTACTAAGACTAATATATTTTACAAACATCCTACGTTTTTTCCTCATTCTCTGCAGTCTTTTGATATTGAATAAGGTGTAGGTACTTACCAACTTAGAATACTTTAATACTTACAGTAGGTAGGTAGGTACTAATACTTAGGAACGCTTTATTTACTTGCAACAGTTTTATAACTTTAGATACCTATCAAGTTAACAGTACTTAAGTAATCACCTATAGTAGGAATTTCTTCTTTGACCTAGTTATGTATAACTTAATAAACAGTGACCATTAAATATGTACCTACTTACTTACTTAAATATTAAATTTAAGTACTGACTTATACAGCCATTATCCCACAAATTCCCTGAAGGCGTCTGTATATCAGATTAATATCCTCACTGATCTGGAGCTGTTTAATTCGTCCTTCCTCGAAATTTAGGGCGACAATCTAATAAATTACTTTAGAGATGGATTAAAGACACTTACCTACCTAAATACTAGTTCAGTAGTCACATACTTAGATAGATTTACTAAAGCTCAGATACCTATCTACCTAATTATTTATTATACCTACTCTCTCTTTACTAATTTTGTCAAATAATGATATCAAATAGAAACATATTTTTTTTTAAAAAAGCAATTAACTCGGTACTCGAATTTATCGTTAAATTAAATTAATTAACACGGACCAAGTCTGAGACTTCCAAAATTTAATTTGGCATTTTTTCTTGGAAACTAATTATTTCGCAAGGTAAAAATAAATTATGGAAGCAAATAGGCAACTTTCCTAAGAGGAAGCGACTTGGAATAACAGTTTCAAGAAGATCGATATTGTAATTAACGTTCAGAGTAGGTCTAATTAGCTGACTAGACTGCTCCGAGAGGTTTGGACAGTGATTCTTGGGCTCTGACTTCTTGTTAATTAATTTAATTACGTTTCTTAATTTCAACAAATGTGCTAACTTAATAGAATATTTTAATTATGGCTACTTAATTACGTGCTAAGTATGTAGTAAGTAACATACATTAAATGAATTAAAGAGTAAAGTAGGTAGGTCGTTAGAGCTACGTTCACGCGTAGACACTGCTTTGATATCGATTGAACTACTTAATAACCGACTACTTACTAATTTATTAAAGCGTTTGATCCAAAGAAAATTATACACATAAAATCCATAACTCTAAGAAATAGCAACCGATAAAGTTCTTACTTCAATAAGCACTTACCCACCTAATAATAGTCTTATAATCCACTCACTAAACCGCACAGAGTAACCGAAAAAATATTGTTGATAATGTTGACCGGAAAATCAACCTATTGACATGGAAAAATTCATTCACATGGAACTGATTTAGCTCAAGAATGGATTCGTGGTTAGATAAATCAGGGGTATAATGGGTTCGATTGGACTGTATGCTTTGTTGGGGTATGATATCTAACTATTGGTGAAGTTTTTTTGTGATAGGTAGTCCTTTGATAAAAAGTTGTCGAACCCTTGCTCCGAAACCGTAGCTACCTACATTGTGTCTTAAACCTTCTGTAAAAACGTATAGGTATGACATGACTGTCTACTTTACTAGAGTTTAGTACCTGTAAATAACATTCCCTACGTTAACCGCCATTAGATGTTAAGAATATTTAATTCATTTATGTAGAGGGATACATTAACATCACTAACATTGTTTGTTCAAAAAATGCTTCGTAAAGCAAAGGAATAAATAGAACTAAATTAAATAATTACGCTTAATAGGTATAAATTCGAGGGTCGGTAAATCATCATATCCTTGACTCCTGTTCTGGTTAGTATTAAGCATGGGTTATTAATTTACTAGAACAAAAGTGATATAAATATTAACCTTTTCTACTCACATGCCTAGTAACTCCTGTTACCTAAAGCCAAGTCAGTACAGTATCCACAAACATTACTATGAGATGTCACAGTGCGCGCGATCGCACAACGCATTGAGAAATGTAAAACTTTCCATAGGTAATGTTAGTCTTTTACTTACAAAAGTCCTACTTATTGTTTGTGAAGTCGGCCGTAAGTACCTATTGCAAGATTTTAGTTTCCCACAAAAATAGGGTAGGTATGTACCTACATTGCTATTAAATAGCTAAGTACCTACTTACCTATTTAATAGCAATAGCAATAGATTGAGTAGATACCTACCTACACTTAATCTAGTATTATTTAGGTACGTAGGTAGTATTTATTACGAGGGTGTTCGTACCTTATGCGCATTTTCCCAAGTGACTGGTGACAGATTGCAGTGCAATTTACCCGCATTTAAAACGCGAGTTTCTTAGAAGTAATAGCTCGTATTGAGGTTAACTACATGCAAGCTAGCGGTCCCGGCAGCGCATTTTTATTTTTGCCTACACTTAATTATATCAACACTAATGACTAGGTAAGTACCTACCTCCTGCCTTGGAAAGAATGAGAGAAAACATAGGTAATGCAAATACCTAAGAGGGTTTACTCTTAGCGTTTCTATTCCATTTCTATACTGCTCTGTAGGCAACTGGACCCAATCATGTAGAAGTCTACCTCGTCGTCCCTCGAGGGATGAAGACCCTCCATCACTTCTAGTCCTAGCAAGGCAGAATGTGTGAACTAGCGATTTGGTCTCATTTTCTCGTATGAATTTAAAAAGAAAGAAAGCGACCCAGTGTTTCAAAATCCGCGACATAAAGGCATGGATTTTTACTCCTACTTAGGTAGATCGCGGTTCGCGCACTTGATTTTTTTGACGAGTAAAGGGAGATAGTCATTGGTGAGACTATGTCCCTGTCACTCCTGGTGACCATGTTAAACCCTACCACCGTCCTCTCTAACGCCCCCCGTGGACACCCTAGAGAAAGTGACCAGGAGAATCTCTCTCGGCTCATTTCCTGTCCAACTGTCACCTTTCCTGATTTACTTACTAAAATACTTGTTAATTATTAAATTATAGATTAAGAATCCACCTGACTAATTAAATTCTTCATTCCAGTACCGCAACAAACTGAACGAGCAACAGAATGGTAGATTGTCGGCGCAGCGGGCAGCGCTCGGCGCGCGACAGGAGGAAATGCGCAGCATCGACCGACGGGTATCCGAGCTGCAGGCGCGCTTGCTCAGGAAGAGAGCACTCAACCGACAGCTAGCGGCCGCGCATCGACAACCGCAGCAGCAGAGGTTGGTTTTATCGATTTACCGATTCTACCATGCAACTGATTTATCGACAAAATAGTAGGTTCCAGTGCAATTGGCAACACTAGACAACATTTTACGGGAATTATACAAAAATATGATAATCAGAATGATTAGAAAGTGAACCATCCCGTACCTTCATCATCATACTCATCAGTCAACAACTCATTACCTTTGAAATGTAAATAACTATGTGGGCTTAGATGTGTGTGTGCCAGTTTTCACGTACCTAACTGCCTTACCTAACTAATTATTATCAATCGGTAAATACGATAAAATTGTGAAGGGAACGTAGGTATATAAGTAATGTGATTACTTATAAGTGCTTCGATATTTTATAACTGAATCAAAACATTCAAAATTCCAGAACGACGAACCCAACGCCCATGCAACAGTTACCCAGCTATCCGGCCGGTAGCACTGGGGTGAACAGTCAACCAAAGAATCAACCAGCTCGGGGAAACATTGCTGCTGTTGAACCGTACAATCATGTGCCTCATGCACAGAGTGTTAGCCACAATGCTAATTTCCAGGTAATTATTGTTCCATTTACTAATACTAATAATTTGTAAATAAATTATTACTAGAAATCTGCTTCCTACTGGTAACATTGAAGGGCCAAATTGACTTGGAATTGGGGCGGCCATATCCACTGTTCACGGAAAGGTGTCTGAAGTCGGAAACGACAGCTTTCATACTTACTTTACAGATGAATTAGAAGAAGGATGGAAATGGGAAATGGAAGCTGTAGTTTCCGACATAGTAAACTTTCGTCATTTGTAAATTATATCGGCAGCATGAACCCTAAAATTCTTGACCAAACTCTACTGACATTGACATTGCGTAATTGAACTATGTCAAACACAAGAATTAAATGTCAAATATGACAAATTAGAATAGCGGGAATGGTGAAATGTTTTGTGACGAAAATACCAAAAATTCCAACTATTTTGAATGAAAATTCATATTGTTTTCCAGGCAATGAAGCAGAATGTAATACAAAACAATGTGCCATTAAAACAGCTCACACAGAGCGACAATATACAGAGTCATTTGTCGCAACAAGAAGCACATTACTTGCAACAAAAGCAAATGATAAACCCGCTGTTCAATGGGTATCCTCATACCCCAGCGGGGATACAAGACAGCCAGTATCCAGGGCAGTATCCCAGCAAGCATGAAAACTTCAATCATGTCCAGCAAGGTATCGGCAACGCGTACGATCAGAAGCCAACACTCGACCACAACAAATACACGGATTACTTGAAGCAGCCGCAATACAGTCCAAACAGTACTAGTAGCTCGAACAGCAACCAAACTGGCAAAGATCTGAAGATAAATGAGCAAGAATTCCCGCCAGAGTTCGCTGCGAGCAAATCGGACCCTAAATACCAAACGTTGCCGTATAACACTAAATTCCCTCCGAGTAACGGTAAACTCAAGCCCGAAGTGAACAGTAAAAGCAGTGAGAGTCAGGACGCAAAGAACGCTGCGATTAACGTCAATCACATGACCGTGCATTCAACACCATTGTCGGTTGTGAACAAAAGTCTAGCGACACCTCTAAGTCAAACGGAAGCTACATATCAACAAGAGAATACATATCAGTTGCAGAAATCGGACTCTTCAAGTAGATGTAACCAGGAAGGGAAGGAGAACCATGCATATCCACAGAGTAGGTTAAGTCAGAGTAATGAAGCCTCGAAGAGTGGGAAGAGTCAGGCCGTGTTGAAGGGGAGCTCTCCGTCTTTGGGTTCCAGTACCACCACATCTGCTGGCAGTTCTATCGGATTTGGGGTAAGATACCTACCAATTTATTAAAATAATTTTATTGAATCCTATGTTAATTTTAATTCATTCCTGCATTGATTTATATAGTACAGTATGAATAATAATAATGGAATAAGTACTGAAATTGTAATTGATTTTGAAATTGATTCATCCACCCTGTAATTTACTGCAGCAACAGTAAGGTTTTTACAATGCATCAAAAACTATAAGAAATAGATAGATTTAGGGATATATTCATAAATAAATCTCAAGTCTGTGATTGTTCGTATTCCGAGTTTGTCCTTGACTTGAGATTGATTTATTAATACAGCCCTGGGAAAAGAACTCACATAAACATGTACTGTACTATGTAAGTTCCACATCTAGAACAACCCATCATCTCAAAACAAGATCATTCCATATGTTATCTCTGTTCCTTTAATAAGCTTTGATCACATTGCTGCACACCACCTGTAAATATCATCATCATTCATTCCAGAAGCCCGTTTCCAGTGTAGCACCCACTTCAGTCATCTCGAGCGGGAAACCGTCACCCATATACCAGACATCCTCCACAAAGATCCAACCGGTCCAACCGCAGACCGTTCAGACCCAAAGCATAAACGTACCATCAAATCATGTAGCTAGTAATGTGACGTCCCAACACCAGATCGTTAGGAACACGGCTTCGGGGCTGTCGACGAGTACCGGGAGCTCAAACTTCAATGGGCAGAATACGTCACAGAGCATCCTGCTGTCGCCGCCGCAAAGTGCCAGTACGCCACTGTCGACGCCAGATGTCAGCACCGACAAGTCGCCGAAACCAGCGTTACCTCCAAAACCTACTATTAAGGTATGTGTGGAATGATCATCAGTAACCTTTTTACAAATCTTTCCCACTTGAGCTGCTTCATCCATGGGATAACTACGCATGGTATAACTCTGAGCAGTGTTTATTGGGTATTAAGATGATTTACAATAGAAATTGCCCTTTTAGTCAGGCCACTTACAGTCAAAATATAAGAAGTAAATTTGGTATTAGATTTGACATTGTTTAATGCTTTTTACAATTTCGGTTAGCAGCTGCAGTGTTGTAGCATTTATGAAAATTGGTTTTAGTAAAGTAAAAAAGCTTTACCTACTAGAGTGTAGTCCGCTTACAAATAATAACTAGTCCCTAATGTACTAAGTATACCAGTTTTAACGATAATTATCGATTAGATCATTTTTACCACCCTACAAAACTTCCAAGAAAATACGTAAAAAAAATAACAATGTCACTATCTGTAACTCGGTTATTTTAATTTCCAGACACCTCCAAGACAATCAGTGAACAACGACGTCGGCTTCAACCAGTCTACCGACAGCACGAGTCAGATGCCCACCATACCCTTGCCCACAGACACCTCCAACGACAGCGAAACACAAAACCAGAAAGACTCCGCCAGCAGCACTAGTAGCAACGAAATGATAATCAAAGCGCGACCTCTAACTATACGAAAACCGCCGCTAAGCGAACAGCCGAAACTACGAAACGCTAGCAACACGAAAAATGGTATAAGCGTCAGCATAAACCGCCGCATAGAGATGCCACCGGCTTTCTTGTTCCCCGAAATGGACCATTTGGTGGATTCGCACGAGAATGGTAAAGATAGAACGAAACAGAGGGATGAAGTTGATAGAGTTCTGAATAATAACATATCACAGGAGGATGGCAAGGACAATGGTGTGTCCGATATAGCTGAGCAGATTAGTTCTGTGGATCTGAACGGTCAGGAGTGTCAGGGTTCGGAGAATGTTCTGAGGCGGAAGAAGGGCAACTTGAAGCAAGGCGGCAAGGCTCCGCTGGCCAGGCGGGTCAGCTTCGATCCCCTCGCGCTACTGTTGGATGCCAGCTTAGAAGGTGAATTGGAGTTAGTCAAGAAAACGGCAACACAGGTAATATTTGTGAGGATAAGTTTTAGGTTACACACAGACAGGAGAATGTTCGGTATAATGCGTGCCGTTTTATTGGGCGCTAAATTCGTACATTCGTATAACTCTGTTCTCCTATTTGTTCGTAGCTTTTAATGTTCTATTACTAATGTCCGAACACTATGCATGCCCCCTATGCAAGCCTCCTATGCAGAGCCTGCATGGAAGCAGAAGAAACAGCTGCTCACATCCTGCTAGGATGTAATGGAGTACTTGGATGGCTGGAATGAGCGGCTTACCACCCTCCATCACACAAAACAGGCGCATTTGGCGATAATTAGTGGATACCGCCCGTAGACGAAGACACTAAGATTTCACGCTTCTAGAGTCGCTATTGACATTTCAGTACGCGGGCGAGTAAACTTAAGGTTATCCCCCGAAAAAGGGGTCTACTACGTAGTTTATCTGTTCAGCAGCAGAGTTCACACTCTTGAAAGCTCCTAGTTTCAACAACTCTCATTATATTATCGCGTTGCTCATTCAGGTGCAGAATGCAAGCGCTGCAAATGACGAGGGGATCACGGCTCTACATAATGCCATCTGCGCCGGCCATTTCGAGATTGTCAAGTGAGTGTTTTACTGTAAATTATGTTAGTTTAGGTCTTGCCCTTTATACAACGTTTCTACATTGCATTGATTTAAACCTACTTCACGACATAACAAGAACATTGGTTTTCATTGCTCTTAACTAATGATTTTCCCAACTAGGGTTCAGTTTCAAAATGCTAGTTAAAAAAAACAAGAGTTACAGAATGTCAGGGAAAATACGATTTGAAATGATTATGAGTATTAATGAATCCATTTCAAGTCTGAGAGCGCTGTTAAGTACGCTTCTGACAAGTCATTTTGTACTGGTATGACATAATTATGACATTATCAAACTCAAATCGGTCTCAGACTTGAGATAATTTTAGCAATGCAATACGACCCAGATTTTCAGAATTATAATGCTATAATTATAAAATCTAATTATAGGTTGTCTTGTATGATCGTATTAGAATAGTTCGACCATTAGAAAAGTACTAGGGTAGTATAACATTGGAGGAGGTTTTCACGGGAATACCTATTCTTTTCAGATTCCTGGTGGAGCTGGGTTGTGACGTCAACGCGCAGGACTCCGATGGCTGGACGCCGCTGCACTGCGCTGCGTCGTGTAATAACCTGGCTATGGTTCGCTTCCTCGTCGACAACGGTACTTTTCGCATTGACTAACAACAATCAATTAAATACGACCAGGAGAGACACTACTCGTTAAACTAGGCATTCTCTAGGGCATCACTGATGGCGAGGTCAGAGATAAATGATATTTTTTTAGTTTTCCATAAAATTTTGTGTTACACCATACGACCCTTAAACTAGTTGTACTCTCTGGCACTAAAGACCGATACCAGTGGAAGTGACATAACATCTAGTGAGAGTTTTAAAGGCGTACATTATTTATTGCAGCTCTGAGACAGCACAAAATACAATGCAATATACAATAACACCTTATCTTAAAAAAATCTTATTTTGTATTTCGTTGCTCGCATATTCAGTACTACAGCGTGAATTTAGTACTTATGAATGGATTTGTCATCGCCATCGCCATCTAACGGTACAAGTTAATACTTCCAGGTGCGTGTATATTCGCAACGACGCTGTCTGACCACGAGACGGCGGCCGAGAAGTGCGAAGAAGACGAGGAAGGGTTCGATGGATGCTCCGAGTATCTTTACAGTAAGCAAACATCAATGCTTAGTTTTAGTTACCAGTTTTTCACATAGAGGGCGGTACTTTCTAAATAATTAACAATTAGGAGGTAGATTAAGATGATAAACTGCCTTCAAAAACAGTTTTGTAATTGGTACTGCTGTACCTTATTGAATTTAATATACAAGGTTATAGATAGTATGACACGTCATTTTGCTAATACTATCGAGAGAGAGCGAGAGAGAGAGAGGGATTGAGATGACGAAATTGCCTTATTTTATATTAGACTAGCGGCCCGCCCCGGTTTCGCACGGGTACATTGCGGTTACATTATTCGAGTTTTAGTAAGGATCCCTAATTTTTTTGAAAATATATTATAGCCTATGTCACCCGGGGATAGAGTAGCTTCCCAACAGTGAAATAATTTTTCAAATCGGTTCAGTAGTTTCGGAGCCTATTCATTACAATCAAACAAACAAAGTTTTCCTCTTTATAATATTAGTATGAAAATATCGTCTGTGCTGTTCAACAATCGATACTATCAATATTATTAGTATAAATAGTATTGGCTAAGGTTTTCGATAAATAATATCAATACCATCGATAGTCCTATCGTTATTATGACTAGTTTTTGAGATCACCATAGCATTGGCAACCTACATAATATAGACAAACGATAGTTAGGCAACAGTAATAGAGGAGCTACGCAATAGCCGTACCGATGAGCGGAAGATTGTTCGCCCTC
This sequence comes from Notodonta ziczac, assembly GCA_918843915.1. Taxonomy (NCBI): domain Eukaryota; kingdom Metazoa; phylum Arthropoda; class Insecta; order Lepidoptera; family Notodontidae; genus Notodonta; species Notodonta ziczac. The sequence goes on from OU974051.1 coordinate 4,915,465, forward strand.
ACTGTGATCGCACACGGAATGGTTTAGACACGTGATGAGAAGGGATGAGAAACGTGACTAAAAGGGTGATGAATATGAATGTGGATGGATCTGTATCCAAAAATGCAAAAAGAAGGCCCAAGAAAAGATGGATGGATTGTATCAAGAGTGACTTATATCAATATCTACTTTGTAATTATTAATTAGCATAAGCAACTGGCGATAAAAAACAAGAAATATAACAAAATGTAAAAAGACAAGCCCGCTGAGTTTCTTGCCGGATCTTCTCAGTCGAATTGACAATTTGTAAGTGCCCCGGAGGCTTAAACAAAATAAACGATTTATATTTGAATTGAATGGGAAAAGGTAAGGCAGATGATGATGACTGTGATCGCTCTTCCGCAGGCGTTCAAGAGAAGCTCGGCATCATGAACAACGGTCTGGTGTACGCGGTGTTCTCGTACGGCGCGGCGCGCGGCGACGAGCTGTCGTTCTCGTCGGGCGCGCGGCTCGCCGTGCTGCGGAAGGGCGACGAGGCGGAGCGCGAGTGGTGGTGGAGCCGCCGCCAGGACGGCGCCGAGGGCTACGTGCCGCGGAACCTGCTCGGGGTGAGCTATGCCGCCTCTACTCTTTTTCTCCCTTCTAGGTACAGTCAAGGGCAAAGATATGTATACAAGTATTGTCCTTAAAAATATGTAGTCATAATAAGATGCACAAAATTCAACTCATCCAAATGCTGATAAATATGTACACATTACTCAACCCATATGTACACTTAGCAAGCAAGAATGTTCGATGTACGGAAAACCTGAAAATTCTATATTCAAAATATTTTTAGTGTGCATTTGCCAGGAACAGTATCTAGAGGCCAGTAATCAATATGACTCGATATTATCGATAATTTTTTCTCTTTTCAATGAATAATAAATAGATGGTGTACATTCTCAGGAACAGCAACAGAATGTGAGCGGGCAACACCATTGTCACTAAATAAATAAATAGTAATAGTAATAATTAAACAACCGGTATAACCATTATTAATAGACTCGACAACACATTCAAATATCGATGTTGCCCACGGATATTATTATACAAATAATCCGCCACGCCTATTGAAACTATTTTTATTTGGCATCAAAAAATGGTGCCACTTAAATTAAGTCAATTTTTTTTTGTCAGATGTCAATTTGCTGGAATGTTATTCCCAAGTTCGTTCTAAGGGTTATTGAAATACCCTTTTTGTGAACTATTAAACCATGAGAAATGCTTATAATGAATTTTCTTTTCTTTTCAGTTATATCCACGAGTAACCGAACAGCAAGAGTAAAGGCTTAAATTATGACCTGATTAATTTGTAAATATCTGTTAGTTATTATTATTTTTTATGTATTTATATAATAACTGTAATCTAATAGTAACGATACTGTATACAATTTTATCAAATCTAATATTTTGTAAATATTTAAGCGCATAAGTCAAAGTAAATGAGATTATATTGTACATTTTATAAATATTTTGAGTCATCACTGATATTGGTAATAAAAATTGTATATCTTAGATCTGCAGAATGTTGTGAATTATTACACATAAACTGACAATACAAATAAATATGAAGAATTGTGTGTGTGTGTTGTATTATTTTATTTTAATATGGAGAATAGAAGGAGCCTTGTAAGTAAGACTCGTTTTTGTTCGCGAAATCATTCGCGCTTACTTGAAATTATAAACAAAACTTATAATCTTTTTTTAGGGTTCCGTACCTCAATAGGAAAAACGGATCCTATACGGATAACTTAGTTGTCCGTCTGTCTGGGTAAAAAAAACTCAACAAAGAGCCATGAAAATTAGTATTGTTACCCATTACACATAAAAATATAATTAAGCGTCGCGACACTATTATACTATTGTAATAACGGCGGCGTGACGCCGAAAAAGAGCGTCGCACGCTACTATCAGAGCGCCGCGACGCCACTATCAGAGCGTCGCGACGCCGAAATAACAGCGTCGCGACGTCACTATAAGAGCATCGTGACGCCGAAATAACAGCGTCGCGACTCGCGACGTCACTATAAGAGCATCGTGACGCCGAAATAAGAGCGTCGCGACGTCACTGATCATCGTGACGCCACTACAAGAGCATCATGACGCCGATATAAGAGCGTTGCGACGCCGAACTAACAGCGTCGCGACGTCACTATAAGAGCATCGCGATGCCGAAATAACAGCGTCGGGACGTCGAAATAACAGCGTGGCGACGTCACGAAAAGAGCGCCGCCACGCCGATATAAGAGCGTCGCGACGCCACTATAAAAGCGTCGTGACGCCGAAATAAGAGCGTCGCGACGCTGTTATTTCGGCGTCGCGAGGCTCTTATATTGGCGACACAACCGGCGCTATTATAGTGGCGTCGCGACGCTCTTATAGACGCTATTATAGTGACGTCGCGACGCTCTTATATCGGCGTCACGACGCTCTTACAGTGGCATCGCGACGCTTGTGTTTAGCCCTATAAGTGTTAACTCTTATGACATTTAAAAATAACCACCGTCATACATTGTTGTTATGAAACAACTAAAGAAACAAGTGTATATTTTACAAAAGTGTATTATCTAAGAACATTCACATCTCTCCGTCGTCGGAATCCTCGATGTCGGCGAGCGCCTGCTTGGCTAGGGTCTCCGCTTCGTTGGCCAGCTCCTTGGGGACCAGCTGATGGCGGCCCTTCGTTGCCTTCGACACCCATGACAGCTCCAACTCGAACTGCTTGTCTTTCAGCTCATCGTGGACAATGTAAATACTGGAATCGATGGGAAAATCAACATTAATTAAAAGTAGCTGTTGCCTGTGACTCAACCCTTGTGCTACTTTGTTACTCCTTATAACAAGTTACTCCTTATAATATCAACTATCTGCCAGTGAAAGAACCGTTAAAATAGGTCTACACATTTCGGAGATTATCTGAACAAAGCGCCAGACGGACTAACTGCTAAGCAGAAGTTTTTTGTTTATTTCCGAAACTTACATTCTGGCAGCTTCCTTGATCAGCTCTTTGACGGTGAGATCGGCAAGCTTGAGTTTTTCGATTTCAGTCTTGGCTGCCTGTTTCGCCTTGCCCACAGCACATCCGAAGTATGACTGAAGTGTAAAAAGAAAACATAGACAACAAGGATTATTATTACAATAACACCAAGGTTATTTATTTATAGTTGAGCATATTTATTTAACTTTATTTAAGTATAATTTAGGTTTATTATATTTTTAAGATAAAAATGTTTACTTATAGAATTCATGTTAGGTACTCGTAATTTCTCTAAAATGTGTCACCATGAGCTAAACCACAAGCAATAGAACAACCAATTTTCATTGAGTACTAATTGACTATTACCACCATTATAGTATTCTCTAAGAGCATTACCAGACCAATCAATCGACTGTCAATCTATTCATCAATTTTACAAAGAACAACATTAAATTGATCATCATTTGATGGTCCATGGACAGTTGAGCGATTGATGTCATAACATGACACAATTTCGTCAATACTTTGACCATCACACATACCAATAAGACGAAGCACAGTTTATGTCCACTATTTAATGAAAATACAATTGTCACAAGTTGGTGGGGAGTCGGGGTGTCGTGAATTTTGATTGGTCCATTCAGGGCTTTAGGGTTCAGGACCTATTAAAAATTAAGGGTGTGGTCATAGAAATGCAGTGGCAATGCATAATATGCCAGGCGAGCAGTGTGGACACCCCATAGCCGGAAGACTATGCGGTGTCTATGGCTTATTGGTCTGTGGCCCATCATCATGAAATCTAGAATAACTTACAAAGTAATACTTACAAATGACACTCCACTGGGTTCTAGCATGTACATCTGTGGACCTTCATAATCACTCCACGTCCCCATCACAACGGAACACCCGTATGGGCGTACAGCACTGTACAGAGTGTATGCATGCATGTACATGGACACACGTTCATTTAAATACTTCAGCGGTACTTGTGTGCCATACTGAGATCTGTAGTTGGAGGCTTCTGAACGTGCAGTTTCTACGATCTGTCTCGCATCGGAGATGAGACCTGCTACTGCCTGTGAAATAATATTTATGTATTTGAAAACAACCTGTTAAATTTTATTACATTGCGTTTGTTACGTAATGAAATGTCTTGTGTTTGCATGTTCTACCTTCTCTTATGAATTAAAATAATAAACATGAAAACACCCATCGGTAACACTATTGTTGCCTGTTCATCATCAACAATACTCAACCAGTTTATGCTGCTTTTCCATGTTTATATAGGAAGTATTTTGTCGTATTTATAACGTCTACTACAGTCATGTTTCTTTGTCATGAGTACAAATTAAAGAAGAAATTATTTATAGAATTTTGGCATTATTGGATACTACTTACCATGCCAACATGATTATCAACATGATATATTCTCTTATTAGCACCAGGTTCGTATAGTTTTGATGTAACAAGTTTCTCCACAGCAAACACTACACCATCCTTCCCCCGGAGCCCTATCACTGTGCCGGAGTTCTCTACGGCTTTGGCGGCGTATTCCACTTGAAACACACGACCGTCCGGTGAGAATTGGGAAGCGGAGAGATCATACTGTAGAAAAATAATTATTGTTCAAACATCACACATTACATTGATATGGGCAGCACAGAGATTCTACAAAGTGTTCTAAAGTTTTAAAACACAAACAGACTTCGGAATAATAAGATTATAGGTTTTTAGTGGATAAATCCGAGGTAATTCGAGTGGTTGCAAAAACTAAATTATAACCTAAGTATGTGGAGATTTAACGCTAGGTATTACTTACACCTGTCCCAATAGAACTCATTGTATTGTTTTCTTTCTACACCAAATTATGTGCTAAGATAGATATTTAGAAATTTAACATTCAAGGTATAAAATAATATTTTTCAGTTTGCGGCGGCGATGACAAGCAAATCAGTCAATTCGGTTTACGGGTTTACTTCACAGAACAAAAATATTACTTTGTCATGGAATTGTTTTCTTTGCTATGGTTTCTTTATGCTAACAAATTCCGTTCCGTTTATTAGTAAGTATCATAATGATAAATAATAAAAGTAGTGTTTAATATATATTATTATGATGATTATTATGATGATAAAATGGGTATATTCGACGAAATATAATTTAAATTTATTAAAATGACAAAAGGGATTTTATAAACAAGATTTAAAAGAAAAAAAAGTGCACCGGCTGCGCGGGCAATGCGTATGACGAAACGTTTTTCACATGCTTGCTTGCGATATCCAATCACAAATGATTGAATTGAACAACGAGAACGTAAGTAGCCACTTAGCCAGACAACGTTTCTGAACGAACGATTTCTTGCCGTTGTTGCCAGTGCTATCTTCTGACCCAAGAAGCTTAGAATACCACTGGAGAGTGCACGTAGAACTATGGAGTGAAGACAGGTTTTTTTCATACATACATATGTTCTGACCCTCTCACACTTCATCTGAAATTGCCATGATAAACACAATAAAATACCCAAACTAATGTGTGATGAGCCAAGATTTCGCAAGTCCATGGTTTTCGTGTCTGTTTTTTTATGGATTTTATTTACATATTACATATGCGTCAATTTGAGAATCCTCTTTTGACTTCAGTATTTATTTTTATATAGAAAAAAAAAAATAGATCAACCGTTCACTTTCCTGATTGTCGGTAGCTGTTATTTTAATAATCTAGCAACACTGATACAACACTCAACAAACATATGTGACGTCATTCAAGGTCAAATTTCTTGGCTTCAAAACATTGTTCGTGCTAAAACATCCAGTGTTATGTATAAAGTTCTTGTTCTGACCACATACTTCTTGGTGCTTCCGACATAAAAATGCAGATGGTGGGCGGGCGCTCGTTCTCAGCGGGAAATTCAAGTCCATTTTATCGATATTATTTACCATTTTGTTTAGTGTGGTATGTATTAATGTGGGTATGTATTATATAATTTATGTGCACGAGATTGTTCTTCTTCTGAAAATCTTATTTAAAAAGGCTTAGTTAGTTAGTTACTTACTTTCCTGCCTGCTAAAGTTAAAATATGTTATTATTTTTATTTTATAAACCTAGGCACAGCAGAGTTTTAGTACTATATAACTCTAAATTGAAAATTTAAAAACCCCCGATGCGATGACCTGTTCATCAAATGTATAATTACCTAGTTCTTCCAAATAATGATGTTAGCGCGATTTGCGTAGCTCCCGTAGCTCAGTATCCATAGCTCATCTCGCAAATTCATCTGGTACAACTAGTTTCGATGCCAGATTATGAAAGCACCATTAAATCATTTGTTTTGGCTTCCTCATTTATAATCTAAGATGTACAATAATCAACAGAAAATCTGTGTAAAAGTATGAGACATTATTTTGTTATGACATTATAATAATTGACATTAGAATAGACAACGAATCTAAATATTGATGTCACGGAGGTTTTATTCCTAGTAAAATATTATCAATTATGATTCAATTTGATGTAATAACTCTGGTTGAGGTGGACGGGAGCAGCCTAGGGGAAGAATTTTCAATAACGCTAAAATTATTTTAAATTAGATTAGTTTTTTTTATATTCTTTGTCAATAGCGGAGCAACGCCCTCTAGAATTATTATAGCGTAATATTCCATGACCATTAACAAACCAAACAAAATTTAACGCATGCGCGTATCCATCATTTGAAACGTGACTTATGGAACGTCTTTAGTTCATACACAAAACTCAATAAAATTGATAAAATATTCATTTTTTTCAGAATCAGGGAAACTTTTCAAATTTATAATATTGTAAAAAGCCAGTTCAGACTATTGCGATCATTTAAAAATCTATTAAATCTAAATCCAATCATCTCAAATTTCGACTGGATTCGAGCCGAGGGAATTGGTTTTGGCCGTGAATGTGGCTTTTTAACCTACAAAAGAGCTGATGATCTTCAAACGGCTGAACCGATTTTCATGAAACATAGCTAAGAACACTCTCGATCAGAATACCTATCTAACAAAAGAAACAAAATTGAAATCGGTTCATCAGCTTGGGCGCTACGTTGCCACAGACAGACACACAGATCCACAGATCCACAGATACACAGATACACAGATACACAGATACACATGTTAAACTTATAACACCCCTCGTTTTTCGTCGGGGGTTAAAAATGGGGTAGTAGAACTATAAAATGGGGACATACAAATTTGAGGTCACCAGATGGATGTCGCTTGATTAGACTAGGCACTAGTCTCTAGTGCCCGTGTTAATAATAATTAATCCATCTCAAGTCTGCGAGCGATCTTGGATATGTAATTACAGTAAAAAAGGCCAGGTCAAAAGCGTACTTAAGACACTTAGACTCATTAACTTATCAGTATTATAGACTTTACGTACTTATCAGTAAATCGATCTCATGTCTGGGAACGGTTTTGACTACTTAAGTAGGTACGCTTTTGACGTGTCATTTTGTACTGATAGGTAAGACAAAATATTGAAATTTTTGGGATCTCTCTCAGACGTGAGATCATTCTTAGGTACGGGCCTTAGATCCTAGCATAAGTTATGTACCTACTACTTACCTACCTAAGTAACTTACCTAACTACCTAGACAACTTCCTACGTAAATATAATGGAGATAAATGTTATTTTAAGTACTTAAGTATGTCAGTACTTACCCTGTATCTCTACTCTAGGTAGGTACCTACTCATAAATTTAGATTTCAGTAACGCTTCGTTTCACGCAGCAAGCAGCAGATTACCATGTCAAAAGAATTTACGAGCGTGGCGCTGTTTACACGTTTTTGCTGTCGCGTCATAACGCCGAAAATCTAGGGAAGTTTATTATCTCGAAATCCTTGCGTTCGAGTGTCAGGGTGAAAAGGTATTTGTCGCGAGTGCGTGAGAATCTCTGAAGTTTGGTCCTGAACTCAGTTCTTTAAATATAAGAACTAAAGTTTTAGCCAGAACGCTGAGCTAGAAGAATTTAAATGGGTACGAAGGTACTTACCTACCTGCTTAATTAAGACTATCCACGGCTTACAAGAAGCAATATGAAAATTGTAGCTAGACAATTTTATAAAATTAGGTAAGTAAGTACCTACTTACACTGTTGCTACTTAGTTGTTTTGAACGTTTCGCCTTCATTTATTTTTACTATACAGAATTAATAAAATGGGCGCCTGAAAGTTGGCTAGCCCAGCGTTCATTGACTTGAACCAGAAAATTATTATGTTATTACCATTTTGTTTCGCTTCTTCTTGGCCCTGGCATTAGTTCCTATTTTAAATACCCTTACTTTTGTACCTATCTACCTATAGTACGTCTGAGTAGGTAATCTTTTTGTTAGTAACTTGCCTTAATAGGTACCTACGTCTATAAATTTCACGTTACGTAACATCATACTCAACACGAAACAATTTGTATGGTGGCGCAAGACTATAGATCGTTAAATACAAAATAGATACTCTACCAAAATCTATTCTTCACAAACCACTCAGATTGTTTGTTTCAGCCGCGATAATTGCCCACGTACCTACCCGCGTCTTCACTCCCACTATCTGTGTAACAGCGGTTCTCAAACTATTACGTTTTGCGGCGGGAATATCTCAAGGGGCCAAAGCCTCGGATGAAATGAGCTAAGAGAGTTGCGATGAGAACTTGATGCACTTTGCAATGTAAGATGAATCTTTAGTGAAATGGTTCAGTATAGTCTAATTACCTACCTACTATGATCCACTAGGTGGCCATCAATGTTGAGTATCATCTTTATAAGCTAGGCATTCCACTGTTAGACATGTCCAACCTTGATGCACGTTATGGAGCTCGTTCTAGTTCGCTGTAAGTACCATTTTATGCTAGCAAGTTTATGTGGATGGTCATTCCACTAGGTAGGACACTGGATGAATAATAAATGAAAATTATGTAGTTTCAGGGATTTATTAAGATCTATTTTAATAGAAATTAAAATATTGGTAAGTAAATACTATACTAGATACAAGTTATAACTTACTAGTATTGAGCCAGCGGCGCGCGGCGGGCGAACCTTTGAATCTCCCGCTTTCAGTTAAGTAAATTGTGAGTTTAAACTTAGTTAAAGTGAAATGACGTTAATTCATCCTCTTCGGGCCACGAGCGCCAAACCTACACTAAAGCCTAGGCGAAGCCCTGACGTTAAAAACTTAATTTCTTTTCGCTCAAGTCACCTAGTCATAAATCCATTCACAAGATTTCAAGTAATTTCATTCACAATTCAAATCGTAGCGTTTTAAAAAAAAACTCTTCACGGTGTGACCTGACGAATAAATCATTTTACTGATATACAGTTAGCCGACTGGACCCACGCGGGCCTAAAGCCGCGGTGCGAGTCGGTGTCTGACCCAAAGTTGCAAACTTGACAATCGCTGTTTCTAGGCGAAATGTAAGTAAACACAGCACCCTTGAAAGGGTTCGGGCGTTCCCTTGGAGTGGTGGAATAAAACAAAATGAGCTTTTCTATTGATCCAGCAGGCGCGTGCAGTTTATGTAGTGAACCTGAGAATATGAATGAGGCATCACGTACAACGAAAATAGAATAACTATTCTGTTAGGCATGGTACAACACTGTACGCTTTGCCTGAGGATCAGCTAATTGTTTTATTTTTCTTTTAAAATACATTATACCTTCATATTTTTAGGATCACGTGATTCATGGTAAACTAAGAAAATTTAAAAAACCTATTTATTCATTTCACTAGGATTGTAAAATAGGTGAATAGCTTCTGAACAATAATGTATAAGTACCTGTACTGTAACAACTGCCATTATGTAAGAATCTCTATCGGGGCGGACCTCTGAAACATTGACAGAGGAGATCATATTATTATTATTAAGTACAGGCTGAAATCCAATCCGAGAGAATAAACGAAAATTAGAGTATTTTGGTCATATGATTGCATGTATGTAGTATTTTGGTCACATGCAATCATATGACCAAAATACTCTAATTTTCGTTTATTCTCTCGGATTGGATTGCATCAATATGCACGGTACCAAATATTAGGTGGCAACAGAAGATGGCCTGGTTGTAGGAGGATATTGGTGGTTCAAAAAAACGAAAATAAAACTATTGCCCACTAGTGCCCTAATGATTTCCAACTTCAGGTAGGAGACGGTACTGCAAGAAGAATTCCAATCAGTAATACATTGCCTGGGGCTGTATTTAGATTTACCAAACACAGACTAAATTAGCGTAGACGAAAAACTCGATGATCTTTTAAAGCATAAACCATTGAGAGCTTCAATTGAAATCTTAATAACAAGGTACCTTTTGAAGTAGTAAGTAATAACATCCTTTGTTTTAATAATTATGTATTGCCACATCACAACGACTTATGCATGACGTCGCCACATTAAAAATTCAGCTGTAAATGTTTACCGACCGACTGTAGGACGAAAATTAAGTAAATATTCCTGTAATTGCGTTGTCTAAAAAATGCGGAGATAAATTTTTGGCCGTCGAGCCGGGGTCGCATACGAAATGAGCCACACCGGGGTTATTATTTGCGAAGCTGACATCCTAATTAGCGTGACTTTTTTCTTTGTCTGCGTAGCAGAAGCCTCATTCCCCGAATGGCCCAACAGTGACGTAAGCAAGGAATAAATAACAAAAGACGTAGGAAGAAATTACGTAAAACTACAACTTTTTCTCTTCATATTTCACCTTAATTGCACTCCCAGTACTTTCGAGTTACGAGTTACAGAGTTCGAGTTTCAAAGAAGTGGAAGTGATAATTCTGAAACAAATTCAGAGCCCGTGGAACAATTAAACCGCTTGAATGTCAAATGGAAATGCTGGACAAAGTTTGAGTTCAAAAGTCTTAGAATTTAAAGAGGGACTTTCACTGGCTTCATTTACGTAGAACGTTGTAGCGCGTGAAACTTTGCAGATGGGATTATATACAATAATATTATTTACCTTTAAGTAAGTACTTTATTTTAAGTAATTACCTAAATAAGTTAAGTTTCAAAGCAAACAGTTGATGAGTGCACAAAGGAGGGATTGTTTGAAAATGCTGGAGACTAATACTCAGCTTAAACAGGGTGATCGCTGTTATCCATTCAGTGATATAATTGTAAACTTGATATATAGAACTGTATAAAATGTTTCATATTGACACGTTTCGGGTCAGAGCTTTTGTTGCTTAAGTACGTTTATTTTTAATCAGAAAAAGTAACATCTCGATGTCTTTTCGGTGTTGTCGTAGAGCTGTGTATGTAGCAAGCCGTGGCGCCTTGCGTTTATTATATTTGTGCGGTAATATTTCGTCGACATCACGACGTGAATTAACGAGTTCGTGTAACGCCCCGCCGGGTAAACAGATTGCTAATATATCTGGGGTCCATTCGGTGAAGTATTGTGGCTGCGTACTCGGGTGTTGAGGAAAGAAACTCGATAATATTTAGGTTTAGGTAGATTTATTGCTGGAATCATTACCCAGGTTTTTTTATTCCAAGTTCAGTTGACGCATTCACACGATGAAGACGACAATGTTTTTATACATTTTTGACAGCACCGTATTTCGCACCCTTTGATAAAACAAAATGAATGGGAAAATTGTTTTTGGATACCTCACCTTAGCTTCCCACATTATTCCAGTTTTATAAGTAGTTTGATTTGAGACCAGAAATAAATCTAGCTCCTCATGTTCGTACAATAAAGCTGGATAAGTCGACATATCAATGTCTGAGATGATGACGTAATGACTCTTAATCTCTCTAAAATCGGTAAACACATAAGTACCTCACGAACCACATGACGAAGAAAATGTTCAATTCCAAAACACACCCACACCCATAATCTAGTAACCACCCATATTTCTCAGAACCAACACAAATAACGAAGCGAATAAGTTACTGTATTCCCAACTAGGTGTGTGCACAATAAATTATCGATCAGGTGCTGTTACAATGGCGGGCACTCGCAATCCACGGCCCAAACTTAGTTGACTATGAGCCAAGTTGAACGATGAAATATTCTGTTGGACCCATTCATATGCTTTTATGTAAAGTGCACTTACTTGCACAGTCGAATGATTTCGTCCCATTCATCTGGAAAATTGGAATAATGCTATAGAATGGTGTTGCCTCTGAGGCGTTACAATGAGAAAATGATTGTTTACAATCCTCGTGCTACAGTAATACGCAAGGCACTTATTCTCTTCCGACGATGGCCCAAGACTACGTCACGATCAGTGCTTGACATCTTCAAGCCGATGACGTAGCCTTGGACCCAATCACATGCTCTAGCTGTCACGGGAAACCTTGAAACGAGAATACCATGTTTCATTTTACCATGATTATTGTGATGTTTCCGTCTATGTAAAAAGAGGTTCTGTATTTTAAAGGTTATATTATCATTTAACTACTTGTAAATCCAATTAGCCCCCCTAACTGAGCTAAAACATGTATGTAGTAGAAGTGGTTTTACGTCAATAATTTATTGCTCAGGATGGGGTCGAACTCTCTCTGAGCCTTTTGGCTACAAGGGCTGCCCCACTTAACACTAGGCTATTGGCGCTTATATGTCTAAAGACTTAACTACTTATCATGTATTATGTTTGTTAGTTTCGAAGGCTTTAGGAGATAGTAACAATAGAGTTTCGTCTATAATCATTTCCCCAAAGAATTTTCATATCACCACAATCATGTGGAACGACAAATTGAATTCGGATCGCGCCGGCAAAGCTACTTCCATAAAATTTTATATGAATACTTCACATACATTGTGGACAAAAGAGGGTATTAAGAATAATCTATGTGTCGTGAAATCCGAACTTTTCTTTTCATTACCCCTCTTTATTGCAGCGAAATGGGGGCAATTCAACTTCCAACAATTTAAGTTTTATTTCAGGAGAGAATTTTAAAATCTAGAAATGTGAATAAAGTGTCGCGAATAATGTTTGTTTTTGTATTTAACTACTTATTATTTATACTGGCTAAAGATAGTTCGCCATGCGTTGCTAATAAAAATACTCTAACCTTTTAATATGACGTTTGAATAAAAATATATAAAATTCTTGCGGTACACACTTCAAATATAAGAAATAGGTAAATGGACATGACGGTAGGTACATGATTTTTGAATCTATTTCAGGAGTATTACTCATTCACGCGTAATTTAACGTGTAACGCAATAAAATATCCATTAATTTTTAGGATGGCCATTTTCCACTGGAATGAGCACGAGACGTTAGGATTTTTGAGGGTAACGCTCGGTAAGGTAAATTCTTCGTAGCTTTTAAGAACGATTATGCAGAGGAGAGGATACAGTGCGTTCAACTCATTTATTAAGATTTTTCAGCACTTTTATACCACTGGGTATGGTCTCCCGTGGGATTTAAGAATTTCACACGTCTTTCGATGATTTGTTAGATTTTCTAAGACGAGATGCAGGTACCTAAACATGTGATAGTCATATTTAAATAGCTAAATCTGAGTGAGATTTGATAATTATTTACTATTACTTATTTAGTGACAATGGTGTTGCCTGCTCATATTCTGTTGCTGTTCCTGAGAATGTACACCATCTTCTATTCATTGAAAAGAGGAACCATTGAGTTTCTTGCCGGATCTTCTCAGTGGAAGCAGCATTCCGAACCAGTGGTAGATTGTGACTATTCATAAATGCTTTGTTGGCTTAAGTGAATAAAAACAATTTTGAGTTTGAGTTTTGAGTTATATTTTAGAAACGTTACTTAGAAAGAAACACCAAAGAAAAGTAGGTAGGTACCCTACTTTTACAGAAAACTAATATCAGTGTTTGCCAAGCTGTTCGCATTCGCTGAATTGGGATGTCAGCATAGACCATTTAACAAACAGACCAGACAGAAAATAATATTTGGAATAGGATTAGCTCACAACTAGATATTACAGCTATAACACTAAAACAGAGAGATGGATCTGTTGGCAGCGTGCATGTAGACAGATTCTAATAATATTTTTTTCACAAGATTTGAAGGTCATGCATATGAAGCCAAAATAGGTATACCTACTGCCAAATAAACTAAAAACGGAACATAAAAACTGAATCAAATTTATTACAGAAAACAAATGACGACCATAACATTTAAAAATCGAATTGAAAAAATATAATAAGCAAAGTTAACCACATCAGCGTCTAGCCATTAAAGTTTAAACAAGGTCGAAACTTTAAGGCCGTACTCACTCGAATATCAGCGAGTTCACACAATACAAGTGCTTATCGGGCTGGCACAATGTTGTTAAATAAACAGGGTAGGTACATACAACAAGACGCCTGCGTCGTCGCTATCTGCGGGCGACTGCGGCGCAGCACTTTGCTAAATTATTGAAATCTCAGTCGCCGATTGTTGCAGATGTTGCAAGTTTGAGAATTTGGTCGATGATACGTGGTTAGCGCACATCGTGGCTCCTACAAAATCAGTCCTAACCTAAGAGGTTTCATTTTAACCGCCAAAGTTAGGTTTAATATTGAACTATAGGTTAGTCCTCGCATTTAATGTTGCATGCTTGCAGAGAGAGAGTGATAGCACATAATTATCTGGTATTCAATCTTAAATTACTAAGGAAACATTTTCAAACGAATGATTCAAGTTTAGAATAGATTATAGAAGTACCACCAGCCGAAGGATCTTCAAACCATGTTCTCATGAAATGCAGAGTCGACGTGGATTCCGAGTTTTTCAAAGGGACGAATCCGGAACGATTCAATCTTTAGCTTCATTTGAACGGAAGGTAGCGCATTGAACTATGAGGAAACGTCTCAATAGTGGCAAATGAGGCACACTCCCCGCTTGCAGTTTTAAGAAAATTTCTTTATAGAAGCCTTAATTCAGCGTCTTTAGAAAATGCACCCGGATCTACTTTTAATGAGTTTCGAGAGCGGCAACTTGAGGTTTTACTCGGTGAATGAATGAAACTTGTGAATTGTGAATTTTGTTCACTGTGTTTGTTATTTATTGAAAATATTTTGCTTTTCAAGCCACAGGTTCTTAAAACACTTTCATGCACTTTATAATTATGTTTCTTTAGTAAGTTCTTTGCATAATGTGAGCTAATCCTGAATGACCATGCCTGCTGAACAGTACAATTTGAAGTTGCTGTCTAATTATCATTTTAAACAGTTTATCCTTGGGACTGAGTCGAGCTTTTAATAAACAAGGTTCTATTTCTAAAAGTAATTTGGCTGTAATCCCATGAATGCCAGAATATGTTGTTGTAAACGACAATTTCAAGATTGATTGACAGGAGTCATCACAGATGACGTGCGAGTACGTAGGAGCAGAATACGCTCATAAATCTTTGTGTACGCTAGGCTTACATGGATCCCGCTGAAAGTGAGCGGGGTATTAATTTTTTTATTGTTTTTTACACTAAAAGGCGGTATCTACTTACTTTATATATTTAAGCAAAACTCGATTTTTGTCAACAAGTCTTGTTTTGGTACGTTCCTGAAAAGCTGAGACATTAAAATTGTATCGTATACATACTAGGAAATGTTGATAACAATACAGTACTAAAAAGTTAATTACAAATAATTATACCTGCAAGGTATAAGAAGATAAATGATTCATTATCATTACTTAAAAAACTTAATTATTGTAGGTATCATCACGCCTTTAATCTTCCAAGGAGTAGGCAATGACCCCTACTTACTTAAAGTTATGAATTCCAGTTCAAAACATTTTCTATTGTTATAATAATACTAGCTGTGCCCACGGACTTCGTCCGCGTAGTGTTTAACGTAACAAAAATTTCGGGATTATCGGGATAAAAAGTATCCTATATGTTAATCCCGGCTATAAACTATCTGTGTTCTAAATTTCATCCAAATCCGTTCAGTAGATTTTGCGTGAAGGAGTAACAAACATACATACATACATACATACATACATCCACACTCACAAACTTTCACATTTATAATATTAGTAGGATAGTTCATAGTTCCAAACTAAGCAACGCTTGTAGGTACTGTAAGGGCTATGACGGCGCACTGGCCACTATCGATGGATGTTCCTGTCTGATTATAAAATAATAAATTTAAGAAAAGGGAGTTTTTAAAATATAAGAATTGCGGTTCGTGGGGACTGACATTGGGGTAACGGTTGTGTAAACATGTATTTTTAAATAACATTATAATAAACCCAAAGTTACAAATAAATAATAATATTTTATTATTTCCCCCACCTGGTCGTATGGGTATCGTACAATGGACTGGGGGCGATCACAGTGATACCCCAGCGGTCGTGATTCCGGTCAATATCGACCTCTTACCGCCTGAGGCGTTAAAATAGATAAAATTTTGATAAACACCAATATTCGTGATCCTCCGTGTAAACCCAGATTTAGCGACTGGGGGTTAAGCGTTGACGTCAATGTCAATTGAGCAGCACACGTGATGGATGGAAGCCCCAGGGGTTGAGTTCAACCCTTCAAATTACTTAATACCTACATGAAAGCGCGAACACATTTTCT
Organism: Notodonta ziczac; assembly: GCA_918843915.1. Classification (NCBI taxonomy): domain Eukaryota; kingdom Metazoa; phylum Arthropoda; class Insecta; order Lepidoptera; family Notodontidae; genus Notodonta; species Notodonta ziczac. Next base: position 4,931,969 of record OU974051.1, read on the forward strand.
TATTTTCGCTTGTAAGCTATTAGAAAATGCAATTTGCGAACGTTTTAGGACATGCAGTATTTGATGGGAGATGCTTATACCTTGCTATGATTGTTTTAGAAAAATGTTATATGATTCCATATTTTTATGATAGTTTACGCATTAGTAAACGCGAGTATGGCGGATACGCAGTTTAGACGTAGTCTTTGCTTAAAAAAATATCTTAACCGGAGTTACTTATATAAGCAATTAAGTACTTATCTTAATTTTCTGCCAAGCAGTCTACGTCGATCTGCTGAATTTGTTTTAAAACGCTGTTTAATCATAATCGTTTCCGTTACATCTCTACTACGATGACAGCTCTAGTTGTCTTTGGAAAACAAGATGGAGGAGAGACAACAAAAATGCAGCGAAAATGTCATTCATTATTATATGCTCATATAGCTACAATTGATTGTAAATACATAATAATTATAAGTTTGGATTAATAAAATATACGTTTTAAACATAAAACTTTTCGTATTCGCGTCATCGGTTCAAATCAAAATGCGAGCGAGCCCGCGATTCCATTAGCTAGTTACACTAGTTATCTCGTTACCTGTCACAATTCAATCTTAGTGTGTACACAATACGATAATCGAGTTAATAGGATTAAACCGTACGTGCATGGTGTACCTACAATTTAATATGGAAAATGTTCGTAGGTACATGAACTGTTATTGACTACGCTTAATTGCATAGAATGTTTAGTGTTTGTTTGAAATGATTGATATTTAACAAAAATAAATATAAAACAAACAATCAATTTTGAAGAAAAATAAACATTAAAATAAAATAGTAGCGTAAATATAAGAAATAACAATCGACTTAACAATTCTTTAACATAATATAAATACAAAGTGTTAACTATGTTGATTATTTGATCCCGTAGACGTACTGCCGAACGCTTTATGCGTTAGCTACAACGCTCAAAGATCAATCAAAGACCATTGAGCCTTTAGGTGTTAGGAATTTGTAGCATGTCCTTTAATTTATTAAATCTTATGGCACATCTAAGTATCTAATTATAGGTTACCAAAAAGTAGTTAGTTTAAAGTTATAGTAAGTAGTTAGGTAAATCTACTTTCTTTAGCCATATCGATTACCTACGTTTATATTTTCAAGTAGTACACGCGAAAACGTTTGTACCTTTAAGTTCTAAGATTATTTTGCAGAGCAAATAAAAAGTTAAGAGCAAGGATGGAGGTCTTTAGCAATTTTCAGTCAAAGAAAGTTTTTTTCAAGTATCGTCTCTGTGGAACTTCGTAAGTCTCTTGTCCATTAGCGGCAAACCAGACATGTGCGTTTAAGAAAAAACTTTTTCACTAATGCCCAAGTTCCTTAACAGTTTGTAATACGAATTCAGTCTGCTATTTAACGTTATGTTTATAATGTAATTGTCTTTGCAATCTTAGTTACTAGACAATTTTCCTTTTAAGAACCAACTGGTTCAGACCTCGTTAAAAATTTAACGAGGTTCCATAACAGACGGATGTCATCGTAAAACTTCGGGTCTAGACTTTTTAACTTCTTAGGTACCCATTTTTAATGCAAGTGTACCTGTAATTCTAGATATTTCTTAAGTGTAGAGACAATTGCTTTTGAGTAAATTAGCATTGCCTATGAATCAGCTTTGGGTAGTGTGTCGACCTTCCCATGAAATTTCTGTAGTTAATTGCCTGGGGTAGATAGAAATAGGTATTTACCCACGACGTTGGGGTGAAAATATATTGTTTTTACCTGTGGCGAAGGCTCAGTAATGTACCGCATATCTATCTCATTTAAATAAGTATTGGGAAGAACGTAATCGAACCCTTAAACTGGATTTATGAAGCAAATATATAAAATGGGGTAGCAGTTCATACGGGGAAGTTTACCTAAATCGTCGTTGTTGAGTAAATCGAAATTGCTTCTCCTGCCGAATGTAATTGCTTTCCTTCAATGTAGCAATCCAATTATTTTTCTAAACCCTGAAAAGATTTACCCGGGTAATATCGACCAAAGTTTCCCTTCTTATCGGAAAACGATATTGTATGGAGCTCCGGCAATCATTCGTCTATCAGTGTGGGAATTTAGCGAAAGCGGTATGTATCGCTTTTCATTATGTCAATTGTTATTGTTGTACAATGATATCTGAATTACCCTTTCTTAGAGTGGACTCAGTTCAACAGCTGTAGTAATAATAGTAATCTTGCCCATTAGGGGCAAGATTACTAATATTGAACTAGTACCTATATATTTATATTAACTGATAGTTACTATTTTTTACATATTTTATGACATGTATTCAAAAGTATTAAATAACTAGATATATATTCGCCATTAAAGTTTGCTGCGCTCTTAAACCCAATTATGACGTCATACTACTCTACTGTTTTCGAAACTGTAAACGTAATTTTTTTATAAATAATTTGAAGGTAATTTGAACATTATGGAACGGCACTGGTATCGTATAAGATATACCCTTTATAATTATGCAATCATTAAAATGTATTCAAGGATTGATCTGCGTATTTGTAAGTGACGTAAGTAGATACTTTATGAGTTGTTATGTACGCTGATTAACAGCTGTAACGGCGATGCCTTGACAGGCACATGACTTTGAAAATGTACCCGCCTATACATTGATGCTAATTTAGTTGGCTCACAACTAAACCTATTACTGCCTTAGTTTAGTCATGTTTAGTTTGAAAACCAATAGAATTAAAATGCATCATTTTCAGATAGGTACATGAGTGAAATAATATTATTTACTTCCCACGAATATAAAACATATCTGCATATATGTAAACCAACAGTTTCCAAAGTAGTTTAAACCTTTTTCCACTTCAGTTGTAAAATAAAACTGCCGTATTCTTAATCCAAGTTTTAATTGCAATATTTTTACGGTTCAGCTATTTGCATTGTACGCAATGATCGTTAGAAACATGGGTCTATGGAAGGCTTGACCTACTTATAGAGCTTCAGGTAAATAAAAAATCTATCGATTTCCGCAAATAACTTCACGAATTGTGATCAGTATTCTGTGCGGAATCGAACTGGAACTTTGACCACAAACTTGGGTAAATTCGGAACGTTTGTTTCTCAAATTTGGTGCGGCTAATTTGAATAGGTCCCGTGGAATAGCGTCAAAGTTTAATCTTACTCCCAATATTGATCCTTACGGACTGAAGTTTTTACATTTCTAACGAACCATAGTAGCGTTGGAGAGCAACGAATTGGGCTCGATCTCAGCAGTAAATATAACTGAAGAATGACAAAGCAATTTGATTCGAACTAATCGAAGTCTCCCAGAAAGAAATAAATCTACAACTAAATGTGCCTCTAAGTCGTTGATTAATGTGTAAGTCGATAATTAAAACAATACAATTTGCAGAAAAAAATTAAAAACTAAATGGTTTCAATGTCAACAATTACCTTTGTTAGCTTTTCTTGCTTAATTTGCATCTTAAGTAACAAGTGCAGTAATAAACATTATATTAAAATGTTGTATGTTTAATCAACAATAATTTAATATGCTCTTGTAAATACAATACAAGAGAATAATAATAACTTGTAATGTAACATCTCATTTAATTACCATATCTTATTAAGTACTTAACTGAGCTTGAACAATCATAGGGAATCGTTGGTAAACCTATGTAAACTAGACTTACGAGTTCTTGCGAGTTTAATAACATTGCTTTCAAACAATATTAAGCTCACTGTATAGCTCCCGGGCTGGCTGTACCCAACTTCTGGCAACAGAACGAGAAAATGTCACGGTTACAAGAAAAATGTGTTTGAACAATTTGGTGTTCCTACTCTATGTACATTGTGGATGAAATTCAGGGAACTTGGGAATAAAGGAGCCGCCAGCGAGATAAAGGTAGAGCTTATTGCAAATTCCTGCGCTCACCTTGCTCGCTATTAAACCACCTTTGCGATACTGCAATATAATGTTTGCAAATCCACACAGTGGCAGTTGGGACGAGATACTAGCACGTACGTGGTGTGCTATCAAGTTTAGTGGTTCTTCAAGCACGTTTTGAGATGAGAGGATAATTCCACTAATACTAGCAGCCACAAAAGGTGAATCTCTTTGTTTGCTTTAAGACGTCACTTGGTGTCTCCGGTCTTTATGAACTTTTTCAGAATTCACCTAGGGTTGGCTGAGGATTCATTCACGCGGAATTTTTGTGGTAGAATTTTGGGAACCCCAATCCGTCGTGGCGTCATGCGCACTGTAGTCTAAGAAGACCAAACTTTGTATCAAACAAAGTAAGCTGGGTTACTCGCGTTACATTTTTTACCAGACATGCCCCCACTAGCTTATATCTTATGTGTTTTTGAGCCAAAATAAAAAGTATGTGATACGCAAATATTTACCAAGAAATTCTAATGTATTATAAAAGTATATCTTATAAAAGATAGCATGGTTAAGAAGGGCCATTATACCTCAGTTAATATTGGTACTTTACGCATGTTAGCTAATAAATTTTACTGAGAAATACACAGCGCGGTATTTGAGTGCGTAATATCGCTTAATTAATGTTATAAAGGAACATTTACTAATTAACGTAACATCCTCTATTAATTACTTCGTTCTTCGTATTTAATCGAGAGAGTTCGCTCGCGTGAATAAATGAATGGAATACGACCAAGTTAGAAATTGACCTTTGAGAGATGAAAAACCAAGATGTTACTATACTTATGGGTATATAGGGACGCTGTCCTTGGGATGGGGTCATGTCCATCCTGGACCTATTCTAACTGTAGTGACTGATATTCGAATAATAAAATTTATTATTATTCGAATATTTAATTATGCCTATGGAATGCGACTAGCACATTTAATGTGCTAGTCGCATTCCATAGGCATAATTAAAAGTCGAGAGAAAACTGAAAGAATATAAACTGTTTTTAAACCTTCAATGTCGCGTAGTCTACCTCGCATGAAGCGTCATTTTGTGTCATGAAAATATTCATATAAAGTATGGAGAAATTTGTACAATCAGTGAGAGCAGTCCCCTGAGGCATATTGTGGTACAGAGTTTTCATTAAACACAGCCCGGTTTTGTCCAAAAAAATGCCTACACAGCCCGAGGCATCTCATTCGCATACGAGTAGGGTAGCTCACTGTTCTGTTTTGGTAGGATAGGGCTAGTTTCTGATAGATATGCCTGTCGTGGAGTAATGGATTAGGTTAATGTTCGCAAGGAAAGATGCAAAAGATATATAAGTATAACTAGCTGTGCCCCGCGACTCCGTCCGCGTGGAATGCGCTTTTCTGTTGATTTTTTTCCTGAATTTTCTTTGCTATAAACCTCACGGAGCCCGAGACCTTTCCAACGAATGCAAAACCGTGAAAATCGGTTCGTGCGTTCTGGAGTTATAGCGTCAGGAAGGAAAACCCGACTTATTTTTATATAGTAGATTAAATGGTATGTATAACATAATTATCACAATTATGGGACATTTCAAGTAGTAAGCAATTTTTTATAAATTTTGTTTGGATTATTGGTGACTGTTACTTACACTCGTTATTGCACTTTTCACTGTTTTATTTTGGATGTCTCCGAATGTTCTTACAGGAAAATGGTGACATTCAAACTCAGAAATTATGATAGTTATGTACCTATTCTTTATTTTCACTACGCATCGTTATACCAGTTACAGCATACCTAAATAAATATTTAGGACTTTAAAAACCACCCTGTACAAAGACCTGTTTCAAAAAAAACTGATTATATGGCCTATTTGATCTCTAAAATGAGATGGCAACCCTACTAAATAAAATGTTGTCGCTTGGAAAAAGTACAAAAGTAAGCCATTGTTTTCTACAATCTATGATTAAGTTTATGTGACGTAAACAAAATAAGTTAGAAAACTTAAATATTCCTCGGTGTTGATATTTTTAACTTTTTATAGAGATTAACATTTTTTTAAATAGCTATCTTGTTCTGTATCTATTATGTAGAGTATATGCTCTAACGATAGGATTGAATGAAACAAACAGTGAAATCTAATAATATTATTACAATTTCTAGCCTAAGTATTGTTCCGCTGCAGAGAAATATCCTTCTCTCGAGTCAGCTCATCTAACTATCATCTTTAACATGCTTACAGGAAAAATGTTACTACATCCCAGCTACCGATATTACTTGTCCTAATATCAAATGCCGCAGATTTGTATTACAAAGATTTATTAACATTCCGCCGCCATTTTATTACAATTCAATAATCATGTAACACGTGATATGGGACCAACAGGGAAGCGTATCCGAATAGGGGACACTTAGGAAAATTGCTTATATAGAAAACTAATATCGATGTTTGCCAGCCGTCGACATTGTTATAGGCAGTGTAAGTTAAAAGTAAATCGGAGGGTAGGTGCCCGGGGAAATTGGACCTTAGCCGGGACAAATGGGGCCGCCCGATAAATGGAATATTGGTTTTAGTTTCTAATTCCTTTATTAGTGGCGTGTGGCGCGCGTTGTGTGTTAGTAGTTTCACGTCGTGAGCTTTGTGCTTTTGGTAGTACGTATTTACGACAAACATGGTATTTTATATTATCTACGTTTTGTTCAATTGGAATATCAAAGCAAAAACTTTATGTACCTATGTGATACTGAGGTTGCAGAAACATCATAATTATATAGTCCTACTAATATTATAAATGTGAAAGTTTGTGAGTGTGGATGTATGTATGTATGTATGTATGTTTGTTACTCCTTCACGCAAAAACTACTGAACGGATTTGGATGAAATTTGGAACACAGATAGTTTATAACCGGGATTAACATATAGGATACTTTTTATCCCGATAATCCCGATTTTTTTTAAGTCAAACACTACGCGGACGAATTCGGTGGGCACAGCTAGTATCATTATATATAGTTATAGTTAGGGCACGATTGAATTTTCAGTTCAAGATTTTGACATTGGTGCCATAATTTGATCAGTAGAAGCACATCATGTGGGAGAGATATCCTGAAACTTCTTGTCATGATTCGTCTGGCCTCGTTCCATCCGGTCCTATCTCGTCTAGTCTCTTTCGTCTCATATTATGTTCATAACGGACCGCTTGGTAGAGTGATTTGAGCGCAGGCCGCAGCACCAGGGTGCAAGTTCGATTCTCATCGGGGCAATTTCCGTAATTTGCAGCCCGGTGCTGGGTGTAACTGGGATCGCCCCCAGTCCATTGCACAGTACCAATACAAGCGTTGCTTAGGTTGGGACCATACTAATAGTGTGTGTGTTGACGATGCTAAGTTGTTTATAATAAATAATAATAATAATTTTAGCCCTTTTTCGTCCCACTCCTGGGCACGGGCCTCCCCTCAACAGGAGGGGGATTCAGGCCATAATCCACCACGCTGGCCCAGTGCGGGTTGGCGGTAAGTTGTTTATAATAGGTATGTATAATCAAGGGACGATAAAGACAAGCATATAGAAAATAAGTCACTCCTTCTAATATAAATCTCAAATTTATTTGAATGTTAGCAATCTATTAGCAGAGGACGGTGATTTTAGACCAATACCCGTTCAATTTACGCCAAACTCAACCTCAATAGTCTACACACGTGCACAGCTAGCATTTTCAATTAACTATATTCGGTACCCCGGTGGATCCATCACATCAGGCTATAGTAATCTTTTTACGTAACCCTTTTACATTTTCAAATACTAAAACATACTGCTATTGGGGAATGAAATACAATCTTTTTTATTGGTTAGTTCTTGTGAAAGCAACCAGATTCAATTTAGTTAGATATACAGCGATGTTTTTAGAGTAAACGTTTGTTTTATCAGTTCAATAATCTTGTTTTTATGTTTTAATGGAATAAGTTTGAAATAGTTACAGAGAAAAATGTTTAATATGCGTAGTAACCTGCGGCGAGGAGTTTCAAGAATTTGGAGTTTTCAAACACGTTTCATTCGGAACTTAATAGTCCTAATAGACATTCCAAATCTGAAAAGGAGTAAAGTTACTAGGGCTAAATAATTATAATGTTTCTCTGTATCACGGGCTCTGCCCAGTCTTTTGGAAGGCTTGCATGGGGACATGGGTCCAACATGTAGAGGCCCTTTGTGAGAAGTTTATTATAATCATTATCCTTGTATTAATGTAAGTATGTAGCATGCACGCATCAGCCCCCCTAGCCAAGTGGCTTCGTCTACAGCCGTTTCTACAAAACGCTACGCTTAAATGTATGGAAATGACATTACAAAGTAGAAAAATAGATCACGTGACTTATGTCATGTCCATACATGAAGCGTAGCGATTTGTAGAAACGAATACAGACGAAGCCACTTGCCTAGAGGGGCAGACGTTTTTGAATTTAGGTTATTTTTAATTACTCCCACAAATATAAGAAAGATGCAACTTCAAAGGCTTTATGGAAGAAGTTTGTAACTTTAAGTTTATCAGTTTGTTGTTGAACTTGCTCGCTTACACAGGGTGTCCATTGTTCTTACTCGCCCGCGGTATTAGGTGCGGGATTTTAATTTGAAACACTTTAATTACTGAGTGGCACTTTGTATCGACGAAGTTTAAAGGAACTCGGTAGCGTTTTAAATTAGGGCTCACAATAATTTTGCACAGGGTGCTTAAAAGTCCGAAATAATAACTTTGGTAAACTTACAGTAGATCTAATAAGTAGACAGATAGACGTGCAGACAGACTATACTTAACTACGTAATTAAAATGTTTTCATGTGTGGCAACATTTATTTGAATCAAATTCAAAGTCAAAGTCAAAGCGTATATTTTGTTAAGGCCTACGAGGGCACTTACAATGAGCACGTAAACGGCTTGTAAGCGTCTTGTAACATGTACCATTAGGTACAGTGTTAAAATTTTCGCCAATATCATATTCTAATATCGACTGTGCCGCCATGTGTTGACACGGTATCAATAACATCGACTCCAATAAAGGTGTCTTGCTCATATCAACGACCGTTTCGCTTGCATTGTTGGTTCGTAAGAAAAATACTTCTGGAAGCCCCCACTAAGACAACATTTTGTAATTGGCGATAAAAACCGTATGCAATGCATTTATTAATATATCCAACTTACTCTAAAACATTTCAAGAATTACAGTTAAAAAGAAAAACTGGTAATTTTTGTATATTTAGTGATTTACTAGTATCATCTCCACTGTGATAATATTTAGAGTAAAATAAATGTATTAATAAATGCACTGCATACCGTGTTTGTCGCAAATCACAAAATGTTGACTTAAATGTTTTCAGATTTTGGATAAACTATAAAAATACTCGAAAATTTTGAATTTCGCGGGCTAGACAGGCGCCTTCACCTTAAAATCGAGCATTAACACACCGACCAAAATAAACAACGCTATTTCTATGGCTATGGGTACCGTGCAATGAAAAGTGACGTCCGGGCCAGGGCAAAAAGCGAAAAGAGTATTTACTTACGATATTTTCCTCGTCGGGAATAGAACCCGCAATCTGTCGGTACAGAAAGCCGAGTGGCCTACGCTCAAAACATACCAAGCAAGCGGTCGTCATTCAGATTAGGTATAAAGAAAAACACAACGTTTCTAAACCTAGATGCTACTTAGGAACCTTACTTTGTAAGTACAACAATTGGATATATATATGCAGAATGGAGCCAACCACCAATACTTCTGCAAACTGAAACCAACCTAAAATCACTTCATCTGAGGTTGATTTTAGTCTGCAAGTGTAAGTGTGGGTTGGTACCTTTTTGCAAACTATGTCCAATTATACTTTATTCTTCGGTAATAGAGCCCTGGGGTTGATTTTAGTCTGCAAGTGTAAGTGTGGGTTGGTACCTTTTTGCAAAACTATGTCCAATTATACTTTATTCTTCGGTAGTAGAGCCCTGGGGTTGATTTTAGTCTGCAAGTGTAAGTGTGGATTGGTTCCTTTTTGCAAAACGGTGAACAATTATACTTTTATTCTTCGGTGATAGAGCCCTGGGGTTGATTTTATTCTGCAAGTGTAAGTGTGGGTTGGTACCTTTTTGCAAACTATGTCCAATTATACTTTATTCTTCGGTAGTAGAGCCCTGGGGTTGATTTTAGTCTGCAAGTGTAAGTGCGGCTTGGTACCTTTTTGCAAAACGGTGAACAATTATACTTTTATTCTTCGGATAGAGCTACGGTGTAGCCGATTGACTAATGCTCATACATGAGCTGGCTCGGGTAGTACCAGCCTCTCACAGAACATCGGCGTAATGTAGTCATTATAGCTGCGATTCGGAGGATGAGAGAGAGAGCAGGAAGCCCAACCCTTCACCATCCTCTGTTTCACTGCCCTTCAGATCGATAACGTGCGAGCAGTGCTCTTGGTATTGCAGGCATCTATAGGTTACGTTAACTGCTTAACATCAGGCAGGTCGAGTACGCTTGTTTCCTATTTCGCCCTAAAAAAAGGACGAGAAAAAACCAGTTGTGACGGCTCCCATGTCTGTTCCTGGAAACAGCCCAGTTTATTGAGGGGTTGTAATATTCCATTTTTAAAATTGAAACGTCAGATCCCTACGTACTGAGGAATAATATTTAATTTCATAACAGAGATTGTTTTGCTTACAGAAAATGAAAATGCCCCGGCGTAATGTAATTGATAAAACTTCCTTTTGAAATGAAATAAAAATATTATCGTGGAAAAATTATTACAGATTTGTTGTTTTAGGAAAATACGATATTCTTTAGTAGGTAGAACGGTGATGTTTTTAAACAAGATTATAAGTAGCGGCTTATTATTACTCGGGAACTTACAATGAGGAAAATATTTGTCGTATCGATTTTTAAACGCAATGAAACACTTACATCGATATGTTGTCTCTTACTTTGTATCTACTGTTACTTAAATGACTATAGAGATAATAACATAATAAATTAGCCCTTTTGACGTCCCACTCCTGGGCACGGGCCTCCCCTCAACATGAGAGGGATTCAGGCCACAATCCACCACACTGTTCCAGTGCGGGTTGGCGGATTTCACATGCCTTTCGAAAATTGGTAAGATCTTATAAGACATGCGGGTTTCCGATGTTTTCCTACACCGTAAGCAAGTGATAATCATTTAGAAGTTATGATTCGCATATAGATTTCGAAAAATCCAGAGGTGCGAGCCGGGGCTTGAAGCCCGCAAGACACGTGCTTTAACCAATCGGCTATCACTGCTTAGATAAATTTAAATCATTATAAATATTTCGTCAGTGGATTGTTTTTTCCTTGCCCCTAACAATGTAATAAGGGTAGGTAGGTAATAAAAGAAGGACAGGATATACTAGGTACCACAACATTCGGAATACAGTATCTTTCAACCATAATCTGATTTGTCAATGATTCTGTTCCAATATTAATACTAATGCATTCATTACATTTTCTCACGTTTTTTGTACGAGAAAGTAGATAGGTGTTACGAGATAGCGCGTTTAAAACTTATTTGGATTCTATTATTATTTTATCAATATGACTCCTGTGTCATTAATAATAAAACTACTTAATAATTAAATATTAAAACATTTTGAGGAAAATACAGAGACTAGATGAGAGCGGACGTGACACCAGACAACCAAATTTACAAACATTCAAAGGTGTACTATAATGTTTTATAAAACAAATTTTACGTGCGCACATTAAATTTCAGACACCCATAATGCACCGAAATACTTCGTTCAGTAACAATATTCAAACGTTTCATTTCCATTCATTTATACGCGAAGTTTTATTACGGAGTGTATGTGAGTGAATGGATTGTTAAAAAACGGTGAAGGAAAGTTTAATCTTGGACAGAAGGCAATAAAATAAGGGCGGGAATTTTGTGAGAAGTCGGCGCCAAGCCTGCCAGTTGCAGACAGCTATTGATAGGGTTTGATGTAAAGTTACTTGTATAGAGTTGATAATACCTGTTAGAAAGTTTATAATTAAAATTTAATACGATTAGAAACTCCTTTATGGAAGCCTGGTAATAAATCGATCCCAACTCTGAGAATCAACTTGAATACTTACGCACTTGCGATGTCTTTACTAAAATGACTTTAAAATACACGTACTTATATTATTTTTTATGTAATAAAAATAAAACATACATATTCCATTGATTATATATTTTTAATGTACATAAGCCTTCACAAACCGCACATACATATGTTTTGTCTACTAGAGCCCATATTAATAAATTGATCTCAAGTTTGATAGCGGTCTTGAGTACGGTTTTGACATGTCATTTTGTACCGGTATGACAAAAGAATGACATTTCCAAGATCGCTCTCAGACTTGATATAGATTTATTAATAGGGGCCCTAGTCCACAAAAAATAAGTAATATGTGCGGTTTGTAAAGGCTGACGTTCATCAAAAATATGTAATCAATGAATAGCGTTTTATTTAAAGTCATAGTTCAATTCAATTCAATTCAAAATGTTTATTTGGTTTAGGCCTACGGGGGCACTTACAAATTGTCAATTTTACATTTTTTTGTTCTTATATCTACAACCGGATCGGAACGCGACCTCGACTGAGAAGATCAGTAAAACATGACATCGCAATGGCATACTCGAGTTGATTCTCAGAGTCGAAATCAATGTATTACCAGGCTTCAATAAAGGAGTTTCAATAAAAGTGGTATTATCATCTCTAGTAAATTACAACGCGAGCCGTTCCTCTCCGTCATAAATTTGAATGGAATCGATTGCTGTCTGCGCCCCCGGGAAAGTTAGATTTCCCCGAGGACTTCCACGACACCTGACCGAATATATTCTCCATTTTTCCACTCTCGAAAATGATGGATCGGGACTACATACGTTATGTTTTATGTTGGACAGCTTTACGAGTATATGTCTCTATAGAGTGACAAACGGTTGACCTGTGTCGGTATTGGATTAGTGTGGAATATATACACTGGCGAAATACCTATTAAACTGGGTGTCCCATATTTTTTACGAAAGAAGAAGATCAAGATTACTACTACCTTAAATGTACATAAATTATATCTAAGTTTATACGACAGTATGTACTTAATATACAAATAATTGGATACATATTGAAATGCCTAATCTTTTAATAAATTATCAAAAAGAGAAAAACATAGGTAGAAGTAATTACTTAAACAATTTTTAAGTATTCTTATTAATATATAATTAATTAATGATTGATACTTACCTGTGCACTGAATGAAGGATGCATCTGATATAATCCAGCTTATCAGATCAGCGCATGGCGTCCTCGATGCATGGCCCATGCTGAGCTGGACACCTGTTTGGCGCAGCCATAGGACACTCACGAGCGGTCATTCACACGGTTAACCCGGCACTGATAATTTCAGATATAAAAAACGACCATTATCTGTTAAGAATGTATAGAGAGAACGGTGTACGCTTCTTTTTGTAAATGACTGTCTTATAGCCTTCAGCAACTGTCACACTATTAATGTTAATAGTACTCTCATGCCATGTTCTTTCTCTTGATGTTTTATAAATACCAACGAAGGCAATGAGAGTTTTCTAAAGGATATTTGTTGAAGTTAAAGTTAGCTTACTGCAAGGAAGCTGCGAACCTTGTTCAACCCCAGCATGATGAGAAGAATTTCCTCAAGAGCCCGTAACTTGAGAAATGTAATGTTTCTTACTAACTTTCCGAGCAGAAGAATTTCTTTGAACTTAAAAATTACGGTTGCTTAGAAAATTAAACATGTTTCACTAACTAGATATACTTACTTATTTACTTCACTTTCTTTTACTATAAGTAAAAATAAATATTTGGGGAGTAAATATTAACTATTTAATATATTCATGGTAAGTAATAATAAATATTCGGTGAGTATAATAACTATTTATTATATTACTAAAATCCTCTTCTTATTTCAAGGGTTGTATGCAATTTGGCTACTGTTACAGCTTGTCTCATACCTAATATCTGAAGAAACGAAGACAGACAGCATTTCTGACTAACCCTATAGTATACGAGGAATACCTAGGTGCTATATTATGTGTAAAATGTGCAATACATCTTATCACTAAGGGCCTATACACACGGCGAATTTACACGCGCCGGCCGCGCTTTAAACTTATTTTACGCTGAAAAACTCGAAAATGGTACACAGTTACGCCTGAAATACTCGTCCTCTGCAAAGCCTCTCATTACGTTTCACAAATTTCATATAGCCTTAATTTCGGCGCCTTAGATTAGAGTCGTATTTGTCTGATTTCTCACACAAACAACCCTATCTAACATATTATGTACCCGGAGGAAAATGTTAATAATGTTACTAAAATAAAAATACATAGTTCAGCTTGTTCCTGCGGCTGAACACACGGAATCCCTAATAAGGGAGGCTTATGGCGAATAACATCTGGGGCTCGAGGACGGCAAACACTCCGCAGTAAACACGAGGTTACAGTAAGAAAAATGTTTTTGTTTTCCATTCCTTCCCTTATATTTTGTCATAACTTTGTACCTATAAGCCATGGGCTATATGACTCAAAACCGCGACATTTGAAGAAGCATAGATGCACGCCAATCTTGTACCCCATACACGTACATTACAAATGGATTTTATTTTGGATTCGGATCCCGATGAAGAACTTTTACTTTAAGCACGCGGATTTCTCACTAATGGATCATTGGCATGATACATTGAATTATGGCAGCCATTAAAATTTCGTGGTTTTGTCGCGCCAAAATTTTACATGAGAATTTGACAGTCACGATCAAATTTCGCCTCTCATAAAATACTAGGCTATGGGCTGTTTATAGTTGAGTTAAGCGCTTGCAGCGAGATTCTTCCAAGAGCGCTGGTGAGTACCTAGCTTTACATAGACAGAGGTTTTATGCGCTAAAAGCGACAGTTTTTATTTTTACGTCTTTCAACCCTGGTTTTTGAAGCAAGCCGCTTTTGTTCAGGAAAGCTTTAAAATGCGAATATAAAAAAGAAAAATATATTATATTTCCCGGAAATTTCCTTACATTCTTAAAAAGTTACGTAAGCCGGCGAAGTTTTGGTTTTATGCTGGCTTACGAGTATCCAATATGTTCTTTGGTGATGATATTAGTCTTGAAAAGTTACACGATGAGAATTTTGTATAATACTGAAACATGGCGCGTATTTAGATTTGCGTTTTTAGACAAAAAAAATAACATACAACTGAACCTACACAATTTTAGATTTTAAATTATTAGATTATTCTTTTAACCTTCTTTATTTAAAATTATGAGTGACTAGCTGTGCCCACGGACTTCGTCCGCGTAGTATATAACGTAACAAAAATTTCGGGATTATCGGGATAAAAAGTATCCTATATGTTAATCCCGGTTATAAACTATCTGTGTTCCAAATTTCATTCAAATCCGTTCAGTAGTTTTTTGCGTGAAGGAGTAACATACATACATACATACATACATCCACACTCACAAACTTTCACATTTATAATATTAGTAGGATAAAGAGTACGGTGTCAATTAACATCAAACAACTGATTTTTGTCTTCCAAATATTTATAGAACCAAAGACTACTTACAATATGTAGAACTATGGAAGAAATG
This sequence comes from Notodonta ziczac, assembly GCA_918843915.1. NCBI lineage: Eukaryota > Metazoa > Arthropoda > Insecta > Lepidoptera > Notodontidae > Notodonta > Notodonta ziczac. Next base: position 4,947,506 of record OU974051.1, read on the forward strand.
ACAGAATGAAGAATGAAGCTTATTCGGAGACTAAACTTTATTTGTTGATTGAGAAACAAACTATAATAGATAAGTGCCTATAAATGCCATTTACTAGGAAATGATACGTACAAAAACTGTATTAGTTATTGTTAGTGCCTCGGCCTTGAGTATTTTCCCTTCCCTTCAGGGTATAAGGAAAGCCCGATAACATAGAAAAAATAGTCCATAAATACCGACCGATATAGGTTCTGCCTCGTTCACACAGTCCATTGTGCGTATAAAAGTAATTCAATACATTGTTATTCCTTTTACGTAGCCTCAGAAGTCTATAAAGTTTCATAATAGCACCGCTGTCACCTTTATTAACGCGGCCTACCGCTTATCTGAGGGTCTAAATTAAGAAATACCGTTCGTACTATAAATCAATAGAGTTTCTGATATATTGTTACCGTGGAAGGGGTTCTTTATCCCCTGGTCTGCACCCCGCTGCATCACGATTCTGGGCACGCCTCGCGGCGGGGGAGCCTAATTCTTCTCCTAATTTCGCACCTTATTGTTGGCGGGTGGTAAGAAAATGGGTATTTTTGATATAAATTCAAGACCACGCTTGCAGGTCCGTGAACTTTTATTACCCTTGTATCAAACCAGACTTATACATACATAAGAAGATGGGTAAGTAATCAAAGAAAAAAAAAAGAAAAATGTGTAAACACTTTATTTTTTTAAAATTACGATTGGAATAATATGTTATTTTGAGCACGGATGATTAGAATACATGTTTCCAAAATAATAAAACTTCAAATGCTTTTATGTTTTAAAATTTTATCGGTAGGAGGTACCTACTTATATATATACCTATGTTTTAATATAATATTATTTTAAAAGTAAAGTAAGTAGCTACTTGCTGTTATATGCTTAGGTATACCTAATCTAGTTGATACAATTATAAATTTTCTAATTGGATGTATGTTGGCCACATATCCACCCAACAATCTCAACATCCATCGCGAGTTGTACAGAAAAATGGATGAGATAAAAAAATACATTTTTCCATTTTCAATTTACGAAAAAGTGCAGGAAGGTTCCCCCATGACGTACGCACGTGGCAATTCCGAGCATCCACAAAATGAAGTTGGTAAAATATCTAAGACATTTGTCTGTCGATTACCTGTGAGGGTGCCCCGCTGATAATATTCCGAATTTCCATCCCCCACATTCTATGCTTGTGAATATAAATCTACTTACCTATGCCGCACGTTCTATTTACTAATATAAAATGCGTGAGATAAAATGAAAAGTTACAATATGGCCGAGTTACGATTATGTTTATTACAAAATAAATGTATCTTTTATTTGTTGGTTTTTATATAACAATTTGATAACGTAGCTTATATTATATAGAAAACTATCAAGATCTATAAACTTGCAATACAAAAAGGCATGCTCAAAAGGCAGGCTCTCACGTTGTCAACCAGATTGTGACATTTTATCACAACAATGATATATAAGTAATGTCGTTATGATTAATCGTATTATTATTATAATATACTAGCTGAGCCCGCGACTTCGTCCGCGTGGAATTTTGATCCTTTCTTAGGGGATGTCTACGTCATAGTAGCTTTATGCATGCAAAGTCTCAGCCCACTCGGTTTAAAATTGACAAGGTTTCATACATACTTTCATCCCCTATTTTATCCCCTTGGGGGTGGAATTAATCAAAATCCTTTCTTAGGGGATGTCTACGTCATAGTAGCTTTATGCATGTAAAGTCTCATCCCGCTCGGTTTAAAATTGACAAAGTTTCATACAAACTTTCATCCCCTATTTTATCCCCTTGGGGGTGGAATTAATCAAAATCCTTTCTTATGGGATGTCTACGACATAGTAGCTTTATGCATGCAAAGTCACAGCCCGATCGGTTTAAAATTGACTAAGTTTCATACAAACTTTCATCCCCTATTTTATCCCCTTGGGGGTGGAATTAATTAAAATCTTTTCTTAGGGGATGTCTACATCATAGTAGCTTTATGCATGCAAAGTCTCAGCCCGCTGGGTTTAAAATTGACAAAGTTTCATACAAACTTTCATCCCCTATTTTACCCCCTTGGGGGTAGAATTAATCAAAATCCTTTCTTAGCGGATGCTTACGTCATAACGTCTACCTGCATGCCAAATTTCAGCCCGATCCGTCCAGTGGTTTGGGCTGTGCGTTGATAGATCACTATGTCAGTCAGTCAGTCAGTCAGTCACCTTTGAGTTTTATATATATAGATAGCTGTGCCCGAGACTTCGTCCGCGTGTAATTTAACTTAACAAAAATTTCGGGATTATTCATCCCCTATTTTATCCCCTTGGGTGGAGAGTTAATCAAAATCCTTTCTTAGCGGATGTCTACGTCATAACATCTACCTGCATGGCAAATTTCAGCCCGATCCGTCCAGTGGTTTGGGCTGTGCGTTTATAGATCACTATGTCAGTCAGTCAGTCAGTCACCTTTGAGTTATATATATTTAGATATAGATTTCATGTAGGTAAATAAGTACAGAACCTAGCACAATTTTTCGTGTGTACATTTAAAAATATTTACTGCCTTTGTAAGTCTATATACCTACTATGACATAATAAAATGTATTTTTCATTACTCATACTCTGAAAGTAGGCCTGAAGTTGCTTGAGAAGCGGGTTGAAAGTAATACTTTTCCGGCCCGGGAGAATCGCTTTCAACTGACAGCAAAAACAAAAACTAGGTCTATTTTCACAATTCTATAGAACCATGTTCAAACTTTTTCTACAGTCACTCAATTACGGCACGATGTAAAATTTAAATAACATAAAGTTAAGTATTAATTAAAGCATATATATTTTTAAATGACTTAATAATAATTTAGTTTTAACAATTTCTTTAAAATAACATAGATTTGGGCAAAATATTTAAAGATGCAAATGAAAAATAATGGCTAAATATTGAAGTTGGCCGGCCAACGAAAAAAAAACAAAATAGGCGGCGATCCGATCTTTTTTTTCGAGTTGTAGAGTTCATACTTCCTTGTATTATTTCCTTAGCCAATTCCTGTTTTTATTTTTACTTTCCTTGTATTCGTAATGAAAAGCACAGTGTTTACCTCGGGTGAAAGACTTATTTTGTCCCTCGAACTATTAGCGCCCTCGCTACGCTCGGGCGCCAAACCCCGTCTCGGGAAAAATAAGTCACTTTCACCACTCGTGTAACAATGTACTATTCATGCAATTTCATACCATTTTTAATTATCCAAAATGTAAAACCTATAACAAAGTGAAACTTTATTTGTTTTCCTCGTACAAAATATACATATACCTAGCGAAAATTCGTTTAATTATAAACAGGGAAATACTTTCCCGTTATTTTCGTATTTAGATGGGCCCGTTATATTTCGAGATGAAGTTTTCCCAAGTTGGGGAAAGAATTTTAATAGGAAAGGAATTGTTAAGCGGCCGGTGGCGGGTCAAAGCGTTCCGGGTCCTATTCTAACAATACTCGTTATAGTGTAAGCCTGTCTTTACGTTCCTCCATCGAATACTCCTGGGATTTTATGTTCGAGTTCCCTTTGCTATTTAAATAGCACAGATATTTTCTTTAGAACCTCAGTGCACCTGAGCGGAGTCTCATGTAACAAATTCAATGTTTTAAATTCAAAAGCATTTCTGCTCGATATTTATTTAAGTAGCGTAAGGGCCTGTGCACACCGCGCTTATTTAACGCGTCGTCGAGCCGCGTTTTAGTAACGTGCGTCGACGGCGCGCTTTTATCCTACAGAGCAGTTTTACAAGTAGGTATACCTGCTGCGCCTGAATCGCGTGCGTATCGCGTCTGTATCGCTACAAACACGCGTCGACGGCACGTCATAAAACGTGGTGTGCACAGGTCCTAAGTTTTGTGTATGTAAGTATCTTCAGACGATATAAATAGGGATGAAGGCTCGCCTTTGTGTTGAATCGAATGACATTAAAAAAGGATTCATCTCAGAATTTTAAGTGTGTCTTTATATAAGTAACTAGTGATATCTAGTCGGTCACATTGATGACTGTGGTCATAAATACTTTATGGAGATTATGGATAAGACGTCACTGTGATTGGAATTGCAATTGAAGTCTTGAAATGAGCTTTTAGAACCTATTCACTGACAGTTACGAATTTATGCGTTTCAGAATGATGAAAAGTTTTAATATCCGATTAAATTTAGAAATTGTGATCATAATGAAGACGAGAACTATAAAAGTTGGTGCGATAAGAAAATGAAGCAATCCTATTGGCCGAAGCGAGCGGTCTAGCTAGCCCAGCTTGACCCTCCGGCTTAAGTAGACGGTCACTGTAAGTGTCCTCTATCAGGATATTTTTTTATTGCAAGCTATCCTGCCACGCATTCCAGCGTACTGCTAGTCAGTAGGTAATATTCCTTATTCTCTAAGGATTAATATTACTTATGGAGTAAGATCCGTACGATAGTTAGCGGTTGTGACATCCGGCCGCAGGCACCGCTCTGAGGCGTGCGCCAAAATTTCTAACATATAACGGATATCAGGATGTGGCTGACCTGAACGGAAGACGATGTTCAGTGTATAGTATTATAAGTGGAACATGCCGTTTTCGGAATAGGTAATTTATTTTTATCGTCAGTTTTTTGGAGGAGGTAGTGGCTATATTTATACTTATGTAATCTTCAGTAGTTGGTATTAAACAAAGCTATTTGCGTCTGTCTGTTTGTCTGCATAGTTCTTCCAATCTACGATACGTGTTTAGTGTAGTATCTACTCGGCAAAAAATATGGATTTTTCATATATTGACATAAAAAAAGAAACAATGATAAATAAAACAATATTACTTACCAAATAACCTCATCATATTAAGATCTGAAATAATTTATTAAAATAGGTGTTTATTTATAAAAGATTGAATCCATATTTTATGTCTCGGATAGTGACAAATCAAAGGAATACTGAAGGTAGCATTAGGCAGCCATCATGTTATGATTTATAAGTTTCTTTGAAGTAACAAGAAAATTCAGCTATAATAATTACTATCACAATAAATAAAATATAGTAGACGCAGTAGACGTTATATTTACAAAACGAAGATTAATAGACATTTATATTGTAACAAATGGACGATATATTTAAATGGAGCTGAAGGCAACGAAATATTTATTTTTCTGGTGTAACGGCTCGAGATATTTCGGCACACATAAATGTATAATTATAACAGATTATAGATAACATACGTAATGGATTCAGTAAGGATGAGTCCGGATGATAAGTGCTATATGAATCTCATAATTATAGTCGTCTAAATAACTTCGGTGAAGGAAAACATCGTGAGGAAATCTGCATGTCTTAGAAGATCTAATAAATTTTCGAAAGATATGTGAAATCCACTAACCCGCACTGGGCCAGCGTGGTGGATTATGGCCTTAATCGCCCTCATGTTGAGGGGAGGCCCGTGCACAGGATGGGACGACAAAAGGGCTAAATTAAGATTATTTTTTTAAATAACTTGCGACTTTTACTGACCCCAACAATATTCAGGGCAAATAATTTTATAATTGATGTCACTTTCTCAAATAAAGTAATAAGTTAGGTATTGAAATAAGAGTGACGCTTTGCTTTTTGGTAACTTGAACTAAGCCAAGCCGTATACGGGAAAATTGGGAGAAGCGATTCCTGAAACTCGAACTCGAAGATTTGTACTACAATCTACAGAGCAGTTTCGCAGAGGGATAAAATGTAATTTGTAATCGTCAGCACTGATTAAACGCTTTTTATTTCTTTAATGTTTCGGTAAGGTCCAATAGGAGCGCTTCATTTCCTAAGGTTTACCCGGCTTAGCTCAAACTGATAGGAAATGAAGCAATCCTATTGGTCGATGCGGGGCGGGCCCGCTCCATAGCACAGCACAGCACATAGCACAGCACATAGCGAATAGGAAATATGTAAGTATCTCCGTTATATTTAATATCATAACTAGCTAATAATGCTCTTGAAAAAACTTAACATAATATAACTTTCTGTTCACGGCTTGCGCCTTTGAGTCGAATGTTTTACCAAATTGATGTTCGGCATGAGATCCTGCGTTCTTTTGATATGGTAATCCACCCCAACCCTTTTGCAATGATCGACTATTAAATAAGTAGAGATCGATATATCAGACCCTTTTGGACATGGAGAGTTTTATAATGACATTTTGGTTTTTAGGGTTCCGTATGTTCAAGGTGAATTGTGGTCAGTGACCTATGTTTTTTAAACATGACAAAGTCTGACCGGACGGAGAGTGGGATAGAAGGAGGTGAAGGCCGAGGAGTTGGGCTTCCAGCTCAACTCATGGTACGAAATGAAGCTATTATACGATATCTACATTGCGCCGATTTTCTTTGAGAAGGTGGTACTACCGCAATGGTGCCAACCCATTTATGAGCTGTAACCAATTGGCCACGGTTTGGCTTTATTATCGTAAGGTATAAATTATTGTATGTATGTTGGACAGCTTGTAAATTTAATTAAATGTATCATGCAAGAACGGCTGTACAGATTTGAATGAAGTTTGATACAAAGGTAAGTTATTCTATGGCACGGTCGCTGATCACGAAGAAATTCGTACAATTACCTGTTATTACCTGTCTCTGTCACTCTCGCGTAAATCTAGTACGTCTCGCTCACACAGTTGCCGTGAACTGCGTGTGACCGGCAACTGTGTGAGCGAGACGTATTAGATTAACAATACCAGGTATTAAACAATAACAGGTAATTGTACGAATTTCTTCGTGATCAGCGACCGTGCCATAGACTGTATTTCAATCCTCGAAAACCACGCTGGTGGCGCCACGAGTCAATGCTAGTTATTTTTTAAAATTACACCTAGTAAAAATATGGTTCAGTAATTTGATCACCAAATTGACTTTTCGGTATCGTGACGGCAATATCCAAAGCCATTCTAAGTCTTCTATTTTGATTAGGTATTTTATTACAGCTGAACGAGATTTCTGATTCGAATGAAATTACCTTCCACCAAATTGGTTTAAGGTATCACGTTGTGATGAGTTCATAGTAAGTAGGTACCTATGTAGACAGATAATACCTGAGAGTTTTCCAAGATGGTAAAGCCAAGTCGAATCCCTGTAGCTACTGTTCGCTATTACTATCTACTGCGAGGAAACTTCACACAATACTCCATATACTAGGTGAAACAAAATGGGTATACTATTTTTTTCGCAACTTTACTTTGTAAATCTAAAACTATCGACTTTGTGGGACAGTTGAAGTGCTAGACTTTAAATCTGTCAACAGCTATATTGTTTTATATTCCTATAACACCTTTGGTTTTTCAAGGTTTCTCCAAATCTGATAGTTTTAGAATTACAAAGATAAGTTTGGAAAATTCAAGTATAACCTTTCTGTTTTAGTTTGTTTGCTGTTGAGACATTGATCTATTCACTTAACATTGGAGGTAGACTTTGCAGTGGAGCTATGAGGCTGTATATTCTTAAGATTTAAAGTTTTTTATTGTACTTACTCATGGAACTTCTCAATAGTTGGTAAACGAACTGAAATTTTAAACTTTGAATGAATCTAAATTTATTTTTATGATTATCCAAACTTGTAAGATGAACTTAAAATACTTTAAGGTTGTGTATTTTTAAGAGAGGTAAACAATGTATTATTATTGTTTGTGGCTTAAGAAAATTACAGCGCTTCAGTACAGCTGTAGATTTAAATTAATTCGAGTATCGTGTTTTGACTTTGAATTTTCCTACAAAAGTCATTTTGGATAATATCTGAGGCTTATTAAAATTCTCTTTTGTAAAAACACAGTGTAAAGAGGCTTTCATTACCTAGAAAAAAGTAAAGAATGCGTAAAAAACGAAAAAGTTAAAATATATTTTGACAAAGAGAGTTTATCATAAGCGCCCTTAGATAAGATAAAGTCGGCTCAATAAGGCTTACAACAAACGCTTTAAGTGCCGGTTCGTGAAACAAACAGACCTTTAATTTCCTTTAGCAAATTGAAAATATTAAAAAAGGAATGAGTAGGTACCTTTATTTACCTTTTGATTGTTTATTGACGTCGACTTGGTAATAAGAAAAATCTGATACAGTTTTCAATTTGGTGTTCAGTTTTAGTAAACTGGTAGTTTAATCTTTCTTCTGTCGTTGTTAGAACATAGTTGAGATTAGTACCTACAGGTAGGTAGGTAGAAATAGGTACATTTTTGCAAAGCGTCGGGACATGGGATCGCGATCAATACCGATCGAACAACCAATCGCAAGCTCTAATTGTTGCGTGACGCTACTGGTTATATAGATAGGTACCAACATGAGTACTCAATCTTCGCATTCCTACGTCAGAATTTAATAAAATAATTAATATCCATATACTTGGAAACATTTCAATTTCATTTAGGTATTCAATAAAAAATCCTCAGTATCTTTTTAATTAAATCGACTTATCGTTCAATGTTAATTACCTTTATACAAGCCATGGATATGCATGCAGGCGACAGGCCACTGGCCACTTGAGACGGGCCGTCAGATCGTATCTGAAGCCAGCAAGGATATGACGACTTTTCTTTTTGCAGAAAAAACTTCGAAAGACGTCTGAAGCACCGCGCCGCGGCGTTCCCGCCGAAAAAAATGCATAATGACGCTTTGACACCAACACTTTGATGGCGCAGGTAAAAAATAGATTTTTAGACTGAGATTTCTTTGTTACGAATAATTATTAAAGTTTTTAATTACAGGTATAATGAGTCGACGGGAGAAATTGGATTTTATTTGCTAAACGCTTTCTATTGTTTCATTATTACCTACCTACCAAGACCTATGAAACAATGACAAAAAACCCAACATTTTTTTACTTTTTTATGTGTACCTATCTAGTAAATGTAGGTAATATAGGCCAAAATTTTTATCCACACGCCCAGTATCACCTTGCGCCAATCGCATTTCTTTGCTCTTCCAATTGTGGCTACGAACTACCGTCAGAATAGTTTTCTCTATAGAGCTTGTTCTAAATATAACGGCATGTTACGCAACTATGACCTAGATATGACAGGAGTCAGTCTTACTGGCTTCAAATCCAAATTAAACTCGATATTTTTTAGTACCACTCAAAATTCTTAATATGTAACTTTTGGTATATGTTTTACTATTGGCCTCTGTTCCGCACTGCTCTTATATTCTTTGTAATGTTGTGTTCCTAATGTGCTAATTTATTTGTATTCTTTTCTTCTTTGTTTTTTTTCTGTATGGTTTATATAATTGTATACTGTTATTGCTTGTTCTGTCTTATCTATACTATATCTATTAGTGGAGATTTTTTAATAGCTTTATGTTTTCTATATTAATTATGTATTTTAAGTGTAAATAGCTGCTAATCTTCCCAAAACTGAAAAATAAATAAAAATAAATAAATAAATATCTTTAGTATACTCATATAAAATTCCGAAGTGCAGTTTGTAATTCTTCTGCTTCTAAACTGCTAGACCGATTTTGATGATTTTTTATACTTATGCTAGGTAGCTATTACCAGTTATCGGTATTGGTAAAGAGAAAAAAACCACTGAAAAACATGAACTCCGTGTGCGGAAGAAGTGTCCCGTCTGATCGGGAATTCTGTTATCCGCACAGGGAATACTCAAGCGCCGCACTAGTCAGACTCCGTGAAGAATTTGCTTTGCACACTTCGCATGTGATTGGATTCCGAACGTATAAAAGTTTTGGCTTAAAGAGAATAGTTTACATGCTTTTGATGTATCGTTCGTAGGAAGGGTAGGAAGTTAAGAATTAAATATCTTTGCAAACTCTACATTTATGTATATTATGTTTGCAAACTCTACATACTCTACATGCGTAGATCATGAGAAAATTAAAACTACTTCGGATTAACCTCACATTTGGTTCCATAATGAGTATTCTCAATAGCTACTGTTTGGAGAAAATTCAAAGAACAATATTCACGTATATATATCCCCTTATTAATAAACGTGGTAAAGCGGATATATATCGCCAGACTGACACACCAACTGTATGCTCCCAAACTAAATATTTGGTCTCAGAAAAATATAATTTGGTTCTCATTCAATAGGTGTCATTGGTTCATTTAGTTAAATTAATAATTAAATTGATCCTTTATGTTGTCCCTACCACAGACTTTAAAATATCTCTGTGGTCCCAACAAATTATCACACTATCTCTTTTATCTGTACCGTAATCCGTAAAATTCGTACCTAAAACAGGCTATCTAAATATTTCAAAGGACTGTGGCCCTCTAATCTAAAACCAGACATATTATTTTTTACTAAATTTGTTTCTTTGCATGCCGCGTTAAAAGTAACCAAGTGTTAATCATAATAGCAATCTTATGAGCTAGCTGTCGAAGAAAATTGCTCAATCAGAGCGCAGGCAGGTCGAGCGTGCCTTACCTCATAACAACGTAATGGCCGGCGCCCGAACAGCTTATTGACCTATTAGGTTTTCACTACTTGAATATTTATAGCCGTTGATAACAGAGGTAACTACTGCGCTAGTAATTATTACGTATAGTTAACTTACGCGGTATTTTTAACCGACTTCAAAACAGGAGGAGGTTCTCAATTCGGTTGTACTTTTTAAAATGTTTGTTACCTCAGAACTCCCTTATATATAAGCGGATTTGAAAAATAATTTTGATATTTAAAAGGATGGTCTACCGGATTGGTCGCATAGAAATTTCATCAAAATCGGTTTGCAAGTTTGAGAGATATGGATTTTTTACGGTTACCAGCAAATCAAAATATAGTTTACCACAAAAAAAAAAAAATTACCGCCTTCAAAAAAACCTGGATGCACTAAAAAAGCTAGAAATAACTAGGTCCCTTAGCAATTTAATTTGGAGCAAAAAAGCTACGGCCAGCCTATAATTTTCAAAAGGTACTGTGTAGTTATAGATGCTTGCAAAATGAATACCAAAGGTATTGCTCGCTCGTTATCCACCTAAAGCAGAATGGGACAGAGGGCGAGAAAGGGCTGAGCTTCCTGTTGTCACAGTCCTCGTACTAAACACAGCTGTTACTTCACGCCGCTTTTCTGTGAAAGTGTGGTAAGTACTTCTATAGTTGGGGTGCTAGGCCGGACAACCTCCTCGTGGTGCACCCTGGGCACCGCCGATCACATCTTCAGCATCCCTGTTGAGGTGGTCGTCGGTGGCGAATAGTCTGGCAGGGGGAGTCGCTCGCGCCGTGCTTGGTAACTTTCTGGTATCAGAGAGGACTGTAGCGTGGCGCGGGTACTTGGGAGGAAGGCGGCGACGCCCTTTTGGGAGTGGGGATAGGGCCCGTGGTGGGCTGCTGTTGGCAGAGGACCTTAACCTGAGCCCCCTTCCCCCGGAGGGAGCTCGCAGCAGTGTCGGGGTGGAAGCCTTCGGGCTTCCCCTGGCTTTCCCGCGTGGGCCTGGTCGCCCAGCCTCATGGCTGAGCGGGAATGTGGGTCGAGTATTGCGTGAGGCAGCGGAGCTCCCCGCGGAGCCTCCGGTGGCGGGCACAGGGGTGTCTGCCATTAAAGCATGGGCTCGAGAGGGGGCGCTGTGTTTCGTGTGTCAACACAGCGCCTGAAGTCGGAGTGGTGCGTCGTTTGGACGTCGTTTGGCCTGGTAAGGCCCCCTCACTTTGGAGTGAGGGGGCCTTACCAGGCCAAGTCGCGCCGGGTTGCGGTTGTGGCAGTAGCCTACCCGGGACCCGGCACTTGCGACCGAGAGGATACACCGTTGGTTTTTAGTGGGTATGCCATGCGCCTTCGTGGTGCGGGTGACTCCCACATATCCCTCCCGCCTCCCCCGAGGCGGGACGGAATCCATAAAGCATTATCCAACGTAAAAAAAGGTACTACTATAGTTGAGCCCCAAAAAGAGTATTACTTTCACCTTAGCGAACGTGTTGCAATGAAACAAAGTAAGTAGGTACAGTATTTAATTAACCGTTATACCGTTAACTTAAACAATTAAAGCACTTTCATGAGTAGATCATATTATGTCCGTGTGTTGTTTCAGCTGGTTTTCTCCAGTAATATAATGAGCAGAGCAAAGTTTATTCAGTGTCGGTTGCCGGCGGGCTCTGATGAGCGGACAAAGGGTGCACTTGGATACACTTTTGAAGTACACTTATATTACGCAATATGTAATAAATATAATTTTTAGTACTCAGTAAGATTTTGGTAATGACTACAACAAAAATGATCTTCAGTATTAGCAGCAGTGATAGACGATTGGTTAAGCACGCGTATTGCGGGCTCCAAGTCCTGGATTGAATCTATGTGCGAATCATAATTTCTATATGATTATCACTTGAAAACATCGTGAGGAAACCTGCATTTCTTAGAAAATCTAACCAATTTTTGAAAGACATGTGAAAACCGCCAACCAGCACTGGGCCAGCGTGGTGGATTACGGCCTGAATCCTCCTCGTAGTGAGGGGCGGCCTGTGCCCAGGAGTGGGACGTCAAAAAGGGCTAAATAATAATAATTATTATGTAACAAAGTCGGCAAACAAGCGTGCGACCCGCTTGGTGTTAAGCAGTTACCGTAGCCTATAAACGCTTGCGATACCAAAGGCTTTGTTCGAACATTGCCGACCTGAAGTGGAACAAAAAGAGGAGGAGACAGTAAGAGTTGTGCTTCCATCTCTCTCAGTCCGCAGCTAAAATAGCTGCTTTATTCCGATCTTCTGTGTGAGGGTGGGTCCCCAGCCCATATATGAGCTGTAGTCGATTGGGCACAGCTTGGCTCTCCCACCGTCATTAATATAATGTTGATAACACCTGGACTTATTGTCTACTAGCTATGCCTGCGACTTCCTCCGCGTAGTATTTAACTTACCAAAAATTTCGGGATTATCGGGATAAAAAATATCCTATGTGTTAATCCCGGTTATAAACTATCTGTGTTCCAAATTTCATCCAAATCCGTTCAGTAGTTTTTGCCTCAAAGAGTAACAAACATCCACACTCACAAACTTTCGCATTTATAATATTAGTAGGATGAAACAGATAACCATTTGTCTGACATTCGACTGGGAAAAAACAAATGGCCTAAACGCTTTAACCACCACAAAATTACATCTAAACATTATCGACAAGGAAAAATATTAACGTTTTCGTATATTAATATGATATGAGTGTGCAACGCTAATTAACTACGATGTTATTTCTTACAATAGGTAGATACGTAACAAAAACAATCATGGTTGGAAGGTAAAAAACTTTGGCAATATTACTTACAGGTACCTACGTAGTTCCGAATATTGCAATATTGGCTCCAATATTGGTGCTTCAGGGTAACCATCATCTATATATTAATACGTGAAGGAATAACTTTGTACCACTTTTTACGGAAATTGCGCGGACGGAGGAGTATGAAATCTGGCACACTTATTAGTTTATATAGAGAAGGAGTGTAGAATACTAATATTATTTTAAAATTATGCATAAAATAAAATATACATTAAATCAATCAATAAAACATTACACACACTACCATGCGTTTGACACACACACATTTGTAACTTCTACTTGGGAACTGACTGACTGTCTGACTGACAAACGGTGACAGTTTTTTTTCTTTACGGGCGGGACTTTCATAGTGCATTCTGTCAGTATCAAATATTCTTTGACGATAGAACCTTGACGATAAAATTAAAATTTAAATGCATTATTGTCGAATTTCGACCACAGGGGACCACTAGTGACAAGAAAAACAAAAGCATTCAACTAGTGTCGTGCCATGGACCAGCCTGGTGACTCTGCTAAGGATAAAGTTGAGTAATAAGGGAGACCGGTTCTCCATAACAATTACGGCACTCGGAAGTAATAAAAGTTCTCTCTTCTGTGTACGTGACGCAGAAATCAGCCGACTCTTTTGGACGTGTTCGGAATACCTACCGTTTTCCCTTTTATTTTTTTATCATACCTCTTTCCCGTCATCAAGGTATAAACTCCATAAAGTTAACATTAGATAATTGTACAGGAGTTTCGTCTCTACGGTGAGGGACACGTATGGAGTTAATCCTACTAATATTGCCTAAAATATGTTTGGATATTTGTTATTCAGTCACCTCAAAACGGCTGCACAGATTTGGATGAAATTTAGTATACGCGGACGAGATTGCGGGCAGAAGCTAGTAATGCATAAAAATCATGAAAGTTTTAAGGAGGAAAAGAAAATCAATAAATAAAATATCGAGGTTTCTATAAGGTGTATTGGTCAATGATATTAATTTACAAATCTCATTTTCTCAACAATCTCAACACAGCTATTTCCCAAATAATATTAAAATATCCCAAGTTTATGAATCCATCATTTTCTGAAATGGATTCGTAATAAACATAAACCAATTTTTCAGGATTCCAATCTAAAAGTTATTAGTAAACAAAATTTATAAAGTAGGTACTTACTTCAGAATTATTCAAAGCCTTTACACTTTTGTAATTACGAATTCAAGGAATATAATCTTTCTGTGTGTTCGTAATTCTCGTTCTCCTAAACGGCTTGACCGATTTTGATGTATTTTTGTACTTATAGGGGTCATCCGGATGGTTCTTAGTTATCCTCGCTAACGAATATGCGGAAAAGCTAGTGTTTTAGAATTATTATAGTCTGGATAACAAGCTAAATGTACCTGCGTCAAAGACAACTTATTTATTCTTATAAATAATTATCAAAATCTACATAATCCAAAAAAATAATGAGTTATCTATATATATAAATGAATGTTTGTCTGTATGTCCTTTATAGAAACGTAAACTATCCATTTGATCATGTCATGATCTTCAGCAAAGTGTTGCGCATGAGCCCACAAAGGTTTCTGAGTTGGTACGACCAATCTTTGACAGCGTAGCAACGCGCGCAGGGTACAACTAATGTTAAATAAAATGTGACACTGCACTAATGAGGACAAGTTTATTTGGTATTGCACCAATTTACAATAGATCTCAGTTTCAATTAGACATTGCCATACATACTATGAAAAGACTCCTAAAAAGACGTGGATGAACTGCTTGGAAGCGGGTATGAGCGAAAAGGGAGTGAGTGCAGAGATGACGGATGATAGGCTTGAATGGAAGAAGAGAACGTGCTGCGCCGACCCCACCTAGTGTGGGATAAGGGCAAGGTGATGATGATACATACTATGAAACAATAATTAATTGACACTTGTTAATAAATATACAGTTGATGAGTTTTTAAATGATAAATTTATTATATATTGTATTCTCCACTGCAAAACATAGTGAACTATCTATTAAGAACCACCATCGTGTAATATAATTACATACGTTTAAGAAATAAACATATATTTTATTCTATTTTAAATAGATGTCAGTTTAAATCTTCACTGAAATTATTTTCCTTCCGATAATATCGCGGCCCCACCGTTTGCGCGAGGCTTCTGAAGTTACTTGGTATATTTAATGATCAAACGAACTTACCTTACGTGAAGTTCGATCATAATTATACGAAGAGCCTCGTCCGAAAAGATTAGTAGTATTAGTATTATATAACACAATTGTAGTAACGCCTAGTGACTACCATATCCAGCACTTAGTTTAGATATTAAGATTTTTTTTTTTTTTGTTCTACCCACATCTTGTGGTTCTACCTTGCTCTCTGTACTTCAATACGTGCACTGTCGCTCGCGCTTCATTTGGTTTAGAGTATCCTTATGATTTAAGTCTCTATTTATAATAAATTTCCGTGGGAATATAATTCCTATAGGTATTGGATATTACCGGAACTACCTGGGTTGTCCAGGGTGGGTGGGTTTTATCTACTAATCTTTTCGGACGAGGCTCTTCGTATAATTATGATCGAACTTCACGTAAGGTAAGTTCGTTTGATCATTAATTATACTTGAGCCTCGTCCTCAAGATTAGTAGTATTAGTATTATATAACACAATTGTAGATGTTGAGAGTCAGTGCAGGTAATATCCAAGATAAAATGTGTTATTAACTATTATGACACGATTTATTTGCATGTCTCGTTCCATTTTACAATGGCATTGGAATGATAAAGCAAAGATATCACTAGATATAGGAGTATTTAATCATACATTATCAAGAGAACATAAAGTTCTCGCCAACTCCATGTTATATTTGGAATTGATAAAGCTGGTATATTATTTATTTTTGAAGCTGGTTGTATTCATCGAGGCTAACCCTCAGATTGTGTGCCATGGAAGTTGCGGCATGGCGAGTACAGTGGAAGGAAAAGACATGAGTCAATTACACTAACTTTCATAACCATTTTAAACCGTCTACTAAATATTCGTAAGGGCACACAATTATAACTTATAAGGTTTGCGATTGCTAGCAAAAACCATGGCCATGTTTCCTTAAGTCTTTAGTTTTATCAAAAAATGTAATATGTGTCCTGTATTTGTCAGGTTTCTCATTAAATAATGGTACCTAAATAAAGAGTCGGTTGTTAGCAGCTTAACTTAGACGTTTTAATAAGCTCCGTTATTTTAATAATAAAATATGTGTTGTACATTTTAGACAGGTATTGTTTGTCTTCTATGTGCCGTTACATAGTTTTCCGTTTGGGAAAGGAGTTGCTATTTAATTTTTAGACTGGTTGCATTCCAGGCAACTTTATACCGTATCGTATAGGTGGTGGCTTTAGTTTATAACCACCGCTACAGAACCCTGCTATACGATCCTCATCTGATATCCGTCCAGAAATGAGGGCCAGAGCAGCTATGTGGCTATTAATTGTGCCAATAGGCCGTTATTGTTGTAAATCTATGTGAGAAATTCTAAAATGGTTGGGATGAATAGACCGAACCTGTAATTGTTTTGGTTCCAAATAACATACCACTGTTTGAGACACACGTTTCGCTGAATGGTGTTGTCCAATAGTGATGACAGCATGATGTCCGCGGTGGAAGGTGAAACTCAGCGTTTCAGGAGCGCCACGGCCGTCAGGACTATACTTTGTCGACCAGGGTAATGAGAGCTTGGATGTTGGGATTGCTGAAAAAAGCTATTACAACATTGTTATGGTCGGTTTTTACTAAGTCAAAAAACAGATAAATTTGTAAATACCAATAATTGGGGTACCGTGGCTGACGGTGGCTGTGTAGGCCAGTCGGGCACTACAATAATGCCTTTTACATTATCTAATATTATTTTCCTTAAGGCTTTAGGTATCATTGTTACAGGCGAAAAAAACATAAGACTAATTGCTTGAACCATTCTAAGGGAGAGGCATCGACGGCGTATGCGTCGGCCTCGGAATCTCTGTGCCATGAGGCATATCTCCGACATTTTGTAATGGTACGAGTGGCAAACATTCGACATCAGGAACAATAAGACTTTTTAACGTTAGGTAACAGTTTTTTGTATGTTCCCACTCGGTATCTGGTAGTGGCCGTCTGGATTCCTTGAATGAAATTATTAAATCTGAGGATTATATATAGGCCACTATAATAAACTATAGCATCTCACACCATTGCCATATATATTTTGCATCTTGGAGTGTGATATGGGGATGATTATTCCTCCCGCGCGATTTACATAGCTTGAGGCAGTGGAGAAAAAAACTGCTGTGAGCTCTAGGTAACTTTTGTACAGTAGAATCTCTTCATACCTGCGCTCCATACCGTTGTTGAGGCGTCAGAAAATATTTTAACGCATAATTACCGTCCCTCATTCTGCGTACGGAACGCATAATTACATTTGACCAACAGTCCAAATCAGGAGTTGTTGAAGAATGTAAAGTTTTATAAGTATTTTCATAGTTACCATTACACCATAAGGTAAGGAACGTGCATCGTTCTAGTTCTTTAGTGTGCAGCTAACCATTTTCTATGGTCCGACAGTAGTGATGAAACATTTTTCAGATAGCAGCGTGTAAAACAGAAGTTTTCATACGTAGCACCTTCCACGGACATAGGCAGACTGTTAAATAACAATTGCCACTAAATCGGATTCAGCACTGTCCAGATCCTCATGACAAATCATCGATAAGTGACCTCATAGGATAGATCCTAGGATGATTCTTCATAGGATGTGACACTCTAATGTCACAGTGAAAATGCACTGTGAATAAACACACTGACTGAAAAAACACAGGTGAAACAACAGTGATAGAAAGGTTAGTTTACGTAATGACAATGATCTTGCAAGCATTAATCCTGACCCAACAGGTAGACACTAATAAGCCAATGATCTGAGAAAACATTCTCATTTTATGGCGTTTAAGTTTTTTAATATTCAATCTCTGATATTACCATAAAATAATGTATAGAAAATACGTGACGAAATACGGAGTAATTTAATGACAGGTTAAAAATTTTGTGAAATTATAATGACGTGTGCAAATACCTATTGGCAATTTGTACTTTAAATTCGTGCATTTGTTTATCTATTTTAGGTAAATGCCGTTTGGCTTTGGTACAAAAAATACGTGTGACACAAAAATTATCATGACAAGGTTCGCAAGCAGAAATTGCTGCGATGGATAGTATGTTCAACTTGAACTTTTTTAGTCTGTAAACATGTTCGGTGTTAGCAAACATGATTGATAAATCGAAGACCGAATTTTATTTGATAACTAATTATCAAAGTTCTAAATAATGGTCGTGAGATATTCTAATTAAAGATCATTGCTTAAAAAAATAAGCTAGTCTACCCGCATAGCGTAGGTACCGAGTCTATCGGCGATAGTGCGGTCTGAATGTTGCCTTTAATTGCGCAACGATGTGCCTCGCAGTGACGCGGTCCGCGCAGCAGGTTGCTGGTGGCGGGGCGGGCCTGCCTTCTAGTTTAAATTCTTGGACGTACTTAACGTAAGTACCTACTGGGAACGGCGGTGGCGAGTGGATTCACCGAGTTCTTTATGTGATTGTTCACTTTTAGTCTGCGCCCTTTGGTAGCAGTTAGGCTGATTTAAGCGTTTCCGCTAAGCCCTCCCTGGAGAAAAACTTGTGTATTTAAGTTGTAAAAGTTGTAGACAAATTTTCATTAAAATCACCCTGACTGAGTATAGTCTAGTCACAGACTTCGAATTTTGAGAGTCACAAATGATTCGACTAGCGTCCATGACGCTTAAGACGTTCGATGTATTTTTCACGAGCAGGTAAGTAAGAATACTGCCCAGACATGAAATGGCGGCTGCAATCTGTTTCTGTAGAATTTCGATAGCCTCGTCTTTTTACCACTTGCTCAGTGAAGGCGGCCCTGATTTCGGCGTTTAGTACAGGATTAATAATTTGCTTGTAATTTGCGGGTACTATACACTTTGCTGTGGATCTATTTCGATTGCCTGTGCAGGTGGTTCTGTGCGACTTTCCTGATGTGGAAGGTCCATAAAAGTCGGTCAAGACTTGTAGTTACTTTTGTGTTACGCAGAAAAAATTTTTCGAAGACAATTTTGTTGGCTTAATATAAGGCGGCGGAGTAGTGCAAAATACTGTCCTGGTGCCTTCCGACAATGCGGTAATCATTCCCGAAGACTATTCTGATATCTTCGTACAAGGCGGCGGAGTACCTAGTCCAAAAGACTGGTGTATTGAGGCATTCCAAAATGCGTTGAACCAGTCCTGAAGGCTGTTCTGATGTCTATGTACAAGGCGGTGGAGTAGTCCCAACGACTATCCTGGTTGCCTGTAGACACTGCAGCGAACCTGTCCCGAAGACTATTCTGATTTCTTTGTTCGAGGCGGTGGAGTAGTCCCACAGACTATCCCGGTTGCCTTCAGACGATGCGTTGAACCAGTCCTGAAGGCTGTTCTGATGTCTATGTACAAGGCGGTGGAGTAGTCCCAACGACTAGCCCGGTTGCCTTTAGACAATACAACGAGTCTGTCCCGAAGACTATTCTGATGTCTTTGTTCATTTTGTACAAGGCGGTGGAGTAGTCCTCAACGACTAGCCCGGTTGCCTTTAGACAATGCTGCGAATCGGTCCCGAAGACTATTCTGATGTCTTTGTACATTTTTGTACAAGGCGGTGGAGTAGTCCTCAACGACTAGCCCGGTTGCCTTTAGACAATGCTGCGACCGGTCCCGACGACTATTCTGATGTCTATGTACAAGGCGGTGGAGTAGTCCCAACGACTAGCCCGGTTGCCTTTAGACAATGCAGCGAACCGGTCCCGAAGACTATTCTGATGTGTTCGTACAAGGCGGTGGAGTAGTCCCAACGACTAGCCCGATTGCCTTTAAATAATGCAGCGAGCCAGTCCCGAAGACTAGTCTGATTTCTTTGTACAGGGCGGTGGAGTAGTTCCAAAGTCTTTTCTGGTTCATTATTACGTACTTGATGTGTATAATTACATCAGAGAAAGAAATATTTAGGCAAGCATGCTTTTCCACTTTATTATTGTTATAGGTATGTACTTACACG
Source organism: Notodonta ziczac (assembly GCA_918843915.1). Classification (NCBI taxonomy): domain Eukaryota; kingdom Metazoa; phylum Arthropoda; class Insecta; order Lepidoptera; family Notodontidae; genus Notodonta; species Notodonta ziczac. The sequence goes on from OU974051.1 coordinate 4,967,887, forward strand.
AATTTTCAGCTGGTGTTGATGAGGGGATCTTGATGGACGTGAACACGAACTTGATGATCGGCGCGATCACAATGAATATAGTGTAAAAACTTAACATTTTATTTATTTCTATAAACTCGAAACTATTATTCTTATCGCGTTTCAACATGAAGCGAGGTAGGTAGTACTGGACTGGCGGAGCACTAAATTGCGAATGAAGCGCGAGCGACAGTGCACGTATTGAAGTACAGAGAGCAAGGTAGAACCACAAGATGTGGGTAGAACAAAAAAAAAAAATCTTAATATCTAAACTAAGTGCTGGATATGGTAGTCACTAGGCGTTACTACAATTGTGTTATATAATACTAATACTACTAATCTTGAGGACGAGGCTCAAGTATAAATGTAGGTACATTTTCATCATCAAATAAACAACGCGATCACGGGCCTAAGCCAACGAGTTCCCTTTCCGTTCGCACGTGAAAATCGGATTTGTTTAATTTATTGCTGTGTCTAGAGGCAGCGGGAGATGCCACGGTTACTTAGCTGTAGACACCTCGCTGTAATAATAGGATCTGCTGGAGGATTTAAATTGAATTCTGGTGTAGGGACGCTTGAATGTATTTAAAACTGTTGACGACAATTTTGAATGAGAATTTTGTTGAGGTTCGATTTTCAAGTGCGAATGTGTGCATGTGCGATGAAATTTAGAGCGTAAGAACTTCAATGCAGTTTCGAGTCAAATATTATGCAGTTCTTGTTGATCACTCTTCTTTCATATTGGCGATTCAGTTTGTGACTGACTACCGCCATTTAACGACAGCTTGGCGCAGTGGTTCGAGCGTAGGCCACTCGGGTCACAGAACAGAGTGGTTGCGGGTTCGATTCCCGTCAGGGTAAATTTCGGAAATGGCCTTTCCGTAATTTGCCCGGGTCTGGGTGTCACTGGGATTGCCCCAGTCCATTGTACGGTATCCATAGAGTACAAGCGTTGCTTAGTTTGGGACCATACAGTTGTTGTGTTTGTCTGGCGATATTTATTATTTATTTAAACTTGTCTTAACTGTATGATCATCCTTCTCATAGCCGTAATCTATCAGCAGAACATAAATATTTTTAGGTGTAGGTATCAGAATATAGTTTTGTAACTATTGTTTCTTGCCGAATATTCTCAATGGAAGCAGCATTTCGCACCGGGGCAGTAGATTCTGACTACACAAGTGTTTTGTTGGCCTATTATACACCTACATAAACGATATATAATTGTTTTTTTTATTTTATTATTAAGACCAAATTTATCATCCGAAATACGTCCGCTGCTGGACCGCAGACCTGCTACAGTCTGGACTTCCATTTATAGTTGAGATCTTTTATGAATGCTTAGAAGTTATTATTCATTTATTCACAACTGATAAGTACTTTAAAATTGATTTGTAGCGATTTGAGTTTACCATATTACTAAAGTCCTGTTAGCTTTTCCAGCTAAGTTACTGCTTGTGTAAGGAAAAGGCTCACGTCAATAGTTTAGCTGCCAGGATGTGGAACAAACCCGAAAGCTTTCAGCTATGAGTGCAGTCCCTCTAACTACTACACTATTGACGCTTTATACACCAATAAAAAACAAAACGGGTTAAACGCTACCCCCTATAGGTACACAAAGTTACCCCTACCACGTGCCTATACGTGTTACAGTAAGCCCGCCATTTGTATCCAGAAAATCCGACTCAATTTATTTTCCCTACAACAGCAGCTGTAGTTTTAATAAAAAGCAAAAGTAGAATGTATTTCATTTACCCTTCAACAATGTATCAAGGGAAGACAAGGGTGCAAAGGGGCTGACTCCGAAACGAAAATAAACGTTGAACGATCGTTTAGACCCTTCAGTTTGACCTGACGTGTGGAACAAAGGACCGAAACATTTACCTATGTGATTATGTAGAAGTAAAAGCGTTATCTGATTTATTAAACTCCTGAAAATCGCTTCTTTATCTATGCCCTACTATTTGTTTTTTAAAGCTTAAGACCTGATTGATATCGTCCTGTCTTAACTTTGAATATTAAATTAGAATTGTTCCGCTCAACTTAATTAATCTGTTCTTTCATAAGAATCTTCTCCTGACAATTATAGACACACCAAAAAATTAATACCGAAATTCTTCGAAGTTCGAAAGGAAATAGAGATTTATTTTTAAATACATATACAGATAACATATTATTTTTTGGATCTCAATTGCATTAAGTATACAGGAAGGTCATTATTATAATTTAAAGACTCCCATAGTAAATTTCAACGACGCAATTGTGTTTTCAAATTGCTGTTTTATGTCTTCGCTGGGTACCTGATCCAAGTTTAGTTTACAGCCCAATATTTATGTCGGTTGTTACTCTTGAAACAATTGCGTTGCCAATACACTACACTCGTAATAGATTATTAGATTAAACTGGGACTTTATTAGGTTCTTATATATAACTACAAACGAATCCAAAGAGACGATGTGACAAGTCTCTTAAAACAGTGCTAAAACAGAACTTGTGAGTACTTCTTATTGTAATTTTCCAGCAACATCGAACCACATTACAAGCGAAACGACATGCTACGATCAACGAATTGCAAATTTTTGTTTAATTTTTCTTATAAAAATCTTTCGGACTTCTGAAACACACAGTACGATTATACCCTCATAGGTATTGGTTTTTGGATGTGCAGCATCCGTACCAGGCAGCTTCTAGTATTGCGCAGTCACGTTAAAACTGTTTGTTTGCACGCCTGAAATGCATCACGATTACAACAATCGAGACCGCTAGACTGCAGTTTATCCGTATTGAACGGTCGCACACAATCTCAAGCGCCCATTCAATGCGTCGTCAAGCCTTAATGGGCACCGACAAATGGTGCTATTTATCGTAAAATCGACACTAAAAACAGACTAACACGTCGTTTCGGCTAAACACGTTGTAAATTTTATCCGCCCAGTCGAATTTAGGACACAATGGAGGTTATGTGTTGTGCCTTTACTCTTGTAATTGAAAACGATAATTTCGGCTTTGTGTACACAGGATTGATTGACGATAAAAAGTTGAAAGGGCTTCAGACACGGTACACGCTTGGTGAGCGTGGAAAAAATAACTGTAATCATTTTAGATATAACGCTTGCTTGGAAAACCTTAGAAAAAGAATGTCAGTAGAAGTGCAGTGATACGTAGGTATGCAGGTAAGGGACAGCAACACCGTTAACAAGCCAAACAATCAAGCCACTTTTACAGGATACACCTAATTAAATATGCAAATGGTATTATGCAAATAATCTGCCAGAACCGCTTAAATTAATTTTGATTTATACAAAAACATTTGTGCTAGTTGAATTAAAAACCGATGCGCTGAGCAAGACAAAAGATGCTCTATGCATCCCATTCACGTATGTCTCGTCTCTCTAAATAGACCAAAATTTAATTTTCTTCCTTCATGTTGAAAACGGATGACTACTTAAGTCTTGCAACGTCTATCTTGGTCATATACTATATGTGGATGAATCAGACAAAATTGCTCATAAACTCTGCATATCTCGTTACTCTGTGGATTAAGAAGACATGTACAAACACCCTTTACAACACGCTGCAGAATGTATCCTGATAATAAAATATTTCATAAACCTGCGTTTTAGTCATGTATCATAATATCTCCATGTATATTAGGAAGAATTTTGTTTACAGAGGGATGAATATTCCACATTTTATTTACCTATGAGACGACGGTTTATTTGTTATATTAAAACAACAAATGCCAAGAGAGATTGCCCGAAATGATATAGGTATATTAATTTCAAAAGATTTCTAGCAAATAAAATGTTAATTTCTTTGGTTTCTAGTATACAATAAATAGGTTCTTGACCTTCTGAGTTTGAGTTCCTTTATTATTATTTAAATAAAACTAAACTGCGTGATTGCAAGTAACTATAATTTACCGACATCACAGAAGCAAGCTAGAATTAGATCTCATTCGAATATCAATAAAGTCTTTTGATTAATTATCTTGAACAAAGCGACAGGTGCATATTTTTGATACATAGCTTAATAAAGTTCAAATTCCTAGAAAAGCGTAATTCCTAGCTGCCAGTGTCCCTTTACTAGAATTCGACTTCCCGCGGTTACGCAGGTAAGTACAGTACTTTTCATATCAATAGATCATACGATAAATTGCTCAACAAATCCGCAAAAATGCAAACAACCCTTATTTATGTACCAAGCTCATCTCAGACCATTAACACGTAGTAACGTTCTATATGAAGTAAGTATTAAAGCGTCGTGACACTGGCTTGCAACAATTTACGGGTGTAGGTATTAGGAAAGTTCAATTATAATGGTTTACGTGCACCAGGTGGCGTTCTTTGTTGCGGAATAATCTCGGGCATGGTTACTGTATGCATATTGCAATATCAATATAATTATTTTAACAATATCCGATATTATACTCTAATATATAAAATCCTCGTGTATTTGTTGCCAAACTCTTCCGAAATAGCTCGACCGATTTTCATGAAATGTTGTGTGCATATCGGGTAGGTCTGAGAATCGGTCAACCCCTAAAAGACAGGACAACGTCCGTCGGGTCAGCTAGTATTATTATATAAATGTGGGTAGCCCAGTGTGGGAATGGGGGGCTTGTGTTCCGAAAGTCGTGGGTTGCTTACCTGCTTATCAACTTATCAATTACCTGAATATGATGATAAAAAAGTACGTTTAAAAATATATGAATTATGATCATCGCTCCTCTTTTTAGTATCAGCTTCAATAATCGTACTGTAAGTGGCGCATTGGATGTAAAATAAAATATTAAGGCATCCTGATTCGAACCGGCACGCTGGAGCCGGCTCCATTCGGGTGGTCCGGTAAGGCCGCCGACACACCGGCCGATTGCGCGACACCGACTTTGAATAATCAGCCAATAATGTCATTGTTGTCTATTCAAATGTTCAAAACATTGTCACAGCCGCATTGTTCGGTGTCGCTCGACGCGTGAAAGAACCTTTTGTTGTCGAATTGTAAAAGTATTGAGGGATTGGTTCTGATGTTAACAATGATACCTACCTTTGTACCTTTGAATTCTGATTAGAACACCGTTTTGTTAGTTGATGGAAATTTATAATTAGCATATGTCGTCGAATTTCATCAGTATTTCTTGCTTTAGGTAGGTATTTTATTTTTGCACATATAAAGTAGACAAACAGCAATCAGTAAGTTGATTAGATACCTAACTACGAGTACGTTCATAAATTGTTCGATTTTTTAATTAAAAAAATAATCCCGATACAGTTGTTCAGCCTCTTTCGCGATTTTATGACTTTCTTTATGATCTTTTGAGCCGTTCTTTATAAGTTAGCCTTAAGCTGCACCTGGCTGGCGGGTCACGACCCGGCCTCGGCCTGGGCTCTCAAGATCGAACACCAAGATTCATTGATATCGGAACACCGTCCGACATTCTCCCAGTTTCAAAGGTTTTGCTATCAATTGACTTTCTACACCGTTTTGGAAAACTATCCTTAAAATGACAGATAGAGTTGGATGAAGTGAGATTGAATAATACTGGCTCTATTAACAATTATCTATTCAAGAGTGTGTCAGATTTTTTATTAGGAAGTTGAGCATTTGTTTCAAAGCTACCATCTAGGAATTATCAATTAATTCAGTTGATCTGCTTATGAGGTGTTCATTTATTGTCAGGTCTGGGTGTTACTGGGATCGCCCACGTCCATTTTACAGTACCAATAGTACAAGCGTTGCTTAGTTTGGGACCATGCAGTAGGAGTGTCAGTGTGCCAATATTTATTATTATTATTAAATAAATTTACACAAAAATGTATTAAGAAAAATATATTGGTACGTTGTGAGTCGTTGGAAAATTGTACTAAGCACTTAATTTGTTTAACCAATTAACCAATTGAAGATTTAACAAATTTTCGAAAGACATGTGAAATCCGCCAACCCGCACTGGGCCAGCGTGGTGGATTATGGCCTGAATCCCCCTCGTGTTGAGGCGAGGCCCGTGTCCAGGAGTGGGATGTCAAAAGGGCTAAAATTATTATTTTACTTAATTTGTTAATAGCGATAAAAAATCTCCATTCACACCCACTTATGTAACAGTGCTGACACGAGAACGCACTTACCACTAATATCCCCATAATTAGTCCCAAAACAATCCTATTGAAATGTCCCCAAGATAGTGGGGAACTTTATCAATCCGGTCACGCCTCATTCTAATGAAGTGAGAGGATTTTGTCACGTAACTCTCCCCCGGATCGCATTTGGAATCGCGATAAAAGGAAAATTTACTGCCGACCTAAATACTTATAAGTATGTAAGTATACACTCTTGCGGTTCCAAGGAAATTAAGCCATTATTTCACTGGACCCATAAAGAAAATTATAGCTTACTGAATAGCGTAGTTTGTTGTTGTTAGCGCTTTTTTGTAACCTAGGCAAACATGTTTCTCCATAATTTGTGTTGTTAGCAAGTTGAAATTAGGTTACGCGATACCTACTTTGGTATTGTTTAGTTAGTTTTGTAAGTAATTCCCTGAATAGCTTAAGGAGGTGTAGTTAAGTACTTGGTTTAGTGGCAGTTTTGTGGCACCAGCACCAGTATTAGCTATCCAGTAAAATTATTAGAACATAACTAGGTATTAACGTTGGCATTTTGCCTAGCGACGGCGGTCTGGGTAAGGTAAGTATGCAACCTTTAAAAGCATACTGAAGTTTTAAACTTAGTACTTATTTATTTTAAAAGTTCATGCAAATTCGTTCAAAAGAAGTATTTTCAGATCTGAAAACATATATTATTCCGTGCTGAAAGGATGAAATCACACAAAATCTTCTGTAGCAAATTGAAATTGATATCCAAAGCCCGCGATGAAAGCGTACTGGTAAAATCTAGATAATGCAAATATGGGCGGCAGCGACCGACGCTGTGCGGAACTCTTTGACCACGAGGCTTGAACAACATTTTATTTTCCGAACAAATAGTTTATCCGTGACGAAATATAGAAAAATAATAACAAGCAGCAACCATTTTATTCAAATCATTATGACGTGTCGTGAATGTAACTCTATGTAAAACATGTTAAATATTTCAAAACATATAAGTAATATGTTCAGCTCTTTCTTCGTCTCTAATAATCGTGTTGGGATATTTTAAATATAAAAGTACATTGCATTCGGCCATAAAATTCGTTCGATTCCATAAATTATAAGGCAATTTCCGCCACCTTAATGTATTATTCAGGTTATGGCTACGTGTTAACGGCGGCGCGATGAATTTTTGACTGGAACTCTCCAGTTTGGTTTGAAATTTTTGTTTCAGAAAAGTGCGTGGACTGACTTTACTTTATGTGAGGCACAGACACAGTTATTTCTGGCTAGAGCGACTGATATCACTAACTATATCTAGGTTCAGTTGATAGAGAGTCAGTTCTCAGTTGTACTCGGTATTTTAGCAGTTATTTTGTATTAATTTGTCAAATGTTACACAATCATTTAAGCACCAGACGCCACGAAACGAAATAAAAACGAATAGTTGCAAGTTTATAAGTCGTAAGATTGTCGACATTTTTCTGTAAAAAAAACATTGTTTGATAGAAATGTGGAGTAATATACGTTGGGTGGTCAAGAGAGGCCTGCGCACTCATTCTATAAATATGTGTCCTAAATGTTTTTTATGATAACAACATCTTTATTTATTAAGAATAATTAATTCCATTTCAGAACTGATAAATAGGTAATATCAACCTTAATTAAGTAAATGACTCAATTAACTCCAGTTCCAATTAAAAGCTTAACAGCGAAGCTTACTGATACAATTATATACACAGTGAAAAACTCATTTATCTGAATGGAATGTATAAATACCATTCATTCCGTATTAGCAAAATGCACTTTCGGAATGAAATCGATAGCTTTGTATGTTGGGATGAAGTGCCAAATGTAGAGTTACAATTGTATGCAATGAAAGTAAAGCCGGTGTACATAGGTACTCATAAAAAAAACCGACAGAGTGTATTATTTTATCGGTAATTTTGTAATATTTAATAATAGGATGACATTTTATTCTCCAAATTAATATAACATTGACATAGACATATTGACATCTATCTATCAATCGTAATTTTTTACCTATATATTTACATTGAATGTCGATTGACAGATCTATGAATCATATATTAAAAATCCGCATGTATGCTCCGACCGTTACAGTATACGTGTCAGTGAACAAAAGCAATAACGCCAATGAAAACTGCTATTCGTTAAGCATCCTTTGTAAGGGAGATGAAAATATTCGACAATATTTCACAGGCGTTGTATGCTGGAGTAACGCAAATTACATTGAAGCCTGACGTTATGGAAGATTAAAATTGGCCTAGATTGATGTAGAGCTGGCTCCGGTGTTATATTACCAATTTGTTATGGTAGAGAATATATTTAGTGGCTTGTTTTACATTTTGAAGGGTTTTCTTTGCCATTGACTCGTAGAACGATACCAACCAAAAATAAATCAAATCTCTACATCCGATTGGTTTAACAACGTCAGTGGTAAATTCTCTTATAGAATTTTTTTATCACTATAATAGAGCATTTAGTCAAAGTTTTTTGTGCGGAATGGTGCTTGTTTATAGAAGATAGCACGCAGATCTGACCTATAAAGGAGTTAGTTTAGTAATTAAATACGAAACTTAACTGTTCAAATTCAAGAGTCGAGATCTAAACTCAAATACCACAGAGTACGTTGAACAATTACAATACCTAACTCCAGAATTGCATATCATAAAGTGCAGACCCATAGAAGTATAGCTCACGAGTGGCCAATAAATAACAAATCAGTCAAAGGCATAATGGGACCATTCCTCGACTCCAAGAACTTGATGTTGGCTGTAGTTCAACTAAAGTTTTAGGTCCCGCTTTTGGCAGCGCTACAGTAAGTAGTTGATAGATGAATCGACAGGCAGGTTGGTATCGATATCATGATTGATTACACGAGATCACAGACTTCTAATTAGAAGTCTGACCTCAAGATTGCTTTTTAATTTTTAAATTTAACTTTGGAGTTTATAAGGTTGTCAATATTGAAGTTTCGTCACTCAAGAAAATTAATAGAGTTGTCAAGGATTCGTAAACATAAAATACTTACACTATAAGGTCTAGTTAATTTTAACCCCTAAAACAACGAAAAGCCCAAAAAGAAAACAAAAACTAAGATAAGATACATAAATATAATTTATTTTCAATTTGTGACTTTGTACCATAAAAGAACGTGTTACAAAGAAATTGTAATACCAGTAACTTACCGCATACCCGTCTCGTATGTTCACGGATGAAATATTCAACCAAATACATCGAGATCACAGCCCGTTCCCGAATATCCCGCTGGAAACCGGGCCGGCCGGGAAATTGTTTCACTCAACGACCGTTCCAGCAAAAAAGTATTTGAAAAAAAAGTTACTGGTAGTATTACAGTAGAGAATATTTGCTAGATACAGAGATGAAAGCGTGGACCGTTTTAAAATATTCTTCGTTTATTGGATAGGGTGTTAAAACATTGTTCATGTACCTAATGATTTCTTATGTATCTCCCTCCTCTCCGTACTCTTAAGTCCATTTATGCAAATACTAGCTGTGCTCGCGACTTCGTCCGCGTAGTATTTAACTTAACAAAAATTTCGGGATTATCGGGATAAAAAGTATCCTATGTGTTAATCCCGGTTATAAACTATCTGTTTTATAAATGTCATCCAAATCCGTTCAGTAGTTTTTGCCTGAAAGAGTAACAAACATCCACACTCACAAACTTTCGCATTTATAATATTAGTAGGATTATAATCCACCATCCCCTATCCGTCTAATAATTTTCCAACATAAGAGGTACATCATTGACATTATATTTATGCAGCCTAACAAATACGTAATTAATTGTAAACAAAGTACGGTAAGTGCAACATAGAATCGAACTATAAACTACGCCTTTAAGGCTTTCGATGTCAGTTCCGAAATACCAGTATTTTTTAAATAGCTGAATACGGAATAATAAATTTTTTGTACGTAACTTTTTATTCGGTGGTAAAATAACACAAGCGTTGAGAAATAATACATGTCCACATTAATTCTTTGAATCCCATTTAATGCAATTTTCTTGGTTTGAAGGTGGATATGTTAGAATTAGCCCGAGCGCCGATCCGGCGTAGTCTGGCTCAGTCTAGAAATGCTCACGGTGATCCGAGGAAATTGAAATTGAAGACCTTATGAGACCCTATGTGGGTGGAAGTATTACCACACATTTAGATAAAATGGAAGGGATATAGCTACAGATGTTAGCGTAGCGTAAGTATAATATAGTGTTAGTGGAATAATAATTTTGGAGTAAACGACATAGTTCTAGGAAATACTAAGTTATAGTTAAAGTATAGTTGCTGTGACTCTTATGACACTGGCATATGGGTCAATTTGAAATAACTCCCACGTCTTTGTGACATTAACTGACTACTTATACGTCATCTGCTGTGGTATTCTGTAACGACAAACTCTATATGTAACACGTGCGTCCTCGGCTGTCAAATTTGGTATTGAAATTCGACATTTCTCGGTTTTCCCCACGCATTTACTTATGAGTGTGTCGTTACCATTGTCTTTACATAATAATAAGACATCACAAAGCTAAGCTAATTCTTAATAATATTTGGTATTCTTTTTCCAACTGGTTTTTTCTTATTGTCTATGTATTGTTTTATTTGTAATTATTTATTGTATTGCAAAAGAAATTAATTATAATGGACTGAAACTATCGAATTAATTTTAATGTATCTGAGAACCACAATTGCGTGAAAGCCAATTAAATTACGAAGCCAAACCATTGTTTACAGCACCCGAAATATCACAACAAATGAGAGCATTTTAAGCTCAGCAGATCTTTAATTACGACAAACAAACATACGAAGGTCGGAAAACGTAATGAATTTTATGTTATGAATATAAGTAGGGCTGCAAAAATCCAACGATATTCGTTATTTTGTAACAGATACACCGATATTTTTTTTACTGTTGAGATATTCGGAGTATTTCTTGCTATTTGAAATATAGCCAGACTGACACGCCAGCTATATGGTCCCAAACTAAGCAAAGATTGTACTATGGGTCCCGTACAATGGACTGGGGGCGATCCAAGTGACACCCAGACCAGGGCAAATTATGAAAACGCAATTTCCGAGATTTACCGCAGCGGGAATCGAACCCACAACCACCATGAACCACTGCGCCAAGCAGTCGTCTAAATTTATTAATCAATTTAAGTCTGGAGGCGTCAAATTCCACATCCAGACTTTAATAAATCTTCTCTCGTACCTACCTTGTAGTTAGTAGCATTCAGGATGGAATTTTCATTGCGCGACTCTAGCGCGCACTTGCCGGTTTTGTTTAAAGTACTCATTCAAGTTCGACATATTATTATTGTATTATCCTACTAATATTATAAATGTGAAAGTTTGTGAGTGTGGATGTATGTATGTATGTATGTTTGTTACTCCTTCACGCAAAAACTACTGAACGGATTTGGATGAAATTTGGAACACAGATAGTTTATAACCGGGATTAACATATAGGATACTTTTTATCCCGATAATCCCGAAACTTTTGTTACGTGTTTGTGTTACGCGGACGATGTCGGGGGGCACAGCTAGTATTATATAATTGTATTATTTTGTATTATATTAAGACATACAAAGGCCCGTATCAATAAATCTATCTCAAGTCTGGGAATGGTATTGAGTACGCTTTGACATGTAATTGTACTGGGATGACGTTAGGACCAAGATCGCTCTCAGACTTGATATTTATTTGATCGATATTTAATATATCAGATATGTATTGATTGGTTAAGTAACGAATACAGGTACCTACCAAACTTATGAAAACTTTCCAGCCCTAACATACAGTCGAGTCGGCATTTAGTGTCAATTCATATTCACACTCACGCAGCCATGTTTGCGAGCTCGTATGTAAAAATATCGCGAAGGGTTGCGAAGTGACGTCATTGGTCCAACGCGCACCCCACTACTTGTGAGTGGAGTAGAGGACTCCCTTCTACGGTGAACGCTTTGTTGATAGTTTAGATGATGTGTAGTGTTAGAAGTAGGTACCTACGCATGTTGATTGACAACGGATAAGGCATTCAGTAGCAATGTAATATGTACCTTATGTAAATAGGCAGTAAAGCGTGTTTTGAATACAAAAAATCTAGCCACCAACAAACAGAATTTTGCATTAAATAAAATTAAAGAATTGAATTCAATCTATTTCAACGCCTTTTTTCTTTGAAATCTATACCTGCCTAACATATTCAGGACTAAATAAAAAAAAGATATGCGACACCGCTATCGATTATGGCCACGTAAATTCTGTATATGATAATCAACCGGCCTTATCTCGTATTTGTGTTCAGGGAAACAATACTAAGCCTTTTGTATCAGAATCTAGAGTGCCTTAGTTATATGTAAGCCAGTAGCGGGTACGATATTGAGTTCCTATTATGTAAGCAAAGTAATGCAGGGTTCGTTACACAGCGAGTGCGTCAGGAATGACGTATTTCCTAGACAGTTTTCTACCCAAACCGTTCGATCCACGCATGGAACTAGGATGCCATGGAAACGTAACATTGCGTATCCGATAGAGACAGCGATGGTACACAGAAATAGGTACCAATGCAAATATATACCCTAGTCGGTGCTAATTCACTCCTAACGTAGTGTAAAGATAGAGGCACCGACTCCAAATTAAAGAAATTGTAAGGTCCCTAATTATTTCTAGCTTTTTAGTGCACCCTGGGTTTTTAAAGTCGTTTTTTTATATATAAACTTTTTTATAGTTACATAACTAAGTCGACAAAAAAACGGACGACAACGAGGTACGAGGAGATGTCACAAGACCTTACGAGGAGACCTTGACTATAAGGTCGAGCAAACCTATGTAATACTATTAGAGTACAATGCGTTTGGTATATCGTAAACCCAACCTAGAAATCACGCATTTAAATAATCAATAAGTACAGGCTGTCGGTAGCACAGCATTTTAATACATCGGGGACGTTATTAAAACATTCTGTCATCTCTTCTCCTATTCTGATATTGTTCCTTCATCATTCATGAACATGTAATTGTATTTGATATCTTTGTTCTTATTTGGATTACCTACGAAAAACCGGCGAAGCTTTATTTATGTTTCGATCGGGGAAAGTTTTTGTAATTTGTTTTATGAAACAATCATTAAAGCCGCTTCTATTTTTTGAATAAATCTATACATTATCAATAAGTATTTATAGCATTATAAATTATAACATGCATATCTATTAATATTTTATTAGACTGTCATCTGAGTGGGCGTTGATGGCTTCATTATATTTATGATTATGACCACATTAGTATCCATTTACTGACGTTCAATATTAATCAAGAAAAACTAAATTAAACTCCATTATCGCACAATAATTTAATTACAATTCAATTTACATACTTAGAATTTTATAGTTTAATTTGATAGGCAAATTCTCACTTCGACCCTATTTAAATTAAACGATAGTTCTGAGTTGAAATTTCAAAGGGAATGCCCAACCAAGTTAATTAACAAATTTGCATTATTATTAAACAGTCTCTATTCACACCTCCGCACCCTATCACTTGATAATTATTTTAATCGATACAGTTACAAACTTAAATTGGAAAATACTTTTCATCGAAAAGATGGCCCAATTTTTGGTTTTTGAATTCGTATTTAATTTTCTTTCCCTACTTGTAAGTAATTTCAATCTCTTTTAATTATTTTGTTTCTAAGTTTGTACATTGCAGGTCCAGCACTCGCGTCACGACATGATATGTCACGGATTATATCGCAACTTGTTGCTCTATCTCTTTCTTAATGCATTGAACAGAATGAGACAAAATCTATTAATCTCACATTTTGTGTTGTCATAGCCAACTGCCTACTGCCAACTGCCTACTACTAGGCCTTAGGACCCTATATTTATGGACACGGCAGTGTCATCACCAAGTCGAGCGAAATACAGCAACTACGGTAATAAATAAATACTAATTATGAAGTCTCTTCAAACCAAAATGAAGCAATATTTAAACACCACCATTCCGACAAATAAAAATGTTTGTTAGAATTTTCCGTCATTACATAGCGGAAGATGCGACAAAGGGCGGGCAATAAAAAAACAAGCCTCTTGGTGCCGGAGACAGACGGCCCTCCAGACAATGGCGCACTTAATGCCCGTATCGTGTGCACGCTGCACGGTGCGCCGTGTAATACAGATGTTCCCGTAATTAGCGGAGCTCGCGATGACTCAGCTGAGACTTGGATCATTTTTGTGAGGATGATTTTATTATTTTGGATATATATTTTATACTCTACCAGACGTGGCTTTGCATTGGTAAACCACCCTAAGGGATTGAAACTAGATATGGTCACAATTCGAAGGAAATCTGTTCCGTAGTTTTCTAATCTTTGTTCAAACAATACGAAAGATGAGTGCGAGGAATTTATTTTGTTACTTTTTTCTTTTTATGTGAGACTGGTAGTAAGTAGAGTCACAACGTAGAAATGATGATTACATGAATTTGAATAGCATTTGCCTACTTAAAAAATAAAATGCTAAAAAAATTGAAAGTGAGCGAACGATGCGATTGCGCATTTATCTAATGCAGGCACGATCAGAATGGAAATTGTACAAAAATAAATCAGGAATTGCGAAAAGCAATCTTGATACGCATTTGGTATGAAAGGAAATAAATGTAGCCATTCTCGTAGTATCTAGAGAATATAGTTTTGATGACTACAAGGGAATAATAATAACGATATTTTCTATGTGATAAAACACTGAATTATTTACGCTGGTAACTTTTAGCTCACACGTTGCTACAGCACAATGATTTCCCGTGGGAACTGCACACCTATTTGTAGAGCCTTGAGGAGATAGTAGGTTTTCATTATCTACGTTATGAGATGTTACATCGAATTTATGTCACTGCGTGTCTTTGGCTCGTAGATTTAAGACTGATTTAAGTACTTATGTCTGATAGCTTTTAAGTACTATAGTATTTTATGATTAGTAACCAGCGACATTTCGTACATAATTGATACAATATATTATTTCATTTAAAATTGGAGTCTTAAATGTAGGTACCTACTTGTTGTTACTTTACAAAAAAAAACATGCCGTAAACCATTGTTTAGATTTGACTTATCTCAAATTTGTGAAGTACTAGAACCGATTTATGAAAATTAGCAGGAAAATAAATTGAAAAAAGTGCCAAATGATTTTCTCTGCCCATACTCATCCCAAGTATTTCGGTCCTTTGAGACAATGAAGTCTTTGTTTAGTTCCGTAGAACCTAACGTTTTAGTTTCTTTCCCACATTAATACTATAAGGCAATATAATCACTGAATGACAACATTGATTAACAGTGCACAACCTAATTATAGATAAATTAAGCAAGGCCGGTCGAGCCGTAGTTTGTAGTACAAACATAATTAGCTAAAACTGTTATTGTTGTGCTCCCCGAATTAATTGAATTTGCTCTCAAGTTTATTCAGACGAGGTTAGAGAAGGCAACCGCGGGGTCTCTGATTAAACTAAACAATGCTGTTGGCTTACAATTATTCATGATACGAACTTAGTTTAATTTAGTACGCACATACTTTTACAGTTAGTTTCGGTTAGGTTTAGGTATTAGTCTAAAGAGTTGTATTCGGACTATAATTATATGATACCCCACGCGTTATTAAGTAAACTTAGGTTCAATTATTTCTTAGTTAACTGATTTACTAATTATAATTTACAATTATTTTCTCTAGCGAAGATTTTATTTTATGGATGTTAATAACAGCGCCACCTACCCGCTCCAACTATAGCTAAGAACTATCTAGATAACACCATAAGTACAAAAACAAAACATACAAAATAGGTCAAGCCGTTGAAGAGAAGAATAACGAACCTACGTAGTTACACCAGAATTTAAATGTAAAGAAAAAGAAGATCTCATCAAAACAGTGTCGTCAAAATTTGAGATTCTGGTACCGGCTGATGTTCTAACATCTGTGTTATAAGCTATAAAAGCATGAAAATGTTTGCTAACAGGTAACTGGGAAGTTGATAGGTAGTTGAAATCAGACAACGGAGGGACAATTGCTCTGGTTAATAGAAGTAACCAGTCAAGGATATACTGGATGGAAGCTAACCATAATTAATTAATGAACATTGAAAATAATTTGTAACCTTTCACATATACAGGGTGTTTAGTGGGAAATTTAGTACATAATTTTCCGATAGATGGCGTCACAATAGTTTCAGCTCGCACTATGGTTTCGTTACCACAATTAAATAGGGTTGTTGTTCAATGCATATTAAATGTCTGCTTTCAGAGTACGTGGTCTTATACTTAATAAAATATTTAATACGGCTCACGGTTTTTGGGGCATTTGTACTGCTGTAGCGAACACAGGGTTATGGTAAAACACGAACCCCCTTATTAATAGACGTGGTAAAGCGGGCGAATAGTTACACACCGAACTACTATCTCTTTCTGTCATTAGTAATTTGACATTCGAAAGAAGTTTAACTATACAACCGCTAATACACGTTTAATAACAACCTTGCCGGACTGTATTACTGTAACTTTTGTTCTATGACTTATTACAAAACATAATACATTTACCAAAAACTAACGTTCATGATCTCGTTGTTCTATCTAACACGTTCCAATTCTTTACGTCTGCACTACCGAATATCACTACAAGAACACGTATTGACGCTACGCGGGCGTAGAGTTCGTAACATTAAGAGCGTTGAATTTAAATATTTTTATTTTTGTATGAAGGATTGGTGAATAATTAAAAGTAATACAACAAAAGTTGTTGTTTATGATGTTAGTAACATAGTCCTGAGAAGTTGTTAGTGTTTTACCAATAACCCTGTATATTTTATGAGGTAACTATTTATGAAATATCTTTCAGCTTGGGATTCATACCCGCAGTTAATATTAAAACACTGTTGAAACAAGCTCCAACCGTGGAGATTGGTAATAAAATTTAAACATTTGCACAAGCACAACTCAATTATATTATGTAGGTACCTAAACTAATTTCGTGAACATTCATTTGTTAATACACCACCTAATCTAGACGCGTTATTAATTTGCGAAATAAGGTTAAAACGGGCACATCCCTCTAAATATTTATACATAATGGAAAAGATGAAACGTGGGCTCATTGCCTTTGTTGAATAATTTATGTTTTATTTCTCATACAATCCCGCTCTCCTTAATATGCGGAGTCTATTTGCCCCGGGCAGTGTTCATTTTTTAGACATACGAGAGATCCCAACGTATAATGAACAAAGAAAAATCGAGGGAAATATTACTACTTTTTTGATTACAAAATGTATAATTCTTCTGATGCTTGTCAATTTATACAAAGTAACTGTCTACTGTGTTAGAAAAAGGTAGTAAATTCTCTTGAAATTACTGTTTTTGTAGCTTCTAGTTATTATCTTTAATGTTACTTATAACGAATTCACCTAAAACCTTGATGTAGCGGTATATAATAAGCCCTAAAGGTTTTTAATAGTTGGCAAAGGTCACTTGTCGCGACGATGTAAAAAATATATTTCAGCCACAGTGTTTTAAAATTTTATCATCATTATATAAATTCACTATAAAGTTAATGAAAAATTCCTTTATAATTATTTAAGCTTATCTAGTTGGCGTAATGGTTACATGGATTGCTAATTATGATGTCCAGAGGGTAGAAATACATGCCGAGCAAAATGTTAGTTGTATAGTTACTCTATTCAGACATTTTTAGTAACGAATGAGTCTGAAGGTTTATCGTATATAAGGCCATGTTAATTGAGTTAGTCCGTCCATGGTAAGGACTCACTGAATTTTGGATAGCCAACAGTGCACCTGATTCTTAACCGTGATAACAGTGAGATTGTACTTAGTCATTTTCAGCCCTGGCATCAACAAATTAAACTAAGTGAAAGTGACCAGGGCTACAGAAATCAAAAGAGCATTCGCGCTCAGAGAGCAACAACCATTTCTTAAATTTTCAATTTGGAGTCTGAACAAGGTTTGAGGAGCGCGCAGACGGCTCATAATGCCGCACTCGACATAAGGGTCTGACCGCGGCTACTTCGACAGCTTAACATTTTAAGTGTGTAGTACAAGTTATAGGCTGATGGAGATTTTTATTTATTGCCGCTGCGCTACCATTAATTTATACACTTGCTTGAGACTTTAGTCCCTTTTTACGTGAATATTAATAGTGAAAATTAAAAATCTATAATTTGATAATTTGAGCTCACTGTAATGATTATTGGAAAAAAAAGTAAGAACTAACAAATATATACAGTATGTACAGATATAAAAAAGCTTAGGTCTATTAATTTACAATTTCAGAAAATAAACTTGTGCCAGCTCACTGTAAATTCTCAACATGTTAGTTGAAAATGCTAAATTTATCAGCAATTTGTTCATCGAGTTATAAGCGTTTACGTAAAATATAAATATGGCAACTTTGAAGTTTTTTAGGTGAACGATGTGGCGCTGTGCAATTTATTATACAATTTTGTAGTATAAATATTTTATGTAGAGTTTACAAGTAAAGTAAACAAAAATGCTGATGTAGAGCGAAGGCAGGCTTGCAAAGGTTTATATAGGCTCCAAACAAAGAAATTGATTTACATTAAAAAATATTTTGACAATTACTTTGGCTGCAATTAAGTAGCTCATAAAATACTTATGCGCTATGGCCTCTTTGCGAAAGTAAGGATAAATTTGATTTCCTTCTGCTTAGGGCACATTTCCTATAAATACGTGCATTGGACACAAAATTTGCCACAAAGCATTTAAAAATCACAAACAACTTTTATAATATTAGTGATTTCATGTTCTCACTTGCACCACTCACTAAGTTTTACTCATTCAACCTCTTCAGCTGGCCAGTGAATGAAACGTCAAATTTAAGCCTCAAAATAGCCTTTTAAAAATGTCTAGTGCGGTCAAAAGTATGTTCATTTTGTTCATTAAAATGAGAAAGAGTTGCTCTTTCATATAACAATAACTTGTTCAAATTCCCATTTTTATTGTTTGCCTAAAATGTTATTGTGAGCTTTGAGGTATTTTTGTAACCGTATAAAGGTTTATGATTTAGGACGGTAGCGGTTAAACGAGATTGTGATTTTCATAATTTGTTTTTCAAATGAAATTGCTACTCAACATTATACATTTAAGTATAAAAAGAATAGAAGATTAAAAAATAAAGATAGCAATGTTTTTTCATACCAGAAAAGTGTAGCTAACGTTTCGAATTAATTACTGGTTCTGCTTTTGTATTATAACTACCTATTTTATTTTACTGGCCGGTACAACGACCGATACGACATTACCTAGATACTGTAGTATAAAAAGTTATCTACAACCTACAATAATTAGACAGAATTCGGAATACAAAACAACAACACACATTCGAAAACAAAAGAGACTCGGCTATCAGAGTAACAGGTTCACCAAAATTCAAAGCGACCTCTATCTTTAGACTCAGGTCTCCATTACAATATCCTAGCACCCGAGGACCTCGTTAAATTGGGAAACCGTACGTTTCCTCCCATTGTATCGGGGCAGACGGCATTCTTCACACCCCTAGCTCGTAAAAGGGAATGTCGAGATATACCCGACATTGGAGCAGTGAAGGGTCATCGTGGTTCTTATTAGGAACGTCTTTAGTGGCGTATATCTTGAGGGTAAGGTCAGGTTTGAGATGTAGTATAAATTATTCAGGCCAGATGGACGGGATGTGGGTTTTTGGGCCAGAACGGAATGGTGTTTTCTGTAATAAGTGTTGGGGTGGCCTCGGGTTTTATTACGTAGGTATATCTTAGTGGGTATCTACAATTTATGAGATTTAATAGTCGTTTGTAATATACCTAAGCATTCTAGCAGGTATATTTAAATACTTTGAAGCAATATTTTGTGTCATTCTGAAATGTTAGCGTACACTAATTCCGCGTCTTAATATCTAAGAAAAAAGAAGTTTGAGGATAATCCGCAAATTTTATGGATACATAATATTTTTCTCTGATATTTACCACGAGCCAACAATATTGGTATAACATATTTTTATGCAAAGCTTCTTTGTTCTTCATAAAATCCTCAGCTGAACCAAGATTCTCTCTCATTTACCTGAAGCGCTTTTCGTATATAGGCACATGCTGCCATCTCGGCATCTATAGATTACACTTTATAGGTAAAAGTTATGTTTTCATCTTATAAACCACAACACCCAATATTCATATCTTTACGCCGCTACATCGTAAAAATATACGACACTGTTATATGTTAAAAGAATCATAACTTTGTCGGCGTTGATGTTTCAATATTTCTTTCGGAATTTACAAGCTGCGCCATGCTCTTTACGACGAAAGTTATTATTATTAAACTTTGGCGAGAATGTGAAACATTGCTTTCGTAATATTTGTTAACTGTTTAATGAAAAACTAAAAGCAATTATGTAAAAAAAATACCTACCTATAAAATTATACCTATGACATAAATCTATGTTTGACATGATTCGAACGTCAACGCAACATATAAATAATTAATTAAATCCTACTAATATTATAAATGCGAAAGTTTGTGATTGTGGATGTATGTTTGTTACTCTTTCACGCAAAAACTACTGTTCAGTAGTTTTTTGATGAAATTTGGAACAAAGATAGTTTATAACCTGGATTAACACATAGAATGCTTTACTTAAGTCTACGCAGACGAAGTCGCGGGCAGCAACTAGTAATTAATAAATATCGCCCAACTAGCGCACCAACTGTACTGTTCCAAAATAAGCATCGCTTGTACTATGGGTACCGTACAATGGAATGGGGGCCATCCCAATGAGGCTGTTTCCGAAAGTTGCCCGGGCGGGAATCAAACCCGCAACCATCGAGTGCAGTGAGCCGAGCGGCCACGATGGAACCACTACGCCAAGCGGACATTCGTTTTCGCAGTTGGGCGACTGTACCATCTGGCAGTTCTGGCACATGGCCTGTAAATAGGTAAATAGGTTTGTCTCGCGATCTTCTAGAAATTACACGCATAGGTTATTACACGCAGCTGAGTTACTCTTTTTATTCAACTTTTGCGTGCAATAAAAGATAATTGGATTAGGTTTTTATTCACTTTGATTTTCTTCTCGATAATCAAGATTCCAATCTCGTTTAGAATGCTAATATCAAGGGCTGAATCTAAATGTAATAGAGGAGGTTGCTTAAGTAAATACAATTTGAAAGGGCCATTGATTTTCTAACAATGCAGACGGTGGAAGGCGTGGATGGTTTAAAAAAACATTAAGGTTCACTATCTAAAAAAAGTCCGTATAAATATACATTATTATAAAACATGGGGCTTTTTTGTAAAAATATTAGTAGAATCTGTCGTCGACATCATTCGAAGACACGAGCCAATGTCTTCATGTCTCAATCTGTCAAAAGACGCAGTCTTTACACATTCAGAACACTATTAAAACCACAATATTTATACAAAGAAATAAAATCAAAGTGTCTGTTTGTAAAATCAAAATAATAATATTTTAGTAAAAGCATTTATGAAGGTACATAAGTACTTACGGTAGGAATTACATGTAACAGAAAACTATTTTTTTTAATTTGATCTGTCTGTTGGTTCCGGCTAATCTCCGAAACGTTAGGACCGATTTTGACGGGACTACTTTTATTTTATTGAAGTACTACGCGGAGTCACGGGCATTAGCTAGTTTTGACTGAAAAAGCTCTTGCTGCACATGACTTTAGTGGTTATGTACTTTTAAAACCACCCCGCCATACTTAAGATTTTAAAGCAAGCACCGTCGCATCCACGTTCAACGTTTTTACTTTACTGAAGTTTCCCTACCCACCTAAAGTAAATTAGCCAGACGACCTCCGCAAAAATACCCTCTGTTATTACCAAGGTTCATTGCCTCTACTGTCTGCTTTCTCCTCATTCGAATTAGAATTCTTTCTCCGTTCTCCGCAGCGGATAAATGAGTGCGAATAAAACTCAATACTCTGGATTTTTAAGACCAATGATCCGTGGGGTTTACCACGCAATGCCGATAAAATAGGATTGGATTGTTCGATATTTGAGGAAGGAATTTCGATTATAAGAAAATAATTTTTGGATTTTGTGGGTATCATATTATCTTCTATTATGTTCAATAAAGTGGATACATTATTGTTATAGTCCATTAGTTTAGTGGTAGGTAGCAAACAAAGTCGCTTCCCGCTGTCTGTCTGTCCCTATGTATACTTTGATCTTTAAAACTATGCAATGGATTTTGATGCGGTTTCAATAGATAGAGTGATTCAAGAGGAAGGTTTCATGTATAATACACGCCTAATATAGTAGAGAAACACTGAAAAACAAATACCCGTGCGGGTCGGGGAACGGACTTATTAATATCCTATTCTGCTAGGCAACTGCTGTCTCATTATCTCAAACGCGTCCAATACACCGGCAACGTGTCGTAACTCCAAACTCAACCATCAAAGCACAATTAGAACGTGTCCCGAGACCGTTTTGTCCCATAGTCGTGTCTTGAATAATATCCATTACGGGCACATAAGCTTAACCCTTCATAAGATATTAACATCTAAGGCGCACTATTAACACGTAATCCTTCAGAGAAGAGGTGACCCAAGCTTTCATATGTTAATTCTGAGTAGAGCGGCCAGTATTCGGGTTATAATGAGACAAGGCTTTTTTGTGGTTAGTGTAGTCTTAGGTTGGGCGAGCGGACAACGTAAAGGACACTTTGTTACTCGTATATTGGTGCGTATTCCGTTTTGTTTATTAAGAGAGTAGGTGATAAAGTTAAGTTACGTTTTTGTACTTAGTGTGTCTTAGTGTTTGCCAGAGATCAATGTTCAAGCGTTGTGCATATTGGATGGGATGAGAACTACTAAAAGTAATTGTAATATCTACAAATTTAGTTAAGATAATCGTTAATTTTACTTTTAGGCTGTGACATGCAATGAAGAAACTGGTCGTAAATATTTCGTTTGTATTTTAAATGTAAACATGTATTGCCATATCATTGCTGACCTAATTATGTTTATGGTTAAGTACTACAGAAAGAGTTTTTCTTTGTTAGCTCAACATACACACAAAGCTAAGCATAAATTTGAAAAGTCTTGACCTAGTTCTAATTGTAACATATTCAGATTTGCTATTTGCTAAGTTTTTTTTATTACTTATATTATAATGTCGGCAGACAAGCGTACGCCGACATGATGTTAAGTTACTACTTAACATCATGTCGGCGTACGCTTGTCTGCCGACATTATTATATAAGTAATAAAAAAACGTAGCTACTGCCTATAGATGCTTGCAATACCAAGGCATTGCTCGCACACTGTTGAACTGACGAGGAGTGGGACAGAGAGAGGGGAATGGACCCATGTCCATTCCCCTCTCTCAGGAGAGGCGGAGGCCCAACAGCCATCTGTTGAGCCTCCGCCTCTCCCACTCAGCGTACGAAGAGCAGCTATAATAGGTACGTTACGCCGATCTTCTGTGAGAGGGTACTACCCACAGATATAGATTTACATAGATAACGCAAATACATGTACTTCGCGTGTACGAAACCCCGACCAAGCGTCAAGGTTGGTCGCCGCTAACTTACAGTCCGCGCGACTACAGATATAAAAAATATGAGTATGAGCGAGATATTCACTCGAGAGAATCGTAGCGGGCGGAGGGGCATCAGCGGCATCGGTGTCTTTCAATCGGTTTGGATATCCCGTCACTAATGACGTCACAGTAGGTGTTAAAAAATCGGTACACTTGGTTTCAATATAAATCGTCAAACTTGCGTTATCTATGTAAATCTAAATCTGTGGTACTACCCCAGTCAAGCTAGCACGTATAAGAGCTGTAGTCAATTAGCTATAGATTTTCTCTACCACACTGCTCACACTGTGGAGCATCCTTTCTCAAAGTGGGCGATAACGCCCCCTTGTGGGCGCTGCAAGCCTAAAGGGGGGCGGTAAGAGACCCAGAAAAAAATGGGGGCGTTGTGTAGCTCACAATAATCAATTAATTTAATTTGACGTTATAGTGGTTTTTAAGTAGGTGAAAAAATGAGGGCGCAAAAAAAAAAAATATTCTCAGTATACAAAATAAGTTTGGGAACCACTGCTGTAGAGGCTTGGGTCTATCACTTTAAAAACGTCCTGTTTTATAATAACAAGCTTGGTGACACTACTTCTAACCTATCAAAGCGGCGCATAATCTTGACTGAGATGATGCCGTGAATGGATAGGAATGAATGACGATATTGCTTTATACACACCAGCGGCGGTGGATACTGGAGATTTGACGTGTTAAGACATTTTTATGGCATTATTTTGATAAGCTGCAACTTTATTTTAATTAAGCCCTTTTAGATGTAGGCGTTAACCATTGGGCAATGGTATGGGGGGACCTACTCATGTGGCAACTTGTAACTACCTACTACGTAAGTTCGAAGATGAATCATTATATTAATGACTAGCGGCCCGCCCCGGCTTCGCACGGGTACATTGCGGTTACATTATTCGAGTTTTAGTAAGGATCCCTAATTTTTTGAAAATATATTATAGCTTATGTCACCCGGGGATAGTGTAGCTTCCCAACAGTGAAAGAATTTTTCAAATCGGTTCAGTAGTTTCGGAGCCTATTCATTACAATCAAACAAACAAAGTTTTCCTCTTTATAATATTAGTATGATGGTCGCTATTCAATGTTCGTTTATAAATCGTGGTTGAAATTGCAGGTAGCATTAAAAATGACTTTTTAAATTTATATTTCCATATTTAAATTTGATAATGTATAAATATAATTATAGCTTATAGCTATTGTAATAGTAATAACGTCCGAACGTCAATGGCCTAGTGGTTAGAGGAGCCGCCCTCGTAGCTGAGAGGTTCCGGGTTCGATCCCCATCCTGGCCATTAAACTATTGACATGAGTCCACTCCTAACACAAGCATTATCTTAGTTGGAGAGGCTAAGAGGAATACTAGTAATGTGATAAACTCTCATTGCTAGTCATCGTAAAAAAATGTACATGCTTAGAGCGTTTTCACATTATGCGATCCGATATCGGTGTCGGACGACGATAGCGGACATCCGATAGCCATGTGCTATTTTCACATTTTTCCAACAAAATCGTTCCGATACGGCCATTTGCTCGATAGCTTAGTGCGGGCAGGTCATCATGGCAGACTATAATAGAAAACTTTATTTGGTGTATCTATTATTTTTGAGACGCAAAAAAAGATCTGCCAGCATATCGGTGTGGGCTCCGATATCCGATATCGGGCCGGACAATATGAAAGACAGGTACATATTTCATACATTTTACTTACCCCGATATCGGATCGGCGTCCGACACCGATATCGGATCGGATAATGTGAAAACGCTCTCTGAGCTCATTTTGTAACTACATGGTTTATAGTATTCTTCTACATCATATGGGTGGGTGTACATAATGGATGAGTACATTAAAAAGGCCATAAAAATTGTACCTTCCATTAAACCGTTGTAATTTTTGTTCCAACAACAGTGGCCATTTAAAAGCACAATTTGTGAGCAGAACAAGTAATGTATAATGCATAATCAAGCTAAGAGCTTGCAGCTGTGTCGAACAAGTAGTGGACATCGTTTCCGAAGTTGGACCCCGCTTCGGTGCCGCTGTTAGTTATATAACATTGATTAGGTGGAGGAAGAAGTAAATTTAGATCAGTTTTTGAAGTCACGTATTCGTTGCTCATATCAGTTACATCGAGAGATTATTAAAACAAAATAATTCCGAACACAAATCAATAAGTATATCTTTACAATAATAACATTTAACCTTTGATTAAATAAAACATTTAACCTCCCAAAGAGGAAAAATAATAATAATAAATACTTTTATGACCGTTTATATTGAAGTGAAACAGCTGTGTTAGCAATTTAGTGGTTAGTTGTAGATAAAGCTTAGTAATTAGCAACTTTTATTATAAGAGGAGTTAATTATTCCGTGATCTTGTACCTCTACATTAGAGATATTATTAATATATACTACTCCACGTTTTGCTGAATATTCTCTTTGTGGGTGCTTGTCTGAATAATAAATACGAAGTTCTGTACTAACTTATTACACGATTCAAAGTAAACGTGTTTGTAGGGATATTCGGGCATTAGCCTGTTTAAGATAAACAGATGTTTAATGTAGGTAGGTCTTTATTATATGAACGAAGATGTGATTATTTAATTCACAATTTTTTTTTTTTTAATATACATAGAACAAAGATACTTAAATACTCAGCAAATATCCTATAATCATCCTATATGTTCATTATACTGCAATACATTTGGTAGAGATTTCTAAATTAGATTGATCGCTCTTTTTTAAGCCTATCCACGAAGCTGGTGGATGGGATAATGCGATGTGTGAAAGTCATTGAGATGCCTATGGTCGCATCAAAGAAGTCACAATCCAGAAGGACCTCTGCACTTTTGTACCTACTCTGCAACTTGCAAAGTAAAAATAGTAATGTACCTATTTGCGTACAAGTAATAATCCATTGTAATATTGGCTGGAGTTCATAAAATATTGGCGGTCCATCAACACGCCAATGGGCATCGCCATTATGCCGAATAATCCCGCTTACCAGCATCGGCTCGTCCCCGCAAACGCATTGCGGGATCCTATGAAAAGCACATCGCGAACACGTCATCACCATTGATGGAACTTTACGTTCAGTTAGAAATTAACACAGAGTCACAAAATTATAAAATGTTTTTTGTGTTTATATTTTAAGTATTACAACACAATAGTACCTTTAAGTTTTTCTGTAAGTACATTGTTGTATTTAACATCTAATAATAATAATAATAATTTAGCCCTATCGACGTCCCACCCCTGGGCACGGGCCTCCCCTCAACACGAGGGGGATTCAGTCCATAATCCACCATGCTGGACCAGTGAGGGTTGGCGGATTTCACTTGTCTTTCAAAAATTGGTTAGGTCTTAGACATGCAGGTTTCCTCACGATGTTTCCCTTCACAATAACTAACCTCTCTCTTCATGAAATAACTTTGGTGGTAGGCATATATGGAATGGTACAAAATATAAAGAGTCTTAAATTTCCAACCTTTATGTCAGAAAACTTATTGATTAAATCACTGTTTTCTCTAAAGGTATCGTATATGTGGGTACTTTAAAAAGGATATTGTCATCATTATTGCGTTTTATTATAATAGGTATGTAACATGTTTTAGAAAAAAATTACGTACTACCTACTCGGTGATCTTTGACGCTAACAAAGTTACATCATCCCACGTCTTTTAACATTCTACGCCTATAAATAAATCGCTATATTCTAGTGCGTTTATTTCATTAGGTATTCGTAGTTCCGCGTCTCTGTCCATTATACAAAATGGAAGCGCAGGATTTCAAGTTCATTAGTCCCGCATCTCGTTAGCGCATAGTTGAGTGCTCTACCAATATTTGCCTTCTGGACAATGCGTTGGCCAGTCCATCATTTACATTAATGATTTGTTTAGCGCAATTGTATATAATATAATAACCAATTAAAATACTTTATGTAGGTACCTTCTTCGTAAAGGACAATCCAAATTGAATAAATAACTTAAGTTAAGATTTACTTGAGGCACAAACTTTAATAGTTTAGATTTAATTTATATTATAGACTTTATAGATTAACCCCACAGCCTCCGTAGCGTATTTTGTGGATGTCAACAATAGCGCCACCTACCGGGTCCTTTTATAGCTAAGAAACATCCCCCCCCATAGGATGATTGAAATGATATTGATAAATCGTTCTAGAGGTGCCCCCATCAATAAGTACAAATAAGTACAAAAAAAATCGGTCTTATGAAAAATTGTATAGGTACCTATACTATAGTAGGTATACATATATTATACTAGATGAAAACCCGGCTTCGCTCGGGTGAAATGTGACTCATAATACACAATCTTTTACAAAACTTAGGTAGATATTTTTGTAGTTATCGGTTTTCAAGGAATATTAGGCAAGGCATAGATACGTATAGCATTGTCCATTGAAATTAAACGAAAAAAAATCGCCAAGTGCCATGTCGAGCTATGCACAATGAAGGGTTCCGAGTCATTGAAGGTAATCTGTTTAAAATTTCACCCCAGGTTGAAATAGATACTAAAGTTGTATACATACTGCTACCGACATCTATCGACACTATTAAATACTAAGAAATAGAGTAATGAACATAAAACATACATTTATTGCTGTTATTTAATTGGAATTTATTACCAATTTATCCAATTTCGTCAGCATAATCTTATTCATATTTTTGCAACATAAAAATGTAAGAAGTGTCGATATTTTTTTCGTAAAAAATCTTACCCACTGTTGTTTATAGACTACTACCGACATCTATCCACGTGCATGAACACTTCAGAAATACACGTATTAACACAAAATATAAATTTATTGCTGTTATTTCATTGAAATTGGTGAACAATGTATCCATTTTCGACTGCATAATCTTATTATCTTGTTCTTGCAATAGAAAAATGTAAGAAGTGTCGGAATTCATTACGGAATTTTGATTTAATCTTTAAAAGTTAAAAATCTCGCAAACGGAATTTTGATGATAAAATGTTGTATGAAAACATCATTTTATTTGAAAAGACCTTTTCAACGTCACCCCACATGATTGGGTAACTAAAAAAAAAAATTGCCCCTTTTTCGATGTTCGGGGAGGTACCTCAAAAAAAAGTAATTTTGCTATATTTTATATTTTTGAAAGTGAGATTTACTCTAAAAGTATTTTTGTACCAAATTACATCAACATCCGTCAGAAACTGTAGAAGTTATGACCCTGTGACGGGTCGGGACAGACAGACGGACGGACGGATGGACGGACGGACGGACGGACGGACGGACGGACGGACGGACGGACGGACTGGATGATCTTATAAGGGTTCCTCGTAGGGACTACGGAACCCTAAAAACATGAAGACTGAATTTGTTTGTTCTGAAAGCTCAATCTTCTTCTTCTTTCTTAAAAAATATGGCCGGGTGGGCAATATGGCCCACCCAGTTTAATAGATATTTCGAATAAAGACTCATTTACACATTTAGAACACTGACACTAACTGACAGGGATTCGTTCATAGAAAATATAGCGGTACTGTGCCAAACTTGACGGAACTGCCAATATGGCGAAATATTGTCTTTTGCACCGTTAGAATTTAACAAAATACTCGACAATCCGAATTTTGCCGATATTTGCTGTCGACTCGAAATCATTATATTTTTATGTTTTATTATTCTGTAGCAGAGATGCGAATGTTGAGATGGATGTGTGGTGTAACAAGGATGGATAAAATTAGAAATGAGTATATAAGGGGAAGCCTGAAAGTAGCGCCGGTGACAGAGAAAATAAAGAGCGGAAGGTTAGCGTGGTATGGACATGTTATGCGAAGAGAGAATGATCATGCGGTCAAAAGGACGATGGGTATGATAGTGAGCGGTAGTCGGGGTAGGGGACGTCCTAAAAAGACGTGGATGAACTGCGTGGAAGAGGGTATGAGCGAAAAGGGAGTGAGTGCAGAGATGACGGATGATAGGCTTGAATGGAAGAAGAGAACGTGCTGCGCCGACCCCACCTAGTGTGGGATAAGGGCAAGGTGATGATGATGATTATTCTGGTAAGGTTTCAATCGAGTCTACCGTACCCCTGAACGGAATTATTAATATAGAAGTCGAATCAACAGCCTGACAAATAAGTTTCAAGCTTCTAGCTCTAAAATGAGATACTTCCATACAACTTTTCAACCCCCCTTTCAACCCCTTAAAACTCTTTTTTCGCATTAAAAAGTAGCCTATGTCCTTTCTCGGGCTCTAGACTATCTGTGTATAACATTTCATTGAAATCGGTTCAGTAGTTTTGGCGTGAAAGAGCGACAGACAGACAGAGTTACTTTCGCATTTATAATATTAGTAAGGATTATGCAGTACTACGAGTATATAAAATGTAAAGCATAGGTACCTACTTTGGATTACAATTGCTCAAAGAGAAAGCGGGAATAATTCAGTAATCGTGATGAGGAATCTTCGATTCGTCACACTACCTACTAGTCCATGGATATCCATTTCGAATAGGATGACGTTAATTGTCACAGCAAATAGGATAAAATTACAGCATTAATTTGGTCAAACTTTGTCTATATTGTAGAAATAATAATATACCAACCTACATTTATCCTTCATATTAAGACCATCCATGAACCACGACAGCTTAACTTAAAGTGACTTGTGTGGTCCGGCCAATTTGCGCGGACAATGATTTAACAGCAATTGTAATTAGTGTGGCGAGGAATTAATGCAATTATAATGGAACGGCGCGGCATTCCTGGGCGGGCTGTTTGCACTAATGTGTACTTATAGCCTGGTATTGTGTTTGTTTGATGTAATTGCTCAGGGATAATTTGGGTTGAAGGGAAACACGCTGGGTATTTGAGCAGCCACTATAACATAAAACTAACTGCTGACAATAAAATTTGCAAAATAAGCATCGATTGGCGTTAAACATTCACAAAATTACCTACTTTACGTACCCAAATTCGTATTTTTCATCAAAATATTACTACTAGCTACGGGAGTTTTCCACATTAAGTATTCTGTTAGGTACTTCAGCTATCCTAAATCCTTGTAAGTACTAGAAGTGGGCCAATGGAGATCAAGATCCAAACTTCACGGTTAAAAGGGCCCTCTAAACTTGGTTATTGATGCTTTTATTATCTATAAAGAACCAGGAGAAAATAAACAACAAGCATTATGAGCAGGAACAAAACAAAACGCTTTCAATTTGTGGCGTTTAAATATCCACTTGACCTTTTTATTCACATCGAATTCTCCTTTAAATAAAACAGTATTCTTTTGTGGACAACTAATGAGAATCTCTGCGATGTTCACGGGCCAGGGGTCAAAGTGGCCTCAAGTTAGGAGCTTGAAACAATTTCAACAGTGCTCGTTATCTTGTGAGAAAATTGAACTTGCCGACATTGTCATCATAATTAAATTCTTCGCGTGACGTCGCCGCGTCGCTGATTCTTAGTTTGTTAGCATTTTAGTTGGAGCAGTAATATTTGCATATTTTTTGGCCAGCAATAATTTCATTTACAAAATTATATATAAATAATCCTTTTAATGATATAATATCACAAAATGCGAACACATTTTAACCAAAGAAGGCAGGCAGTCAACTTATTGGAATCGTGACCTATCAAAAGGCTAATATTACGTAGCAATTCTGATACTATAAGGTCGAATTTCTCTTACATTTTACCTTGTTGAAAAACTAGTTGTTGTATAATCATCTACCGTACCTATTCTACAAATCTTCTACCTATACCTAATTATCAAAAATAAATATTATTAAAATTAGATTTAAGAACTAATTATAAATTTATCACAAGCAATAAATCTTACACACAAAATAAAGATGCACTGACAATGGTTCCCAATTAATTAATTTTATCAGACAGAGATACCATCCGCCGCGTGACTACCAATAGAAGCAAAATATGCCAAACGGTTACATACAAACGCACCTCATACAACCATTTCACAATCTATAGTAAATTGATTATAGAACCTGAAAACCATTTAATTTGCAGTAAGTCAAAATTTTGCTACAAACATTTTGTAAGCTATGGCACTTTCACGTACTAAAGTTATCGTCGTATGAACTATCACCGAGGTAATAGGATATGATTGATGACCGCACCGACTGCGGAGGGGACCCTGAATTCATTTACGAATCGATTCGTCATTTAATATTTGTTACCGTTCGAACGTTAATTAAATACGAGCAAAATGACAATCGGAATTACAATTACCGAATGGTGTGGGCGGTGAGCAATAATAAAAGCTACGGATATAATCCGATATCTTTATTGCTCAAAGAAGGCTCATTATTATAATTACACTGTATTAAGGAGCTTACAAGTCGTAATAATAATATATGTTCACTCAAGTTTTGAATATTAACGCCAGTTATTAGGGGGTCCTCCTCGTGCGAGATACGGCGAGGCGAGGATTAAAATTAAAATAAATTGCTTTACACTTTAATTGTATTTAAGGATAATTTTCCGTGCTCCTGAATTCTAGAGTTGGTAGCTGATGGTATGAAGATGTGAAGAAATTGAGTGGAATGGACCCGCCCTTTCGGTGGTTTAAATTTATAGGTGCTCGACTTTACTTTGTTCGAAACTTTACAAAACTCAAATTTCAGCCAGTGCCAGTAATATTCATTTGAAGTAATATAAGGCACCTAGTCTTAAGAAATTTTTGTTACTACCTACTTATTTTGGTTGGAATTGTTTAAAACGTGTATTTTTGACCAAAAAACTTGTGTAGCAGATTTTTATAATTACAACAACAAAATTGTGGTAGAGCCGCTACAGCACACATACGGGCTGGTTCGGCCTGAGTAGTACCACTCTCTCACAGAAGATCGGCATAAAGTAGCTATTATAGCTGCGTTTCGTACGATGAATGAGACAACTGGAAGCTTAAGCCCCCTCCCCTTTCCTCCCTCTGTCCCACTCCCCTCCAGGTCGGCAACGTGCGAGCTATGACTTTGGTATTGCAAGCATGTTTAGGCTACGGAAACTGCTTAAAATCAGGAAGACTGTATACGCATGTTTGCTAACTTTGTTCATCATACTATATAATAATCATACTAATATTATAAAGAGGAAAACTTTGTTTGTTTGATTGTAATGAATAGGCTCCGAAACTACTAAACCAATTTGAAAAATTATTTTACTGTTGGGAAGCTACACTATCCCCGGGTGACATAGGCTATAATATATTTTCAAAAAAATTAGGGATCCTTACTAATACTCGTGTAATGTAACCGCAATGTACCCGTGCGAAGCCGGGGCGGGCCGCTAGTAATATATAAAAAAATAAGACCTTGTTGTCAATTAAAATTTCTGTTTTAATTGTTATGATTCCCATGGTGCTCCTGAGTTTGCAAAATACATTTCAAATATTAAACTATAAACTTACCATTAAATTTATTTAGAAAGGAAGGCGACTCCACTCACGTCGGTTTCCATTCGGCATACTCTAAATTTCATTAGGCGTTTAAGTCGAGCCACCGCGCCGTGGTGTAATTGCTCATTTTCCCCGCCATCTCCTGGAAAAAAAACTTCGCTGGTTAATTGTGTTTTGTTACTTAACTAACAGTTAAGCAATTTCCTATGCTCTGATAGTACTTAGTTTTTTTAAGACAGTTAAATAGCGTAAGGATCGGTAGTGGTATTGAAACCTAAACCCATAAAATATTTAACTTATAATAATATATTCAGCAAACTCTTTCACTACTAGGAACCTAGGCTATTATTCGCACTTCAAAATTATGTACCCCCAAATTTGAACTCAATTGCAATGACTTCAAGCAAACAAAACAGAACATTCATAATGTACTAATGCGATTGTAAATCGATCGTTACTTTTTACAAAATTCAGGGAAATAAATTACATTCGATCGAACATAACAATTTTCAGATTGTAATAATTATAATAGCTTCTACTATTAATCACGCAAATCTTAAAATGACAATTATTACAAAAATAATCCATTAATTTAAAGCGATATCAATGAAGTGCGTTCTAGCTTTGCCGTAGCCGACGGGAATTAAATTTAAAAAAGTGCACTTGCAATTACGCTATTGAAATGCCCCTCTCACGTTTCAATCTTTTATGGCGGCCTCTATGAATCCACATAGAGTGCAATATGAGATGAGAGGGCCAATAATGAAATATAAAAACAGAAATAAGCACTACTTTCCCGGGCATGGGCTGTCGAGTATTCTCCATTATTCCCATTCAGCGGGCTTGCTTTGACGAGTGTCCTTACGAAGCGTTTAAATTATTTCACTTTATTTTTGGTTAACGTCGAGAAATTTGGCGGGGCTCATGTTTATCTTGATTTCAAAATTCGGTGGAGAGCTTTACTTTTTGTTTTTACGTTCGGTGTGTAATAATTTAGCGTGAAAATTGTCTCCTTTACTTTTGTAGCCTTGTTATAAGCCCAGACTTAAATTTACTCCTAGCTATTAGATATTAAAGTAGGTAATAACTGTTTTCTTTTGACTTAAAATCTAGCTTCATATTAATAAACGTTGCTTAGCGGGTGAATAGTTACACACCGAACTATCTTCTTCCGTCTTCAGTAATTTTACATTCGAAAGAAGGAGGCAAAGTATGGTTTAACAACACAACCGCTAATATACATTTATTAATAAGGGAGCAAGATATGATACACCCGTACTCAGAAACATTGCTGTGTTGTCTCACACTGCTCTCGAACGCGCCGACGTGTTGCGAAATGTACTTAAACTTACTACTGATGTTTCCTTGACAAGGGTAATTTTTGTGAATATGATGGTATGATTTCAAACATTGTTCCAAACTATTCCATAGAAACATTCCAAGAGCAATCCAGCTCCCAGCTCCATGTACATCAATCTAAACCCGTACTAAAACGAACTAAACGATGTCTTCATTCAATGCAGTCAACAAAGCACGCAATACACGCGAAACGCACAAAATAGAAAAGAAAAATGTCATCGCATCGCCAATTGGAGCAAACAAAATTGTTTCCTGTACTCCGGATATCTACAATGGTGGCAAAATAAAGTGTGGAGAAATTATCTAATCTGTTCATAAAGAATGAAGATTACAAGTTCAGTATCAATTATCCAATATTCTTAATGAAGAATACATAAGATAATATATGAAGATAGTACATATGCCAGAAGACACCCATCAAAGAGGAACAGAGTTGCAAAATTAGAAAAATTCATTCAGCTGCATGTTTACTGCCTTTTCAATTGTATGGGTATATCCCTATCGGCTGGGTCTTTACACATTGCAGGCCTATTACAGCTTATCTTTCGATTGATAGCCTAAATTGATATGCGGTTCACATCTGATGAAAATTGAGAATGATACGTAAATAAGAGTATATAATATGTCTATATTGCCTCTTAAATTATCATGGAACTAAGACCAGGTCAACTCACCTAAGAATATGCTACTGGAAGAACCAAGGAGGTTTCCGTCACCGTATCAATGATCAGTATATTTGCCTACCGGTTAAAACTCTGCATCCACTGTAGCAAGAACAAATCACTGAGCGAGCTAGCTGCAAGTGATTGTTAGGCGCACATTAAATGACGCGTGCAAAATAGAACAAAACGCGGCGTCTGTAGCCGTCAGTGCGTGCCTTTATTGGCATTCCGTCCTCACAGAGACACTTTTCAATCTACATTACAATTCCTCTTTATTTTAGATTGCATTCTAAATAGTTTTAGAACTTTTATGGCACGTTTATTGAATTGAAGACAGTACATTCTTATAAAAAAGTGTTATTGGTCAAAGTGTTTCAACGAAACGTGATTCGGCGAAATTGATTTCGGCGTTCTATGGTAGATTATGCGACACGATATATATTGATACAGTTTTATAACAAGTCAACGCCTATAATCAAGACTCAGTTGAATTAATATTTACTTAGAACAAGTATATTTGATATATTTGATTATTTAGGTATTGATAATTTTTACGTTCCACTTTCAACTTATTTCCTAATTAGCTCATTCTAATTTATGTCTATGTTAGTAATCACACTTTGATACGGCACTTAATCATAATTCGTAACGCCATACAAGTTGTAACCCAACTAATAACGACATAACTCTCAGTTAGGCACACATTTGTGGCTCGGTCCAAGTACGGCGGGGTTGAATTAATAGCGAAATTAGTTCAAGTTACACAATGCCCCATGACGGAGGCTCGAGGTCCTTTACTTGAGGTTTGGTGCGTAATAATTATGGCCATACCGGTATGGATTAAACTCCCCGTGTCAACGGTGCCCGGATTGACAAATTAGTGCTGAGATTGTTGGAGCGCTATGTAATGTTGGTTAGGTTTCATGCTTTTGACATTTACTTAAGGAGCTTTGAGAGGGTTTAAACGATAACTTTACTACTACACCCAATGTATATCAGTTTGTATGTGGTTTAAGATACACATGACTTTTAATGTTTAGTAAGTTTTTAAATAGACAATTATTGTATCACAATCGCTATTTCATTTTAATTAACAATGTACAAAGGCAATACTTTTATTGCGTATGTTGTATAAAAATAAAGGGGTAAGTAGGTTCTTATAATCTTTTTTTTTACTTTTTTGACGCACCTCATGTTAAGCGGTTGCCGTAACTTACATTAGATGCTTGCCAAAGGCATTGCTTGCACGTTACCAATCTGATGAGGAGTTGAACAGTGGAAGGGGAGGGGAAAGTAGCGGGGATTGGGTTCCGGCTCTTTCACTAATCGTACGAATCACAGCTATCATAGTTGACTGTCTTTATGATTTGAAAGAAAGGAATTTAATTCATCAATATTAATTTAAATGCCATTTAAATTCTAACTCTTAATATTTAATCAGAATGTCTAAGGCCTTTGTCTTCGATTCTACAAAGCGGCTCTTACCTATAGGCTGACATACCAATCATTCATCTAGGATATAAATCTTTTGCCAGTATTTGCCGACGGGAGGTCGAATTTGGGACTCCTGTTTTTGTTCACGGGTCAAGTGAGATGTCGCAAAAAAGATCCCGTCAGGATCTGATCGATAATAGACGACATCCTGGAATTTGGTACCTGCTCTATTTGTATTTTCCTTGGAAAATGAACTCTGGAGTTTTTGTGTCATAGAGATCAACTTAGATTGCGCGCATTATATTTTTTGAGTTTGAGTCAAATAAGCGAAACATGAATGTCATAAGCTAAGTACTTATACTAGATGAAAAAGTGTATACTATTTTATTTTGCAACTTTACTTTGTAAATCTGAAACTATCGGCTTTGTGGGACAGTTGATGTTTCTAACTAAAGGTTTTGTAGACTTGTGAAATCTGTCAAGAGCTGTATCCCTGTAACACCTTTTGTTTATCAAGTTTCCTCCAAAGCTGATAGTTTTAGAAAGTTAGGTTTTGAAAAAAGGTATACCTTTCTGTTTCAAACTGTAGGTATTCGGTCAATAGAAGGAGGACCGGAAATAATTACTCTAGAACAATTTAATTACTTCCCTTTACTGATACTAAACAGTTGTTTGATAACAAATTAAGTCAACTCAACGTGTTCCAGTAACAATAGCCTTAACATAACTTTCCATGAGAGAAACGAATTTGTAACTCAATCACCTAATTAGAGTTTGTTTTGAAAACTTAAGATGAAATCCAGTACGTTAAGTAATAGGTCTGTCTCGCTAAGTTACTTAAACAAATTAAATAAGAAAGGTTTTTTTAAGCTCTGTTATTGAAAACAATCCACATTTTTAATGTATTGTCATCAGATAGACAGTGAATGTAGCAATGTCCTAATTTTGTACAGAATGACGACCGCCTGGCATAGTGGTTTGAGTGTAGGCCGCTCGGCTCACTACACAGGGTAGTTGCGGGTTCGATTCTCGTCGGGGAAAATTTCAGAAATTGGTTTTTCGAAATTTGCCCAGGTCTGGGTGTCACTCGGATCACCACCAGTCCATTATACGGTACCCATAGTGCAAGCGTTACTTAGTTTGGGACCATACAGTTGGTGTGTCAGTCTGGCGATATTAATTTATTTATTTAACGCGAGGCCAAATATAAAACAAAAATATCTTCCGCTAGTTTGAAACAAAATAAGGTCGAACAACGCCGCACAAAATGATCTTATTACCACTCATTAGGTCTCGATACGTTGGTTTTCCGTAGTCTACTCAATTTAACGTCGGCAAGTTAGACCGGCGGTGGCGAGGGCGACGACGGTGGAACGTTTCACTCAATTAGTTAATTTTGTTAAATATCCTTGATTGAGCAACGGCCGGCAATCAGCCATGCAAATTCCCCCCGTCATTTCCGAGACTGCCGAAATGGAATTTCGCTAAACGCAGCGTATTTAGCTCCACGTTGTAATAAATTGTCCGTGCAGAACGAGCTCGTAGTCCAATAAATGAGCAACGCAATTTTGTAATATTTGAATAGAGTTGGTTTTGTATATCTGACAGAAGTTCGGAGAAATTACGGTGCGCTCTGGTTTTTTAAGAATTATGAAAAAATCTCTGCAAAATTAACTGTAGGTAAATAAAGAAAAAAAAATATCGTCAGACGAACACATCACCTGTATGGTCTCAAACTAAGTAACGCTTGTACCTACTATGGGTATCGCCAACGGAATGGGGCGATCCCAGTGACACCCAGACCAGGATAAATTATGAAAAGGCCTTTTCCCAAATTCCCTCTGACGGGAATCGAACCCGCAACCACCCGGTGCAGTGAACCAAACACTACGCCAAATTTTAATAGAATATTTTTGAGTATTCTATATGAATTATGTAGGTATGTTGACACTACAGTGAGTAGCAGAGTACAGTTCACACAATGTTCACACTCAGTATTCTGTGCTGCGTCGTTACCACAAACTGAAATGTTGTGTGGTAATTGTCTTCGTACTGTGTACCTACACTAGTTCATTTCGTTGAAAATGAACAACAAGGGTTGAATAGCAGGTTATTTAAATTGTTATGTAAAGTAAGATTATTTTCTTGAAACAAATATAATAGTGCTACTTATCTGTGTAATTTTAGCGTCTGCTTTGCAATGAGATAGTGAAAGTGTATTTGACAGAATCTTTTTACACTGCCTATTTCATCTTTCAATTTGGTAAATACGTGGTAAGTTCTAAGATAATTTAGCTATCCCTCGGAACTCGCTAACAAATTTTGTTGGACACAACTATAAATCCTGTTTTAGTGTTGGTAAGGGCGGTCTAGAATAATATCTAAGCCTACTAACTACTTCAGTTATAGGTACTTAACTAAGTACTAAATTATGTTAAACAACACAAATCAATAGTGCCGATTTTGTTGGCACATAACTAAACTTGATCAAACTATTGTCATTATTTTCATGGTCGTAACGTATGAGCAGGATGTCAAATTTAGTTTGGTCGTGATTTGAAGACAACATAATTTGTATCATTGGCTAATTATGTTGACACAACTTAAAACTAAACTAACTTTGCCACGACTATAATTATACTTAAGGTATCTATTGATAGTTCAATACGATGACAAGGACGACTATACATTTCGTTTGGTCAAGTTTCATTTGTAGTTCACAAACTAAAGGGAACACAAACAAAACACAAACGTTTGTAGCCATGTTCGTTAGCCGTGGAAGCGCCGCATAGGTAGTTTTGGCACATAATCTGAAATGGTGCGGCGTGTTAATAACGTCCGCGGTGTGTACAAAGGTTAATTCCGTTGCGAATGCCGCATTGTGCTATGTAACAAACAAATTTCTACCTTAATGTAGGGTACAGAATTTATATTTTTGAGACTATGTTATTTGTGGTGTATTTCTTTTGGTCCATTAATATGGCACTGTCTTTATTTTATCCTTGAAAGTGGTGCTTTACGAAC
Organism: Notodonta ziczac; assembly: GCA_918843915.1. NCBI lineage: Eukaryota > Metazoa > Arthropoda > Insecta > Lepidoptera > Notodontidae > Notodonta > Notodonta ziczac. The sequence continues at coordinate 5,007,526 of OU974051.1, forward strand.
CCAGAATTAGACAAACCTATCTTATTAATAACTATCAGCTGTTACTTATTATGTCTACACGAAAAGTTGTCTCAGTATCTACATCATATTGTTATCTATTATAGAAAGAAGAATAAGAAATTCCTACCAGGACTTCTAAAGTCGTTTTCATGGATTGTTTTCGTAACCACATTATTTCCCAATCTTTATGAGTGAACAACAACTTCTGTTGTAGACCAAAACCTGTACCGTTATAAGGGTTGTTTACACGGTCAAGCACTACGGGATGCAATGCGAGAGAGAATACACATTAGCTACCAAACGAGAGCATTATAACTTCAACATAGAGACAACATAGAGAGAGTAGAGTTCAGGTAAAGTATACAATGGAAGATGTCCGGGGAGTGGGTGATGGATTTTAGATTTCTCTTACCTGATTTGTGAAAGCACAAAATAATTATTCATATTTCCGGTTTAATCTTATCTGATTTTTTTATAGACTAGAGCGAAATTGACACCAATTTTTTTCCAAGCAAAATAAAAAAAAAATTACAAAAATAGGATACTTACCTACATTTTAGTATTATTAATTAGTTTCTTGATCAAATTATCAGTAGGTACGTGTTTTTACGTACATCACGAAATTAATTTTTTTATTAATTCAATGGAATGAAAGTTAATCTGTACTATTATTTATTGTTAATAGCATCATTATTGTAATTAAATTGTAGTAAAGTATATTAATAAAATTATTTCTTATGTAAACCGTGGCAAACCTAAGTTTCTAAATGAAAGTTCTGTCAAAATTTACAATTAATATGCATGGAAAATGGTAATGAAGATGACAATTGAAATAACCCATTTACAATTCTTGATTTATTACTATTTAATCTATTACTATGTTTCAATTATTCAAAGCTATCATCCAACAGTAGGTTTATTTTGCTGAGAAAAAATTTGAAGTACCTAGGTAGGTAATGTAATTTTAGGTTTGTATTTACGAGTATATTTGATACCGAGGTGATACGCCCACGTGCGGAACTCGTAAAACAAACTTTGATGGGCTAATTATATAATATGTAGGTAGGCACCAATTACACCTTATGAAGAGAATATTGACATTTATAGGTAAACTGAGAAAAACACACGGAAGGAAATTATTTTTGAAACTCCCAGCAGTTATTCTTTTTAGAGTTCTTTACTAAAGTTTTTTTTATGATAGCAAAGATTGTAAAGTTGTATGTAATGCCTCGTATTCATGCCCGGAATCTATGTTTGTTCTAATCGCATGATCTAATGCCCATCTTTGATCTAGTCTGGTTCTGGTGAGAATCAATTGATAGACGTCGTTATTTAGTCCCGTAACGACAGGACGATGAATCCACAATACCGCACTGCCGCATGCCAACACAATCGTTTCACGAGACCCTTCACAAAGCTCCGCTAGTTATAACTCCGTCGTTATCGTCTCGGTGTTTCCGCAATTAATCCTATCTCGAAGATAAGGCTGTTTCAAGTTAAGGGCCAGTCGCTGGGGATCTAAGCAATCTTTACGGGTGACTTGTCAAAGCGAGAAAAGGGTCGGGTGCTCCAGAGACTTTCAACAATGCTTGTTATCTTAGAAGTAAGCCAAGAATTCAGCTAATGATATCAATTTTAAAATAAATACAAGGTTCCAGAGATGTTAGTAGGTAGATGGCTCTTGGGAAGAGGAGCTTTTGTGACTACAGATATAGTATTTTAGTCACAAAACCTCCTATCCTATCAAAAGCTTACTATAGTTGGTTAGCTCGAGATAAGTTGGTTTCAGAAATAATATTTTATTGAGGTCAACGTAAATTCTTCCGACAGGAAAATTTACTTTTATTTCTACAAGTATAATATTTTTGTATAAAATAAATATGAAGTATAGTAAAAATAAATAACAAAGTAGGCAAAAGGTACTTAAATTAATGTACATTCAAGAAAATCCATAACCGTCGAAAGATAAGGATTAGCTCGGTATATTATTAAGGAAATGTTTATTTAACAAGATTAAAACTTTCTTATTTAGCCGAGTAGTACCTACACGCAGAGCGAACGCGTGAGAGATATAAACATAAAGTAACCAAAAGTTAATATGTGATGGTTGTCACAACTTATTAGATTAACAATCAAAAATATTTCCTATCTTGCCTTTCGATTATAAGAGGTAATATCCAGCTTATTGTCCAAAAAGACAATGGAGTGAGAATTATAAGCATTCATTCATGAAAACTGTAGACAAAAGAGAGCCCAAAAGTTAATACGGTCGTAGTGGAGTTCAATAAAACGATTCGTGCCCGTGACTGATGTCGACAGGGGTTGCGAACATTTGCTTTTATTTTGTCGTGCAACTCGTTTAGCACATGCCGACTGACAATCAATCTCAGTCAATATATGGGACAAAGGATCGTTGTTTCTGTGTTGTTGAGGCCTAATGAAATATTTTTTCTGGTACGCTTTTTTACAGTGTTT